>CM031235.1:400980948-402216607 GCA_018340775.1 Taxus wallichiana var. yunnanensis
TAAGACCTACCTTTTGTGGATCACCTTTCCCATATCGTTGCATTCCTCCACTTGTCAATGGTCATGCATGTGATAACATCACATCCTCCGGTCTCAAATGTAACTGGTATATGTCCTCTTACATCATGCCCTCCAAGATAACCCTCCTCACTCCACCCACTTACCCACAAACCCAATCACATTAATGACTCCCTAGCCTTGAATCACTCCTTATCTCTTGTTGGGCATACCCTTAAACCCAAATAAACTTGGCCTAACTTGCCCGTATCCTAGCCACCCACCCCGATAAACCTACCCCTCACTAGGTCACTCCTATGACTCACTTTGTCATCCCACCTCAGCCCTAAATTGCCACAAATGAGTCCCTATTACAACTCTCCATCCTTCCCACACCCCACCCAACTCCCTTTGTGCCCAACCCTAGCCCACCCTACACCCAAACTAACCTGCCCCGCACCTAACCAAACTCATCCCCAACTCACTATGGATCCTACCCACCCACCCCAATTTACTCAACCCTCACCAAGTCACTCATGTGACTTGATGTAATCCGACCGAACTCCCACACACCCCTCACAAAGTCACTCCTTGACTTGATTTCACCCCTACCTAGCTCCTAGCCACCCCTCACCGAGTCGCTCTTGTGACTTAATGTTGCCCTTATCACATCCCTAAACTAGCCCACACTACACCTAACCCAAGTGACTCGGACTTCACTTGACCCTCACCTAATCCACCCCATCTCTCCCACCCCTCATTGAGTCTCTCCTGCAACTCGATGATACCCCATCTTGCACCGAACCCACTCGGTCCCACTCCTAAATCACGCCGCTAAGTGTTATGGTTACTCATCCTAATATAACTCCACACCTAACCCACCCAATCACCCCTAATACTTACCTTCCCTCAAACCATCCCCGACACCTGCTCCTGTGACCCTCACCCTACCTAACCTAGAATCTTCCCTAACTCACCTCATCCACTTAGTCGATGTTGTAAATCACTATTTACCCACACCTGGCCCTAATCCACCTACCCCGATGAGACCCTAAATCTACCCTAAAAATTACTAATTCACCCCTCCCAACTCCCCTCTCACACTCTATTAACTCGCTACCCTCCCCATTCATCGATGCAAATCTGTAATTGGGTTGGTTGTAGGTGCAACTACCCCAAAATCTGAAAAAAAAATCTCTAAATAGCCTAATTTTTTTTTCTCTGTCATGCTACTTCCCCTTAACCTTCACCATCTACACCTCAAACCATGCACACACTTCAACCCACACTTATAAATTTAATCTACCCTTATGGGTGCTCTACCCTATGCATGCTCTAGTCCTCCATTGCATGTACCTTGCCCCTTGTGCACTCTAATCCATGCTTACATGTGGTCACTCTAAATGAA
Source organism: Taxus wallichiana var. yunnanensis (assembly GCA_018340775.1). NCBI lineage: Eukaryota > Viridiplantae > Streptophyta > Pinopsida > Cupressales > Taxaceae > Taxus > Taxus wallichiana. The sequence goes on from CM031235.1 coordinate 400,982,354, forward strand.
ATTTGGTCTACCCTCACATGTGACCCACCCTACACACACTACGGTCCTCCCTCACATATGTTTCATTCCACCCTTACACTATCTAGTCCACCTCACACATACTCCACCCCACACATGCTCTAGTTCACCCTTTCATGCTTCAGTTTATCCTTGCATACAAACTACTCAATATGCACTCCAGACACCTTTATGTGCTCTTATCGACACTTGTGCACACTCTACTTCGTATGTGCTTTGGTTAATATTTGTGTTCTACTTCTCCCCTGCATGCACTCTCATTCACAATTTTCTTTTAATCAAAAATTTCCTTCATTTTTATCCCATACTCACCCATCTCTTTAGGTTGGGAAACAATATAGATATTATGGTATTTTATTTAATTATGGATGAATGTAGATGTTAGATGTTTTGAGATGAGTTATGCATGTTGATCAGTAAATAAATTATATGACCATGGTTAGACATGAAATGATCAAGTTGCCTTATTAATGCCTCACAATAGTATTAATTATTATTACGAGTTTATAAGATAATTTGTTTATTAATGTTTATTTCATAACATTAACGAATGTGTGCGTGCTATGTTGAGTGGTGGTGTGCATAGGAAAAAATAACCCTTAGAAGGAGGGAGAGTATCATTGGGAAGAGGTAAATAGATGATGGAAAACAATGTGGCAAAGGGATGTAAACCATGTGATTAGGTTGTGTCCACTTTAGAGAAGTATACATCATTTTTTCCCAAACTCGCATGACTGAAAAAGTAGGTAATAAGCCTTTTAAGTCTTAACCAAAAATAGGTCTCTGGTGCACTTATCGGTCTATATAGGTATCTCTCTCTCTCTCTCTCTCTCACACACACACACACACAAACACACACACACACACACACACACATGGTTTTGGTTCATGCATAAATATTAATAACACTAAATTGTTATTAAAGTCACCTTTAATAAAATTATTAAATAAATACATCACATGAGGGATAGTAATTAAGTTCTTTAAAAAAATAACAAAAAAAGAAAAAAATTCTATGAGACAAGTATTAATATATAGAAGTCAATAAAAAAATAAATTAATGGTTTAAAAAATAATATAAAGTAAAATACCAAAAACGGGTGCCCAAAATTTCAGGAAAGAAGGTTATGTTTTAATTGCATCTAAAGAATCCAAGGAGAACTTTTCAACTCCAAGCATACCATTAGGGAGAACTAGTCTCTAAATTTATTAAAATTTCCTATTTTGGGAAGATTTTCCGCCTTTTAAGGAGGAGTCATTCCATTAACTTCAAATTCTCCACAATCACGTGGAGGAGAGAGATTTAATATATAAAGGAGAGAAATTTAATTAATAGAGGAGAGGAATTTCATTAATAAATGGGAGAATGGAAGTAGTTAAAAACAAATATATAAAGGACATAAAGGAGGAAAAATAATAGACATTCATTCATAGGAGCAAAGAAAAACTGATCTGGAAGAGGAGAAAATACATAAGGAGCTTGGGAGTTTTAACATTAGTGTAAGGTATGGGATTATCCTACTAGAAATGTCATGGATTATTTCTATATTATTTTTAGATGGAGTTTTGTAATAAATAAAAGCTCCCAGTATATAATCTACATGTTTATCCTGTTGGAAAATATCATGACTTAGTTTTATTTGCTCTTAGATTGGGTTTGGGATAAGCAAAAATTCCAACTTATAATCTAAGACATATTCCAACCCCCTCCTTTGGATTTTTAATCAAATTTAGCCTCTTATACAATATTTAATTTTATTTCATTTAAGGAAGCAATTCATAGCAACACAAATAACAAAAAGGAGGATTCCATATCTTTTTCCTAGGCACATATTTTATAACCATTTGTTTTTACGATCTTTCCTTTAAAACCGGGGTGAACCAATATCAATGTAATCCACTATCAATCTCAATTGCAATCTCACAAATTTTGGTAGAGAAGGTTGATTGTAGGGAGTTGTAACATTCCCATTTTAAGAATTTATATAATGTTCTCTGTTCTAAATAAAGCATTATTTAGAACAAAAATTCCATGCCAAAATCTCAAATAGATAACCATATGTAGCTATAAATGACTCGATGATCCACTTTGATCTATTCATTTCATAACTCAAGTAATCTCTTGATTTATTTATGTTAACTTTAAGTATTGAATACTTATCGTATAATTCATATACTTGGTTTTCCTACCTTAAATCGGGTATTTTGTGATATGTTTAAAGAACATATCTAAATATTTTTACTAATATTCATCTGATATCATGTTGCTTTAAACTAGGTGATGTAGGATAACGCAACCAGAAGCTCGCGATACTTTGGCTAAAGATTTACAACATACTATGTATGTCACTATACCTAGATGGCATACTCATCATTTTGAAATACATCCTTCACCTCACTCCTCTATTATCATGATTGGTATTTCTCGACTACCGTGCCAGTCCACTTGTCCTGTGTTTAACCCTAGCCCTAGTTAGAAACATAAATTATTATAGGAAGATGCTCACAATGACCTAGGGTAAATGGGCATACTCGATTTACCTAAGTCAATCAGGTGTGCCAAGGTACCCTGAGCCATTGGAAGCTACTTCCTATCCTAAATATGCCACTAACCTGACCTAGAGAGAAACTAAGTTCAAGTTCTTATTGTGTGTAGATCTGGATGATCAATGTGGAAGGGTGTTGCCACATGTCAACTACAATGTTGTATTCTTGAGAAGACCCAAGTCTTATCAAAAGTACAACCCTACAGTTGGCATGTGCCAACATCCTACAGAAACTACCTCATCGAGATGTACATACCCCAAGGAGATCATTAATACATTGTTAATTTGGATTATGTCTTGATTACAACAACCCTGCTAAACCCTAATCCAATACTTCTTAAGTTCTTTCCTAAATTTGTTTTATTTAGTCAATGAATAACTTCCTTAACTTATGATTTCTTTTTAATGTTTTTTTCTTAGTTTAACCAACGAGTTAACCAAAACAAAATAAAGCAACATCATAAGTTTCAATAAAATGTACTTTAACATTCAAGAAGGTTTAACAACCACATATGTCCAACTAAAGTAGACTTCATACAAAATGAAGTCTAATGATTAATAATCATATCTCCAATCCTTTTTGGTTTACATTCATTTGAGAGAGAAAGAGTCTTCCTCTACATGATTAAGTGTTAGGGTTTATCATTCACAATATCCATAGTTCTTACTTCATGTTCATTACGCATCACATTACTATGTTAAATTGTTTAGATAAAACACATCATTTTATGCAACTTAACAAGTTGCATCATTATAAGGGAAATTGAACTAATTCCCTTTATCCATCTTATCAAAGATAACAAGATAAGCATAATATAATATAAATAATATCAACAAGATAGAACTTCCATCTCCTTTATAAAAGTACGAGATAATTTTACACAACCAATGCAAATAAATCACAGCTCACATTTCATCATTATAAAATTAAATTTACAAGACTATGCACTTTAGGCGATCTTTTAAAAACAACCTTCATTCTATAAGGTATACAACTATTCTTTTTCAATACAAATAAAGAATGAATCAAAATTCATTACAAAGAATCAGAATTATATCAGCCAATGCATCATATAATATTTTGCCTTCTTTTATCACTTACGATGTCCATCTACAAAAATTGCTAGCACGGGTTAGTTCAATGAACTGAGCATGATAAGAAATAAGAATAAAAATGAAGTGCATTCCACTAATTATTTTATTAAAGCAACATTGCTTTAATGAGATGATTTAATAAATCATACAATAAACATAAGTGATACCAAACAGAAAAGAAGTACAACAATAAATCTAGTTCCACGTTTAAGAGAAGAGCATAATATAATCCCCAACATCTGCCTAAAAACTTAAAGTTCAATTGATCCTATCAATAACTTTTAAACAAACTATAGATCTTTCCATTCCATTATTTCATAATTCTATCTTAATAGAATACAGGTTTATCTTTTATTTAAGACAAAAGAAGTTTTTACAGCATGGTTCATTCTAGGATGATTCATCTAAATAATAAGCAAGGAATAAATAAAACTAATGTGTACCATACCCAAACTTATAACATCCAAGAAACAGATCAAGTTTATAACAAGAATTATCTGTTTCCTTTCCAGGATATCAATCTTATAAAATTCAACATTAAAGATATACATCTAAACAAAATTTCATAACAATCCAAGAAGGTATAGAAACTCAAAACAGTCTAACTACAATTCCAATTCTAATTCTGCATGTTAGAAGTTATCAATCAAAGATTTGAAACCAACGTTCACAATCAAGTAGTTCCATAAAGGAGTTAATCTCTACTCAAGTTCATCCAAAAAGGTAGAGTACAAGAGACAAAACCTAGTCCTATCCATCCAAATAAGGAAAGGCTTAGTCAACAACAATCGATAAAACAAGTATGCATTTACTTATCAACAGAACCAACTTGGCTACTATCATTACAACCAATGATTTGAACAAAGTAGACCAACAAGCCATAAAGAAATCACCATCTCATAAGAGAATTGAGTGTCGAGAAGTTCAATCGATGAGATTATCCAAAAGACAAAGAGAGAAGGTAACTCTAATAAGGAAAGGTACATTAATAAATTGTTTCATTCGACTGAACAAAATAATTTTCAGTTTTGAATCAAATCAGGATGAAAACGTATTGCAGTCCCAAAACAACATACTAATTCCAAGAGAATACATATATATATTTTCTTTCTCAAAAAGAAGCCCAAGGACTCATTCACTAAATCAGACAAGAATAAAATCCCGAAACAACAACTATCAAGTTCAGAATTAATCACGAACCCAAGACTGAAAACTTACAAATGCATCACCACTTAATATAAAAGGTAAGTAGTTTGTGATTCAAAAGAAATACACACAAAACAACTGAACAGAAAGTATCCTTCCAGAATAATTTCAGTGTCCAAGGTTAATAACTCAATCCTCCACTGAGACCCAAAATTATTTTAAAGAATTAGAAGAGAGAGTAATAACCAAAAAATGTTTAAGTCAGAAGGTGTCCCAATCAATTTCCAATGCAATAGAAACGGAAATTCAAAACAAAACTTCACAACCATAAAATTGCGACAGAGGTGACTTGGTTCTAAACAATATAGTCAACCCAGAATGTGGGTTCCCTCAAAACAGAGGGGAAAGAACACACCCCCTTCTATTCTCACGCTAATACCATCTCAAAGAAGTCAATACAGTCATAAAACAGAAGTTCTACATTCCTTTAAGCAAGATGTTTCTAGTTCCAAATCTCAAAGAGATTTCAAACAACTCAAACAAGCTTTCACCCAGTTTCCTGGTGAGTAAGTTGCTCAAATAAAGAGTTATAAGCTTAATATTTTAATAAAATAATAACCCAATACAAAAATACTAGAATAGAATCAAATACATCGACCCAAATACAAACTCATAACACTCAAGTGTTAAATAAGAGTACAATGTTGAACCCGAGCTTCACAAAAGTTTAGAACTTCACAAGAAATGAGATATAGGTACAGTGCCAAATACACACTTCAAGCAACAACTCAGTGTTGCATAATTTTCCAACATTGGTTTTGAATAACACGAAGCTCCAACACAAGTCTATAACCAAACACAAATCCAAAAACAAGATCAAACAGAACTCAAGGTTCCCATATAGTTTAGAACCCTATAATGCAACGAAGGTCAGTTCAAAGCACAACCACCTCGAATACAAGTTCCAGAATGAAAGACAGAGCTACAAAAACAAGTTTCGCATACAAGCTTCACATGCATGCTGTCATAGAACTTGCACAAAAATAAGGTTTACAAAACAACAATATTTTTGCCATGGTTTCATATCAAAACACCACAAGGATTCATAAAACCCAATAAGAAAAATAACCAGACAAACATGAAAACATGAATCTCATGAGAGCAGAGTTGTTCTAATGAATCATTTAGAAGAAAGCAAAGAATCTTAATAGTTAGAGCCTATCATGCCTTGATAGTTCTTCTGCCAAATCGAAGAAGACTTCCGGTAAGCTTCCAACTCTTTTTCTTCTCCACGAAAGATAAACAATCAAACATATTTTCTCCCTACGCCTCATATAATTTCCTTTGATCAAAAATAGACCTGTAGAAACTAAAAATAGCTTTGAAGTGAAGGTCAAATGCTGGTTGAAGAACTAGTTAGTTCTATGTAGAGAAAAATATGCAATGCATGAAAAACCAAATAACCTCCTACAAACCCGCCTTCCAATTTTCCAAGATAGTTTGCACAGAAGAACGAGGCCCATTAATGCCTTAAATACCATTAATTCCTAAATTCTGCTTATCTTTCCATGCCACCATCTCCTAAATCTGGAAAATGCCAACTCCATACAAAAATACAATTCCATCTTTTAGTGGAGCTTCCACGTATGCCTCCACCAAGTCTACTAGCCCCCATAAAAATAGCAAGAGTAGCACCATCCATTATACCCTATCAACTCACTTAAATGCCATTGGAACCATCACCTTAGAGACATGCGACCCCTTAGGTTCCCTTTTTAATAGTTTAGGATGGATCCCAATAGAACTTAGGTTAGTTTAGCAATTACCAACTTAGGTCTTAAAAAATTTTCCAATAGAATTCCCACCTTAGGTTAGATTCAATTCATAACCCTTTAGTATTAGGTATTAGTTAAAATAGCCTAGTATTACTTTAGTAATCCTTCCCTTATTCATTTAGCACAATGTTTAGGTTAGGATGCCAACCCAACAAAATAGAATAAGAGGCTTAGGTTAGAATAAAATCCAAATGAGTAAATGTAGCTAGAACATAGGTGTTATTACCTAGCTTAGGATACTGTTGGGATATCCCTTAGGTTTTAGGACTCCAAACTCCTCCTTCGTGAATTGAATTTTTCTTAAGTCCTTAATGTCCTACCAAGATCAATCACCAAAGACCCGAGCACAAACATACAGCTGAACAAAAACACGTTCACATAAGACCAAAGAATTTGTAACAAAAAAATTTCAGTCTTTTATGTCCCTCAAACTACTGAATGTCAATTTACCATTCAGTCTATGAAGAAGATTTGAAACATTCCTTGGATCACTGAAATTGATCCAAGGATGAGTCAGAAGAAGGAATAAGTCTGTAACTCTTAAATCCAGATTGTAACTCATCTTTCCAAAGTGAAAATGAATTCTTGATAACCATACAATTTTAGTCTAATGATTTTTAAGAACAGAAATGATTTATCCTTATCAAGCATGATCTTCAACAGTCAAAAGAACACATATTTATCCAGAAAATCACATGTCAACACTTGAAATGCAAAAGAGGAATATATCAGTTGTCGAGGGTGTTATAGGAGTCATGCACAACCAACTATTTCAGACATGTGTTTCCAAGGAAGTATTGTCTCTAATGTCTGGAAAATAAACTAAATTATTGTAATAAATTCTTCTATTAGCTTTTATAGCTTGTTGTATTTTTCTTTCCCTAGATTTAGGATTAGAAATATCATTGAAGATTTTGAACTTCTAGTTTTCCTTTAACCAACGTAATGTGCCCACCCCCTCTTATGAGTGGCATCTAGCTAGTTCGTTAATCATAAGCTAATCAATTTTCTCACCTCTTAGTAAATATGGAAATTATCCCTTCCCATTGAGCCTAATTGGTCTTAGCTAAATGATGTTGTCAATTTAATTACTTTCCTTAGGTGTTGATCTGTTATCCCGCTCCTAGCAAATCACAATAAATAAATAAGAATCCATCAAATCAGACTCACATTATAGGAAAACCAAGCTAATAAAAATTAATGAGATAATAATAAATATTAAATTATTTCGCCACATCACCTCATGATAAAAAATATAGAACAATATTCTAGTTTTACACCCTTGTATTAGTTTTGACTTTACGTGATAAATGAATGGGATTTCCAACTTAAATTTTAATGACTTTATTAAACATGATGTTTCCATTCCCTCACTTAATTATTACACTTCTAGATAGAGAACATAACATATGTTTAACCTTTGGAAAGGTTGTAGACCCTTTAGAATTATGAGACTAGGATGTGACACACTAGGAGGTGTCATTCGAGGTTAACTCATCAAGGACTAATTCTTGTTTAATACTCTAGACTTTTAAATTATTTTTCCATATAACCTCATGATAAAATAATAAAGAACAACAATCTAGTTCTACACCCTTGTATTAGTTTTGACTTCACATGATAAACGAATTGGATTTCTGACTTAAATTTTAATGAATTTATCAAACATGATGTTTCTATTCCCTCACTCAACTATTACACTTCTAGAATGAGCATATAACATATTTTTAACCTTTGGAAAGGTTGTAGACCCTTTGGAATTATGATACTAGGATGTGACACACTAGGTGTTGTCGTTCATGTTAACTCCTCAAGAACTAATTTTTGTTTAATATTCAATGTCTAGATAAATATAGCAGAGGAGATGGGAGACTTGGTGGGTGCCTATCTTCCCTATAGTCTTGTGGCCATAAGCATGTAAAATTATGGTATACTTAATTAGACATAGGAATATAAATTATTCCAGTCCTAGCTCACTAGGTGTCATGAGATGCCCAAGGTAGGTTCTGAAGGTAGATGACAACCTCAGTTCACATGATACATCCTCTTTCCACATAATCCATGATCTATGTGCTTCATTGAAGGGTAGGGCCACTCCATAAAGGATGTGTGTGGGATAATTCTAGGTTTTGATTGGTAGAAAGATGTTCCAATGATACTCTCCCTATCCCAAGCATGGTTGCATGGATATACATTGTAAATATATATATATAGCCATAAATATTTATGAACTAGAGAAAGAACATAAAAGAGCAAAAACCAGCCCAAAACCAACATGAAACCAGTTCATAACTAGCATGAAACCAATCAAGAACAAGCATGAAGACAAAAAGAGAGAGCGGGAGGAACTTGTTATCTTTTACACTAAAATAAAATCTCACTATAAGTATTATATTGAGTTTATATGATATAATCAATATCAATTTGTAAAGAATGGCATTTGTACATAATGTAAATGTTAGAAAGCATTATTATGATTATTGTATGGCATTTGGATACATTGAATTTTTATTTGGAAAATGGAAAATGAAAAGAAAGAATCTTACCTTCTTCTTTTATTGATAATTAATGTAAATTATTTGGTGTTTAAGTAAGAAATTTTAGATATGTATGATGATGTAAGTAACACATATACTCTCGTTATTTAAAAAATAAATCTATGACATATTTTTTATACTTAAATTTCCACTTTAATTTGGTTATGAGAAAATGGGTTGTTACATCTTGGTATCAGAGTGATAGGTTCAACACTTGGCCTAATGGAGCTCATTACAAAACCTTAAATATTGTTTTTCTTCAAATTGTTTAGGTAAAAATGGCCCAAAATAGAATCTGGATCTAATAATGGGGAAAAATGTTGAGGGTCAAGGGAAACAAGACAAATTAGACCAAATTCTAGTAAATGTTAACTGAAACTAGGGATAGGGTACACCTTCTAGAATAGAGGGTTGAAGAAGAAGTAGAGGAACAAAAGGAGGAGGAAAAAAATGAATAGGGAGAGGAGATAGAACAAAACAATGATCAACAGGAGCCACCAAAATGACCTCAAATAGAGGCTAAATTGGCCAAGGATCTCAAGAGGGTCCTACCTCCTAAATTCAAAGGAGATGCCCTAAGAGATGGAGCTGAGTCATGGCTTATTGAGATGGAGAAATATTTTGAGCTCCGTAACTTTTTCAATTGAGATCAAAGCTATATGGGGAGCTATTAACTCACTAGAGAAACATTTAATTGGTGGAGTAATGTTAAGGATGAAAGAAATATCACCCCAAAAATACTACTTGGGAATTGTTTGTCACTCTTTTTTGGAAAATATGGTTACCACAACTATATTTTAATAGAAGTTGAAATAATTTCAAAACCTTCACCAGGAAGGAATGTCAGTAATAGAATACTAGGAGAAGTTCACCCGACTTCTCAAGTATGTGCCACAATATCAGAAGGATGAATGGTTTCGTATCAAAAAATTCATCTTGGGATTGAAACCCCAAATAGGAGTTAAGGTCGATGTTCATGGATCTTTGACCATGGACCAAGTATTTGAGAAAATCATGAAGCAAGAACAAAAATTGAAGGCCATCTATGAAGCTAGGAAAGATTTAAAGAAAAGGGGAACAACTCTCAATCTGCATCTTTTCAAAAGAATAACTGGAAAATTAATATGTTCAACCCCTCTAGAAAAGGGAAAAATTTCAAATCAAGAGGGAATTTTTAGAACAAAAATAGGAATGGAAATGGTAATAAAAATAGAAATGGAAATAACGGAAATGAAAATCTAAACTGCAACAATAATTGAAACACAGGAAACAATGGGATTTTACCAAAGGATCAAAAGATGGGTGCTTCATATGTAAGGGACATCACTATGCTAGTCATTTTCTCATCAAACAACAAAGGATCCAAAAGGTACATGCAACAAACTAGCAGAAACCTTTTTAAATGCATACATGAAACGATTGATAACCACTAGGATGACCATCAAACCACACCTATAGAAGCATCAAGTACTATTTTTGGTCATCCAGTCACTATTTTGATAGACATAAGGGAAACTAAATGTTTTGTAGCTCCTGAAATTTTAAGCAAAATATCTAGAAAATATGGTTATATGGAACATACTTGGGTAGTGCAATATGGAAACCGAGTTGAGTAAAAAGTAGAGAAATGCTTATTTGAGGCTGATTTACAACTTCCTGAACTAGAAACCTTATTAAATCTATATGTTGCACCATTAGGATCATATGATGTGATTTTGGGAGTGAATTGGTTGTGGAAACATCGGGCTAAGGTTGATTGTTTTGCTAATACTATAGTGTGTTTAGATGATAATGGAAGAGAAGTAAGCATCCAAGGAACTAAGAGAGAGATTATTCTTAGGAAAATATATGCGATGCAACTAAAGAAGGTGAAGAGAAAATGGTGTGTCATGTATGTAGTACACATCCATGATATGGAGAGTGAAAAGGAACCAACCATTGAATACTATCCTTTCCTATATGATTATAAGGATGTATTTCCTGAGGAACTTCTAGGACTTCCACCTCGAGAGAGAGTTTGACTTCTCAATAGATCTCATGCCTAGAACTGAACCCCAATCCAAAGCCCCATATTGTATGACTACAACTAAATTGTTTGAATTAAAAGATCAATTACAAGAATTGTTGGCTAAGGGTTTGATTCGACCAATTGTTTCTCCTTGGGGTGCTTAGGTGATATTTGTGAAAAAGAAGGATGGAAATTTAAGGATTTGCATTGACTACAAGGATTTTGAATAAAGTAACTATAAATAACAAGTACCCCTTACCCCACATTGATAATATTTTTGATCAAATGCGAGGAGCTACGGTATTTTCCAAGATTGAATTAAGGTATGGATACCATCAGTTGAGAATAAGAGATGAGGACATACAAAAACAAATTTTGAACTCGTTATGGTCATTATGAGTTCATCGTACTACCTTTTGGACTTACAAATGCTCCCATAACTTTTATGAACTTGATGAACAGTGTCTTTAGAGACTATTTGGAAAATTTGTTTTGATCTTCCTAGATGATATTTTAATATAATTCTAGGATGGAAGAAGAACATCATGAACACCTAAGGTTGGTTTTGGAAAGGTTGAGAAAACAAAAATTATACAAAAAGCTATCTAAATGCACCTTTTCCAACCTTAAGTGCAATATCTTGGTCACATTATATCAAAAGAAGGCATAACGGTTGATCCATCTAAGATCCAAGAAATTATGGATTGGCCTACTCCTAAGAATGTGCATGAAGTGAAAATCTTTATGGGCTTAGATGGGTATTATAGGAGGTTTGTGGAAGGATTTTCCAAGATTGTGAGTCCAATTACTTCACTACAAAAGAAAGGGAAAAGGTTCATTTGGACTGAAAATTGTGAGAATGCCTTCAAGTTGTTGAAATAAAAGTTAACAAAACTCCTATCTTGATGGTTCCCGATCCTAATGGGGACTTCACAGTGGTTCATAGATGTATTAGGAGACAATTTTGGGGGATTTTTACTACAAGGATAACCATGTTGTTGCATATGAGTCAAGGAAAATTAGGAAAGGAGAACTAAATTATGCTCCACATGATTTGGAGTTAGCAACTATTGTTCATGCCTTGCGAACTTGGAGGAACTTCCTTTTAGGGAAACCATTTGAACTCAAGATTGATCACTTGGGTCTCAAATATATTTTTACTCAACCTAACCTAAATGCCATCCATATACATCGTTAGAGTTTCTGAGTGAGTATGAATTTGGTATTGAGTACATTAAAGGAAAGGAAATAGGGTCACATATGTAATAAGTTAACAAAGACACATAGCTGCCATGGCCATAGTTTGAACTACTTTTAGACAATATATCCTAGAAAATCTATCATTTGATAAAATTTACAAGTAGTCAAGGATGCTCTTGAGGTCGATAGTTGAGATCATAGGTATGAGGGCTATCAGATAGAGAGAGATGGAATCTTGAGGTTTAATGATATAATATATGTTCCAGACCATGGTGGTTTATGAACCATAGTTTTGGAGGAAGCACATGGTGCTCCCTATTCAAGTCATCTTGGGGTGACTAAGATGGTAGAAGATGTTAAACAATTATATGTATGGTCAGGTTTGAAAAGAGATATTACAAATTTTATTGTCAAATGTTTAGAATGCCAGCATGTCAAAGTTGAGCATGTGCATCCTGTAGGGTTGTTGTACCCACATAGTGTGCCAGAATGGAAATGGAAAGTTATCAATATGGAATTTTTCCAAGGACTCCCAATGTCTAAAATAGACATGATGTTTTTTTAGTGGTGATTGAAAAACTCACCAAAGTGGCACATTTCATTCCAAGAAACTTGATAGATGATGCACCCACTCTAGCACACATATTTATGTAAGAGATATTTAGACTTCATGGTTTCTATAAAATATAATTTTCAGATCGTGATGCTAGGATGACTTCTAGGTTTTGGAAAACCTTGCATGCAACCCTTGGTACAAAGCTCAATTTCAGCATTGCATACCATCCTGAGATGGATGGAAAAACAAAGAGAGTTAATCAAGTTTTGGAAGACATGCTTCACATGTACTATATGGACCAACAATATAGATGGGAGTATCTTCCCTTAGTTGAATTTTGCATATAATAACTCCACTCACTCTACTTTGGGAATAACTCCTTTTGAGGCTTTATATGGTTGTAAGTTTGCACTCCCATTAGTTGGGATAAAAGGAGGATAGAATATTGATAGGAATGGAAATTCTTCAAGAGATGGAAGAGAAGGTAGTATAGATAAAGAAAATATTGGTTGAGGCAACATATAGATAAAAGAGCTATGTAGACAGAAAAATAACTCCACAAAATTTTGAGAAAGGGGACAAGGTTTTCCTTAGAGTCAAACCAAAGAAAAGTTCAATCAAGTTTGGGAAGGCTTCCAAACTTGCTCCATGATATGTGGGACCTTTCAAAGTTTTGGAAGTGATTAATCTAGTGGCATATAATCTTTCTCTACCACCCACTTTAGCTCAACTCCATGATGTTTTTCATGTCTCTTTACTTAAGAAATATCATCCAGATGTATCTCATGTTATTGATTGGAAATATTTACAGGTGGAGGATCCGAGAGTGGTTCTGGTAAAACCCTTACGAATTGTTGATACTCACAAACTTCATTTGCGAAACAAAGAGATTTCTCAGTGTAAGGTCCAATGGGACCAATACTTTGAGAATAGTGCTACATGGGAGGACATGGATGAAGTTATTGGAAACTTCCCACATATTTTTTATTAGACATTATTATCATTTGATAGACACTTGATACTTTTATTTGATTAGACATTATGATCCTTTGATATATACTTTTATTTGATTGGACATGCTATGTTTTAAACACTTATCATTTCAAGTTGATCAAACATGTGATTTTTTTACTTGATTAACATCGATTGGATGATGTATTTTCCTGGTAGGGAGGGATGTCACAACCCGAATATTATGGTATTTTATTTAATTATGGATGAATGTAGATGTTATATGTTTTGAGATGATTTATGCTTGTTGATCAATAAATAAATTATATGACCATGGTTAGACATGAAATGATCAAGTTTCATTATTAATGCCTCGCAAAAATATTAATTATTATTACAATTTAATAAGATAATTTCTTTCTTAATGTTTATTTCCTAACTTTAATGAATGTGTGAGTGATATATTGAGTGGTGGTGTGCATAGGAAAAATTACCCTTAGAAGGAGGGAGAGTATTATCGGGAAGAGGCAAATAAATAATGGAAAATAATGTGGCAAATGGATGTAAACCATGTGACTAGGTTTTGTCCACTTTAGGGAAGTATACATCCTTTTTCCCAAACTTGCATGGCCACAAGAGTAGGTAAGAACCCTTTTAAGTCTTAACAAAAATAGGTCTCTGGTGTAGTTATCGGTCTATATAGGTAGCATATATATATGGTTTTGGTTCATGCGTAAATATTAATAACACCAAATTGTTATTAAAGTAACCTTTTAATAAAATTATTAAGTAAATAAATCATGTGAGGGATAATAATTAAGTTCTTAAAAAATAAAAAAATAAAATAATTAAATAATGCTAAGAGACAAGTATTAATATATAGAAGTTAATAATAAAATAAATTAACATTTTAAAATAAAAAAATAATGTACAAGTAAAATACCAAAAAGGGCTGCCAAAAATTTGAGGAAAGAAGGTTATGTTTTAATTACATTCAAAGAATCCAAGGAGAACTTTTCAACTCTAGGTGCACCATTTGGAAGAAGTAGTCTTTAAATTTATTAAAATTCCTATTTTGGGAAGATTACCCACCTTTTAAGGAGGATTCACTCCATTAACTTTAGATTCTCCACATTCACGTGGAGGAGAGGAATTTAATTAATAAAGGGAGAATAGAAGCAATTAAAAAAGATACAAAATAAAGAAAGAAGGAAAAATATTAGACTATCATTCATGGGAGCAAAGAAAAATAGATATGGAAGTGGATAAAATGCATATGGAGCTTGGGAGTGTTAGCATCATTGTAAGGTATGGGATTATCCTACTGGAAATTTCATGGATTAATTATATCTTAGTTTTAAATGGAGATTTGTAATAAATAAATCTCCCAAGTAGATAATCTACAGTTTATCCTGCTGGAAAATACCATGACGTAAATAATACACAGGTTTAACACACAAGTATTCTATATATTATTCACCATATATTGATTCATATGGGCCATTACATTTATATAGGCTAATGTTGCTCCTATAATCAAGGAAGCTAAACATAACCTCTCACTAATTCTATACGAGATGTTATAACAATACACTCCCTAAATAAGTGGGTTGTTGTAACTCACAACCAACCACACCAACAATGCAATATTATATTATCCTAGATAATATAATTACTCACACTAACATATTAGTGAGCACTAATAGTTAGGATATTCCTAACATTCCCCCCCTTAGTGCGAACATGGTAGAAAAACATCCACATGCTCCTCTGCAGTATGCTCACCCATGTGGCATGTCCAACTCTGAGACTCATGACCTTGATCCAAAAGAAAGGCTCGCTCCTTCCATGGTTTTAAATAGGATTACCACAAACCTTGACGTGACAGGAACCTCATCAACTGTCGACCTCGTGTGGTTTTCTAGATCCTCCCACAAACCCTTTCAAGATCCATGAACTGACTTACTCTGGTGCTACTGTTCACCACTATGCTTATACATCAGGGAATTATGTAGGAAACACAACATGCATATCTCAAAACTACACAATAGAAGATATACTGAAAAAATTTCACATTACTTCCTATAAGAATCGTAATGTTCTTAATCGTAGTCTCTGTCATTGATCACTACCACTCGATCTCGAACAACATAGAAAACTACCACTGCCACTAGAAGCTTTCCTTGACTAAGTCGTTTTGGGTGCAGAATGGGAATGGAACATTGGTATGTATTCCCCCCCACAATGTGAAATTCCACTCATATAGATACTGAGAAGCAAAATGCATCGAAGAACATACTCCTGAATGGATCTTGCTAGTTAGGTCTTGTTGCACATGGTCACTAATGCTAGTGAATGTATTCTTCTAGCTGACCATCTTCCAACGAAGTATGGCAGTCAGAGGACCAAGTCAGTCAGAGGATCACTGACAGTCATCTACGCTCCAACACAAATCTCTTTCCAACATCCATCAAATACCACACAAAACAGGAACACTGCAAATTGAAGCACACTAAGAAAATGGAAACCACACTGAAAATCATATACTCACACCATACATATGCCACCACAGCTTCTGCGCGGCCCCGTTGTTGGTGACTGACGAGAGGTCATTGTTCAACCTCCTTCCTCCGTTGCCTCCTTCCTCCATCTGATGTTGCTAACTCAAAAAATTTGGAATTTGAGCATCAATAGTTTTCAGGACGTCGGGTAACACCGAAAATGCGTCCATAAAGAATTTTTGTTTTATTTTACAACTTTTGACTTCGACTCATTTACAAGTTTTTGACTTTTGACAATGACTCAATACAAAATGAAACTTTTACAAAAACTCACAAATAACGCTAACAATAAGACTATTGAAATTTATGATACATATGACAACAAAAATATGATTTACATACAAAGACTCTAAGACTCTATTTTCATAGATTTGAAATGAATATTCTCAAAATTATTTAAATAGACCACTATATATACTAATAAAATTCTATGACATAAATAATGACTTAAAGCCTTAGACACACAATTATTAAGGCTTTTGAATTGGTAATACCGACCACTAAATACAACTAGACTTATAATGTATAAATATTTTAGACTCGACTAACTATAAATACCTTATTCCCATAGCCCATAAATATTATTGTGCATGGAGACATCAACTATTGCAGCGAGTTATGCAAAATAGACACGTGGCACCCAAATGACGTGGCTTTATCTGCTATTATTGTCTCAGCTGATCAGTTTCACACATAATCTGCAAGAATCACTGAACTTTAGAGTCACAGATCCGAATTCTAATCAATTTGCAAATGTGAGTTTGCAGAGATGTCAATCGTGGATAGTGGAAGCATAAAAGAACATGGAAGGCTGAAGAAAGATCTCTCATCCGTAGGCATCAATAAAATTCTAATAGAAGGTCGATCTCATACACCTCGAAAGTTGTTTCATTACCTTCGAAGCTCAGTTGTAGATGCAAAACTGTGGTAACACAAATTATATTGCTCACGTCTCTTTTCCAAGCCGATAGAAAACAGATCGATTTACCTCAAGTTTCAGATCAAGGAACGACCTGGGTGGGAGGATTTGGTGCTTGTTACAGATGTCTAAGACATCAGAATGGGCACGAGAGCACAAAACGCTCACACTCTTGACTGGCCACTAAACACAATTTCCACAGTCCACGTAAATCGAGGCAAGAGGTGACAGTTCGCTGAGTTCTTTGAAACACCTTGTATTCGATCTTAGATATTCTGGAATATGGAATGACACAATCTTCTCAGCTCCAATCCAAACGCAATGAGAATGAAGCCAAGGATGAATGAATACACCACAGTCACTAAAAGCCTTCACTATTATTACAATGTAAGAAGGATCTCTACACAATGTAGCAGTAGATAGATCTAGTCACGTGCTCCAATATGCAGCGCCGTCTGTAAATATACAAACTTAAAAAACTAATTAATATGAACTTATCAAATTAATAGACTTCATATGCCAGGGCAATAGAATAATCAATTTGCCCCTCTCCAATTTTAAGACTCCATGACATACACAAAACCTGCTCGATGCCAACTGTAAAAATAATACACAGGTTTAACACACAAGTATTCTATATATTATTCACCATATATTGATTCATACGGGCCATTACATTTATATAGGCTAATGTTGCTCCTATAATCAAGGAAGCTAAACATAACCTCTCACTAATTCTATACGAGATGTTATAACAATACACTCCCTAAATAAGTGGGTTGTTGTAACTCACAACCAACCACACCAACAATGCAATATTATATTATCCTAGATAATATAATTACTCACACTAACATATTAGTGAGCACTAATAGTTAGGATATTCCTAACAATGACTTAGTTTTATCTTCTCTTAGATTGGGTTTGGGATAAGTAGAAACTTCTAGTGATAATCTAAACCATATTCCACCCCCTCCTTTGGATTTTTAATCAACTTCAGCCTCTTATAAAATATTTTATTTTATTTTATTTAAGGAAGGAATTCGTAGCAACACCAATAACAAAAGGGAGGATTCCATATCTTTTCCTAGGAACATATTTTATAAGCTGTACATTTTTATGATCTTTCCTTTAAAAACGAGTTAAACCAATGTCAATGTAATAATCCTTTCTGATCTCAATTACGTTCTCACAAATTTTGGTAGAGAAGGTCGATTATAGGGAGTGATGCACAACCAACTATTTCAGACCTACGTTTCCAAGAAAGTCTTATCTCTAATGTTTGGCAAATAAAATAAATTATTGTAATAGATTATAGCTATTAGATTTTGTAGTATTTGAAAAAATAAAATGAAATAAAATAAAAATTTAAAACAATAACAAAATATTTTTAGAGGGACAGTTTGCATGGCCTGGTGGGTGAGATGAAGGGATGGGAAGATGAGGTAGCGTGTGCCAGGCGGTGGCATGTATAAGAAATCTGACAGGACTGAGGACATGCGCCACCCAAAAGCCTTTTCAACCTGTCTATTTTCTTTCCTTGCATAATAATACACGACAAAAACTTTATTTGAGATCCGGATGCAGTTACCCATGCTGGAACCCAAATAATTTTGCAAATTAGTAGTATTTGGTGAGTTGCAGCTAGGAAGGGCAAGTCGAAGCCTGTTTGTGAATGCATTGGGAGAGGATTTGTAGGCTGGAGTAGTGGGAAATGTTGTTGAGAGCTCCAAGAAATTTCAGTCACAGGTGTAAATGCTTCCTTGTCCTTGCCACATACTCCCTGCCTGTACCAAACATTGGAGCTATTGAACAGAGAATGGATACCCATCAAAGTAATTTTGATCTATCTGGTGTAGTTATTCCAAGAGCCCTAGTTTGTAGGAATGCAGAATGTGGAAGCATAGACCTGCATGTGAACTGTTAGTCAAAATTCCTGAAAGAAACACGGCTTCTTTGACTGCCCAAGTTGTAGGTGATGCATAAAATGGATTTGTTGAAAATGCGTGTGAATAGTTTGATAGAATGCCTCAAAGAAATGTCATCCCATGGAGTGCCATGATTTCAGGATATGTGCAAAATGGATTTGTTGAAAAGGCTTTATAAACTTTCAAGCAGATGCAAAACCATATTCCGCAACCTTAGTCGTATTCTCCCCAGTGTGTGTGCCTAAATGGGAGCTTTAAATCAGTATATGGACTGGTAAAAGTGCATACAAAATGTGGAAATAAACACAAGGCATGAGAGTTGTTTGACTAAAATGTCTGATAAAAATGCGGCTTGCTAGAAAGAAACATGGTATTATAGACTGAATACATGTAGTTTTGCACATAATGGATTGGTAGACAAGTATGCAAAACATGGTAGCATAGACATGGCACGTGAACTTTGTCTTCACGCCTGAGAGAGAGAAAAGAAACAGGGTGGACCTCCATCAAAGCACTGAGGATAAAAAGAAAAAGAAATTCTATCTGATATGGAAGCAAAATGAAGGCATGGATACTGTTTAATTAAAATTGGAGCCCTTTAGAGTAGTTATCATACCCGAGCAGGTTTCTGTGATTTGTTTGTTAAAATGCCTCAGAGAATTGTAGGCTTTGGATAGGAATGATTGTTGTAAACACAAAGTGGATCCGTTGATAACTCCTTGGGGTCACTGTTGTTTGCAAAAGCATTGCGTTGTGGTTATGGGGATACCGCCAAAGTTGAGGTGTGGAGCTTTGGAACAGTTTTAGACAACTGACAAGCATATTGGGCAGCGGATTTTGTTTTCAAATTGCAAGTGAACAGGAAGATAAGTATACAGTTGTGGATATAAACCCAATGCTCGTGAATTGTTTGATGAAAATCCTTTTTCAATGGAATGGTCTCAACGGATCGTGAGTGCAAACCACTTGGAGCCCCCTTATACCCATTTCACTCATCATTTCTAGGCATGGTTCATCTTCCCTTACCTCTCATAATTCTCGTGTTTTAGTTCTCTTTTGCAACTTAATAGAATTTTAAAATATTAGGATTTTAATACCGTTAAATGTTTATTTCAACTCGTTGCTAAAATAATGAAATGTCGTGTCGAAACTCATGAAGTCAAAATAACCCATTTGCACTAAAACATGAACTTCCACCCTCATTATGAGGTGATGTAGA
Organism: Taxus wallichiana var. yunnanensis; assembly: GCA_018340775.1. Taxonomy (NCBI): domain Eukaryota; kingdom Viridiplantae; phylum Streptophyta; class Pinopsida; order Cupressales; family Taxaceae; genus Taxus; species Taxus wallichiana. Next base: position 401,002,873 of record CM031235.1, read on the forward strand.
AAACTTCCTACCCAACTGGATTGCTACAACATTGGTATATCGACAAGATGAGATTGGCTTCCTAGTAATAATGTTGACCTTCTCCCTATTTAAATAGTTGATTTTTGCATTTTTCGGAGACTCATTAAGTACCCTTTGTAACTCTGAAAATGAGATGTGAAGCTTCATTCGTGTACCTTGGTATGCGAGGAGTCACCTTGACCTTTGGATTGACCTTGAACGAACATATGAGATCTTTTTGACGCTCTTATAGGAGCCCTGTTACACTATTTTACAGTAGTAGAAAGCTGTTAAATCTAGAAAGTTGGCTTTCATTTTGAACCACCATTTGAAACTTGGATAGAGAAATTATTTCCCGTCTTCGCAAACCTCTAGTGTTTATACTAGAAAATTTCATGGAACATTCAGTTTAGGGAAAAGCACTTTTCTGGATAGTTTGGAAAAGCAATTTTGTAGGCCTCCGGTCGCAGTTTGACGAGGTCAAACTGGACCAATTTTGAATTGTCACTCTAGAATACTTGTCGTTGTTTAAAAATGGTTTTATAGTTCTCGGTCTCGTCAACTCGGAAGAATTATCTTTATATGGGGAACCTATAGGAATTTTCATGTTGCGTGCTCATCCATCGAACGCCAGTTTTGGACATGGTTTTCTGAGCCCTCGAGCTAACTTTTGTCCATTTACAACTGGGTCAACTACGACCAGTGGCCCTGGAAAACTAGCTGACAAATGTAAACCGTTTACTTTTTCCTAATTTCACGATTATTATGAACTCTTGGTATATCTAGGGACATGTAGAAATTTAATCATGGTGTGCGTTCTCATCGGAAGATAAATTTTGGAAGTGGTTTCTTTGCCTTCGAGCCCGTTTTGAACGTGTTGTAGCTAGTAAGAAAATGTAAATATTGGAAGCTGTGGGACCCTCGTCGGGTTGCCAAACCACCGTAGATACTTTTGACACGTGTAAATAACTATTTAAAACTCTATGGTATAGCTTGTTGTGTGAAATAGAACTTGTGACAAAATGGTGTTTTCTCTCTCTTCCCTTCTCTTTCTCTCTCCTGGGTTACAAAATGAAGTGAAATGAAATGCATTGAATACATGTCTCTAAAATTTTTCTCTCACTTGCAAACTGTAATTATTATTATATGTAAATGGGAAATTGAAAAATGATAATTATGTTAGATTAGGGTGGATGCCATGCCAGCGAATTATCGCTGATATCATGCTCACGTGGTTTTGCAGGATGAAAGAATGACGATGAAAAAGGCGATGTGTAAATTATTAATTATCATTGTAATTTAGATAGTTCATTGTTAAAGGAATAAATGTATAATGTAGTCTCATGTTACAGAAGGTTATAATTGATAATTTGTTGATATGTATGAAATGCTAGTTTCAAGGACATCTAGGAAATGTGCATTTAATCATAGTTCAATTTTTGATTTATAGTACACCTGGTAAAAAGGTTTGATATTTATATAAGGTAAATGAAATTATAGTAATATCTTGTAGTGCATATTTAGTGTTCAATAAAGGATTAATGAGTCACCTTGTGCATTCATACTTTGTAAATGTAATAAAGAGAATTAAATCAAAACACTCTACCCTTGTTCAATATCGGAGCATAACTTGTTTTCATGTGTGGTACTTTTACCCTAGAAGACATTGTAAGCCATAGTATGAACTTAAACTTTGCACTCGATGGAACGTCCTAACTTAGGAAAATCAGAGCCCAAGAATGGGCTTATCATCTTTGTTAGTATGTTTAGTGACATTGTCTTAAACCCATCTGATAGGAGTGACACAGTCAAACTTCTTTTGGAGTAAGTAAAACTAACTCTTCCTTCGTATCCTAGTGGACTACCTTGTCATTCGAAGATAGTTTTAAAATTAAATTTCTTCATCAGTTGAAATCCCTGTTAGATCTAGATGACATAGATGGAGGTTGTGACCTAGTTGTTCTAGGTCTTAAACTCTCATTAATGAACCCCTTAGCTCCGCTCAGCTAAATGTGTTACCTTGGCTTCTCTCAACATAACACCTTGGTCCTTTCTGAAGGTGGTTTAGCATAAATATGTCCTCTTGCTTAAAACACATATATAGTTGAGGGGTAGACCCTTAGGTGAAGTTGGAATTAATCTAAAACTTAGTTGATTCAGATGTTAACTTGGGTTCATGTGTAGCTACAAGTATTCTAATTTTCTATGTCTTCAAGAGGTTAGGAAAATAGTTCATAACTCCTTTTCAAGACAATACTAAAATAAGACCATAATGTGACGTAGAAAATAAAGCATATAAGAGAAAAAATGAGAGTGGAGGTTTGGAATAATGCCACTCTTGAGGACCTTATAACTCAATTAAATATATGCATTTGTTTCAAAGAATATGAATTGCCTTGGTATAATCCACCTTCAAGAAAACAAAATACATATATAAAACAAAATGGTAATTCACAAGTCATTGAATTAGAATAACTATTGTAGGGAGATAACTAACCTGTGATCGAGGTATGTTTTCAGCAAAAAGATATCTCACAACTAAATCTCCGTTAAAACCTAATATCGCTATATGAACACCAAGTCACATTCACATGAGTTGTAAGAGTAAAAAGGTAGATATTGAATATATGTTCGAGAAGAAGATTCTTAACATAAGGACAAGATAATTAAGTACTTTATATGCTTTTGAATTATGACAATAAGAATGCAAGTTATGGAAACTTTTGTAAAGAATAAGAAACCAACTTAAAAGGGGTGAACGATAATTTAACCATGGTATGAACTTAAGAATATGTCGGTGGAAAACGAGAAATTTATCCTTGCACGAAAATGTTCTTGGAATGTTAATCGTAACTAAAATACAATTAAAGAAAAGATGTGTTGTGGGTTTTCCTATCCTTGAGTCTTCTTTCGTGGTTGGGGCATTGCTAATATTCGTTCATTGAGAAAAGTGTGGCATCAACATGCCTATGTTGTTTTCATGTGTCTGTGTGAGTCGATGACTTATGTGATTGTCGTATGTGAGTTGAGTTTATGTACTTGGAGCCCTTGCTGTGTTGTGTGAAGTGAGAAATGTAAGTCAAAAAAATAATTGTTTGGGTATATTACTGTTGTCATTGTGTGTGTAAAATATGGGCATTATAGATTTTATGGATTGTTGTATTTTTATTTCCCTAGCTTCAAGATTGGTGATGTCTCTTGTAGATGTTAAACTTACAATTTTCCTTTAACCAATGACATGTGTCAACCCACCTTCTTATGATTTGACATCTAGTTAGTTTTGTTAATCATAAGATAATAAATTTTCTCACCTCCTAGTAAATCTATAAATTCTCCCTTCCCACTGAGTCCAATTGGTCTCGAGCTAAATGGTGCTGCCAATTTCATTATTGTCCTTAGGATTTGATCGTTATCCCGTTCCTAGAAAATCTTAATAAATAAATAAACAAGAATCCATCAAATCGACGTAGACTCCAATAAAATTGAGCCAATACAAATTAATGAGATAATAATAAATATTAAATGATTTCACTATGTGACCTCATGATAAAACAATATAAAACAATGGTCTAGTTTACACCCTTGTATTAGTTTTGACTTTATGTGATAAATGAATGGGATTTTTGACTTAAATTTTAATGCCTTTATTAAACATGATGTTGTCATTCCTCACTTAATTATTGCACTTCTAGAATGAACATATAACATCTTTTTTACCTTTTTAAAGGTTGTAAATCCTTTGGAATTGTGAAACTAGGATGTGACGTAGTAGGTGGTGTCGTTCACGTTAAATCCTCAAGAAATATTTTTTTTACTATTTAAGGTCTAGATAAATCTAGCAGAGGAGTCAAGAGAATTGGTGGGTGCTTGTCTTCCCTATAGTCTTGTGGCCACAAGCATGTCAAATTATGGTATACTTAATTAGACATAGGAATATAAATTATTCCAGTCCTAGCTCACTAGGTGTCGTGAGATGCCCAAGGTAGGTGCCCGAAGGTAGATGAAAACCTTAGTTCACTTGATACATCCTATTGCTGCACAGTCCATGATCTATGTACTTCATTGAAGGGTAGGGCCACTCCATAAAGGAGGTGTGTGGGTTATTTTCAGGTCTTTGGTTAGTAGATAAATGTTCTAATGATATTTTCCTTCTCCTGAGCATGGTTTCACAAATATACATTCTAAATATATATAAATCCATAAATATTTCTGAACTGGAGAAGGAACAAAACAGAGGAAAAACCAACCCAAAACCAACATGAAACCAGTCCAGAACCAACATGAAACTAGTGAAGAACTTGTATGAAGACAAAAACAAAGAGCAAGAGGAACTCGATACCTTTTACACTAAAATAAAAGCTCACTATAATTATTTTATTGGGTTTATATGATATAATCAATATCAATTTGTAAGTAAGGACATTCATATAGAATGTATCATTAGAAATAATTATTATGATTACTATATGGCATTTGGATACATTGACTTTTGATTTTCAAAATGGAAAATGAAAAGAAAGAATCTTACCTTCCTCTTTATTGATAATTAATGGAAAATGATTTTGTGTTTAAGTAAGAAATTTTAGATATTTATGAGGATTTAAGTAACACATATACTTTTTTATTTTAAAAAAATATGACATATTTTCTTAAACTTCTATTTCTTCTTTAATTTGGTTTTGACAAAATGGGTTGTTATAATAAGAAGAGAGTGAACATGGATGAAGAGAAGGAAAATACTCAAGCCTTATTTTATCTTCAGAGTGTTATATATCCTAGCATCTAACCAAGCATCGGTGGCTGAAAAATTTCTCATGAAGCATGGGATACATTTTAAAATTCATATCAAGTATCTATTAAGGTAAGAGAATAAAAATACAAACCCTTAAAATGAATTTTGAAAATTTAAGAATGTTAGAAAGTGAAGGTGTAGGATATTTTTGAATAAGGGTAGATGATATATTTCATATAATGAAATTTTATGAAGAAACCATTGAAGTTAAAATGATTTTTAGAAAAATAATTGAGATCTTTAACACCAAGATGGATACATTGTGTGATCACTCTTGAAGAGTGTATGGAAATGAATTCTACAAGTGTTGATAAATTAGTAGGCTCTCTTTTGTCCCATGGGGATAAGATGAATATATATCGAAAAATACTGAGAGCATGTACTTGAAACCAATGCTAGAGTTTCAAAGACAAGGAAAATACACTAAACAAAAAAAAAATCCAATTCAAAGGGGGAAAATTAAGAAAATTTTGTAGGGAAGAGTAAAAAATTATTTAGTTTTCATTATTGTAAAAAACCAGAGACTTTATAAAATATTGTAGGAAATTAACAACAAAGAATCAAGCTAATCAAGAATGTGAGAAGAAGGGAATTTGAGATAAACAAAGTGAGATGAAAGATGACTCAAATTATTGTATCACATGCAATGTGGGAAAAGAGGATGCCAATAATACGTGGTTTATTGACTAGTTAAAAAGAGGGTTTTAGCATGCTAGATGACACCTTAAAAAGTCAAGTACATTTAGGGGATGGAAAAACCATTAAAATTGAGGAAAATGGAAGCATGAAAATCAATTCAAATTAACGTAATGGTGAAATTAATGATGTGTATTTTTATCCTAGTTTGAATAATAATTTGATTAGTGTTGGACAACTAGTTGAAAAGGGTTTTAAATTAGTTTTTAAGATGGATTTTGTTTAATTTTACATAATAAATATGGAAATAGATTGATTAGAAAATCCTTAAAGGAAAATAATAGAATTTTTCCACTAAGGATAAATTTTATTAATGGAGGTACTTTTCTCTCAACCATTTAAGATGTTATCATTTTGTGGCATTCAAGATATGGTCGTATCAATTCCAAAATTTTTCATATTATTAATATAAAGGGTATGATAAGAGGCATTCCCAAGATAGATTAAAAAATGATGTTACATGCAAGTCATGTATTATTGGGAAACATCATATGTATTACTTACCTATCATAAAATGGATAAAAATCAAACCTTTGGATTTAATCCATTAAAATTTGTGTGGACCAATGTCTTATAGAAGTATTGGTAAGAATTTGTATTTCATTTCTTTCATTGATGATGCAACAAGGTTTATGTGGGTTTTTATGTAAGAGATAAGTGGAGATTTTTAAATTTTTATAAATTTCAAAATTTTGGCTAAAAAAAAGAAAGTGTACATTCCATCAAAACCTAAGAACATATAGGGGTTTATAATTTTGTTATAATGAATTTTATTATTACAAGGCATCAAGAGGTAGTTAACAACTCCTTACACACCACAATAGAATGGTGTGGCTAAAAGAAATAATAGGTACATCATGGAATTATCAAGGACTATGTTGTAAAATAAGCACATGGAAATATGTTTTTGGGAATAATCAATAAATAAGGCAATTTACATCATAAACATAAGTCCCATAATGAAATTTAAAAACAAGACACATTATGAGGCCTGGTATGGTTAAAAATGGATGTATCTCATTTAAATTTTTTTTTTGTTTGGTTTTTGTTCATGTTTCTGATCAAAAAAGGAAAAAAGTTGGATCCTAAGAGCGTATCTCATATTTTCATTAGTTATAGTGATGAAAGAAAAACATACAAATTGTATAATCATACTAGTAAAACTTCAATTGTTTCAAGGATTGTATTTTTTATATAATGGGATGTATTAAGATCTTGATTATGTATCTAAGAGTGTCATAAGTTACATGTTGTATCACCTTTAAGAATATTGAGGAACTACAAAGTCCTACACGGGTTTCCAATGCTACAAGAAATAATACTTGCTCTTTACAAAAGACTAGTCATCCATCTGCAACAAATCCAAGTAAGAAAAATTAGTTGTTGAATCAACAAATAAAATATTAAATAATAATTTTAAGATAAGGATTAAAAATATGCAAACTCAACAATGTAAATTATTTGTGATTAATATGATGAAAATACCATGTTTCCTTTGTCTTCTATAGTTGGTGAACCTATACGTTTTGATGAAGCTAATGAAAGGAAAGAGTGGGTAGATGTTATGAAAATTGAGATGGATTCCATTTAGAGGAATGATGCTTGGACACTTATTCAGTATCCTTCTAAATATAATGTCATTAGTACAAAGTGGGTCCAAAAGACCAAAATAAACAGTGATGGTACAATCGATAAGCTAAAAGATAGACTTGTCAAAGGCATTGCAAAATTTATTGGTGAATTATGAGGAAAATTATGCTCATGTTGCAAGAAAAATACTATAACACTAATAATTTCTAATTTTTCTCATAAATCCTAAAAATACATAAAAAGATGTAAAGAGTGCATTCATAAATGGATTGGTTGAAGAATAAGTGTGGGTGGAGTAGCCACAAGGTTCTAAGGTAAGGGTAACAAATTTTGGGTATACATGTTGAAAAAGGATCTTTATGGGCTAAATAAAGATCTAAAATATTGGTACTCAAGAATTGATAATTGGTTTTTGGTAAAAGGCTTTTTAATAAGTCAAAATGAGCTAACTCTTTACATAAAAGCATTCAATTCTAATGTTTTATATGTTTGTTTCTATATAGATGATTTAATATTCACACATAGCTCTATGGAAATGTTGTATATCTTCAAGGAAAATATGAAATATTTTTTTTAAATGATTGATATTGGAATTATGAATTAATTTCTTGGTATTGACGTCCACCAAAAGAAAGATGAAGTATTTATTTTTCAAGAAAAGTATGTCTAAGATATGTTGTTGAAGTTCAATATTTAATATTCTAAGGCTACATATACTCCAATTACAAGTGCAGAAAGAATAATGAGAGAGGATGGAACCCATTTATTTTATATACTCACCAAGGTATTTTTGAGTCACACACATGGAAGACTTAAGAAGATGATTGGAATTTCTTCCCTTTGCACTAAAGGGGAATGTTGGGAATGATACCAATTTTAACATTTGAAATTATGCTAAATTTAGATCATTTATATTTTTAGAAATACTCTAAAAATATAATTTTAGGATTTTTGGGGAATTATTTATTTCATTCATGTGTTTTTATAGTCAAGTTGGAACAAATAATTAATTTTTAGTGATTTCCTAAAAGTAATGAAAAATCCAAAAATAGATTGTCAACTATCGATTACGGATAAGTAAAAATTGAAACAATTTCTAAGCTAAGATAAGTGTACATATGATAATTTTATTACAATTCCTATATTTTAGGGACTTTGTGAAGATTGTTTTTGAAAAGGGCTATAATTATCCTTGAAAACATGTCTAGCTTGCATAATTATATTTCTAGAAAAAAATTGCATGTTGACTTTGTCCATGGATTACATGAGCCTATTTTAAAGTTAACTTGAAATAAAAAATTAGTTTAAAAGTTTTTTTCTATTATTAGTGGTTCTTTTTGAGTTTAACTTGCTTTTTAAGTTGATTTGTAATTCCTAATTTTAGTTTTTTTGTGTTAATAAAATCATAACAAAAAGAAGGTGCCATAGTGCTCTATTATTGCAATTTGTGAAAGTTTTTAATACTATTATTCATTGTAGGTATTTATATTTAATAACCAGAAATATTAAAAATATTATTTTGAAGTTTTTTTATTATTGGTAAATAGTTTTGGTGGGACTATACCCAATTACAAGGAAGGCTCACCAGCCAGATATAACAATGAGAATACAACATCAAAAGAGAAAAACCAAAAGTAACATCGTTACCCAAGGTAACCAAAATCGGGAACAATAAGGAACAAAAGAAGGACATAGCCCATAGCTAGACCGTAAAAAAGTAGCAACTATACAACAAAAGAAAAGCATAGAAACAACCACAATCCCGAATTCCACAAGCCCAAGATAGACTATTTTTTGGATGCCCTTTCAATTCTGGAATGAATCATCTACAACAAGGTGAAAAGTGCCAAAGTAGTTGTGTGCATTGAGTCCGAGGCATCCAGCTGAGTAATGGTCATATTCCTCTCTTTTTCATTTCCCCATAGAGTATCAGGGATCCCACTTAACCTTGCAATGCTCTGGACCTGCGTTGTTCCAGGAAATCACTAATGGCTTTAAAAATAGCCAAATTATGCTCGTGTCTATCCTTTTCTCTTCCCAACCTAATATCAAGAGAGCTCAAATTCTTGTAAATATCAGAGAACTTTTCCTTATTAGTGTCACTCTCTTCCTCAAATTTTCTCTTTCCTTTTTCTTGCTCAACCGCTCAAAATCCTTCTACATCTGTTTAACCTCCATCTCCAAGGCATCCAACCTAATAGTTTCATTGCAAGGTCCGATGAGTACCAATATTGCTGATGTGAAGTAGGTTCTGGGAAACCTCCAAATCCTTGGAGCTCCAGAGGATCCGGCCAGTGGTAGGAATGTCAACTTTCACTGGGTTCTTGGAATTAGACTTGGAAGGGGCGATAGGCATGGTAAAGGGAATAGAGGAGGTGGCAATGAGTAGCTCACTGGGAGTAATTGGAAAACCAGGGTACTTGGTAACATAGAGCTTGTGAAGTAAGAGGATAAGACCCTGATGTAAGGGAATAGCTCGGGCATGCTTTTGGAAGTCAAGCATAAAACGCTAAAGAGAATTAAGGAGATAGTGTGGGAAACAGATAGTAAGATCTCTTCTGAAGTGATTTAAAAAAACAAGATGCTTTATGGGGACCATTTTATACCTCCCCTCCAATGATATGTATCTAACCATCATGTTGGTCACTTCATCAAATGGAGCAGGGATGGAACTTACCTTTAAACCCGTAGTAACAAAATCCAGCTCTTCTCCCTCATCTATAAACTTCTTGGCCTCAGCTGTCCTGTCCACCCTCTTACTAAAGAACCGAAAGCCCTCCAATGCCGGGCACGTGGCCTCGCCTATCAAATTTTAGTTGATAATAATGCTATGTCCACCATACTTAACTTTTTTGTCCTTCCATTCAGTAGCAAATTGGATCGAGATATTCAGAGTCTTGCCCCTGAATTCGTTTGATGAAATTAGAAATGCCCCCTTTGTGTAGTAGATTCTAGAGGATCACATTGTTTTGCCAGTGGGTCACGGTTTGGCTCTAATTGACATGGAACCCCCATATTATCCTTCTTCCTGCAAATTTGGCAAAATCCTACTCAAGACCCTTGTAAGGGACTACAATTTGCCTATATATGTTCGAATTTTAAAATTCCTCCCATTTTGTGAGGCTTGATTTCTTTATAATTTCCGTAGAGAGGGGGATAAATCACACAAGTGAGATCTTTCACTTCCATTAAGATCCGCACCCTACCATAATTGTGATTATGCCACATATGTATTTCCATTATTATCCTCATTAATACTGATTTGAACCTCCTTAGGGATGTTGTTTTTATTATTCCACATGGTGAAATTAATGTTAATGCCCACATTAGCCAAAGTGTCCGCTGCCCTATTCCCCTCTCTATAGGTGTGTCTTATAATAATATGCTCAATATTATTACAAATAATTCTTCCTTCCATAATGAAATCCTTGATGGTCTAGCTAGGAGCAGAAGATTGGTTCAGATGATTGATAATAATAAGAGAGTCTACTTCCAAAATTAGATTCTGGATATCAAGATCTTTTATAATCCTAAGCCCCCAAAGAACAATCGGGGGCTTCATTATAGTTGTTCATTTGAATCCCCATTTTATCGGCATAAGAAGAAACTAAACAACCTTTTTGATCCCTTATAATTCCAACCCCGGTTGCCATACCAGGATTACCCTTAGAAGCACCATAAAAATTGAGTTTATACTAGTTTCTCTCAGGAGGGATCCAGTGGACTAGAGACCTATCAATATTTGAGGTATTCCTTATCAGCCTTCCAGCATCTCCAATATTCCAATTGGATAAAATGTACTCTTCCAACAAGATATTTTTTGTTTTTGGGGGGTTTAAATCTCCCGATATCAGCTTTAATGACATGCCTAATCTTAGTGAAGCTTGTCTTGTAATTCTGGTTGTTATTTCTTAAGATGATATCATTCCTATCTTTCCATATTCTCCAGATAATATGGGGCATGGTTAGCTTCGAGTTTTTGCACAATGTATTGTTTAAAGGGGGGGTTCCATTGGGTCCAGAATTGAATGAAGTCCTTAGGGACTGCCTAGAGAATATTAAATTTGGAAAGGGCATGGCTCCAAATCATGGTAGCATAATCATAGTGGATAAGTAGATGTTTAATATCTTCATAATATTTTCTACAGAGATGACATCTATTGGGCATGATGAATCCTTTCTTAATCAGGTTATCATTGGTAAGAATTCTACCTCTGAGAACAAGCCAAAAGAAAAAGTTTATTTTAGAGGTAAGCTCAGTCATCCATATTTTGCTCCAATCCAATTCATTCTAGGTATTCACAAAGTAGGAATTATATCCATCTTTCACCAAATAGACCCCATCTTTAGAATTGAACCAAACAATTTCATCTTTGACATCCAATTGATTCAAAGGAATGAGATCCAAATGATCCTGAAGAGATGACAACATAGAGTCCTCATCCATACCATCCCTAGAGAGTTGTTTCCATCTCTTAATTTTACCATCAATTTTCATATAGTCAATGACCCTAGTACCATATTTCTATTCAAGTTTCTCCTTGAATGCACTAAATATTTCATTGAGGCTCTCATTAGACCATTTTTCATTCCAGAAACTGATATTTTGAAGTTAAATGATGCATAAAATGCACATTTTTATCAAGTACAAAATAAAGTACACCTTCTTAATCACTAGTTTTCTCAGCCCTTGTTTGGATGATATAGAGGTTCATTTTGGGTTATTTCAGAGGTTGATCAATAATCAATTTGCTATTTTCCTCCTTTAATAGTCATTTTTGTACCTTTTAGATCTCTCTTACTCATTAATAGCTATATATGTTCATCATTGTTTTGATTTAGTGTCCTCTTCCTCTTTTATCCACCATAAGTCCCTCGGACTTATGCACCTATTCATGTCTTGATCAAGTGAAATATTTTCGAGCATGAATATGACTTTGGATCTACATTTTATAATAAAAATAGGTTCTGACACACCATCAAATTCATTTCTCTTTCTTCCCTAGCCTTCTCCTCTTTTACAATTTTATTATAACTCTATTAGGTTGACTAAATCTTGTAATTGGTTTTATATTTCTAACTCTTTATTATTGTATGTGATACTAATTACATATAATATTTAACACCCGAACTCTCTTCCATGTACAATGAATGTATAACCCACTAGCCTCATGTGTACCCATTTTTAAATCCTTGAGGTTGTGTCTAATCATTTTCCCATTGTGTAATCATGTATGTAGTTCCTCTAAAACTTATGAATGAACTAGTACACACCTATATACAATAATAAACATCCACTTTCCCAATCTTGAGCTATTCTCAGCACATCCTTTGGCCACCAAGACCTAATGATATTGAACATTGGTGATATTCCTACGTACATAGTCTATTTTCCAATCTTCTTCACCACATAAGTGCCCTCCTTTCAAGATAACATCATCTCACCCATTTTTGTGATTTCCTTGCCTATTGGTTCCCATGATTTTGTGTGCACCCATTTTGAGCATAGAGATAAAAATATTCTGTAGTAGTAGGAGGTGTGTACAAAAATGAAACAAAATTTATGGTGCTAGAAAGAGGGCCTCATTTGTTCTTATGTGACATAACATAAATTTTGTATGTTATGCATATAACTTCCTATAACGGCATGATTTTAATAATTTTAAATATGTTCCCTATAAAATATGCCACCATGTCTATGGATTAGCTGGGTAAATTATAATATCCAATAGGTATCCCAAGAGTCTAACATGAACTACTTGATGATATTTGGGACTTGTTTCTAATGTCCGAACATGGAGGAGCCACATTCGTAGAGGAGTACATGAAAACCTTTAAAGAAACATTGTACTGAGACACATTATCACCCATGAATATGTCACATACGACCTATTTTCTTGCACTTTTGGTAGAGTTTCCTAATGGTGGTGTCTCTAGTAGCCGCATGAGTCAATCACATATTGGGGTTTCTTCTAAGCTGAATTCCATGAATACTTTGGAAAGTGTATCAACCCCGAAACTTATAATCCTAATTTCTATCCACTTATAAAGGATAAATGGAACCCATGGGTATTTTAAAACCCATTTCCCCAAGTGTATAAGAGGTTAAGGGATCCTTATGTTATCTCGAGCCTATCAATATCCAAATTTACTTGTGTACAATAGTGCCCCGATGCGGGAGCATCAAATATCAATATGTAAATATGAGGTATATCAAAAAAAATTGATTTCTAAGAGAGTTCATAGGTCCTATAGGTTATCTAGAGTCTTCATGCAATGTTTGTTAGGTATAAGTCCTTTAAAAATTAAAACTAGAGCATTTCCCTCCAAAAGGCTAGTTTGAACCTAGAAGGCCTTTTTTGTCTTGAAATTAATGTCTTAATGAGTTCTTGTAGAAATTAAGAGGTTTGATGAGTTTGTAATTAATCCTAGTGGGTCTAGAGATAATGATTATGTTCTATAGGACATAAGTACTTCAAGATATAGCCTAGATAAGGCTTGTAATAAAACATCAAAGGTTGAATAAGCCTATGTCAAGGGTCTAATGGGAAAATTCAATTATAAAAGGTATGAGAGAACATATTTAATCCTTCCTTGTAATTGAATATGGATATCATTCGAATGGTGAGAAGAAGACAAAGTTGAAGCTCCAAGAAATTTGAAGAATTAATCATGTTACCACAATTTTTGACAATTTTTTACTATATCTTGCATGAAATCTAAGTAGGAACCTTGATAAACTATTTAATATGATGTATTAATTAGGATTATAATTTTATTTTTTTTTGATAAGTTCTTTAATTTAATATTAGGAATGATGAATGGTTTAATCCTTTCTTGTTAGATAAGGAGGTTTTTGTGATAGTAAGGATGTTGTAAAAAAGACTGTGTATATTTACATACAATTTGTGCATTGATTTGGATAAACAATTCATCCTTCTTGCAATAATTTTTAGAAGAAACTATTTTTTTGTTAATCAATTATGTTCATGGTTGGTTCTTTTTAGAGTGATTTTTTTGCTGATAAGATAAGAAAGTGATAGTGAGAAGTGAGTGCAGAAGTTGTGTCTTAGTCTAGATCTTGCAAAATAATGTTTAGTTGGTGATTCTTGTTCAATGAATGAAGAAATGCATTTAAAGATAGTGAAAATAAACATATTTAGGCTTCACATAAGATTTTCCTAAATAAGTTTTTCATAGTAATTGTTAAAAACCCTAAACTATAGACCTACCCTACTATCTGCATGACAGAACACAAGCTTTGTAGAAGATATAAACAATTTTTACAAAGAAGAGAATTCACTGTCAATTAGATGAGCTTAAAATAGTGGGTATAGATATGTACAGGTGATTTTTAAGTTTAGAAAACAAGGTAAAACGAATTTAAACCCATTGGACATCTCTCGGGCTCTCTCAAAGTTCCTAACCCTAAAACTAGGGTTTGCTTAGTGGAAATCACATTTATCTCAAAAGCAAACCATCTAAATTTCTTGAAATTTTGAAGAAGGCTATATGGAAGGGTTTTATAAAGGTTTTAAAAAGTTTCAAACCAAAATATTCACTCTCCTTTGAGATTCCTTTATTAGTTATTCACTTGATAGTTTGGGATTGATAGGACGAGACATGCAAGAAAAATGTAGTTTTCACCAATGGTGGAGTCTTGAATCTTTGAGATAAGTTGATAGGGATAAGAGGGTAGTATGAAATCCATTTGATGGTTTTGAAAGGGATTTCAAGGAAAATGATCTTGATAGAGATACAACTCGGGACTAGTAAAGGCTAATTTCAATAAAAAAGAGGATTAAAGACTAAATTGAATTATTTTTCTTGGTGGGAGGATAAATTGGAATGGTTAAGACCTAGAGACATAATCCAATGAGTGAGTAACTCAAATTTAAGATAAATACTCAATATGTTTGTAGAAACAATTTTTTTCACTTGTCTATCTTCATTTAATTATCTAGTTTGTAAAATATCACCACATTAGATTAATTATGTCAATACAATCAAATAAAATCTTTTTCATATAAAATAATACTATATCCCATGATATTATAATTAACCTAAGTAAGTTCTCTAAATATGATTTAAAATCACTCCTAATTTATTATCCCGACACATCTATCATGTGTATTTTTTTAAATCCCCACTATCTTATCAAAATATTATATTATCACAAACAATCATATATTTGTACGTTTGATATATATTAATCAAACAACCTAATACATATCCTAAACAAACTTAGGCTAAATTAGAACATATCTAACTAATAAAATATTTTCCTTGACACCTCATTAGACAACACAAAACTTTCAAAACTTACCAACAAACCCATCCTTCAAAATTTTGAATAAAAAGCTTAAATTAGGAATTTGTTCCAAAACAAACTCAAGAATCCCCAAATTGCCAAAGATATTTTAAATCACCAATGATTATTTAAGTCCAAATTGCACCCTCCTCACGGGATCATCTTCTCACAATCTTGAACCTCAGTCTTTTATCAGGGTGTGTTATTGTTATGTTACACCAACAACGACACAATATCATCAAGGAACCAACATTCACATTCATGGAGAAAGTCGAGAATCATTTTGGAGTTTAGTTGGTAGTTGACAAATCTCTAGTCATCTTTAAGCCCCATCCTCCACACTCGTTCAAGGTCAAATTTTATCTTGCAATCCTATTTCTTCATTCAAATCTTTCATTTTGATTTATTAACTCACAATAGTCTTTTGAAAATCTATAGTCTTGAATCATAGTGATCAAATATTATAATTTTATCAGGCAGTTAATATCTTCTAGAATCACCTGCAATTCCTGCACATTCTTCTTACCTATAACATTTATCCAATTTTATCTATCTTTTCTATAATATTTTTTTCTACTAACACCATTTTCAGGAATGGATTATTTAGATGGCTGTAGATGGTCAAGGGCATGAGATAACTAGCATCCATTCACTACTTTTTATCTGACATCCCTTACAGTGGTAGCAGTATGACGTTCTCCATGACTTGGAATTGTGCATAATTCACTTAGCCCCTCTAGACTAGCTGTAAAACATATTCAAATCCACTCAGAGGATTCATGATGCCATAGATGAGTTTTGGGAGGCCTTTTTGAATTGTTATGCCTTTGAAATGACTTGGAATGATTTGAATACTAGTATGAATCCCAACTAGAGGAATTAAGCTATGAATCCGAATTCAAAGATCTGACTGATTTATAAAAATATGATTTTGAATCTAATTTTGATACAGACTAGGAAGATCCTGATTATATTTATAACTTCTTTAGGGAAGACTTCAGTGACCACGAGAATTTAGATTATCCAGAAGACATTGATTTTACTAAAGAGGAAGATTCACATTCATTTGAAACATATGACACAACTTTGGACTCTGACCTTTGAGCCATAGTTTACATATTTCATATTTTCATCATCTACTATATATATATATATATATATTTTAATAAAATCCAAACTTTTCAGAACATCAATTATCCATTATATCATGTCTTATTTTCAAAACCACTTGATTATGTAAGTAGCGGGTTGAGGTCCTCATGAGGAAGTCCTATGGCTTCCGGGACTAGCCTTTTCCAAGCAACTTGTTTGTTATTTTTACTAATAAACATTTTGTGTAGTGTTTGTTTGTGTAGCGTCATTTACGTAACATGAGATGATCCATTCGATATATGGAGTAAAATAATCAAAATCATCCATCCACATCCGTGGGTACTTCTAAACCCTGCCATTTCAAGGTTTGGTAAGTTTTATCATCTTTTTATTAGATTAAATTGAAGAGGCAAATATTATTCTAAACATATTGGCATGCCTGGTGGGACACTTGTCCCTTATTTCTTTGATTCATTTCATCAAAATAACATCTTTTTATTTATTTTTCTAATTTTCTATGTAAAAATCACCTACGATTGGGAAAATCACCTATGATTCCGCTGAGTATTTTTGTATAACCTTATATGCTTTTTTTATTTCTACTTTCTGTTTTCCTAACCTATCTGTAGGGTATTGATTCTGGAAATCGGTGTGCGGGATTATTGGATCGCTTGCTTAAAATTTTGCTAAAAGTAAAAAAATTAAAGGTGCATTTAATGGTGAGTCCTAACACTTTCTTTTTTATTTTAGTACCACATTTTGGTTGATTTTCTTCATCCAAATCAACACTTCATTTTGAGTTTTAAAATGAACTTCTATTCCTTCATGTTTCACATAGAATTGGTTAAGAGGATAATTTGTTGCATTCACTTTTCCTTCCCCACACACAACCAAACCACTAAAAAAAAAAACATTTAAAAAATTCCCACCTAGGTGAAACTGATTAGGATTTCATCACCCAACAGGGAAACCGACTCGGTGTTTTGGCCGAGTATAATCTCCTTTTTGTTGGTATATATTGGCTCAACACTCGAAACCCTTATCGTTATGGGACCATGAAGTGAGTGGGTAGGCCCCAATACCATGCCCATAGTGACAAAAATATAGAGTTGGGCCTCACGTACCTTTGGGTATATCAAGGACTCCACCCTTAAACATACCTCAAACCAGCCCTAGATTGCCATTTCCTAGGACCCTCATTAACCATTTTACACATTTCACTTTGTAATTAAATCAAGAAAACTTAAAAATCTATCTTGTTTGCTTTTGATTTTTTTGTAATCAACCCATTTTAATTCATTTCTTAGATAATTTTTGTGTGTGTTTTTGTTTACAATGGTACAAACAAGACAAAAATTTCACAACCAAACTTCTGAAAACATATCTCAACCAATGTCCACACCCTTACAACAACAAATCCCTTTATCTACTCCATTGTCTACACCATTTCCTACACCTTTATCTACTTGTATCTACACCATCATTTACCATGCCATTAGAACAACAAAACCCATTCCATCAACCAATTACATCAAATCCTCTGACTGATGCTCAACAAGCTTGGAATGAAATAGAGGAACAATACAATGAAGAAATGAGATAATGTCTTTTAAATTATGCATGTCAACTTCATAGTCAATATTTTAATACATCGAATGGGAAGATATTGAACAACCATACTCCCCCCACCACAAATAAAATCTTCAAACCGCTATCTTTGAAAGAGGAGACTGTTTTTAAAGAAATGTTAGATTCAAACCCCATTTCCCTTAATGCCTATCTGGTAGCTAGGGGTGTTCAACTCAGCCATTCACACCAGAGCCATCTACAAATATTCCCAAACCTTTGTCTGGCTTTTCACAACAACTTGAATCTGAAACATTTTCAAGTGTTCCTGGCTCTACACAACCTATTGATTCAAACCAACAATCTATACCTGAACCACCATCTTCATACGATCCTTCCTCTACCATTACAAGACTTGTTTCAAATCAGGAACTTGTCATCCAACAAGTACATTCATATCCACCTCTTGAGTCAAACTAAAATGTCAAAAGTTACATCTTCCATTCCTATTCTTAGTCTTCATATGGTTTCCTCTCAGGACATAACCACCCAACAACATACATCATCACCTAAGATTTCTACTGGTTCAACACCTCCACAAAGTAATACTAGTGCTTCATTATCTACCCCTCCAACATCCTCAATCACTCAAACACCTCCAATGAGTTTCATTTCCACTTCTATTGTCATGTTTCAGCTAGATAACAAAATTTTGAATACTACCATGTCTATTCTAACATCAAGTCCTCTAATCAATACTAGTGCAATTGCCACCATGCACCCTATTTCATAGTACATACCACAACAATCATTACCATTAGTTTCTATACCACAATATACTCCTACTCAATATATTCCACAACAAGCACCATCCTTTATGGCCTCTGCTATGTTTTTTCAATAACCACCTCCTTACTTGAAATTGTTTCCTTATCAATATATACACAACCTTCAGCGTCTCAATAATAAATTCCACAAAAACTCTTCCACAACAATAAATCATTCCTTCTCAACAATATATTACATAACAAGCACCATCCTCTGCGGCCTTTGCTATGTTTTTTCAAAAACCACCTCCTTACTCACAATTGTTTCCTTATCAGTATATACAATCTTCAAAAACTTTGGCATCTCAACAATAAATTTCACAAAAAACTCTTCCACAACAAAAAAGAATTCCTTTTCAACAATATATTCCATAAAAACTCTCCCATAACAACAAAGTATCACTTCTTAATAATAAATTCTATAAAAAACTCTTCCACAATAACAAAGTATTCCTTCTCAACAATATATTCCAAAACAAACTCTCCCACATCAACATAGTATCCCTTCTCAACAATACATTCCACAACAAAATCCTACACAAAAATAAATCATCCTATCTCAACAATATATTCCACAACAAACTCTTCCTCAACAATAGAGTATTCCTTCCCAACAATATATCCCACAACAACATAACATTCCCTCCCAACAAGTATATATGTCAACAAAATATCCCACAACAAAATATACCCCAAAAAATATTCCTTATCAGTAGTATGTCCCTCAACAGAACATTACCTATCAACAAAAATTCCTCAAAAATATCAAATATACTCACAACCCGGCTAGTTTGCATTTCAACCTGGTTCATCTTCACAACAACCAGCACAAACTAACCCTCTTCAAGCTCTTATGAATTGTATATCAAGTCTAGAAGCCGCATCATCTCCACCAAAAATGTATTTTCTTACAATCAAATATGTAATGGCCACATTCACCCCACAGTACCATAAAAGCATACCCTCCTCATTGGTAGATCCCAAAATTTATTAATTTCTACAGTAAGGAAGACCCCTAACATCATATTTGCATGTTTCGCCACGCTTGTTATTTGATATCTCATGATCAAGAACTCATGATGAGGACCTTTCTAATGTCCCTTGTTGGCCCTACTCTAGATTGGTATAATAACATTCCACAATATTCCCTTTTCTCCTTCACTCAACTCGCATAATTATTTTTAGAACACTTCTCTATAAACATAACCTGCAAAGTCACCATCAATGATCTTTATGCTATCAAACAATTTGACGATGAATCCATCACTTATTTTGTTACCCGTTGGAGGGGTATAGTCAACCAATTATCCTTTTCGTTACCACAAACTAAATTGATTTAAGTTTTCTATCGATCATGCGCTAAACATATTTTTCAACACTAAAAATTGATTCATTCTAGACCTTTGATGAATCATTTACCATGGCTCGTAAATTAGAACTACGCACTCTAGAATATGGTCATGTTAAGCTTCAACCTAAGAAACCACAAATTGAGTTTCCATCTAAGCCATCTTCTAGTCCTGACAAATCTAAATCAATTGCTAATGCCATAGTAGTCAAGTATGCTCCTAAAGAAAATCCCACTACTGAATGTTCCCATCCATAACGTAATTACACACCAATTGGAGAGACTTATAATGTGGTCTTTGATAAACTACTAGCTACAAATATGATAACTCTCCCTCTATTCGACCCATCGACACATCGTATCTAAGCCCTCATGGTATCAGGACAATGACTATTGCAAATACCATAGGGTCAAAGGACATGATATTGAAAGGTGTCGTACATTTCATAATGTTCTTCAAGACTTGATTGATAAGGGTGAACTTCATTTAGATAATCCCAATGCACCCCCAAATCAAAATCTTGACATATTCAAGTAGCCCTTCCCAAATCATCCTCCGTCTACTGAAAATCCACAAGCAAATGTGGTCCATACTCATCACACCATTAATTCCATTAAAAACTAGCACATGTTCTTGAATCGGAACTAACATCTACACTTACCGAATCAACATCCATATCCACTTTGAGCCAACATCTACTAAATCAATATACGTATCCACATCTACAGAATCAACATCCACATCCATTGAATCATCAACCATACCTATAGAACAAACATCCACATCCACACAAATAATAACAATAGCTTATGAGTTTAAACCTATAAAAAATAATATTGAGATTATTTCTCCATCCATGTCACCTATCACTAATGAATCGACATCTATTACTACTCCATGGTTTTCAAATATAACTATGGGACCTATTGCAACATTCATGACACAACTACCTCCACCTAAATAAACCATGAACCATATGTGTCCCTAAGACCAAACAATCCAAAACTTACAAATTCCACAAATCATATAGATCCTATTGCATTGACAACTCCTCTTCCATCCCTACCTAGTTCATCTAAAACCACAAAAGGACAACAAAAACAAGGTATTTTCCAAGTCTTTAAAAGTCCTTATATGTTCCTTAAATCATATTGATTCTCGTGGTCCTCCACCTTGTCTCCCACCTCTTCCTAGAGGTGGCATGTCAACTTTTAATAATTAATCTATCATTCCACATCTAAGGTCTACTTATCAACCTTCCCCATTACATCCTCGACCTCCATTACCCAGAACTCATCAACAAAAAACAACTCAGAAACCTATAATCAATGTATTATTACCATTATAGGATAAGATACCTAGAACTTCATCACCATCTGCATCAGCACCAAAGGGATGTTACACAACTATTCTAGATGACCTTCTCCAAAAATAACTCATAACATTACCACCACCAAAACTATCAGATCCATGAGGGTGGAATCCCACTTGGTATGATTTCAATGTCTCATGTGATTATCATAGAACACGAGGTCATTCCATTGAGGATTATAAAGCCTTCCACTTGATTGCATAAAAACTAGGAAATATGGCTTCCTTCCAATTAAACCACATACAACATCGACAAATTCCCTTCCTTTAGAACAACATGCAAAATTAATATCGGGATCATCGTCATTCTTATCAAAGTCTAAGGAACCCTTGTTTGAAGTTCCTTCCCATCAAGTTGATGTCATGCATATAACTGCTCACTCACAAAACTATGACACTAACCCATCTAAGCCTAAGAAAGGTAAAAATTTCATAGCCATACCTCCACCACCAGAAAAAAATTCTCCAAGAGATACATCCAAATTATCTATTCGGTGTCTCCCAAAACATCCGGTATAACAATGTTACCTAAGACCAATGTTTCTATCCTTGCTACACCACCTTCACCATACACCATGATGCAAAAGGTTTTCATTAAACAATTACATCAATCTCCCATAAAAATGTCATTATATGAATTAATAAAACATCACCTCTTCATAAAAAAGCCATGATGTAAGCCCTTCGATCAATAACAATACCTTTAGATGATCTATCATATATTATAAATTTTATAGGATCTCTCAAAGAATATGCCGCCATATCATTTGAAACATCTGAAATACCTTCCCTCAAACCGGAAGATCATGACTTACCACTTTTCATCACAACTCAAATTAATGATGTCCATATCAAAAGAGTAATGATTGATAGTGGTGCCACTATTAAAATTATATCCTCCCTTTATTTTGATCAAATTAAACTACCCAATACCATTGTCACCCAAATTCCAATCTTACTATGATCCTTTAATGACACTATTGCACCCACATTAGGAACTATCATTCTACCACTAAAATTTGGTGTTAAAAATATCCCATAACTCTTCTACATAGAAGGAGAGTTTCAATAAAACATGTTATTAGGACACCCATGGATACACATCATGTGTTGTGTTCCCTCCACTCATCCATCGCTACCTCAAATATGAACATGAGTGTTAGACATTTATTGTTTCTAACAAATTCGAATCCTTTTGCTAATTGTTACATGATGTATTGCTCGAATAACATCCTTGTTCATAGGACTACATGTGAGTCATCTAATGAATTTTATACTAGTACATCTATTCCTTCCTCTAAATTACTAGATGATTCTTCCCTTAGTGATGTTTTACAACGCCTCACATTAGATGGATATCGTCTCCTCATGTTTAATCACATTCCTTCACTAAATACTTACGATCTCCCTAAAAAAACCAATGTATGACCTAAATGTGGGAGATATTATCCCTTATGGTCTGACCTATCTCAAAAAAAAAAAATTCTATGGGGAATTGACCATCCTTTATCCCATACCACTAATCAACACCATGCCATGCCTTTCACATTAGACTTCAAATCTTTAGATAATCCAAATTTTTCCCGTATGTATCTTCATCGTTGTGCATGGAGAGGTTTTGGCCTTAGGTATTATGAACAGGGAATACATGATGTGGTTATCCAACATTCCATTATACATTATTTAAAATATTTTTAGGTTATATTAAATTTAGTTCAAAAAAATCTAAGGGTATTACATCCAAACCGGCTACATCTATGCTTATTACTAAATTAGACCCATCATCACTAGCATACCCTGAAGACCCTATGGACTTATATGATGTTGTACCCATCCCACATAATTTTTTTAGTCAATACCATATCCTCGGGACCACTCACTTATCAATCTAACCACAACATTAAACAAATGCCTCTTCTTTGGCCAAAAATGGTTAAGGAAGATTCACCCATCTTAAATATCCTTCCGTGTCATGATGATCAGGATATCCTTTCACATATGGGAGATGAAGATCATTTCCTTCACCATATGAAAAACCAACTCTCCTTAACAAACCCATGATCGACATTAACTTAGGAACTCTCAAGATCCTTGTATAGTTAAAGTCGACCAATCATGGAATCTGCAAGAACTAGATGACTTCACCTCATTTCTATAAAAATATTATCAAGCCTTCACCTGTTCATATAGTGATATGGATTGATCAAAATATTGTGGTACACAATATTGTCACATATCCAAATGTTAAGCCTATTAAAAAAAATCCATAAATGCATCCCCACATAGCTCTTCTTGTTAAAGAAGAGTTACAACATCTTTATCCGCTAACTTCATCATACCTATTGATTATCCACAATGGGTTTCTAATATTGTTCATGTAACTAAAGCATCAGGTAAGTTACGTATCTACATAGATTTTAGGGATCTCAATCTCTCTTGTCGAAAGATGATTTCCCCCTTCCAAACATAGATCAACTCATTGACCTAACTAGCCATGAAATGCTTTCCCTTATGGATGGTTTTTAAGGTTATAATCAAATTCTTATCGCTACTGATGACCAACACAAAACCTCTTTCATCACCCCTGGGGAACCTTTTGTTACCATGTCATGTCATTTGGCCTAAAAATATAGGAGATACCTATCAGCAAGCCATGACCTACATTTTTCATGATCTTATTCATAAAACAATTGAAGATTATGTTGATGACATTTTAGGAAAGTCCAAACAACGTAAATATCATCTTACCATCCTTAAGTCAATATTTACTTGTCTCATCCAATATTGTCTTCGTCCCAATCCCGTGAAATGTATTTTTGGTGTCCTCACTAGAAAATTTTTAGGATTCAACATATCTATCTGAGGTATTGAATTTGACCCAGAAAATGTTAAGGCCATCATTGAAATGCCTCCATCATCTAATATCACACAACTACGTATCCTTCAGGTAAAATTGTAGTCCATATGAAATTTCATATCACAACTCTCTGAATATTATCATCCTTTCATCACCTCCTCCATAAGGACAGATTTTCATTGGGATTTCGATTGTGGAAGGCATTTGATGAAATCAAGCGTTGTCTCTTATCAATTCTTGGTCTCACTCTACCGCATGAAGGAGAACCATTTTACTTATGCATATCTTCTTCAGAACATGCTCTTAGAGCTATTCTCACTCATCATGATAATTAGGGATGAGAACAAGTTGTATATTATATCAGCTACACACTCCAAAAATATGAAAGTTATTACACCAAAATTGAAAACCTATGTTCCGCTTTATACTTTACCACTTCCAAGTGATGTCATTATCTTCTTAATAATAAGACGTATGTTTTCACTAGCTTTAATCCCCTTAAAACTATACACTCTAAACCATATCATAGTGATCATATCACTCGATGGCTTATGTTTATGACTGAGTTTGACTTGGAATTCATATCATAAAAATATATTAAGGGCCAAGTCATTGTAGATCAGCTCATTGATGCTCCCTTACTAGATAATCAACTTCCTCATGAGTACTTTCTAGATGAATCCATTAGTAATGTTGATGAATATGAATTCATCCCTATCAAGATGACTCTCTTCTTTAATGGTTCTAAATGTCAGGAAGGGGAGGAGCTGGTTTCATTATCATCCCTCCTTGGGGTATTCCTATTCCATTATCATTTAAAATTAATTTCGAATGCACTAATAATATGGAAAAATATGAATCTTTAATCATGGGTCTCACCACCGTTATTCTCCTAGGTGTTCACATCTTAGACATCTATGGAGATTCACAACTTGTTATCAGTCAAGTCAAGGGATAATATCAATGTAAAAACAAGATCCTACAAAAATATAAAGCCAACGTTGACTTTATACTTGGCACTTTGATCACTACACCATCCAAGCCATCCTATAATATTCTAATAGGTTTACAGATACAATGGCCTCTTTGGGATCCCTTAACCCATTAAAAACTGTAGAATCAAAAGATAACACTAAACTATATGTTGTTATTCAACAATTAGATTATCCTTCACATCAAAATGAACTTCCTCCTATCAACATTGTTGACGATAGTCCAACTAATTTTTGGTATACTCAACTCTACGACTATATTGCTAAACCTAAAATCCCATTCGACTTGTCACGTAATGCTAAATGATCATTTCTTCAATGCGCTACTCACTTTTTCATTATTAGTGGTATTATTTACAAAATTAATTTTGATGGTATCTTACTAAGGTGCCTTAAGTCATATAAGTTAATTAAAGCCATTGAATAATTCCATGACAAAATTTTAGGAGGTTATTTCGGAGGAATTTTTTCGCTAAATGTGTTATATGGCTAGGATATTATTAGCACACTATCAACAAGGATTGTTGTGAGTATGTTAAGAAATGTGTGAAATTTCAAATTTATTCAGATTTGATCCTTGTCCCCAGTCAAACATTACAACCCTCTCAGGACCTATGGCCTTTCTCCCAATGGGGATTAGACCTCATTTGATCCATCAATTCCAAGTCATCTCAAAGCAACATCATTCCATCATCACAACCACATACCATTTCATCAAATGGGTTGAATTTATCCCTTTAACATCAACTAATTCAGGATATATTATTAACTTCATATATCAACACATTATATGTCATTTTCACATCCCACATAAACTCATCACGAGATAATGGAAATTTTTTTAAAAATAAAGAAGTTACAAAACTATGTGACACCTTCAACATTAAACTCAGCTTTTCATCACCATATTATCCTCAAGAAAATGGACACGCTGAATCCTTTAATAAAAACTTAAAAATCCTTATGAAAACAGTAAACAATGCAAGAATAAATTGGCCTCTACGAATCCCATTTTCTCTCGGGAATATCAGTTAGTATCCGTACTCTGTGGGAGTAATACCATATTCACTTGTTTATGGTTTCGTAGAAATTTTACCTCTTGAAATTTAAATCCCCTCATTTTTGTATCCCTCAAGAACTTTATCCCAGATGAAGAATGTCGACAAGACCATCTAGCACAACTTGAACTGCTAGATGAAAAACGTATAATGGCCCTTGAACATCATCAAGTTTATCAAGAACGTATTAAATGAGCATATAAAAAACATATAAAAGAATGTGAATTTAAATTTGGTGATCTTGTGCTTAAATAAAATCAAAATGTCACTCAATTAGAATGGAGTAAACGTGGAAATTTTCCCCTAATTGGATTAGTCCATACATCATTACTCATAAATATGGGTCAAGAGCATACTGTCTCACTTCTCTTGATGGTGAACCTAAAAGCAGAACCTTGGAATGCATTGCACCTATGTCCTTTCTATTGTTAAATACTATATGGTCATGAAATTAGTTACATCTTATCATTCCATTAAAACCATCCATCATATCACAATAGTGATTTGAAAGCATGTGGTCATCCGTCATTATCCTAAAAGCACCTTAAAGATGAGCACCACGACTCTTTTCATTGCATCTTTCTTAATGACAAGTTATTCTCCAGAAGGAACCCCTTGAATCACTACACCCATCTATCCCATGCAAATAAGGAAACATGACATGGGGTACAAATGTGTAGATCATATATACACATTTTTCCCTCCTCAAAATGACTATTAAGTATTTTACCTTAGCTAAAATGTATATATTAAAATTATTTGGATGTATTTCTCAAAAGTCAAAATAAATGGTAGATTGATCCCTTTAAGGAAAATTATCCATCAAAATAATAGAAACGATCCCTTGAAGGACGACTATCCATAAATAAATTTTAATGCCTGTTTCAACTACCACTTGAGACCAAGAAACAAACTAGGAAAAATTATGGAATAATTTTTTTGATTAGAAGTGTCTACAACTAAGTTTACAAGGCTTTAGTTTGAACAACTAGCTCTGGGAAAAAACCTAATTTCCAAAACACAAGACCTATCATGGTTTAACCTAACACAAGTGCACTAGGTTTTTAAATTTTAGGGTTACATGTTTTGTTTAGGTTCAGGGAGCAATTTACCCCCATGCCTGCTCTCAAACAGGCCCAGAAGTTCAACTAGATTTTTATCACATTTAGATTCATCAAAAATTTCCTAAATTAGGCTCATTGGATAGGAAATTTCCTCACCTTTCCAACCATATAAATAATTCCTCCTAACTCCTTGTAGATCTCAAGATATGGCCGGGTGGAGTTTTAGGGGAAAATTTTCCCTTGGAAGTCCGTGGGCTTAGGGGAAGAAATTTTTCCTTTGTACGGGTCCGTTGGGGAGGGACACATGGCATCCTGTGATTGGACATGGGTTGGTGGGGTGGGGGAGAAGGTTAGAATTTTTTCCAAAAGGGTTTTAAAAACCAAATTGGCTTGCGCGGCCCGCGCGCCCATGGGACACGTGTCAGCACCCCATTGGTTGCGGGTGTGTGGAGCCGTGGACGAAAAGTGGGATTTTTTTCCAAGGGCGCAAAAAGTTTAGTTTTCCATATTAACCCACGGGCCCTCCCTGCCATGTGTCAGGCCGTGATTGGTGCGGGTCGTGGGGTTGCGGGAAAATTTTAGGAAATTTTCCAAAAGTGAAAATTTCCAAAAGAAAGGTTTTCAAAGGGGGTCCGCCCCTCCATAGTGCCACGTGGCAGCTTCGATTGGATGAAAGGGTGGCGGGGTGGTGGAATTTTCTAAGAAATTTTTCCAACGCATTTTTAAAATTTTTCTAAGGTTAGATTTAATTCTTTTTTGGTTTTGAATGGCCATTTTGAAGTAAAACTTCAAATGGCCATAACTTTTGATAGGGAACTCCATTTTGGGAAAACGAGGACTTTCTGAAAATCTCTTAGAGTCCTCTTTGCACAAGAATCATCAATTTTTGTTTTTGATGAAGTTTTGAGGGTAAATTTTGAAGAAACAATCTGCAGGGTTTATAATTTTAAAACTGACAAATTTCAACTTATAAGATTTAATTCAATTTTGATATTTCTTCTTCTGAGCATGTAAATTGAGCATGGAGAAATGGTCTTGGGTAAGTTTAAGTATATTTTCAAGGTCCAATTTGGAGATTAAGTTGGAATTGATATAACTTTACAGTCCTATGACAGGGAGTTGGGTTGAGAAGTTTAAATTGGATTTGATAGAGTTTTAGAGATATTTTCTTAAATGTGAAGTTCAATGTGGGTTCAATAGGACCCAATACATCTAAAATACTTTGTCTCCCTTATTAATTTTATTCATAAATCTGAACTGTACATTAATTACATTATTTTCAAATGTCAGAGTTATACAAATAACATAATTCTTCCTTTCACGAGTTGTAAAATTAATGTGCAACATTCAAGTATGGAAAAAATGCCAAATACCTTTCTCAAACACTCCATTGATCCAACAAACACATATATACAGTATGCAATGTTAATTTCTAATTTTTAACAGCTCATTTCAAAAGATCAATTTTCTGTCATTTCCTTTAACTATTTCTCTTTTCCAAAATAGAATTTCCTAAGATATAAAAAATTTTCTAATACAACAATGCAATTGAGCAAGAACACAATTATTTCTTTGATTTCCAATAACAATATACAATTTAACTCCTTCTATTTGATTTCAAACATAGTACATTTACTGGCAATGCTATTTCTTAATCTCTTTCAAAACAGAGTATCATTCTTTGACAACAATACAAGTTTAAAGGAATCAATGCCATCCTTTATTGATAATTCAAATAACTCTACAATTTAATTCCTTCCCAATTTGAATTGATTTCCACATGTCAAATACAAGTACAGAATATCATTCACATTTTCTTTTCCAAATAAAATAGAGAAGTATAATTCTTCACATTTCTCAAATCAATTTCATCTTCCAACTACAAGGTGAACACTTCACATTTCAATATCAATTACAATCATCCACTAGAAGTGGAAAAGGTTACAATGAAATTTTCTCAAAGGGAATGACTGTCAAACTGTGAAATTCTCCAAGCTCCAAACAACAACATGCTGATTTCTTCATCTTTCATCTTTTGATCACAACAAGGAAGGGGAAAAGGCAACGCTCTCCACCCAACCAAGATACCCAATGGGAAAAGAGAAGCCATCTTTCCCCATTGGCCCCCGAGCCCCAACCATATTGAAATGGAGCATGATAATTCAACTCATGGCAACATGGACTTCTTTCACATGCAAGCAACACTCATATATCACAAAAATCAATGAAGGCACAAATAAAAAAACAAGGTAGCAGTTCTCAACTGCATTTGAAAACAGTCATACAACACAAAGGCTTGAGCAAGCAAGCCAAACAAGAGCAAGAACTATGGAGGTCTCCTTATGCCTCCCACGTCAAAATTGGGAATCCACATAAAACAAACCACCAAGAAACATAACCATCCCATAAACCTTATCCCTTCTCACCCCTCCTTATCCCTCCTCCAAATTTATCCCTTATACCACCCCCAAAGTAAGAAATGCATGCATATTATTTTCCTAGGTGGATCCCAAACCAACACTCCCTCCTCAAGACAAGTTCCAATGGCAAATCCCTTATCCCTCCTCTGATATAACCTCATAGTCTTCTCTCTACACCATGACCTAAGCATTATACCCATCCGAATAAGAATGCAACACAACATCATTCAATAATGAATGTAAGGAGGAAAAAATAGCAAATTAAAAAGAAAAGAGCCTACCTATCCATAATGGAGACTTGTTTTCCAAAATAAAAGTTCTTTTATGCTCTAGATGCAGTCCCCAAAACATCAATAATAATACATGCACAAGAAATCCAAGTTCCTTCTACAAAGCAAGCTCCAAACCAAGAAAAATTCGACCCAAGGAAGGAAAGCAAAGTTTTCAACAATCGCCAAATGAGAGGGGATTTTTATTTTTAAAGGATAGGGAGGGAGGGGATGATGTGGATTCCAAGTGGGATGCCACATAATTTTTCCTCATCCCAAAAGCAATCAACATCAATTCAATAAAATCACAATAAATGTGAATGAAAAATTTACTTACATACACAAACTCAACCCATACTCAAAAAAAAGGAATGAATTAAAATTTAGAAGACAAGTGTAATCAATTCTTACCCAACAATCATTTCAAAACTAAATAAGAAAGGATAAAATCTACTCCCAAGCCATAGGCATGGTTGGTGGAGGATTTTGAGAGGTGTGGGACAAGTTTAACTTGTCCCACAAGCCTCCAATTTAGGCTCCCAAGACCAAATCCGAGTTTCAAAGAGGATGGAGTGTTCTACACTCCAAAATCTACTTTATACAATCTATCATTTCACTTACACAACTCTTACATCCTCTTACACATGCATTAAAGTTTATGACTCCATTTATTACAAGTTTTGACATAAGATTTATTTATTTATCCTATGGTTGCACATAATATAAATCAAATTTAATTATTAATCAAGACAACAATATTATTTCCTTACATTCCACTCCCCAATTAATTTAATTAAAATTTAACTATATGACTCCTGCATTATACTATCACATTTGAATACTTAAAATAAGAAGCACATTACAAATAAAACACATACAACAATAAGAAAAGAAACACATAATTAAAACACATATATGCCCCATGGTCACAATAATGGAAATCCCCCATGGGAAATCCTAACATAACTCAACACACAAATCAAACACAGTTGCCATGGTGACCTTGTTGATCTCACACTGAATTTCAATATGGTTAGTCTCCAGTCCCCTAACATTGTTGTGATTTTTACCTGCAAAATAACAATACCTCCTTCGGCCTCATGGCCATATCAGAACATCTAAGAAGATATAAAATCAATGTATGTATATAAATATCAAATCCAAATCACAACAATATCAAGAATTTAACATTATCATTTTGAATTCAATTTGTAACTATGTCATCATCCAATAGATTTCTATGCTAGAACTATTCATAATATCAAGGTCACATGTCTAAAATCAACATCAATAACCTGTTCACATAGTAATAATAATGATATCTCAAATATCATCGAGCATAATGACTGAATCCAGATCAATACTAATCCAAAATCTAGTATCTAACCATCATACTAAACAAAACATAGTAATGTCCATAATAACCAATGAGCTAGCATATACACATCCTGCTATATCAAAACACAATAATGTCCAAAATATGATCAGTAGTGTCAAAATCAGCATCTAAACAGTGTCAAAGGAGAGTGGGCACTACATAAATTAAAAGTAAAGAAAAGAAGATTGATCCTTCGAAGGAAAACTACTAGTTAAAAAGTGTAGACCATACCCTTGAAGGATGGCTACCCATAAAAATGCATTGAAATAAATACATCAATATCAAAAGCATCTAGGAAATCTTCCTGCATTGATCAACTTTCCCCTTATAAAAAATAAAGTTGGGGCATCTTTCTTTAGACCTATAGAAAAGGAGAATCTATTTCCCCTCATTGATCTATACATGTTCAAACCCCCTTTCATGTCCTAATATGAAGCATTCATCCTACATTTTATTAAGTATTATATAACTACCCATTGATGATCATATTTAACACTTGTTAAAGGATATAAGTGCAAGAGTGTTCAAGCTTTCAAAACCCATCACATATGTACCAAATCCATGATGAGACAATCATTTCATGTTTATCCTATTTTATTGAGCCACATTTTGATACAATTTAATTTGAGATCACATTTTAAGTTGTTCAATTTAACCATATTTCCATCTAATACTAACACATTCAAATTAAAAACATACATAACCATAAACATTGAGATCAACTACGCATGAAAGATAAACAATATAAATCATAAAAATCATCATCATCATCATATATATTGATCAAGTCCATATACATAAGTATCAAAAATAAGCTTCTATGAGCCATATCATAAAAATACATCATATCAATGTCATACAAAAATAGGCTTCTATAACTTGTACATTTACTATCAAATACATTTCTGAATCGAGTAAACTAAAAATATCCAAGAGACTGGAAAGGAGTTGTACTACCCTCTCCTACCCGAGTACCTACACCTCTAGCTGCTCCTACACCACCCATAACACCAATATCTCCTCTAGATACTCCCTCACTATCACCTACTCGTTTAGGTCTCTCGAGGTGGGTGAAGCACACTTGCTACACTAGCACTAGGGTCTTCCATATTACCAACCAACAATGATCGAAGCATATAATACCACGTCCCGGAAAATCATGGGTCATTATATCAATTAATACTATAATTAGGCTCACAATGATTGAGAATGTGCCACATAAACCATCCCAGTCATGTAGGTAGTCTCGACCCACTAGCCCCGAGGCCTATGTCCACTAGCATGTGGCCTCGCTCCACTAGCTCCGGGTATCTTCCCACCGTGTTATGTGCTCTTTGAGAAATCTTCACTAACTCCACACTAGAAATAGAAGGCCCGGTAATCCCTAAGGCCTTCCTCATCCCATCTCTCTGTCCCTTGTACCGATCTCTATCTGTAATGGCCTAAGCTAGTTGTGTACTAATTCCATCTCACTTAATGATCAAACTATCCCACTCAACAATCAAAGTATCCAAAACTTCAATGAGATCATCCTCTCTCTCCTAACTACATCCATCTATCCCTCTTCTATGTCCATCTAGGCATCACTGCTACAATAGATGTAGCCACATCATCATCATCACCCTCCTCCTCATTGTCATCCTCTACACCCTCCACTACCACCTATGTTGGTGCTCCTCTCACTTCCCAAGAATGTAATCATCTAAATCTCTGATCTTGCTCTCTATAAAACTTGAGCCCTATCAAATCTCCTCAATGCATAGGTCCACCATGCTCTATACTTTGGGGTAACCCACACACCATCAATCGAACAATCGACCCTTTTCATCAAGATCCATGGCTCTAGGATGATCCACGATGTCCTCGGGCTCTGTCACCACTACTCTTAGGGTCTCTATGTCTCCATCCTCTTGTCTATATTGTAGAGGTTCTACAGGAACCCCCTACACCAATCCAAACTGTCTCCTAACATGATCAAAATGAAGTAACTCGTGCTCACCCATTCAATGAGCTGCACCCATATAGGCTGTTGTAAACTAACCAACTGATTAACAAACTTAGGCCAAATAGGAAAATATAGATACGGGCTCCATACCACATATCCCACCTATAATTCAGATAATAGCTCTATGTAATATCGTGAACTCCTCTTTATCGGACCACCGGAATCCTCCCTCCATATCATGAAACCAAGATGCTCATCACCAATCCCACAAGGTAATCCCAACGGTTGAGCAACTGTAATGTGCTCAAACGCCCGATACTATAATAAAAATCCAATATCAATACCATATCTCTTGTTGACCTTATACGACCATAACTCTCTGTACATCTATGTAAGTAGGGTAGGTCCCCATTAAAAAATGGTATGGTGCTCTATAATCTCGAAATAACTCCTACCATCATCCATGGAAACCGGCCACCTC
This sequence comes from Taxus wallichiana var. yunnanensis, assembly GCA_018340775.1. Classification (NCBI taxonomy): domain Eukaryota; kingdom Viridiplantae; phylum Streptophyta; class Pinopsida; order Cupressales; family Taxaceae; genus Taxus; species Taxus wallichiana. Next base: position 401,036,931 of record CM031235.1, read on the forward strand.
CTGAATCTAGTAAATCATAACAAATGATGGCCATCATCATCATGGTCATCCAAGTATGACCCTCTAAATTAGTTAAGTTTTCCATAGGAAAATTATCCCGACTCATATCTAACATTAGTTGCATCTGCTCTATACAACCTAGTCATCACCTCATCCCTCTAATCCTCAACAATAATATATACCCCTCTCCTCGGATGGGTAATCTTAGGATATGGTGTACATCCTCCAAATTGATCGTGATCTCATCGATAGGAAACTAGAAAGTATTGGTGGAAGGATTCCACCGATCTAAAAATCCAACATAAAACTCGAGACCTATGTAACAGGATGATAATACCTTATGACACCAAAACCAATGGCCTCAACATGCTCCCAATCATCATCAGACATATCATCCCTCACCTCATCTAAAATCAATGGTATACGATCACGGATCGTCAACTTCACATCCACCTGTAAAATGAAAACAAATCAACATTAATATTGTTATTAAAAATGAAATGATAAAAATCATCCAAAACATATCAAAAATTCATCTGCATCAACATTGACATCATCACCTAAAAATACCAATAACATTTAAAACATTAAAATTATATGACACATCAACATCTAAAAACATAATTCCATATTCAAAAACAAAAAACCAAATTTTGTAAAATTGCTTAAATATCAAAATTAATGATGTCGCAAAACAAAGTTTTGTCAATATCAATTACATTCAACACTAATGTCACTAATGGAACTACAAAAACCATGTCAAAACTCAAAACATTACTTAAAAATCATGACAATAACCACAAGAAGTAAATTTTCCACAAAACAGGTGAATCACCGATGATTCACTTTAATCACCGATGATTTCTTGAATCACTTGATGATCCCTACATTTTTTCCTTAGGGCATCTATGCAGCCCCTAAAAACATCAATACAATCCTAAAACTACCAAAAAAACAAAAATCTACAAAAAAACAACAAAAATAAGGATAAAGCACTTACCTCGACCATTGTGGGTTTCCCTTTGCACGCTCGACGTTGTCATTCCATCCAAAATTTTCCTTTTTTCCCTCAAAAGCATGTTTTCCTCATCCTAACTCGCTCTATTAAATCATTTTCACCGTATGGTGAAATGAGCATGTGAATTGGCTTTTATAGCCCAATTTTTACATTGAGGAAATTGTTGGTGATTCCCACAATCACCAAATTTTTTTCTCTAACCACATTCAAATCATACCCTATTGGCATGTGTGCCCATTTTTTCCCTAAATCTTGGCAATCACACTTTTCCAAAAGAGTGTCCAATTTTAACTTGACCCTAGTCCTTGAAACAGTAAAATAAATAAATGAAGTTTACATTGGGATCTGTCATTCGTCTATGGAACATGTTCCCTTTCTCCCCCATCATTTGGATTTCCCACCCTTTTAGCCTACTTTTACGGAGCATACATCTGTAGGTTTCAAACCCCTTGGTTCCCCTATCATTTGATTTGTCACTACAATGAGATCCTGTTTGGTAACCCCTAGGATTGGGGAAACTTTTACGAAGTACATGAAACACAAACATTAATGTTCCTTTGGTTCACCAATAAAAATTTTCATCATTTTTTCTTAACGCTTTTTCCATAAACCATTAGAAAAAAGGGAAAATGTAGACACTAAAAATTTGCACTTTCCTATCTTCATTTAATTATCCCGTTTGCAATATATCACCACATTAGATTAATTATGTCAATACGATCAAATAAAATATTTCTTCATATACACTAATATTATATCCCATGATATTTTAATTCACCTAAGTAAGTTCTCTAAATATTATTTAAAATCACCCCTAATTCCTTATCCCAACACATCTATCATGGGTATTTTTATAAATCCCCCATTATCTTATCAAAATATTATATTATCACAAACAATCATATATTTGTACATTTGATATATCTTAATCAAATAACCTAATACATATCCTAAACAAACTTAGGATAAATTAGAACATATCTAACTAATAAAATATTTTTCCTTAACACCTCATTAGAAAACACGACACTTTCAAAACCGACCAACAAACCCATCCTTCAAAATTTTGAACAAAAAGCTTAAATTAGGAATTTGTTCCAAAACAACCTCAAGAATCTTGAAATCGCCAACAATTATTTAAGCCCAAATTGCAACCTCCTCATGAAATCATCTTCTCATAGTCTCGAACCTTAGTATTTTATCGGGCTATATTATTGTTATGTTACACCAATGATGACATGATATCATCTAGGAACCAACATTCACATTCACCAAGAAATTATGAGAATAATTTTGGATTTTAGTTAGCAATCAAAAAATCTCCATTTAGCTTTAAGCCCCATCCTCCACACTTGTTCAAGGTCAAATTTTATCCTAAAATCTTGTTTCTTCATTATAATATTTCATTTTGATTTATTAACTCATATTAGTCTTTTGAAAATCCATAGTCTCGAATCATAGTGATCAAACATTATAATTTTATCAGTTGTTAATATCTTCTAGAATCACCAGTGATTCATTGAATCACCTGTGATTCTTGCACATTCTACTTACCTATAACATTTATCCAGTTTTATCTATCTTTTCTATTATATTTTTGTTATTGCTAACACCTTTGTCAAGCATGGATTGTTTAGATGGCTTTAGGTGGTCAAGGGCATGAGATAACTAGCATCCATTCACTACATGTTATCTGCCATCCCTTACACTGGGAACAGTATGATGTTCTCCATGACTTGGAATTGTGCACAATTCACTCAGCCCCTCTAGACCAGCTGCAAAACATATTTGAATCCACTCAGAGGATTTGTGAGGCCACAAATGAGTTTTGGGAGGCCTATTTCAAATTTTTATGCCTTTAAGCCGACTTGGCATGGTTCAAATACTAGTATGAAGCCCAACTAGAGGAAGATCGACTAATTTAGAACAATCTGATTCTAAATCTGATTATGATACAAACGAGGAAGAGCCTGATTATATTTCTAACTTCTTTAGGGAAGACTTCAGTGACCACGAGAATTTAAACTATCTAGAAGACATTGATTTTACTGAAGAGGAAGATTCACCTTCATCTGAAAAATCTGACACATATTTGGACTCTAAACTTTGAGCCATAGTTTACATATTTCATATTTTCATCATCTAATACATATATTTTTAATAAAATATGAACTTGTCAGAACATCCATTATCCATTATATCATGTCTTATTTTATAAACCACTTGATTGTGTAAACAGTGGGTTGAGATCCTTGGGAGAAAGTCTTGTGGATTCTTGGGACTATCCTTTTCTAGGAAAAATGCTTTCTATTTTTACTAATAAACATTTTGTGTAGTGTTTGTGAGTGCAACATCATTTACAGAACAAAAGATAATCCATTTGATACATAGAGCGAAATGATCAAAATTGTCTATACACATTTGTGGGTACTAATAAACCCTTCCATTTTGAGGTTTGGTAAGTTTTATCATCTTGTTTATTAGATTAAATTGAAGAGGTAAAATTTACTATAAATAATGTTAGCCTCACCCTTAGAAGGAATTGTGTCAACTAGTGCCATATAAGACCGTGAAGGAGTGTAAACTAGAGTAGGTGGTGTTCTTTAGGAAAAGTATAAATTTGAAAATTGAAATTAATATTGAGGAAGAAGGATATAAAATTATATGATTATGGTGTTTTGGAAGAATACATTGCATAAGGTTGAAAAACTTTATATGAGATGAAGAATCCATTCCTGCTGACTCAAGTGATAAAGGAAAATTTTGAGAAAGATAAGATAATCAATTTTTTTGATTCGATGGGAATTTTTGGGGTCTAAGAATAGGTTATAGGAGGTTTACTAGACCAACTAGCAGTTAAAGTTAGGATTAACCAAGAGAACTAGGAATATAAACTTAGAGGATTGAACCTTATTCACTATAAGGAGTTTATATTAGAAGATTGACCTAACTAGGGGTGTTGATTAAGCTGAGTTACAATTTTGTGCTGCATCATTTGGTATAAGAGTAGGAATATAACAGAGAATACAAATTATTTAATTGACATTTTTTGTATGATAGGTAAAATTTGATAACAAAAATATGAAGATGGAAGAAATAATCATGGATTTGCTATAAGTAAATTGTTGGAAAAAGTAAATAAAATTGGTGATGCTCAGAGAAGCATGCAAGAAGAGATCAGATGTTTAGGGTCAAGAATAAATAAAATAGAAGCATGGAATTTAGAAATGAATATGATGGAAATATAAAACAGTGGTAATAAATATGGAGATTCATTGCTTATGATAATAATACTACTTTAGTTTCAAGATAAAGAACAAATGCATAGAAGAATATTTTCCAGGACCAAATGCAAGACAAAATGTAAGGTTTGTGATGTTGTTATTGATAATGGTAGAAAATATAATCTTTTTATGAATAAGTGGTTAGAAAATTGAATCTACGGAGTTTAGTGCATCCTACACCCTATAGAGTAGCTTGGGTGTAAATAAATCATCAGGTTCTTGTGAATGAACAATGTAGAGTGTCTTTTCAAATTGGTAGATTCAAAGATGATGTTTTGTGTGACATAATTCCTATGGATGTTTTCCATCTTCTTTTGGGTAGACCATGGTAGTTTGATAAGAAGTTTTTATATGAGGGAAGAACAAATACTTGTGATTTGGTGAAGAATAATGAAAGGTATACCTTGTTGCCTTTAAAGGATCAATATGTAAGAAGTGAAAAGAGAAGCATGGTGTTTGGTTTTAAATAGTTCTTGGTAGAGACTACAAAATTATGCAAGAAGACACTATTCAGGGTTGTTAAGCCTCATGAGACTGATTTGAACAAAGGTTTTGAGAAAGAGATAGAGATGGTTGTAAGACAAGAAAATGTGAATGATGAAGATGATGATGAGAGAGAGGAAATATATGATAGAGTGAGAAGAGAGGAACATGACAAGGTGCTTAAGGACCAACAAAGGTCTAGTGGATAAAAAACAAATTGATGAAGTTGAGAAAGATGACAAGAAAGTGCTATGGGAAGAATACAAGAGTGGAAAGGAAGAAAAACCGAGTATGAAGAAGGTGAATGAGGTAAGTAAGACTCTTTTTTTTTATTCTAACAATATTTCAAGATTTTATTTTGCAGGTACATAAGAAGATGAATGTAGGTTTGAGTCAATGGACAATAAACAAGAAGAAGTTAGAATGTAAAGGAAAAAATTGGTAAGAACAAAATAACATAAGTAATTGGTGTAATTAAGAGGTTTGATGAGTTTTTAATTATTCCTAGTGTTTTAGAGGTAATGATTATGTTCTATATGACATAAGTACTTCAAGATATAGCCTAGATAAGGTTTGTAATAAAACATCAAAGGTGGAATAAGCCTATGTAAAGGGTCTAATGGGAAAATTCAGTTAGAAAAGGAATGAGAGAACATATTTAATCCTTGTAATTGAATAGGGCTATCATTAAAATGGTAAGAAGAAGTAAAAGTTGGAGCTTCAAGAAATTTGAAGAATTAATCCTGTTACCACAGTTTTGGACATTTTTTTACTATATCTTGCATGAAATTTGAGTATGAACCTTGATAAACTATTCAATCTGGTGTACTAATTTGGACTAGCATTTTATGGTGTTGATAAGTTATTTTATTTCATAGTAGTAATGATGAATGGTGTAATCCTTTCTTGTTAGATAGGGAGGTTGTTGTGATAGTGAGGATGTTGCAAAACAAGATTATGTATATTTGCATGTAATTTGTACATTGAATTGAAATAAATAATTGATCCTTCTAGCAATAATTTTTGGAAGAAATTAATTTTTTTGGTAAGCCCTTATGTTCATAGTTGATGCATTGTAGAGTGATTTTGTTTTCCTAATAAGATAAGAAAGTGGCAGTGAGAAGTGAGTGGAGAAGTTGTGTCTCGGTCCAAATCCTGTACAATAATGTTTAGTTACCAATTCTTGTTCAATGAAGGAAGAAATGCATTCAAGGGTAGTGAAACTAAATAGATTTAGTCTTTACATAAGCTTTAGCTAAAGAATGTTTGCATAGTAATTGTTAAAAACCATCAACTACTGAGACCTACCTTGTTATCCTTTGACAAAACACAGAATTTGTAGAAGATATAAGTAATTTTTGCAAAGAAGAAACTTCATAGTCAATTAAATGAGATTAAAATAGTGGGTATAGATATTTATAAGTTATTTTGAAGTTAAGAAAACAAGGGAAAATGAATTTAGACCCATTAGACATCTCTCGGGCTCTCTCAAAGTTCCTAACCTTGAAACTAGAGTTTCTAGTGGAAATCACATTTATCTCAAAAATGAACCATCCAAATTTATTGAAATTTTAAAGAAGGCTCTGTGGAAGGGTTTTATAAATGTTTCAGACCAAAAATTCACTCTCCTTTGAGATTCCTTTACTAGTTCTTCACTTGATAGTTTGGAATACGATATAATGAGACATGTAAGAAGAAAATGTAGTTTTCACCAATGGAGGAGTCTTGAATATTTGAGATAAGTTGATAGGGATAATAGGGTGGTATGAAATCCATTTGATGGTTTTTGAAATGGATGTCAAGGAAAATGATCCTGATAGAGATCTAGCTCAGACAAGTAAACACTAATTTCAGTAAAAAAAAGTTGATTAAAGACTAAATTGAATTATTTTTCTTAGTGGGAGGATAAATTAGAATGGTTAAGTCCTAGAGACATAAGAAAATGAGTGAGTAAGTAAAAGTGAAGGTAAAGAATCAAGATGTTAGCCTCACCTTCATAAGGAATTATGTCAACTAGATCCATATAATACTATGAAGGAGTGTAAACAGAGTATGTGTTGTTCTTTAGGAAGAGTATAACTTTGAGAAGGTGAAAGTAATATTGAGGAAGAATAATATACAAGTATATGATTAGGGTATTTTTGAAGACTACGATTCACAAGGTTGAAAAAATTATATGAGATGAAGACTCCATTCCTACCGACTTAAGATAACCAAGAATCTAAACTTAGAGGATTGAAATTTCTTCACCATAAGGAGGTTATACTAGAAGATTGATCTAACTAGGGGTATTGATTGACTGAGTTACAATTTAGTGTTGCATCATCCCTCTTTACCTTGTTTATCAAGAAAGAACCTACTTTATCCACAAATTTTAATGTGGCTATCTTACTGTAAAAATCACACCTTTCCCAACATATGAATCCACTTAAAAATATAGGTTATTACTCTCCCATGTTATAGGCCAAACCCTCTCTTATGTAATACACCCCATCTAACTCCATTCCCAACCCTATTTTTCTGACCTATAACCAAGTTTTTCTCTTGTAAAATTAAACTTGGAAACCCTTGTTTAGGATTTTTATGTTGAGTATGTTGAGACAAAACAATATTTAATTTTCATGCATAACAATGCTTTTATTTTCATAATAATGATATCATACATCCTAATGTTGGTTTTGTTTCTTCTTATTTTATTTAGGAATCCTTATATTTTGTTTCTAATGTTGAAATGATTTGTGTAGGAGAAGAGGAGTAAGTGTGTAAAGAAGGAGATGCATGTGATTATATAGTGTAAGGAACATGCTTTGAACTGTATGAAATGACATATAATCCTCCATTTATATTTGTAAAGTGGAAAATGAGTCTCCTAAAGACCACCCTTGCATGTAAAATGAGTGCAATAGTCTACATGAATTGGATTATATGAGTCTCATACTCAGTGATGAAGCATTTGAATTTGTTCTAAAAATTTATTATGATTCCATTCTTGGAAGAGTCGAGTGTGTTAGATCTATCTGTTGTTGCAGGCTCACGGCGCACCCTTGGATGCAGATCAGGATTCTAGGTTGATGTTCAGGCATCCAGTGTGATTACACAACAATGGAATCCTTTCTCCAAGTGTGGGACTTGTAAAGATGAGAAAGGATTCTCCAGAGAAGGCTGGTTCCTATTCCTCTGTTCAGATGCACACAAAAATGTAGAGGTTTTACTAAAACCTAATCTAACTTGACAAGGAGACAGGGTGAGAAAATGCATAGAAATGAAACTAAACTAACAGGTGATACACCAAAGGAGGAGTGGTGAAAAATTTCTATCAAGCATATAGACACAAACCAAATTTTACAACATAAAACATACACAGACTGATAAGATATAATTCAGGATTTGAAATGAAGCAAATAATACAAACAGAGGACTGAAACCCATTCACAGAGCTTGCATTATCTTTTCAGTGTCAAAAAAACACGCATTACACCCTCAGAGAGATAAAAGAAAACTGTTACAATATTTAGAGAGGTTTGATCCTTGCTTCAATCACTTGTTGGAGCTGAAAGAAGAAGTTTCTATGTCAAAAAGGTTCCCCCCTTGGAAATGAGCCAAATCTGGCTTTTACATTGCATGGGTCGAGCCCAGGGGACAGAAAATGTACAAAACATGGGAGCCCATCCCTCCTTGACTACAGATGCATTAAAATGGCATGGGGGAACCTTACAAACCCATACCCTATCATTTTGACTGGAATACGGAGAAAGCGACCCATTACGCATTAAATCATGGCATTTGAAATATCACTTTTGGCCATGAACACGTGTCGAGCCGTTTCTCAATTTTTCTCTCTTCAAAGACTGAACCAAAACTCAAGATTAACCCCAGAATCATGTATATAATTTCACAAGATTTCCGTTGATATAAAGAACGTGCAATCGAGCTCTAGATCAAAAGATATGGAGATCGAAGATCTAGGGCACAAAGCAGACGAAAACAGATTTTTAAATTTCTTCCGCTCTACCACCTAGATGACATGTGGCATGCATTGATTAGTTGTGTGACTCTCTCTCCTTTGCTTACCCTTGGGTTTTCCTTGAACCTTGACCTTTTTGATGATTTTTGGACTTTTTCCACTTTTTCCCGCGCTCCCGCCACTTGGACGACACGTGGCATGATCTTGTTGGAGGACAGGGTGCGGGGTCTTACTTCACTTTTACCTCTTTTGGTGAACTCGGCCAAATTCTCTAACTTCTCCCCGAGCTCCACACTTCCCTACTCCATTGGACATGTGTCCAATTCCTATTGGCTCGGGCTGTCCCTTCAAAACTCACCTTTGACTTTTGGACTTTTCCCTTGTGACACGTGTCATCTCCTGGTTGGTCCGCGGGTCTGCCGGCTCTTTCGCGTCCACCGCGTCTTTTTGTCCCGGATGTCCCACTTTTCCTTGTGCTGACGTTTCTTGTTTCGGCCGAACCGGCGGTTCGCGTCCATTTGTCCCAAATGTCCCAGTGCTTCGCGGGACAAATTCTTCCGGTTCACCCGATCCGGCCGATTCACGTCTTTACGGCCCAAATGTCCCAAATTTTGGTGCAAAAGTTCTCCTTTTCAGCCGATCCGGGTGGTTCGCGTACTCATGGCCCACATGTCCCAAACTGTTATTCAATTTTCTTCTCTTTCACTGAACGGCTTTCTGCGTCCCAGCATCCCTTTGTCCGGATGTCCCGGCGAAATTTTTCCCATTCGGCCGGCCGGCCGGTTCGGGTCCTTCACATACTCTTGTCCCACTTGTCCCCCTTTTTGTTTGGGCCACCTGTAGTCTTTTCGGCCGATCCACGCCTTGGCATCCCAAATGTCCCACTATTCTAGAACAAGGACTTAGCCGATTTTCACAATTTTTTCTAGCCCAAGCTTATCTTTCTGACTTCCTCACATTTTCTCGAGCTTTTTCTTTTCGACCTGGACAGGGAAGTTAGAAAAAATTTTGAAGGGACCCTAGAACATGATTTTTTCCCCTGGGACTTGAGAATCCTGATGTATGTTATCAATTCAACCCTAGGGGGTGAAATTGGATAACAATTTGGTGACTCAGTGGGTCATCATCACTGCTAGATGAAAAGACCGGTTACTGAAGCGAGTCCATTGGGCATGGAGTCATCGAATATTTTGTTTAGGACCCTAAGCCGACTCATAATGTGCAAGGAGGAAGATGGAATATTACGATGAAAGCAAGACTGCAAAACATCTCCATGGACAGTGAAGGTGTGCCAAAGCACTTAGGAAAACAAAGCTAACCTACTGAAAAACAATGTGCACAAGCACTTGGAGGAAAGAAAATCTAATCTAATATTTACGAGAGGTAGTGAACTTCCTCTCTAGAAGCAACACTTGAGATAGATTCCATTGGTGGAATCTACGGTTCTTCACCATCAATGAGGCCAATTGGAAAGCATTGTTGTTCTTGCACTTTGTGACCATGTATGGGCCACTCAAATGGCATCAAATTTTGAATGCCTTCCCGGTTTTGCTCTGTCCACATCCCATTTCAACACTAGATCTCAACTTGAAAAGATCTATCTTTGGCCTTCTATCAAAGGTCTTCTTGATCAAAGCTTGATCCTTTTCCATTGCTTGGGATGCTTGATTTTCGATCTCTTGCAGCTCCATCAACTCTGCATACCTCACCTCCATGGGCTCAAATTCAAGTAACTCTAGCTGCTTCATGAGTTCCAATGTTGGCAACTCAAGTGACATGGGCAAGATTGCCTCTCTTCCATAGACAAGCCTAAATGGAGAGTTACCTGTGGATCTTTTGGGAGTGATCCTATCAGCCCATAAGGCTGATTTCAGCTTGGTATGCCAAGACCTTTGATTCTCATCAAGAGTTCTCCTAATGATCCTCAACAAGTTCTTGTTTGTAGACTCGGCTTGCCATTACCCCGAGGGTAATAGTTCGATGAAGTGCTTTAGGTAAATACCGTTCTTGACACCCACTCAGTCACCTTGGATCCAATGAATGCCAATGCATTATCAGAGATTATTGTGGCAGGTACACCAAATCTGGTTGTTATCCCCTCATAAAAGTCTAAGATGTTAGACTCATTTGCCTCTTTGAGTGCTACTGCTTCTGTCCATTTGGTGAAGTAGTCTGTGGCTGTCAAAATCCATTTGTGCCCTTGGCTTGAATTGGGATTAATGACTCGATGAAGTCAAACCCCATTGCATGAATGGCTGGTCAAGCGAGATTGGATGCGATGGAAGGGCAGCAAGTCTTTCTTTTCCTGTGAAGAATGCACAATTCTTACACCTCTTGATCCATGCATAGCAATCACTGAAAATTTTAGGCCAATAATAACCAGCCTTCATGATTTTTAGAGCTGTCACTCTTGGTGCAAAATGGCCACCAGCTGGTCCACCATGAAACTCTTCCAACACCCTTTGAATCTGACCTGTGCTAATGCATCTCAGCAGCACTCCATTCACGTCTTTCTGAACAAAACTCCATCAACAATGGCATACGGAACAGCCTGCAACCTGAAGTGTCTCCTTTGGGTCTTGTTCATCTCTGGAGGGCATAGGCCTGTATTTAGGAAGTGTATAATACCTTGGGTCCAGCAAGGAGTGGGGGAAGCATTGTCTTTCTCTTGATTGCCACTCGGCTCATGGCTGTCTAAACTATGTCAAAACAGCTTCTTCTTCGTTGCATACTTCCTTTTGCTTCCCCAAAACCAGCTGCTCACACAGCCCTTTCCCTCTTACCAGTTTGGTGATCTTGATATCAATGTCATATTCCATGACACGGGTGATCCAACCTACCCTTTTCTCATTCAAATCCTTGTTGAGGAGGAAGTCTTTAACTCCAGCATGTGAGACCAGCAACTGGACCTTGTTGTTCGAGATTAAATGCTTGAATTTCTTCAAGCTTCTGATTACTGCAAGCACATGCCTCTCAATAAAAGAGTACCTTACCTCACAGTCATCTAGGCTCTGGCTGAAGAAGGCAATCGGCTGCTCATCATTATCTTTGTTCTTCTGTACTAGGATGGCAGAAATAGTGTCATCACCTCCAAATGCATAGAGAATGAAATCCTTGGAGAAGTCTGGGTTGATGAGAGTTGGTGCCTGAGAGATAGCTTCTTTGATTGCTTCAAAACTCTCCTTGCCTTCTGTTGTCCACTTAAAAGCCATGCTCTTCTTTAACATTTTGGTGATGGGCTTGTGAGGGCTGCTGCAAAATGCAGGACAAACCTCGAACAAAGTTTATCCTTCCCAAGAAACTTTGAAGAGCTTTCTTGTGACTTGGCAATGGTAGTGCTCTTATGGCTTCAACCCTCTCTGGGTCAATTGCCAGTCCCTCTTTTGAGACAATATGGCCTAAAATTTTTCCTTCATGTGCAAGAAAGATGCACTTCTTGGGGTTCAAAGACACTCCAAACTTTCCACATCTACGAAACACTTTGCGAGGTGAAAGAGATGATCTTCTTGCTGCGTTCTTTGAGAAGACAGTGATATCATCTAGATATATCAGCACTATCTTGTTGATCAAGCCTTTGAAAGCCATGTCCATTGCCCTTTGAAAGGTAGCACCAGCGTTGGACAACCCAAATGGCATCTTCTTGTAAGCATATGTGCCCCATTTAGTTGTGAAGGCTGTCTTGAATTGGTCTTCTCCCTTCACCATAATCTGATTGTAGCCTGAGTATCCATCTAGTAATGAAAACCTTTCTGAACCAGCTACAACCTACAATATTTGCTCCATGGAAGGGAGTGGATAATGATCCTTGAGAGAGGCTCTATTCAAATCCCTGAAGTTGACACACAACCTGATCTCTCCATTCTTCTTTCTGACTGGGACTAAGTTGGCAACCCAACTTGAGTGTTTGATGGGGAAGATGATACTGGCCTCAATAAGCTTGCTTAACTCTTTTCTCATGAGAGGCTCAATATGGGGATTCACTGGCCTTTGCTTTTGCTTGACAGGCTTGGATTTCGGATCCAGCTCAATAGTATGTTGTGCCAGTTCTGGGTTGAAACCTCTTAGATCTTTGTAAGTCCAAGCAAAAACATCTGGGAATTCTTAACAAAGCTAAACAAAATCAGATTTCTCTTGTGAGGTACTTACTTTGCCAATCTGCAATGTTTTGCCTTCTTCCACTAAAATAGGCTTTGCATCCTCACCCTTTACTTGAATGTTCGCTTTCTCCTTCCAGGCCCTGATCATTCGGGTTGAAAATTGACTCCGGGGTTATGAGGCCTTTTGGTAGTTTGTTGGTTCTTAGCATTTGTACCACTTGGTCACCATCTTGCTGTTCTAACTTTTCTTGATTCTTAGTGAGAACTCAGCTTCTTCTTGGAGAAATTAACAATTTGCTGATCATTCTCGAAGACTTGCCAACTTGTGTTGTTATCGGAACATTTGGTCTCACAACCACTTTGATATGAGGTTGATTTTTCTCACTTTTGATACTTTCTACAACATCAAACACAGCCCCAATTGCTGCCAAACTGTCAGTGGCTTCATTCTTTTTCACAGGTATGGACACTGATGTTGAAAGCTTGAAATCCTCAATGAGGTCCCATACCCTATTCTTGTAGCACTTGAGTAGATCATTCTTGGCAGCATGTCTTCTCTTGACTTGATTTACGATCAACTCACTATCACCAAATACTTGTAAATTCCTAATGCCTTTCTTCCTTGCCCGGTGCGATCCATGAATTAAGGCTTCATACTCGATTGTATTGTTTGAGCAGGAAAGCTGGAAGCGAAAGGCTGAGTAATACCTTATACCTTGCGGTGAAATGAGCATAGCTCCTCCTCTGCACCTTGTCTACTCCTTGACCCATCAAAGAATAATTGCCATACTTCATTCTTGTCCTTTTGATCTGGCTTGGTGATGCTGGGGAGAGGTTGATCTTCTTCATGTAAACAATAAACCCCTAGCTCAGATTCTTCTACTTCTTGATAGGGATCAAAAGCATGTATCTTGTTTGCCCATTCATCAAGAGTTAGGTCCGGGATGCTTCCAACCTTAGTGTCAGCCTCATCTGTGTTTGGATAATCTTCTTGATCAAATGCTAAAGCAGTTGGCATTGATTTGGCTTGGAGTATGAGGTTTAATATGAAAGTTTGCAATTGGCTCAGATCTGATTGTGACCTTAGTACCATATCTAGTTGAACAACATGTGTGACCATCAGCGAGATAAGTAGCCTCAATTTTGGTTGTGAAGTCCCTTGACAAGCAAAGCGCAAAGAGTGGTGGCAAATCTATGGTGATACATCTTGTAAAACAACAACATTTGGACATGCATGCAAGGTAAGACTCAAATTTCTAATCACTCCAAGCTGTTGCTATTGCTGTCCCATCTATTGCACTACCCCTTTGGATGTTGTTTCATCTTTGGAGCCCTAGTTGATCGGCTATTTGCTTGGGCATCTTGAGCTACTTGCCCCGGAATCAATCATGCAATTGTGTACTAGTTTATCCCCAATGATTAATGAAACATAGAAAGGAGGGGCTTCAAACATTTTACCTTGTTGTGCTCCATGACTTCCTTGGTGGGAAGTGTTTGTAAGCACTTTGTCTTGCATCCCGAACCATTGATTTGAAGTTGGCCAATCCTTCATGGCAGCTTGCAGCAGATCTCTTTGGCTCTGGGATGGATAGGGATTCCCACATTGATATATTGACGTTAGTCTTCTTCATCTGTTCGATGATATTGAACGGTGATGAAGGATCTCTTTGTTGTCCTTTGGTTTGCACGTTTACTCCTTGCACGTGGGCAGCAACAGCTGGCATTTGAGTTGGCCTAGGGGCTGTTCTTGGCTGCCCTTGTGTATTTGAAACTGGACTCTGCTTGCCAATCATTTGTGGAGCTGTGGAAGGTTGTGGATTGGTTGGGGCTAATGGCTATTCTTCACCCAAATTTCTTCTCTTTGACCTTGTGTTGGCTGTAACGCCTTCGAGAAACTACTTGATTCATGCCACGAAATCTTACGCTTGCCAGTTTATCAATGTGGTGTCATTTGGGGCTGATTGCTGTTGGAATGTTTCTGGTTGTTGGCTGTTTCCTTGACTGCCCTCACCCTCCACACCAGTAGTTGTCACCATCAATGCTTGATTGAGAGCACCATTGAAACACATGGATTGGTTATGAGGCTCGTTGCATGGAAAGCACCAATCATATTCTTGGGCCATGTTATTTTGTGTTGGCACTAATGCCTTAGAGGCAGATATGGCATTTGGATTATAGGGTTGGAATGGTCTATTGGCTGGAGGCCTTGTTTGGCTTTGATTTTGATTTGCAGCCTGATTTGGTGACCCATTTTGTTGGTATGGGGGCCTAGCCTGGTATTGCGCTTAAGGCTGATATGGTCTAGCACTTTGAGCTTACTGTCTTTTGATAGTAACCAGCTCATTTCCCAAATTTTGCAACTGTTTCATGACCTCTTGGAGTTCATTTGGGGCACTTGGGGATGAAGTGGAAGCTTCATTTGAACTCTGATTCCTAGGAGTGGGAACAGGAGCCAAAGTGGGTGCTTGACTAGTGCTTGGATTTTCTAAGTTTGGATACAAGGGCATGGGAGGCCTAGGAGCCAGTTTACCAGCTTGAATAAGATAGTTTTCTACCCTAATGGCAATCTATAAGCCATAGGGATAGTTATGCCTCCCATGGGTGAATCAACATAGAAATATCAGAATTTAAAGCTTTGAGATAATATAGAAAAGCACCTTCATTGTTGGCATGATTGCCACTTTGGAATCCTATCCTAGGATCTTTGAAATCTGAAGTTGAAGTCGAGTCAGCTGCTCATTGGGAGCCCTCTTGATGGTTGTCAGCTGCTCCAAAGAGACAAGTTGTCTCCCTTCTCTCCAAATTGCTCATGAAGTGCAATACACGGCTGATTCCGTTTGTGATAGAACCATTGCTGCAAGGCTCCTAAACCATTGTAATGCTTTACCCTTGAAGGAAGATGCCGTTAACTTGTGACCACTTGCATTTCATTGATTTCATGGATTGCACAAAAGTTAGCAATATCTTTAACATGGTCTGGAGTAGTCGATTCTCTCCGGTGAAGTAGGGAATTTTCTTCAAGGCTGCAATAGGAACTGGATGTTGTGCATTGAGAGCAAGTGGGCTGCTTCTGTGAAGTTGATGTAGGGATTGTTACGAGCCATTCGATTGGTCTTAAAACCCTTGTATATTGAAAGAAAGGCTGTCATGCGGAGGAGTTGAGAGAGTTCTGTTTGGTGGAGATGGAGACCTTTGAATCCTTCTTCCTCTTTGAATTCTTCTTGGAGATAAGCTGCAGTATTCAAATAGCGCTTCTTCTTCTCCAACTCTTGACCTTGTGGTGATTCTTCTCATGAGTTTTCGGGCCGGTGTCTGCTGAAACCAGTTGATTCTTCCCCTTGGAGTCACTAGATATGCAAATAATAGCTCTTATAAGCAAGAAAGCTGCAGCGAGATGCATATCAACTTTTTGCTGCAATAAAAATGAGACCTCTTGGTCCCCGGGCGTGCAAAGCTGTTGTTGCAGACTCACAAGCACCCACGGATGCAGATCAGGCTTCTAGGTTGATCACTTAGCATCCAGTGTGATTGCACAACATGGAATCCTTTCTCCAAGTGTGGGACTTGTAAAGATGAGAAAGGATTCTCAGAGAAGGCTAGTTCCTATTCCTCGATTTAGGATGCACAAAAACTACGAGAGGTTTTACTAAAACCTAATCTAACTTGTCGAGGAGATAGGGTGAGAAAATGCATAGAAATGAAACTAAACTAACGGGTGATACACCAAAGGAGGAGTGGTGAAACATTTACATCAAGCAATAGACAAAGACAAAATTTTACAACATAAAACATACAGGTGATAAGATATAATTCAGGATTTGAAATGAAGCAAATAATACAAACAGAGGGTGAAACCCATTCACGAGCTTGCATTATCTTTTCTGTGTAAAAAAAAACACACATTACACCCTCAGAGAGGTAAAAGAAAACTGTTACAATCTTTGGAGAGGTCTGATCCTTGCTTCAGTCACTTGCTGGAGCTGAAAGAAGAAGTTGCTATGTCAAAAAGGTCCCCCTTTGGAAATGAGCCAAATCTGGCTTTTACATTGCATGGGTCGAGCCCAGGGGACAGAAAATGTACAAAACATGGGAGCCCATCCCTCCTTGACTATAGATGCATTAAAAATCATGGGGGAACCTTACAAACCCATACCCTATCATTTTGACCGGAATACAGGAGAAGGCGACCCATTACGCATTAAATCCGGTTCTTTGAAATATCACTTACGGCCATGAACACACGTTAGAGCTGTTTCTCGATTTTATCTCTTCAGACTACACCAAAACTTGAGATTAACCCCAAAATCATGTAGAGAATTTCACAAGACTTTTGTTGATATAAAGAACATGCCAATCCGAGCTTTGGATCAAAAGATATGGAGATCGAAAATCTAGGGCACAAAACAGATGAAAACAGATTTTTAAATTTCTTCCCGTGCTCTGCCACCTGGATGACACATGGCATGCATTGATTGGTCACGTGATTCTCTCTCCTTTGCTTACCCATGGGTTTTCCTTGAATTTTGACCTTTTTGATGATTTTGGGACTTTTTCCACTTTTTCCCGCGCTCCCGCCACTTGGACGACACGTGGCATGATCTTGTTGGAGGACAGGGCGCGGGGTCTTACTTCACTTTTACCTCTTTTTGGTGAACTCGGCCAAATTATCTAACTTCTCCCTGAGCTCCGCACTTCCTGCTCCATTGGACGTGTGTCCAATTCCTATTGGCTCGGGCTGCCCCTTCAAAACTCACCTTTTGACTTTTGGACTTTTCCCTTGTGACACGTGTCATCTCCCGGTTGGTCCGCGGGTCTGCCGGCTCTTTCGCGTCCACCGCGTCTTTTTGTCCTGGATGTCCCACTTTTCCTTGTGCTGACGTTTCTTGTTTCAGCCGAAGCCGGTTCGCATCCATTTGTCCCAAATGTCCCAGTGCTTCGCGGGACAAATTCTTCCGGTTCGCCCGGTCCGGCCGATTCGCATCTTTACGGCCCAAATGTCCCAAATTTTGGTGCAAAATTTCTCCTTTTCGGCCGATCCGGGTGGTTCACGTACTCACGGCCCGAATGTCCCAAACTGTTAGTCAATTTTCTTCTCTTTCGGCTGAACCGGCTTTCCACGTCCCACGCATCCCTTTGTCCCGGATGTCCTAGTGCGAAATTTTTCCCGTTCCAGCCGAACCGGCCGGTTCGGGTCCTTCAGCGTACTCTTGTCCCACTTGTCCCCTTGCTGTTTGGGCTGCCTATAGTCTTTTCGGCTGATCCACGCCTTGGCATCCCAAATGTCCCAACTATTCTAGAACAAGGACTTAGCGATTTTCACAATTTTTACGGCCCAAGATTATCTTCTGCAACTTCCTCGCATTTTCTCAGAGCTTGTTCTTTTCGACCTAGATAGGGAAGTTAGAAAAATTTCTGAAGGGACCCTAGAACATGATATTTGCCCTGGATTAATCAATTTTCCTGGGACTTGAGAATCCTGATGTATGTTATCAATTCAACCATGGGGGTGAAATTGTATAACACTATCCATGCCCAAATTATGTAGGGAGCACTATGAATCAAATTTAGAGATCACCCACTTATTCCTATTTTATATATGTAATTATAATATTCATCTACTCAAATAATTCTACCAATGATAAGGAATCTAAGGGGACCTTTAGTTATGTCACCACTTTTTTCCCACAAAATGAGATAAATTTAGAGACATGCATGTTTATGAAAGGAAGAATTGATGAGACTAAGATAAATAACCTTGAAGAGGAAGAGAACCTCTTAAAAATATCAAATCCCACAAGAAGATATTACAACTAAAAAGTGTTGTGTAATCATTTTTCACCAAGTGAATCAACTCTAATTGAGATTCTTACACCTCCTAATGTGCCCTTCTTAATAATCTAGGTAAAATAATTACACTCCTTCACTTGGGTTGAGTTCAAGGTAACCATTTCTTCTCCTGCATGATTTCATTTTACACCTGCATTTCAAGGTAAAATTCATGTATATGTTAAGCATAGGACATTTTTATGAGTGAGTTCCATTTGTTAGATCTTCAAAAAATCCATTTCATATTACTTTTTAAGGTTATATATGTCAAAAATTACAAATAATATTTTTCCAAACTAAAGGTTTATTAAGAAATATTGGTTAATGAAATTTGAACAAAAATTGAATCTTGATACACATGAGAATGAAATTTTTCATTAGCCCCTATATATATGAGTCCCCAATATAAAGAGAATTAGTGCCCCTAATTAATAATGCCCCATAAAATCTAGAGGGGGTAATCTATACCTTGAAATGTTTTGACATAGTGTAGTTATTGTTGTCATTTATGTCAATAGAAATTTATGTTAAAGGGTGTCCGGGTGGCATATGATTCAACATGAGGTGTCATGAAGTGTTTCATTAATGAAGTGGCATGGTATCTAGGAGTGAGTGCATATTCTTAGTGCATGGTTCAACTTATATGGTATTGTGTGTATGTTCCAAAGGTTGTATGAAGGTCTTTACATGGTTTATAAGCTATAGAGTGAGGTAGTAAATATGTTAGTAAGCTTGAAGGATGGAGAACAGGTCAAGTTCCATGAAGCATGTGCTGAACCAATTATAACTAGGCCTAGTCCTAGACCAAGTGTAAACATGTATGGTATGATGTGGTCAAGTACATGTATGTTTGATCTAGTCAAACATGGATAGAGCACAAGGAGAATGTAGATGATGTGTGGGGACACTCACAAGTGTCTGAGAGTGTAGGTTTGAGGTGAAGGCATGTTTTCTAGGTCTACACTAGACCTATTCTCAAACCCTAGGTGGCCAAATGAGATAGATTAGAGATATTTGAGTATGAAAATGCAAATCTAATATTTGAAAAAGGTGGATAAGGTTATTATTGAGGTATGGTACAATTTTATGATGTTTTTTTGCAATTTTAGGCATGTTATGATATTTTTTCCTTACCAAGTTGAAGGAGGTGAGATTTTGAGCTTGAAGTTGATGTTCTAATGCTCATTGGAGAATTTTTGCTCTACATGGGAGTATGAGATTTTAGGAAATTTTAAAATGTATCCTAAGAATAATTTACAAGTGGAATGAGATATTTTTATTATCATAGTTTTATGAACCATCGTTAACACCAAAACTTCTCTGTTATGATTCCAAATCCCTAGTTTGAGAGTGACTTGAGATAACTTGATTTCACATGCCCATAATTGATTGTTTTATAAAATTTGATGATTGGTGGTTGTATATGAATATTACATATTTCTGATGGTGGTGATTTGGTTTCTTTACTATGAGTGGAACCCACTCAAATTTGCAAGTATCTGGAGATTTCTAGTTTATGAAAAAGTTTTCCATTGAAACTAATGTATAATTTACCATTCAGCGAAGCATGGGAGTTTTACTTCATGTCCATGATGGTTTTAGATAATGTTTGAGCCTTTAGGATTAAAATTGTGCCCTATTTTTCAAAATTGGTCTTTGGGGCTGAAAGTTTAGGGTAGTCTACTTGCAAAGGTGTTTTGAGGAATCTAATGTTTCATTTGTGGCATTTTGAGTACTTAGTGATGCATATGAGATCAAAAAATTTCTAGTGATATATAATTATTTCATATTTTAGGTAATTTGATGTAGTATTGAGCCTAATATTTGAGGTATAGAGTTTGGTGGGAAAGAATAAAAATGTTCTTTAGATGGTTTCATGGCATGAGGTGATGATGCAAAGATTTCCAATTATGGTGGAAGTATGATGAGGTATTTGAAAATGTTCATGAAGTGACTCAAGGATTTGGTGATGGAGTTTTGGAACAAATAGGTTTGGTTTTGATGAGAATAATTTTGAGTACAATTAGGCCTATTAGAGATTGTTGGAGCTCAAATGTGCACCCACCCCGAGTCATAAACAACTCAGGATTTGAGACAACATGGGACTATCTCTAAGTTATGGGACTTGAATTGAGATAGACCTCTAGAGAAGGTTGGTTCCTCTAACTACTCCTAATGCTAAACTACTCCTAGCAAGTGAAATGTGACTAACTATTGATGCCAGTGATCGGGGAGAAAGAGAGAGTGCATGAAATGAAATCCTAGACTATGGAGGTAATAACACCAAAAGAAGGGTTAGAGAGATTCCTAGTGAGTGAAAATGGAAGTAAAAAAGCAAGGAAGGGAAGAAAAATGTGCCACAGTCCAAAACCACATTCAGATTCCCATCTTCATGGAGCACAATAGATCTGGGTCCTACAAAAGAATAAGATATGCACAATACATCTACAAATGTAATAGAAGGAAGAAATGCAAATCAACTCAATATAGGGTAGAAATAGCCAAAAAACACAAATTTTATTGCTCAAAAGGATGCACAATACATTACAGAGTAAATATAAGGAAAAAATTTTAGTTGAATGCCTGATTTGAGGCCTCCAACTCACAAAAAGGCTTCTAGAACAAATCTCATAGAGTTACTTTATAATTCTTAGAAAATACCCCTAAAGATGAGGGGTTGATTATATTATATAGGAAAAATTGTCAACTTACCTTGCATTAAATCCCTGACAGGTAGTTGAACAACCTCAACTACCTTCATCAATGTGCTACTCATAGGTGATATTTCCTGATGGCCCATCTAACTTGTGGGCCACCTATCATATCCGGGTTAGGCGGTCATCTATCCATTGAGTTGTACAAATTGAGTAGGCCATCAAACCTCATTGCCATCCAACCTAGGGGGTTGGATGGATGTCTAACTTCTGGATCATACATTGCCTTGTGGTCATCAACCACCCTAATGGTCAACATCTCTACACCATGGGTTGTCCAACTAGGGGTATTGGACGACATATTTCCCTTTCTCGTATGATTGATGGGGTTAGAAAACCATCCAACCCTATGTCGTATAGTGTTCGTCTCAACTAACCTTGTAACTAACCAAGCTGCTGGGCCGACCAACTTGTTGACCGACCAACCATGTGTCTAACCTGTGCCATCTAACCAGAGAGGGTTAGATGTAATCCAACTTTTCCATATACCACGTTACAAGAACCCTCAACCAGACAACCTAGCCAACTAACTCTGGTCGTCCCTCTTAGGTGACCAAATTTCCTTTCTGTACCAAGGGTTAGACATTTTCCAATCATCACTGTCTAATCCGGTGATAGACCTATAACTTGTCCATCCTCTCTGTACTCCTACCATGTTGCCATCTAATAGCCGACCAACCCATTAGACCATTTTATGTGGCTCGCCACTCACCGAGTTACGACCAAGTTATCTGAGCCAAAGCACCAACTATCTTTCTCTTTTGATATTTGGAGGTAAAATTTGATGGCCGTCAGAATGTCATAAACTAGTACTTCAAATTTTAAATAGGTTACCCAAATTTGTAGGGGTGCAAATTTGGGATAACAAGTTAGAAACCTCTAGGGGAAATCTTCATGCTAGAAGGAGAGACCAGCTACCTCTAGGCATCCATTAGGCATGGATTCAATATACACATGAATTTTTCTATCATTAAAAACTCTCCCTAAACTTCTCTCGAAGTCTTTGCATGGATTGGTACTGATTTGTAACTACCATAAAATCTTTGCTAAAACTAAAAAGTGCAAGAGAAAAAAGGCACAACTATGTACAAACATGAAAGATCGTACATGTTTAAAATGGAACATGTAGAGTGTGCACTAGAACTTATCTAAAATAAGACCTAAAATACTAACAAAATAATGTGCTACAATAACATGTAGGAATTGAAATTTAAACTATTATGTACAATGATGCAATAAACTATCTTAATGAGAATGCTTAAGATAAATCCCATTGACTAGGATTGGTAGTACATAACCATCAAGATCAGTAAGCTCAAAAGAATTTACTTCCTTGTAAGCTAAAATGGTATATGGACCACTCCAAATTGCATCAAACTTGGAGTGCCTTCCTGGTTTGGCCTAATCAAGCATCCCACTTCAAGACCAAATCACCAACCTTGAAACTCCAAAATCTAGCCTTTTTATCAAACCATTTCTTAGTGGATTCTTGATGTTGCTCTAATCTAATCATTGCAGAATTCCTTAATTCTTCAAGCTCCACCAAATATGCAATTTTTATTTCTCTTTGATCTACCCCTTCCAACTCCAACTATTAGGCTAATTCAAGTGAAGGAAATTCCAATGAAAAAGGCAACCTTGCTTCTTTTCCATAAACCATCTTATACGGTGAAGTACTTATTGCCCTTTTCATGGTGATCTTATCTTCCCAAATGGAATTCCTCACCTTTGTGTGCCATTTCCTTTGATTTAAATCCATTGTCATTTTCATAATCCTAATCAGGTTCTTGTTAGTAGATTCTACCAAACCATTACCTTACGGGTAATAATTGGAAGAATTTTTCAAATAAATACCAAGTCTTAGACCCCAATTAGAAATTTTGGATCCTAGAAAAGTATTTACATTATCAGAAATTATGGTTTTGGGACACCAAACCTTGTGAAAATATCCTCAAGGAATTCAATAATGACTGATTCAATTGCTTCCTTCAATGGTATAGCTTTGGTCCACCTAGTAAAATAATTTGTAGCTGTTAGGACCCATTTATGGCTGACACTTGACGAAGGATTGATCATGTTAATAAAATCTAAGCCTCGCTGAGAAAAAGGCTGATATGATTGAATTGTATGTGATGGAAGAGCTTCCAATATTTCTTTTCCAGAGAAAAATTACAATCCTTACATTGTATGACCCATTTGTAACAATAAGAAAATAATATGGGCAAGAAATATACTACTCTCAGAATCTTCATTGTTGTGGCTTTGGCTGAAAAATGACCACTAGATAAGCCACCATGAAATTCTATCAATATTCTCTCTACTTTCTCTCCTTTAATGCACCTGAACAAGACTCCATCAATGCTTATTTTGAATAAGATACCATCCACAAAAACATAGGGAATGGACTACAACCTAAAATTTCTCCTTCTTGCTTTGTGAAAACTAAGAGGATATGCACCTGTAGATAGAAATGTGATCATATCACTCATCCAACTATGACCATTGGCTATATGTTCTTCACTCTGATGAATTTCAACATCATGCAAAGGTTGGTTGTTCATGAAGGAGGTATCTTTATCACCTTGAACATCTGAACCAAGTTTCTCACATAATCCTTTCCCTCTTACCAATTTTGTAGCCTTGATAGTCACATCATATTCCATTATCTTTTCACCCATTTAGATCTTTTCTCATTAATATCTTCCCCCATAATGAAATATCTCACACTAGAATATGATGCTAAAATCTTGAAGTGATTGGAGGACAACATGCTCCTTAAATTCTTTAGAGCTCTCATGATGGAAAATACCTATTTTTCAATGTGACTATACTTTAATTCATATTATTTTAGTGTTTGACTAAATAAGGCCACTGGCTATTCCATTCCTCCATCATTCTTTTGTGTCAAAACAACAACTATACTAGTGTCATCTCCATATGCATACAAAATAAAATCCTTACCATAGTTAGGATTAATCAATGTAGGAGCCTGAGCAATTTCCTTCTTGATTTTCTCTAAAATTTCCTTCCCTTCTGCTATCCATTTAAAATTTGCATCCTTCTTTAGCATTAAGGTGATGGTCTTGAAAAGTCCTACAAAATTATGGATAAATCTCCTAACAAAGTGAATTTTTCCCAAAAAGGATTTCAGGGATTTTTAATAAGTAGGAAATGAGAGAGGAGAGGATGGCTGAAAATTTGTCCAGATCAATAGAAATTCCATCTTTTGAAACAATACGCCCCAAAATATTACCCTAAAAACAAAAAAATTACACTTATTAGGATTAAGAGACACCCTTAACTCTCTACACCTCTCAAAAACCTTCTCCAAATGGTTGATGTGATCCTTGCTTTGCTTCAAGAAAATGGTTATATCATGCAAGTAAAAATGATGAAATCATTAATGTAACCTTTGAAAGCAATATCCATTACTTTACGAAATGTGGAATCTACATTTGACAAGCTGAATGACATCTTTTAATATGCATATGTATCCCATTTCATCATAAATTAAATTTTGAATTGATCTTCTTCCATAACCTTGATTTGATTGAAACGAATATCCATCCAACATGAAAAACCTTTTTGCCCAGCAATATTTTGCAAAATATTCTCCATAGAGGGTAAAGGGTAGTGGTCCTTTAGGAAGCTATGTTTAAATCATGAAAATAAACACAAAATATGATTTCCTTGTTCCTTTTCCCCTGTCTGGGACCAAATTGGCCACCCAAGTAGAATATTTAATCGAAAAATTATTCGGCCTCAATGAGTTTGGATAACTCCTTCCTCATGAGGGGCTCTATTTTAGGGTTGACCGAACTTTGCTTCTACCTTACCGGCTTGACATTGGGATCAAGGTCTATATAATGTTGCACAATATTTGGATTAAATTCCTTCAGATCCTCATAGTCCCAAGAAAATACATCACTAAATTTTTTACACAAGGAAACAAAAGCTTGTTTCTCATTTTCATCACATACCTTTCCCAACAAAAGCTCTTTTCCTTATGCAATGATGATTTATTGATAGTCTTATTACTTGGATGCCATGTTCTTTTCATCTCCTTAAAATTTTTCATTTTAGACAAAAATCTACTCCAAAGTAACAAACCCTTTGCAAATCTATTTGTCTTCAAATGAATAATCTACTCACTATAATTTCCTACAAATCAGTTTGCATATTTGACAAAAAATCAGCTTCATTTTGAATGAACTGAATAATTTGATCATCACTATAAAAACTTTCCAACTGGTTTCATTATCTAGAATAGATGGCATAACCACCATTTTAATTTGTTGTACATTTCCCTTGATTAAATCCTCAACATGAGATGAGAATTGTGATCTAAGTTCCACCATCGATCTCGATTCTTTGTTTAACTTTCTTGGTATCACCTGCAAATTAAGAGCATCAAATCTTTCCAAAAATCCCAAACTCTATGCTTATAAGCTTTCAATAGCTTATTTTTTGCAACACACTTTCCTATGACCTAGTGAATTACCAATTTTGTGTCCCCAAAAATCTGCAACATATTAATTTTCCTCTTCTCAAAAATCAATAGACCATGGACTAAAGCCTCATATTCTACCACATTATTGGAACATGTAAACTGTAACCTACGAGAAAACAAAACTTTTCCTCCTTAGGAGAAATCAACACAACACCCACTCCAACTCCATTCCTTCTCCTAGAACCATCAATTGTTTTCCATAATCTTGAATCATTTTATCCTCTTTGTTTAAGCATGTTGGGAAATACATATTCCTCTTCAAGAACACAGTATGTACCTAAAATAGTTTCATAGGATTTAAGTTCTTCATCATAGGGATCAAACTTATTATTTCTTTCAACCCATTCATCTAGTAATAGTTCTAGTATAGGAGTAAGTTCTTCGAAACTTAATCTTGTTCCTAATTTTCTAGGATTAGAAAATTTTCTTAGATAGGGGTGGGGTCATATGACTCAATATGATAAGAAAATATAGAATCAGATTATATGGTAAATCCGATACCATATCTAGTTCTTAAAAGCACGTGATTCCAGGATGAAGACAAATAACCATAGACTTTGGTAGTAAAATATATTGACAAAGAAATGACAAACATTGGAGGAAATTCAATGACCAATATATCATGAGTTATGGATAGGATTAGGAAAGCATGAAGGGTTGATTTTAGATCTTTAATGAATCCCAAGATCCTAACCATTGAGCCATCAAGTTTGCACGACACTTTTAACAATAGGATTGTACTCTAGACTCGGGACATCAACAATTTTCTTTGGCATAACTTAGGTACTAGCACCGAAATCGACCATGTAATTATGAACTAAGTGCTTACCCACAATCAATGAAATATAAAAATGGTGGGGTTTTGATGACTTTAATTACTTTCTCCTACTTTCAATGGAAACTATTAATAGCAGCGAGGTGCCTTTTAAATAATCTGGGTTATGAGGGGAAGCTACTTTAGAGCGTCACATAAGAGGTCCCTTTATGATGGGATATCCAAAACATCCCACATTGTTACATTGACATTTGTCCTCTTCATTTTATCCACAATGTTGAAAGGAAGGGCCATAGAATTTTAAAATTGTGGTACATGATTTTCCTTCCTTTTCTATTGTAATATTAGTACATGCCCTTTTTGGTGGGAAGCCAACTCCTTTTAGGAGCTTCAGATGCTTTAATTTTTCTCCCATCAACCTCCTTTTCCTTGTGAACGAAATTTACTTGATTAGAGGAGGATGCATGTTGTGATTCCAATATCCTTTTCTTAGACCTTGTGTTATCAACAACTACCTGATTTAATGCACAAAATCATCTTCTCCGAAGAACATAATATTTTCATCTTGATTATCCCGAGCTCCTTCCACATTAGAATAGGGTGCCTCTACCAATGGCTCTTATTGATTGGAAGAGATTTAAACCATAAAATCCTAAACATGCATTGCCCTTTCAAAAATTAGCTGATTTTGTGGTAGATTGCAAGGAAAACACCATTCTATTTCTTGAATAACATTATTCTACAAAGAAACTAGTGCTTGACTAGAGATGGAAATAAGAGACCGCCGAGGATCGAATGGCGGTGATAAGGAAAACATATGCCTCATCAATGTGCAATGAATGATCTTATTTTAATCTCCTTTTAATCAATTTTGTCTACATTTTGTGGATTTTGTTTGATCTAGTATAAGTTAGGAAGTAATTATCCATCTTTTGTTTGATTTAGTTCTAATGTCAAAAAATCCATAATTCCTAACAAAATGTGTGGAAATTCAGTTTTTGAAATAAAACAGGTCATATTTGGTCAGATAAGAAAAGTGTGAAGCAACCAACACCTTTTGAGGAAATTGGATAGAATACGGCTTAGTTCTTGAAATATAGCACTTAACTCTAAAACTATATCACTTAGTTCCAGAACTCCAACACTTAGCTCCGAAACTTTCATAGTTAGTTCCGGAATATTTCCCTTTGGTTCCAGAACTTTTCCAAAGTTCCGGAATCAATGGGAATATTTTTATTCTATCAAAATACGGTTATAGAGAAATTAATGGGCCCTCCAATTAGGAATAGATCAATGAATTTCCAACTCTTCACACTCCTGAAATACTTATGTAAGACCAACAATTGTATGTCAACTAGTTTTCTAAATTTCATATCTACTTTGAGCACTATTTTGTTCCACTAGAACCTATAGGTGGATAGACAACTATTGAACACTCATGATTGTAAATGCATCCTCAGATGATGAAATATATATAAGGACCTGAAGATAGAAGGATGATATAGATATATAGACATATACATAGTTAAGTTTTGTAATACATAACGATTCAATAATAAGATAGCCATTTAATTTTGAGAGCAATATTGCATTAATTCCTGATTCAAGGTGGAGCAAGGGCCCACTCCTCCAAGAAAAAGGATCTTTTTATTGGTATTTATATTTTCAAATATTTTGTATAAATCTATTATCTAGCAGTTCTGTAAGTACTTTTGGTTCTTCAATTAAAATTTGTTACGTAATTGTCCCTGCAGGTGTTGTAGATTAAACTCTTATTTCTTTGCAAGCATTTTTAACAACATTTTCAAACGTGTGTTTATTTCCAAGTAGTGTGTTTAATTTTTTAGCATGTGTTTATTTCAGCAAGTTTCTTATAGTGTAGCTTTAATTAGGCTTTAACAATAGAATCTTAAGACATTTAAAATCCCCAGAAAACTAAAATAATAATAAATATCTATAATCTATTACTAGTTCACTAAGTTTCTTTTTGTTGCATATAGATTCAGACACACCCCTAGTTTGGATATGACATCAAACATGAGTTGATTAAATGAAAGGAATAATGACACCCATCATCTTTGGCACCATTGTCAGGGACTCACTAGTTAGAATTGTCTTATTAGGTGTCAACAAGGAAAAACAATCATACATCTAGTAATTTAAAAATCTTCCCTATGTTATCATAAATTTATGAGTAGACAAAGAGACTTAAAGGGTAGATTTCTCCCAAAAATATCTCAACAAGAGTTATCAGTATCATCTACTTCAAATAAAGAAGTTGAGCAAGAATTAATAGCACCATTTTCCCCTATTAGACAAGAAGCATAACTTTTGCCTTTGGAATTTTTAGATCAATCACCAGAAGGAAGTGGAACTTTTAGAAGAAGGATAATATCCCAAGACCTTCTTAGAGAAAGTCTTAATTCTCAATTGATTATTCAACCTCCTACTCCTGACTTCTCACCTTCACCAAAGTGGATCACATACCACATTGATTGGGAAAAATATCTAGAAGATACTGTAGATATGACACAAGAAGCTGAAAGAGAACCTAATAGGACCTTTACTTATCCAATTCAGTTGGAGGATGATGATACACCTATGAAGAATATTTCACTGCACACTTTCCCACATTTATAGGGATGTCATATGAGGACCCTGACCAATTTTTGTTTGAATTTAAAGTATTGTTTTAGACCTATGACTACAAAATAGAAAATCAAAAACTCAAGTTATTCCCATCTACTTTGAAAGATGCAAAAAGAGGTGGTTTATGGGATTAACATCCATTTCCATTACCACTTGGGGGAAAATGGAAACTACCTTCCTAGACAAATATCAGGACTATTGTAGGGGAGAAACAAGAAGGAAGAATTTTTAGGATTAAACAGGAAGAGGATGAAAATATGGAAGATTATTTAGATAGATTCCTCTTTGTAAGTAAAAGGTGTGGATTTGTACTTCAAGAAGAGATAAGAAAAACCATTTTTCTTAAAGGTCTAGATGATGAATCTAGGGAAGCCCTTAATTTAATGGGAGGTGGAAACATCAATCAATTGAGAATGAATGATATTAAAGACCTTTGTAGAAGTTATTAAAGAAAAAGGGGTGGACCTAGGAAAGGGAAAACTGTGAAAGGTGCAAACCCAGACATGAAAAAACTTATGGATGAACTAGAAAACTTTAAAACATATATCTTAGTTCAATTAACTTCCACCATGGATGGATTGTAAGACAAAAAAATGTTAACACTGAACCATTAGCTATGTACTATCATAGATGTAGAAAGAAACATGCAATAAGAGATTGTCCTCTGGATAAAATAGAAATATGTCTTATTTGTGAATCAAGGGAACATGAATTTAATGCTTGTTCTCTTCTTCTATTTATAAAAATCAACTTAAATAAACCAACACTTCATCCACTACAGAAGAAGTAAACTTTGTCCAGAGACAACCTAGTCAGGGGTAGTTCATACCAAGATCTATTCCTAATCCCTGGATGATGCCATGGGTGGCTTAGACAGTACCAAAAAATTGGGGACAACCACCTTGGACCCCTCAACCAACATGGAATCCCTAGGATTGGGCAGGACAATCTTGGTATGCTCAAGGACACCAACAACCATGGTCTGGTCAAGGTAACCCTTATGCTTGGTCACAACCTAGGTGGAACCCTAATAACTATGCTCAAGGAAAACATATCCCAACTAGCATCAACATGCCATAATGGGTTCTCTAGCACAAGGTTCACAAATTGAAAATGTGGTTCAAACACAAATACTAGCACAACTAGTGGCTAATCCCAAAAAAACAAACAACCCCTGTCTATGGAACAGAGAAAGAAAAACCAGTTGATCTTAATGCCATGGACTATAAGGATATTCAAACAAGATCTAGAAAAATAATTAATAGTCCACCTATTATAATTACCAAGATGACAAAAGAAACTGAAACCCCTAGTTCAATTATTCCTAAGGAGGATGAAAAAGAAAAGAGAAGCAACTAAATAAAAACTCTACTGAAACTCCATTTCTAGAAAGACTTAAGGAAGTTATTGAGACCAAGGAATGAACTGGTGCAAGAATTAAGGAAATTAAATATTGAAATACCATTGTTGCAAGAAATCAAGGACATTCCTGAATTAAACAAATTAATCAAAATGTTATGCTTGAGAAGACCTGGAAGGAAGAAGCATTACCCTAGGACTATTAAGGTAGATGGGAAACTTGCTGATTTATTGGCAAGAAAAATCTTACTTCCCAAATATGGGGATCTTGGAAGCCTTGTTATTTCTATCTCTATAGGAAATCAACATATACATAATTTTTGGTTGATTTAGGAGAATCTATAAATGTGATGACAATAGACACTTTGAAAACATTTCCATTGATAGGTATACATCCTACTAGCACCATGTTACAGATGGCAAATCAATTGGTAGCAAAACCGAAATGGATCATTGAAGATGTGGTAGTCACAATGGAGTCATGGGAGTATCCAGTGGACTTCCTTATATTACGGCCAAAAGGTAAAATACTTGGTTATCCCATTATTTTGGGCAAACCATGGTTAGCTACAGTTTCTACCTTAATTTATTATAGATCAACTGATATGACTATCTAAAATGGGAAGAATTCTAAGGAAATTTCCCTATATCCTTTTGCATGACATTTTATTGATAATCAAGAACAATTATGGGTTGATGATCCTGATACTAATAAATGTTTTTTTATTCTTTGGCTATGCTAAAATTGCAGGATCATGTACGGGTGGTACATAATATGATTAATAATCCATTGAATGATCACCAATTGTCTTTGGAACAATTGAGGATAGTTCCAAAACCTTCAGACTTAGTTCCAGAACCTTTGAACTTTTTCCAAAATGTTTATACTTAGTTCTAGAACATTCATACTTATTTCTGGAACCACAGTAATTCCATGCAGATGTAAATAATTTCACTTTAGAGGAATGTGATTTCTCTTCGGGAGGGGTATAAATAGTTATGGAATCACTATATTTAGTCTTAAAGATATCAAGGAATAGTAAGGAATGTTTAGAAAACAACAATGATGAGGATTTTTACCAATGACATGATAAGTATCATAACTCTGCCTATTGTCCTTATCTAGTATTCTTTCTCAAGGGAACTTTAGATACATTATTGCATATCATATGTTGTTACCACATTCATGTCCACTAAACACCCTAATGGAACCTTTTCAACAAATCAGTTCATCACACACTGGAACCAAACAAATTGAGATTCAACTAGGTAAAATTTTGAACATTAACAACTGGTTGGAAAATGATCAAGAAGCTAAATTGTTTGATGTCTTGAAAGGTCATACTAGAGATTTTTCTTGGGATTATAAAGACATGAAAGGAATCCATCCAAGTATTTGTACCCATCACATTTATACTAAAAATGTTAAACTAGTTAGGCAACCTTAGAGAAGGATCAACCCAACCTTGAGGGACATAGTCAAGCAAGAAATTGAAAAGCTATTGCAAGTAGGCTTTATTTACCCCATCTTAGATAGTCAGTGGGTGTCTCATCTTGTGATTGTTCCTAAAAAGAATTGAAAATGGAGAATTTGTGTTGATTATAGGGAATTAAACAAAGCTACACTTAAAGATTATTTTCCCTTACCATTCATAGATCAATTTTTAGACAACCTTTTAGGTAAACAGTACTTTTCCTTCCTGGATGGCTTTAGTGGATATAATCAAATCAGGGTGGTTGTTGAGGATCATGACAAAAATACCTTTACTTGTCCATGGGGTACCTTTTCTTACAGGGTATTTCCATTTGGACTATGTAATGCTCCAACAACCTTCCAAAGGGTTATACTAGCAAATTTTTTAGATCTAACTAATGATTGTGTGGAGGTATACATGGATGATTTTATTGTACATGTAGAAACATTTGACGATGCCTTGAAAAATTTGGACATAATATTAACAAGATGTGAGCAACACCATTTGTCTCTTAGTCATGAGAAATTTTTGATGATGGTTGATGAGGGAATTGTATTGGGACACCACATTTCAAAAAGAGGAATTCAAGTTGACCAAGACAAAAACAACATTATTTCAGAATTATATGTTCCTCAAAACCCCGCGGATATCAAGTCATTATTAGGACATGCTGGGTATTATAGGCATTTTATCAAATATTTTAGTAAAATTTTGCCCCAATGTTTGGTTTGATTACTAAATATTGTGAATTTTGTTGGGATGAAAATGTTAAGATACTTTTGAAATTATTAAAGAAAAATTAATCACTGCCCCAATATTAAGAGGACCTAATTGGGAGAAACCTTTTCACATCCAAATAGATGCCTCAAATAATTCAATTGGTGCAGTTTTGGGATAGAAATATGAAGAAGGAAAAATGTATGTTATTTACTACCTTCGTAAAAATCTTATTCCCACTGAAAGAAATTACACAACCACTGAAAAATAATTTCTTGTTATGATCTATTCAATTAATAAGTTTAGACATTATATTATAGGGTACAAAATATTTTTACATACAAATCACTCAGTAATTAGATACTTAATGAAAAAACCAGTGGTTGGAGGTAGGATAATTAGATGGTTATTACTTTTACAAGAATTTGATATTACCATTGTGGATAATCTAGGAAAATATAATGTGGTAGCTGATTTCTTGTCAAGATTAACCACTACAGGGGAGCAAGATCTAGTTAAGGACAAATTTCCAGATGAACAATTATTTGTTATTTTAGTTGATACACCATGGTTTGTTGATATGGAAAATTATCTTATAATAGGGAAGTTTCCTCCTTCTTTTACTAAGAAAAAAATGAAAAGATTAATCAAAAATAGTGCATAATTTAAATGGTTGAATGGAATGTTATTTAAATGTGGTCCTAATTTAGTTTTACATAGGTGTGTGAGAGAAGATGAAATATTTTACATACTTAGGGCATGTCATGATGAACCAAGTGGAGGAAACTTTTCAGTGAAAATAACAACCCACAAAATACTTGTCACTGACTATTATTAGCCATCTCTGTATAAAGATATGAAGAAATACATCAAGCAGTGTGACCCCTGTCAAAGGATGGGACAACCAACTTTCACTAGTGAAATGCCTCTGTAACCTCAAGTAGTGATTGAACCATTTGAAAGGTGGGGGATCAATTTTTTTATCCCTTTTAGTCCTCCTTCACAAGGAAAAGAGCACATTCTTGTATGAAATGATTATGTAAAAAAGTGGGAAAAGGGAAGGATTTAACAAATGCTAATGAAGATGTGGTTTCTGATTTCCTTTGGCACAAAATTATGATGAATTTTGGTGCACCAAGAAGTATAGTTTCAGACCAAGGCCCACAATTCATGTCTAATATGATCTAAGCCTTCAAAATTTACTATTAGATCAATCATAGAAAGTCATATCCCTATCATCTACAATCAAATGGACAAGAAGAAGTGAAAAACAGGGAATTGGAAAACATTCTCATGAAAATAGTTGAAGCAAGTAGAAGAGATTCTCAAAAATACTACATGAGGATGTCTAGGCTTATAACACAACTTGGAAGACTATAATAGGGTTCTCACCATATGAGTTAGTCTATGGGAAGAATCCCTTATTACCCATTGAATTTGAACTACAAACATTGAGGACAACAACTAAATTGGGTATTGAATTGGATACAACACAAAAGGAAAGAATTCTACAACTCAATGAATTGGATGAGCTGAGATTGGAAGCACTTTAATAGACAGAGATAATCCAAGACCAAAGGAAGCAATGGCATGATACACATATCAAGGAAAGGTAATTCAAGATAGGAGATTGGGCATTATTGTTTGATTCCAAGTACTAGTAATTCAAAGGAAAGTTGAGATCCAGGTGGTTAGGACCTTATTAGATTGAGCAGATATATGAAAATGGCTTTATTCAACTACTTCCCATTGATGGAAGCAAAAGGACACTTTTGGTCAATGGACACAAGCTAAAAATCTATAGGAAGCCTCCTACCAAGGATGAATTCTTGAAACAAATTGAAGCATATAAGAAATTTGATCATATGGAAGAACCTAGTTCTTCCAAAATGATCAAGTAATCAGATGCAAGGATCTAAAATAAAGGGAAGGGAGTGAAAACTAGTAAATGGTGTTCTCTTCCCAAAAAAATATTTAAAAATAATAAAAAAGGAAGGGAATGAAAACCAGTAAATGGCATTCTCTTCCAAAAAAAAAATCTCTCAAAAAGCCAATTGAAAACCAAAAATGGCGGTTGGTCTCCTCAATAAGTGGCTAATTCAAATAAAAGGAACTTCTTTGGAATTTTAGTTATCTTTTCTAACTATTTTTCTTTTTCATTTTTTAGGAATGATGAGTCATCAAGGTGGATGGATTACATCAGCAAGGATGGTAATTATGTCTTGATCTTATTAAAGGTTAAATTAAAAGTTTGCATGTGTGATTAGACTTGATTTAAGTAGGCGGTATAATGAGTCATTTATTGCACATTATGATTAAAAGGAAGTAATCATGAAGGTGATGTTGAATAAATAAGTAAAAGTGGTGGCATATTAATAATGAACTATCATTTAGGTGGAATAAATAAAAATTGAGAGTAGTTGCAGAGAAATTCAAGGAAGAAATAGTAGAATCATATTTGAAATTCTGTAGCTAAATCCAATAGTTCCACAGCCAAATCTAATAGTTTCAACCAAATCCAGTAGTTCCATAACTATCTCCTGGAAGAGTAAGGATTTGAAAGAATAAAGAATTCAAATCTTCCTCTTTTCCATGGGTATAAAAAAGAAGTCAGAGCTAGAAGATGATACACAACTTCTTGTAGATGGAGAAGTAGTAGCCATTTTTGAACAAGCAGGTTGGTTGGAGTTTCTGAAGAAATTCTCAAAATACAATGACAAATTGGTAAGAGAATTTGTTGTAAATTTAGAGCAGTCCAAAACTAAGGTTAAAAGCATTGTAATTCCCTTTACTGTTAATACAATGAGCAATGTATTTGGGGTACCAATTGTACATGTTCCAAACTTTGTAAAGGGAACCCTAAAATAACTGGTGGAAACCTTAAGGAAAGAGGGTGAATCTGAACCCTAGTACATTTATAATACTAAGAAGATCATCAAGGGGGTTAGAAGAGCTAGCCTACCCAAACCCTTTGACAGAGTAGCATTCTAGGTAGTTAAGTACCTGACTTGCGATGGCCAATATGGGACTGTTGGAAGGGAGGTCCTTAAAATGCTGATATATCTTAGGTATGGGGAAAAAAACAGGAGTATATAGTAAACCTTCTTGGTTTCCTCTTTGACTCCATCCAGACAATGGCTCAGAGATATTCTTGTGGAGTTGGGACAATTGGGCACCATGGATTAATCCATCTGTTCTGCAACACCATTTTATCTCTAATAAAAATGGGGAACAATCATGGGAAAAATTCCTCAATAAGTTTAAACAAACCCCTGATATTATTAGAAGGGGAATACCAACCCCTTTCTCTCCTAAAAGTAACTTAGAAATAAATCCCCCTGATGAGAAAATGAATGAATAACTGGGATTAAAGTACCAAAGAGGAGGAGGTCTGAAAGGATGATCAAAGCTGAAAAATATATCATTTCTTTAAAAGAAACTCCTTCTCCTGTAATAATACTAGAAGAACTAATACTTGTCTCTGACAAAGTGATAGTTCACCCAAGCTGGACTGTGAAGTAAAAATCAAAAGAAGTTCAAGGAGAAAGTCCACTTCAGAAAATGTTGAAGCTCCTAAAAGGAAAATAATTCATAAGAATTATAGGGAAACTCTAGTGGATATTGAAGTACATGAGGGTTTAGAGAAAGAAGTTGTTGATATTCTGGGTAGCATGGCAATGTCTCCTCCTCTACCAAGTCAAACTGAGGAGTTGGAGAAAGAAGATGAAAGATTGGAAGAGCGGGATTTTCAGGAAATGGGTGACTCAGCAATACTGTCACATGAGGAAGAAGAATTGGCATCTTGGAAACTAAAAGGAAATCCCATTTGGTGGAAGAACAATGCTTGTTCCCTAAGGAACTCCTAGAAAAGAAGAAAAACAATAATTTAGGCAGGCCATATTCTTGTCTAGAGTAGAACTTATCATTAGGGAGAAAGATGAGGAATTAAAATTCCTCAAACACAAATTGGAGTATAGATAAATGCTCATTGAAAAACTGAAAACTCAGCTCACAAATAAGAATGAAGAATTGACATTAGTAAAGCAGCAAATGGTGGAAAAATACAAAGAATTTCAATTGGCTAGTGAATAGAGTGCTATGACAAAAATATCTTCAATGGATCAAATTATACAAATAGAGCTAACTTATTGGCCACTCAAGCAATTATGGGATGATACATGCAAAAAGATTAATGAATTAAAAATATCAAATCAGGAACTAAGAAGCAAGATGGAAGAGGAGAAGAAAGAAAAGAAAGAGTGGGAAGAAAAATTTAAATGTCTGAAAAAGATACAGATGGTCTGTATAATGAGTGAAAGATTACTCACATGTAGAAGACCTTCTCTTGCATACAGTGTCTTTCTAGAAGAGAAATTTATCCATTGGCAACTATCAAGGATTTCATGTGGCCTTCCACATGAAGTGAAGGATGAAGTAGAATTCATGATAGCATATTCCTCAGCCAGTGCAGAGTAGAAAAATCTTCTTTGCAAATTTTATCTCTGTAACTTTATGTTAGAAAAGAATACAAGCTTCATGATTAATCTATATGTGGGGGAAAAAAGCTGAATGCATTTGTTTTTATACTCTAGAATCAGATAGCTTAGAAAGAGAGGGATACTAAACACTTATTAAAAGCTAGTTCATCTGGCCTCTACATGAGAGCTCATTATGGAAAACCATCTACCTTTGTTATACATTTTAGGTCCCATGCCTTTGTGACCAATTTAAGGCACATTATATTACCGACTGCAGAAAAGTATTTATACCTTGACATCTTATGAAGAGAAATTTTTGAGGAAATTTATGATGGATGCCTGAAGAGATGGGAATTCCTCACTATAGCATTAAGAAGAAGAGAAGTGATATCTCCCACAAATTTAATATGGAGTCTGGAAAGGGCCAGAACTTTGTGTACACTCATTCCTCAAATTTGTGAAAAATGTAGGGGTATGTGGATGGGTATGAGAACAAGGCCTCCTCTCCTTCTTACACCCATGTATCCATGGAAGAATAGAGAACCTCAAGATCCCACTCACTTTGAGGATTGGTAGAAAAATCTAGAGGAAGGATTAGGATACAACACTTCTGAATGAAGCACTAGGACATTTAGTTTCAACCATTTGACCTTAGCAGTTAGTTGGAATGCAGAATTCACAATCCAAGTTTTGAAGAATAGAGTTTTTAAGAGGACTTACAAACAAGTAAGTGTGGGGGAGATGATAAGGCCAAAATATGCCTCATCAATGTGCAATGAATGATCTTATTTTACTCTCCTTTTAATCAATTTTGACTAAATTTTGTTGATTTTGTTTTATCTAGTATAAGTTAGGATGTAATTTTCCATATTTTGTTTGATTTAGTTCTAACATCTAAAAAATCCATAATTCCTAACAAAATGTGTGGAAATTCAGTTTTGGAATAAAACATGTCATATTTGGTTAGATAAGAAAAGTGTGAAGCAACCAACACCTTTTTGAGGAAATTGGCTAGAATGTGGCTTAGTTCTAGAACTCCAACACTTAGCTCTGAAAATATATCAATTAGCTTTGGAACTCTATCACTTAGTTTTGGAACTCCAGCACTTAGCTCCATAACTTTCACAATTAGTTTTGGAATAGTTCCCTTTGGTTCTAGATCTTTTCCAAAGTTACAAAATCTATGGGAATATTTGTATTCTATCAAAATATGGTTATAGAGAAATTAATGGGCACTCAAATCAGGAACAGATCAACAGATTTCTAACTCTTCACACCCAAGAAATACTTATGTAATACCAAAAGTTGTATGTCCAACTAGTTTTCTAAGTTTTGTATCTACTTTGAGCACTATTTTGTTCCACTAGAACCTATAGGTGGATAGACAGCTATTGAACAATCATGATTGTAAATGCATCCTTGGATGGTGAAATATATATAAGGACCTAAAGATAGAAGGATAATATAGGTATACAGACATATACAATATTAATTTTTGTAATACATAACGATTTAATAACAAGATAGCCATTTAATTTTGAGAGCAATCCTGCATTAATTCTTGATTCAAGGTGGAGCAAGGGCCCACTCCTCTAAGAAAAAGGATCTTTTTATTGGTATTTATATTTTCAAACAATTTATATAAATCTATTATCTAGTAGTTTTGTAAGTACTTTTGGTTCTTAAGTTAAAATCTATTACGTAATTGTCCCTGCAGGTATTGTAGATTAAAATTCTTATTTCTTTGCAAGCATTTTTAACAACATTTTCAAACGTGTGTTTATTTCCAATCAGTGTGTTTAATTTTTGCAACGTGTGTTTATTTCAAGGAGTGTGTTTAATTATGCAATGTGTATTTATTTCTAGCAGTGTGTTTAGTTTTGCAAAGATTTATACATTTCAGTAATGTGTTTTTATTTCAGTAAGTTTCTTATAGTATAGCTTTAATAAGGATTCAACTAGAGAAGCTTAAGACACTTTAAAACGCCCCATAAAACTAAAAAAATAATATATATCTACAATCAATTACTAGTTAACTAATATTCTTCTTGTTACATATAGCTTTAGACATACCCCTGCTTTTAATATGACATCAACCATGAGTTGATTAAATGAATTTAATAAGGAAACCCATCATTTGGTACATGAGGAAGAGAGGAATTTTGAGCCTACCACATGTTATTCTACTGATACTATCCATACCTTTGATTTTGTTCATTTTATAAGGTTGATAACCCTGAATGAAGCCTTGGTTTGAAGACTGCCTATGATTTGAATAACTTTTATATGACCGGCCATGATGGTTCTCCAATGATATAACCTTGTTGGAAAAATTCCTTATCAAGGATTTCATGTCTTCATACTTCTTTTTCTGTGTAGAAGAGTAGGATGTAGATGCGGTAGGCTGAGATATTTTCTCAGGAATAGGGGCAATAGAAGGTTGAGTTGCTTGGGGTTTCTTAGGGTACAATGGAATAGGTGGCCTAGGAGCTAACTTTCCAGCTTGGATTAAACAATTTTCAGCCCTAATGGATATAGCATATGCACCAAGAAATGTTGTACCACCCATAGATTGAATCATAACAACAATATTAGAATTAATTTTTTTCAAAAATAAAGAAATGCACCTTCGGTAGTCGGTCTTACCAAGACTGGAATCCTCTCACAGCCTTTTGAAATCTGAAATCGAAGTCTATTATGAGCTCATAGGAGCCCTCTTTATATTCGTTCACCGCTTTCTTTGAAGGAAGGAAAAATTATCCACCTTATTTCCAAATTGATTGCAGAGAGTTGTCTCATGTTGGATACAATTAGAAATTTATCCTAATGTAAGACTCTTGAACCACTACAAAGCTCTACCCTTGAATGAAGAGGCCAACAACCTAATAGCTACATATTGTTTAAAAATTTGATGAATAACACATACATTTGCAATGTCTCGGATATGATCTACTAGAGTAGTCTGATTCTCCCCAGTGAAGAAAGGGATTCTCTGAAGAGAAGATGTTGGAATGGGATTATTGGAAATGAAGGCAAGAGGAGTGCTGCCAGAGTGAAATTGAAAAATCCTAAATTCTATTGTGTTGCCATTGTAATAGGTCTGAGAAATCTAGTAGACTACAAGAAAGGCCTATCAGGAGGTGGAGTGGAGAGAGTCTTGTTTGGTGGTGAAGGTGACCTTTGAATAGTTCTTCCTCTTCTTCTAGGTGATAACTGCAGATACTCAAAATATCCCTCCTCTACTATTCGGACCTTGTCGAATTCTTCTCATGAAACCGGGAAATGGAACTATTGAAATTTATTTATTTGAGATATGGAGTTTCCAGATGTTTCACATTAAACCATTCAAAGGATAACAATTACTAATTCACACACCAAGTCCTAACAAGGATGAAGTTATAAACCATAAAAATCTGACCTCAAGTAGTCCCACCAAAGGCGTGCCAAAATTGTTGGAACTCAAAAGTGCACCCACCTCGATTCATAGACAAATCAGGATTTGAGATAGTATGGGACTTGTATCGAGCTATGGGAATTGAACCGAGACATACCTCTAAAGAATGTCGGTCCTCTCTACCTAATCCTAATGCTAAGTTTCTCCTAGGAAGTTAAATGCAACTAAATACTGATGCCAATGACAAAGGAGAAAGAGAGAGTGTATGAAATGAAATCCTAGACTATGAAGGTGATATCACCAAAAGAAGGGTTAGAGAGATTCCTAGTGAGTGAAAATGGAAGTAAATGAATAAAGGAAGAGAAGACAAATGTGCCATAATATAAAATAGCATTGATTCCCATCTTCATGGAGCACAATAGATCTAGGTCCTACAAAAGAACAAGATATTTATACTACATCTTCAAATGTAATAGAAGGCAAGAAATGCAAGTCAACTCGAGCTAGGAAATAAATAGCCACAAAACAAAAATATTGCTCAAAAGGATGCACAATCCATTACAAAGTAGATATAAGGAAAGAAATCTTTGCAGAATGGCTAGATTCAAGGATTACAACCCACAAAAATATTCTAGAAAAAATTTGGGAGATTTCTTTTACAATTATTTGAAAATACCCTGAAAAATGAGGGGAGTGATTACATTATAAAGGAAAAAATTTCCACCCACCCTACATTAAATCCATGATAGGTAGTTGAATAACCTCAACTACCACCATCAATGTGCTACTCACAGGTGATATTTCCGATGGTGCATGTCTAACATGTGGGTCGGATATCATATATGGGTTTAGCAGTTGTCTATCCATTGATATATAGAAATTGAGTAGGCCATCCAACCTCATTTTCTTCTAACCTAGGGGGTTGCACGATCGTCTAACTTTTAGGCTATACATCACCTTTTGGTCATCAACCAACCTAATGGTCGCAATCTCTACACTTTGGGTTGTCCAACCAGAGGGGTTTGACATTGTCTATCTCTTTCTAATACAATGTATGGGGTTGGACAACCATCCAATCCTATGTCCTATAGTGTTCCCTCCGACTAACCTTGTAGCCAACCAACCTGTTGGGCCGACCAACTTGGTGACCGGACCAATCGTGTGTCTAATCCTATGCCATCCAACTTGAGGGGGTTGGATGCCATCCATCTTGTCTCCGTATACTAAGTTGCCACAATAGTTAGCCGACCAACTTAGTCGTCCTTCTCAACTGACCAATTTTCCTTCCGTACTAGGGGTTGGACACCGTCCAACCTATCACTTGTCCAACCCAGTGACATACATACAACCTATCCATCCTCTCCATACAATGTTTATTTCACTAAATCGAGACATATTCCATTAAATTTAGACTCATGTATTTCAAGTATTGGAATAAATCCATTTCTATTTTTACATATATTGGATTCCAATATTGTCATTATTGGACTCGTTTGAGTTCCAATTTATCTATTATTGGATTTCAATTTTTCTATTAGAGGATTCCATTCCCTATTATTGGAATCCAATTTCACTATTTCTATATTGCAATAATGCTATTATTGGATTCCACTTTTTCCACATAATCGTGACGGCTTCCCACTTACATAAATCTAGCAGTTTCTATCTTACATAACCCAAGTGGTTACTAACTTACATAAACCAAGTGCTTGCTAAATTACATAACCCAAGTAGTTCCAAACTTACATAAGCCAAGAAACCACTAACTTATATAAGCCAAGTGATTGCTAACTTTAAGATAGTGCGTATGTGATTTTTTTCATTTATTCCACATATCAATCTTAATATCATGATACATATATGACTATTCATGCGTACCTTATTCAAATCAATAAAAATTAGCATTGAAAATCCTTTCCCGAACTTCCTTAAATGGTGTTAAATTTGACGGATGTTTAGATATTTTTGTGATTTTAGACGTAACATAATTTCAAATATTTTATAGAACTGGAATGTGTGATTCGCATGTTTAAAAGGTGACCATCAATATTTATATACATTTATATAAAAAATTATTCATGTATATTAAGCATAGTTAAAAAAATCTAGAATTGTCATTTAGAAATTTTATAAGTAGTGTATAAGTGTAAGTGATTGCACTTACATGTGCAATTGTTCACATGTCTAAGTGCAAGCCTTGAGTTTCACATCTCTCGACTTGCACTTTAAGTGAAATTCTTGATGTGCACTTCTAGATGTGAGTCTCTACTAAGACTTTGTTAAGTATGAGTATTGACTAAAACTTCTAAGTGAAAGTCTTAACTCGCACTTCTAGGTGTGAGTCTTGATTCACACTTCTAAGTGTGGGTCTTGATTTGTACAGCTAAGTGTGATAACCCACCATTCAAAAAAAATTTGGTTAACGGTAATTTTTCCACACTACCCTTCAAAAATAAAAAACAATGTTTATTTATACCAATTATTCTGTATAAATTTCATTATTTTTAATATATATTGATGTAAATTTTTATTAATTTTATAATTTTTATATAAATCTATATTAATAATTGACGGTTAAATATTAAATATGTAATTCATGTGTGACGTTTATTACAAATATTTACAATTATTTTACAGCTACAATCAACAAAAATGTCTAAACGGGCATCAAGAGTCACATGTCAAAGTGCAAGCACAAGAATTAAGGGCTTTATTTTTACCCAAATTATATAAGAGATTTTATTTACTGATACAAAAATTATAATATTAAATTCTTACATTAATTATTTACAATACCAAATGCAATATTAATGATAACCATTTTGTAAGGCAAAATGCTAATTAATGTTGCATTTTCCTCAACATTAATTAGCCATTAATTCGAGCTATGTAAAATTCTCCATTTAAAATTACATGCACCATTCAAAATATGTGCACCTTTTAGAGCATGTAACTGTTGTCAACCATTAATTATCCATTTAATGAAAAGTAATGTAAAATCATACGCGTGCCCTCTTAAATTCGCGTGCCAAAAAAATTAGCGAGTTAGATTTTTCAATTACATATCACTATAAGTAGACAATCTTTGAGTTTATATTTTTAACATTTTCCTTTCTATTCTCTTCATCAATGCATACGTTTATTCATCAATAGAAAAATCTCACCCAGCGCAAGTGTTAAAAAATTTGTGCTCAAGTTTTGGAAACGTTTTGATTTCTTCTCCATGCAAAACATTGGTATGCATTCTCACCTTCAGTCCCTCCAAAATTAATAAATTATGTTAATGTAAAATTTTCCATAGCTTATTAGGGATTATATCCATGTAGGGATTTTGTAGATAATTAAACGAAAGCAAGTCTTGTTATTCAATATTTTGTAGAATTTATTTTTATCAAATAAATAATTTTATAATATAGTAAACATTTGTTAGAGCATTGAAACATGAGAGAATGGAGCAAATATTGACAGAGAAACGATGTAGCTTAATAAGTAATAACATGAGAGGAATATTTGCATAACTTTCAAAACCCAAAACACTGCCAAGAACCCGCAAATAGTCCTCTGCTTTGCACATACTCAACAAAATTCAATGCCTACTACATTGTTGACATTGTTAATGACAATATTATATAATTTATTCATGTTAAAAATGAGTTATCATTGAATGTGTTGGTGATGGATTACAATGACCTATTTGCAAAAAAATATGGTAATGCAAGAGTAGGAGAGCCAAACATTCTGGAGAGCAAAAGAATGACTATAGATTTGTGAAAGGAGAATTTAAGGAACAAGGAAAATCTAAGATCTTTGCTACTTATGGAAGCAACAAATATTGTCATTTTTTTCAAAAAATGTAAATTTTCTCTATTTGTGTTGTGGCTATGTGGCTTTTTGTCTTTTTCTGCCTACGAGATTTCTCTCTTCTATGCTTCAATGTCATATTCTTCCTTAAGGACCTTTTTGTAAAAGGATGTAGGTCCTTTCAAAACCCCCATATTAACCCTTATATAAAAAAATGGACATAGTTTTTGTACATCAAAATATGTTGTTGTGGCATAACCTAGCAAACTCTATGATGACAATATCTTACT
This sequence comes from Taxus wallichiana var. yunnanensis, assembly GCA_018340775.1. Taxonomy (NCBI): domain Eukaryota; kingdom Viridiplantae; phylum Streptophyta; class Pinopsida; order Cupressales; family Taxaceae; genus Taxus; species Taxus wallichiana. The sequence goes on from CM031235.1 coordinate 401,081,765, forward strand.
TTATTTTGTTAATTCCTATCGATCGATAATATCCAATTACTATGGTGTCGCATAAGCTAGTGGATGCTAAGCTAAAAATAATATTCTTTGACTTGTTAAATTCTAGTGATCCATAAGCTCAAAATTTTATATTGTGGAAGTATTAGGTTACCTTAGTGGGCGTTAAGCTCAAAACATCTTACTTAAAATTTCTCCTCAATCCACCAATCAAAATAAAAAAATTCTATAACTTTTCAACTTTCTAATGTTTGTAATTTTTTAAAATATGAAACTTATTTATATTTTTATTTAATTGCTAGTTAGTATTGATTTGAAAAATATGAGGCCTTGTTGCAATATTGATTTATTCTATTTAATAAAAATCATAATTCTATGAAAACAATCACACAACTAGCACATCTCCCATCCGTGAGGCATGAACTTGCTTACTCTGTCTTGTTTAATTTAAAATTTTGTTAACAAAATTACTATTAACAAAGGTTTATTAAATATACATGAACATAATGATTGGATACTTTATATAGGGATTAAGGCACCTAGAAACCTTACAATAGAATGCATCGTGAGCATCACCAAGAGTGAACAAAAGAAACATGATAAAAGGGGCTAAAACAAGTTATTTCAAACTACAGTCCAATGGATCAATACAAGGAAAAATCACAAAACATGGAAGGGACAAGATCCCAAATGATACAGTCCACAAAATGTTAAAAAAAAATCCAAGAGCCAACAGACTAGTTAGTCTTCAAATGTTTCATATTATCATCCTTCTTTCTCGTAATAGGGATGTCATCTTCAACCTACTCTTCATCATCAGAACTAGTGAGCTGGAGATTATACCTAAAAAATTTGTGTCCCTGCATGATTGACCACACAACCCTACAAATCCAAAACCAAAATTTTGATCTCTATCATATGGGCCCTGATAGATTTTTTGGTGATGCAAATTTTCTTAGAGGCATCAATGTAATGTGTGACGCTATTTACCATATCCATTTCAAAATCACCTAAGGCCTCCATATCCATTTCCACCTGACTCACTCGAGAGAAATGTTTATCAAAATCCACATTCTAACCCAACTCGATATCTCTTTCCCATTAGATGACTCCCCTTTTGTATCAATCAGAGAACCTATAGCCCTAGTACCAAGATTGACATTCCACTGAGGTGCCTTAGTATTCTTTATCCTTAGTTTGTTCATATGGTCTGCAAGAGTACAATTTTCATCTAAATCCCCGGATTCAAATTCTAATTCCTTTACCAACACCAATTTATCAATCTTAAAAATTAAAATAATTATTACATGGCATATTGGGGTATCAATATTTCCCTATTGAAAATCATGCACCACGCACTTGAGATAATGGCATAAACAAGAAAAAGGGAAGGCTCATAGAAATCTTATTCTTAAAAGATTAAACATAGTAATACAATGAGTAAATATATTTCTATAATTTTCTTCAAGAGTAATGTACCTCATAAGGTGGAGGTAGACCGTATTCCAAATATCAGGGATGTAAAATCTAGCTATACCATCTAACAAAAAGGTTAAACCATTTCTTTAGTCCAAGAAAGTCTCAATTTCATGCTTATGTCTGGTGTGGTCTTTGAATATCTTTAAGCCCTCCATCTCCATTCCATTCACCTATGCTATCAAATCCTCCCAAACCTGAATTTCTATGCCGTAGATCACCATGTTGCCATTTTTCCATGCCCGACCAAACTCCAACGCAAGATAAGGATCAAACCTTGTGATTTTGAGATGAAATTCCTAAACCCCCTAATTTTTCAGAATGTGCCACAAGGATGGGTTGTCCTTTAAGGCACCATATCTCATGGGCTTGGTTCTCAAATGACCACCTCCCATGGTTTTAGTCAACTGAGATTGAAAATGGAAGAAACAATTACAAAATGAATCGTAAGAGCAAAATTAATACAAATCCCGCCATATATCCTACACGTACAAAGGGTCATGCTAACCATAAGTACAAGGATGACATCCCAATGAGGGAAAAAAACCACCAACACATCAATACTTAATATTCTTAATGATATTAATAACATTGGTGATATCATCTCCCCTCTCACACACTTTAAAATTACTACCTTTAGCCCCTAATTTGGCAAGATAATCCACACATTTATTACCCTTTCTAGGGGTATGAATAATTACATTTATCAAAATATTTCAAAAAAAATTATTTAGTATCTTTATGGATATTTCTTATGGTCCAATTATTAATTGTATCCTTTCTCACATTACAAAGGGTTAAAATCTTGTTTTGTACAACTAACCAGAAAAACATGTTGACATTGGTGAGTAAATCCTTAATCAAAATTTTCCTCTACAAATCCTTTTCAAGACAACATATGCTCGGAAAATGAATATTTTTGGTCAAAGAACTGATATGTCGGTGTTATACTTGATAAGTATAGTCATTGATCTCTGTAAACATATGTGGGAAAATAATTTATGTGAAAACAATTGATCTAGGATGTTTAAAAGAAATAAAATTATTTTAGAAACATGTTTAATATTTTTCATTCAAACAACAACTTATTATAAGTACAACATAAAAGGTATTTTATATTAAGTAATAAATCTTTCAAATAAATAAAAATTTTGTTCTATAATCAATACAATTCAATTCCAGTTAAGGCATGAAGTCTTCATGTTGTTGACCTTGGGGAGTAAATCCTTAGTCCAAATTTTCCTCCAAAAACCTTTGTAGGACAACATATGTTTTGAAAATGAATATGTTTGGTCCAATAATGGATATGTCAGGTGTTATAATTAAGCATTATAGTCATTGATCTCCATCAATTCATGTAAGAAAAGCGTTTTTGTGAAAACAGTTGATCTAGGATGTTTAAAAGACATCATACTATTTAGAAACATGTTCAATATTTTTTCATTTAAACAACATTACATATTATAAGTACAAAATAGAAGGATTTTTTAGTAATCAACAAATATTTCAATCTTTCCAATAAGAAGAAATTTTAACATCCATGACGCTAGTCACACTTCTATTTGAGTAGTAATTTTTTTTTAAAAAGGTTAAAATTTTCACTTCAATCCCAAACTACTATACTTTTTTTGTTATATCAATTCAATCCTTCAACCAAGTGGAAATTCATTATGAGATTAACACTGGAGATACTAGTTGAAATTAAACTCAATATGTCTTTCTCGGGGTTATTAAATGATAACAACTCTTTAGCTTGAAATATTATATTCTTCAAATACATTCGGCCACTAAGCTCAAACTAGGTTGATTTAATTTTTTAAATCTCAGTGACCACTAAAATAAAAATAATTTCTCACTTTCTTTTGTCAAAAAATTGAGACCACAAAGATCCAAATATTATGTTGTGTCATAAGCTAGAAAATGCTAAGTTCAAAATATCATTCAGTAACTTGTTAAATGAAAGTGACCACTACGCTCAAAGTAATATAAACAACCAACTACCGAATGTACCTATAACAAAATAATATTTATTAAATTTAATAGATATACCCACACCTGTCTAAATTCATGGAAGTGTTTTTTTGGTGCTCAATTTGATATTTCCCATTTGTCCTTAAAATTATTTAGTTTACGGGCTCTGTCGTATTTTCTATCTCCCCGTGTTGATGTGTGAAAGCTTTGTCCTTCATTTGGTTTTCATGATTAGTCCCTTCATTTCATCGAGGATCATTTTAAATCCAAAATTTGTTTTCCATTCCTCTATCCATGTGAAAGAATTTGTAACTTGGGTGTAAACTCGGTTTTTCCCTTTCTTCCATTTTTCCACAGTCACGTTTTTTTCCTTGTCAATTTTTATCTGAATACCTGTGGAAAAGTGGTCCTATCTGATTTGATGTGGCTCAGTGGATCACATTTGGGCCTTATATCATTTCCAAATTCTTTTTCCTTAAAGAAAGGTTCATTTCTAGGTGCAAATTTTGATTTCCCTACATTTTACTGATTTGACAGTGTGTTTTCCCCATGAAATTTATATCTCATCATCTATATAAATGTGGCCCTTTCTAATAGGACACATCTTGGCAGGAACTTTGAAACTCTAAAGCCCTATTTAACTCAATTTTTTTCTGCATGGAGGGCCAAAGCACTCATTTGAGGATTCACCTGTGGGTCCTACCTTAGTAGTTGTGCCAAGGAGACACATTGTGAGCCCACACTTGTTTGGGGTCTCCGCTTTTCGGGACCATCTCAAAGTTTCACCTGAGGATACACATGGAGGCTTCCGCTAGCTCCTTTCTATACTTAAAATTTTCAAGTAACTTTCTAAAGGCATGGGACACGTGGAGGGCCCCTTCCTATTTGGGGACCTACCCCTGTAATTTACTTTTGAAGAAGTGCCAAAGGGACACTTGGAATTTTCCACTCACTCTACCCTTGCTTGGACTTTTCAATGGCCAAGGAAAACTCTCTCAGACCCTAGACACATGGCAGCTTCCACCGCCCTTAAACTTTTTCTTAAAACTCTTTGGAATGAGACACGTGGTGAGTCTGCGCTTGTTTGGGGACTCCAATTTTGGCACCATACCAAAGGTGTGCCAAGGAGACACGTGGAGGCTTCCACTAGCTCCTTTCATACCGAGACTGTTCAAAGGCTAGAAGGCATTTTCTTGAGCCCGGGGCATGTGGAAGGCCCGCGCTTGTTTGAAAACTTGCCTCTATACCTCACCTTTGCAATTACACCAAGGAAACACATGGACGACTCTAATCTAAAGTTGAGAAGGGGCATAATCAACGGTTGTTGTGCATTGCATCTGTTTTTCTGCCATTTTTACTCCAAGACTCTTGGAGATGTGAATATGCATTGTTTTTCATCATTTTTGATGAAATTTCTTGTCGTTTTTGTCTACAAAGTGCCATTGAATGGATTTAGAACTTAATTTGTGAGTCCAAGGATTGTAAAGGGTGATATTTTGAAGTTGGAATTGCTCGAGCACTTGCAAAAACATGAATTACTAGGGAAGTTGGATGTAGAGCATAGTTGCAGAGGAAAGAATAGGAAAATGATGAAATGATGGAGGTTGTAGGTGCAAAGGATGAAAAAGGTGTTGCCTCAAGGGTAAAAAGGATTTCCTGTCAGATCTAGCTATACAGGGCCATCGAAAAATGATTAAAATGGGGATTTCTTGCATGATAGAATAAGAATGATTAAAAGGACATAAATTTGTGGCATGGAATCCTAGTCATTAGTCGAGGGTATGAGAAATGTGATCAGTTCATAATTTGTCCACCTGGCAGCTTTGGGTATGAATTTGTTAAACGTCACTTTATGAGGAAAATTGGTAACAAGTAAAGGTTCCTCGAATATTCTTCTTTTTGGGGGGAAATTTTGGGATGAGTGAGTGAGTGAAATGTATAAATGTAATGAGAATACTCTTGCAAATGGTTAGGGGTTGAATTCTTAAGAGAAAATTTGAGAGAGCCCATCTTCCTGAGAGACCAATCGAGAAACCTGTTAATTTCTTGTGTTTTATATTTCAATCATGTCAAGTTGGTTGTGAGTGTACAACCATTGACAAGCTCTAAGACTATTCAAAGAAAATTTCCCCATTGATGAATCTAATCAATTTCAAATTAATCTGTGTCAATCTTGGACCAATTTGTGTCTTCTTTATTTCAGAATGTCTGTAAGTAGTTTTTCTTATTCATATTGAAATCTTGTGTTAAAGTCCCTCCGAATCACACAGGATCTCATCCATGTGACAGTTTAGTGGCATTTGCAATTTCATTTCAAGAAGATCCTTCATCCTGCAATGAGATAAATAATTTAAAATAATTTTACTCTCATTTGTTGCTAAATATTATATGTAATCCTTTGATTGTATATTAGGCGTGAGGAACCATGGGTATTTGATGCTTAATTGAGTCTTTGGCTTGATCCTTTGTGTTAAATTCTTTGAGATTGTGTGAAAATGTGAAAATATGGGCCTTCATTAATGCACACCTTCTGGTTGAAGGAATATTTTAGCTATTCTGAAGCATTCTATCATTTAGTTTTCCAAATGTCGTGAAGGTTCTCAAAGATCTGGCATAATCAATTTTATCATGCTTAATCTCCCACCAAAATTATTCAAAGTAATGAATCCTACCTGAACTATCCTTGTTTTCCCTGTACGTCCACAAATGTATAAATTTTACTACCAAAATATGCAGAAGCAATCATGATCCCTTAATGTCTTTAGTAACCTTTAGCCTTGTTTATAAAATATCACCATTATTTAGAAGTGACAACTTGTAAGAGTTAAATTGTTATGCATTGATCATATTTTCTCGGGGTCCCCTTTCAAATTTATGCAAAGAAGGATATCTTCATTTTCCTTCACTAACAGAGGTTACAAACCGGCTCCTCTCACCCTAGTTGAAAGGCACGACCTAAAGCAGTGAGGATAGATCAAATCCTTAATGAAGGTGCTATCCATTTCTCTAATGCCCGAGTGAAAAAGAGTCATACAAATCCCCTCCCTGGCTACAAAACAACTCATAATATGATCTGTCTGTCTCTTAGTGTCCTGCTAAATCTTTGATGCTACTCGGTTTCCAAGGGAGAATAAATTTGGATACCAACACTAGAATGGCGCCACTTCCAGTGACATGAAGTTGTGTGCAAAGTTTGAACACCATCAACAATGCATATAGACCCTGGTAAATGCTTCTTACAAATTTTAAAGTGTAAATACGTTGTTAAAACATCATCTTGTGTCTAGATTTGTAAGAATCAAGAAAATTTACAAGTTCTGCATGCAATATTTCTAGTTTCTATTATTTTTTACATCATCAATGTTAAATATGGGTAAAGGAGGGTCATATCTATGAATATTTGCATGAATTCAGTGTTGAAAGACATTTGACAAATCAATTTTAGTGCATTTGCACAACTAAGGTGAAAATCCTTAGTGGCGACTCCGTATTGAATGATTTTTTGATAAATGTCAGTGTCTTAACCTCTGTCAATTGTAATTTATCACTAATATTTGCAAAGCTGGAAGGAAGAAGATCTTTCTTCGCTAGAGACCCTACCAAAAAGTTATTTCTAGAGCTAGGAAAGATGAATTTAGAAGGAAGAAGAATATGGAAAGTTGTTGGAGATCAGAAATCAAGAAAAGAGTTATCAATTGTGGAAACTGATCATCCTATCATTGAAGATTGCCATACTTCCTCAAGTTATTCTTGAATCGTAGTCTCTTTGTAAATCCAAATTCTCCAACTGGAGAGGGTCCTTCTTTTGTATTTGAAAAATTTACATCTCATTTTGTCCCTATGTTCTCCAAAGCTAATAGGATCTTCCAAGAAACAGAGTTTTTAGAGAACATTCATTCTGAGAATTGTATTCCTGTGCCCCACAAACCCCTCACTCCTCATCATTTTGTTTCTCTTGTAAGATCACCTCCCCAAAACAATATGGCCCAGCCCCCACCTAGACCTCCATTTTTGTGAACACTTTTGGTCCTATAGGTTTTGTGAGGTATGACTAGATATCCAAATCTTTGTGCCCCAAGATGTTAGAAATAGATTGCCTAAATTTCAAGGAAATAATTCCATTACTGGGGATCAACACTTAAATATTTTTTTCAATATGATGGAAGACTTTGAGATCAAATTTGAGGATGTGTACATAAAATTGTTTATTCATACTCTAGAAGAGGATGCACAGGACTAGTATAAATATTTTCCAGACAACTCCATTGATTCATGGATAGAAATGAAGAATGCTTTTAGATTGCAGTATGGAGATAAAATAGACCCTAGGTTTCTTTTATCAGAATTTGAAAATATAAAAAGAATCCTAATGAGTTTGTTTATGGCTTCAATAAAAGGTTCAATAAGACCCTAAATAGGCTACCTGTGATCCTAAGGTTAAGTGATGTTTCTTGTTTGATAAAATAATTTGATACTTTTGATAAGAAGGCTACCTATTATTTAAGGGATAAGAACCCAACAACATTGTGGTAGGCCTTCACCATGGCTTTATAGATTGAAAATAATATCAAAGAACTTGGTAATCCTCTTAAGAGGGAAGGTATCAAGCTGATCAATCCAGAGAAGCCTCTGGTCAAGTAAGTATGTGGATCTAGAAGAGGTTGTGAAAATTTAGTGGGAGCTATTAAGGAAATATCCTATAAACTGGCTAGAGTAGAGAAGGGGATTGGAAAAATATCCCAAGGTCATCATAAAGCACAAGGTCAAGAAATATTTGCAAATCATCCTAGGGGTGATCAAATATATGATGATAGAGGCAAAAGACTCATGGGATCAAGAAATAGACAGCCCCAAGCCCATGAGAATAGAATTTTTCCTAATCCTTTGACTATCAGAGTTGTTGCTATGGAAGAAGCCAATGAAATTGAGTGGTGTGATATATTTTTCTTACCACATGCCCCATGTAATGAAGAAAAAGAATTTGATGAAGCTGATGATGACACTGATGATGATGTGTGCATGGTGGGGTGCTCTACAAGTTCACAATAAGGAGAAACTTTGACTGAATTAATCAAAGTGCTTAACTACTACTCAGATTTCTCGGGATTTCATCCACCGAGATATTACCCCTTCCTCCCTATCATACTTTTGAAATAGATATGGTACAATATTTTGAATTACCTAATAATGATTTTGAATACTTAAGGGCATTAATGATTAAAAAGTATGATGGAGGAATCCCTTCTGAGGAGGATAGGTAGTTGTTAATGAATGTTGTAGTCTTTCATGAAAAGGAATATAACACTAGGAGTAAAGTTGTGAAAGGGACAGGGCCTCAGGCCAAACCAAAAACTCCAGTTCTCACCAATATCTCAAAAGAAACTCCTAAGAAAGATACATCTAGAAAAAGCCTTGTGTCCCCAAGCAAAACTAGTGTCCATTCCCATGCTCAGACCATGAAAAATCCTTTATTGTCAAATGAGTTTCTTAGTCTTCCTCCAGATGCTACCTTGCCCAAATATGTTCCTTATGACATTACCCAAGTCTTGAGTCAGATCAATATTTTTGTTCCAATTATTGAGCTGCTTAGGATTCCTGAGCACAAGAAAAGGGCCTTTGAGTATTTAGGATTGAAATAAGAAAAGATTACCCAAGGCATAAATGTAAACAATGTTGAGACTCCTACCATTGCAGAGTTAGAAAAACCTCAAGTGCTAGAAGAACTAGGTGAGCCACCTGAAGTATATTTGGGAACATCCTTGGTTGAGTCCCAACTGAATGTGGATCCATTTTTCACTACTCTAATTATTAGGGACATGTTGTTACATAACTGTATGTTTGATTTTGGAGCATCATGCAATGTTATGCCTCTCGAGGTCATGAATGAATTGGATATCAAAGTGACAATAGCTTATGGGAAGTGCACTGCCATGGATTCCAGAGAGGCTCCAATGGTTGGATGTGTCAAGGGTATGATAATGCAACTTGTAGCTTACCCAGGAAAGAACTTAAAAGTAGATGTTTTTATTATTGATTGCCCTACCAAATGGGGAATGTTGTTATCAAGAAAGTGGGTTGTTAGTGTGGGTGGTAGTGTGAAAATGGATATGTCTTTTCCCACTATACCTATTGAGGGCAGCCTTGTAAATTTGTATGGTGAAAAGAAGATGCTACATCTCATTGAGGATCTAATTAATGCTTCCTATGAAGTGTTATACAATAACACTAATGCAAATAACTTTTTTGGATTTGCTAATGGTAAAGAGCACAAAATTGATCAATGCAAGTCTCTTAATCATGTAGGTGTTAGTGTAAATTCACAACACCCCAAATGAGTTATGGATCTACTTTTCTAAGGAAAAGCACAACATTAAGCTTTCCCAAAGTGTGGGACCTTTTGCAAATGGGGAAAGCTCTCCAGAGACACCCCGGTTCCTCTTCCTAAACATTAACCTACCCACAAGCTATTCCAGCTATTCCAGTAGGCAAGCTAATCTAACCTAATCTAACTTCCAAGGAGATAAGGAGAGGAAGAAAACAAGGAAAAATAGAGCCTACACTAAAATGGTGATACACTAGAGAAGGAAAGTGTTGATTATCTATCAAAACTACCATGGAACAAGAAGAGGTGAGAAATGGAAAGGATGGACAAGTGCATCATAGACCAAAGATGGATTTCACACAGAAAATGTTCCAAAACTCCATGAACATAGCTCCAAAACCTACAATGAACATCCAAACATGCACAAATACCCTGTAATGAAGAGAGGTAAGGAAAACAACAAAGAAAACAAGCCAAGGATGGACAAATGCATCACAAAAACAAATTTTTTTATTGCTCATAATTTACATAGTGCATCATTTCATGGGTAAGAGGAAAAAATGCCATTACAGAGCATGGGAGGAGGTTAAAACTCCATTTTTGACCCTGGGGAAGAAAAGAAGGGAGAGGCAGAGAAGAAGGATGAACAACCTTTTTCAAAATGAGACAAAATTGGCTTTTATCACTTGAACAGAATGAAGGAAGGTGAAAAAATGTAGGAAAATTGATTTGATATCTCCAACCACCGACAATATTCATTAAAATGATAAGGGAACGCTCAAAATCCATTTTTTGATGCATTCGGCCATGCTGGAGAAGAAACGGATGCCATACTTCATCAATTTTTGTGGTTGGGGGTTGGTTCTACATTTTTTCCCATGCTAGAGACATTTCTTCAAATTTTTCCCATAAAAATCCATCAAAATTCAAAATTTAGGGGTCCATCGTGTAGAGGATTTCAATAGCTTTCCATTGATACCAAAATTGCAAAAATCGAGCTCTAGATCGAAAGATATGGCCTTCTGAAGATTTAGGGAAAACAGGGCAAAATTAGGGCAAAAATCAGGTTGGTGGCCAAAACTTGAACTTTTTCCCTTTTCACAAAATTGGGAAATTTTCCAAAATTCCTCCACAGCCCCACCACTCCGTGACATGTGACATTTCTGATTAGATGTGGGTCTCAAAATCACATTTTGCCCATTTTACCCGCAAGGGCAAATTTTTCCAAGGTCTTCTACCAGTGAATTCCCGCCACTGATGTGGACATGTGGCACCCTGTGATTGGCCATGGGGATGTGGTTCTATTTTTTCCTTTGACACATTTTGACCAAAATCCAAAAACTTGAAGTTCTCTCTGGTGCCCACTGCTCCACCTTGACACGTGGTGCATCTTAATCGTGTGGGGCCTCAAACAATTTATTTTACTCTATGGGCTTTCGGGCCAAAATTTTCATTTGAGTTTTTTTTGCCCAAAAGGGCTAAGTGCCAAAATTTTTCCCATGGGTCCGCCTTGGCAAATTTTCCCTCCAAACTCTCGCCGAGCCATAACTCAAAAAATACAAGGAGTTAGGAGGACTTCTTTACCTTTCTGGAAAGGGGAAGAAATTATCTATCTATTGAATCCATTTCCATAATCTTTTGAGTGCTCGAAATGTGTGAAAATTGAAGTTGAAGCACAAGGAAGGAAAGGATGAAGGAAAATTAGCCAAAATAACCAGGGGCTCATTTTGGATAACAATTTTAGTGACTCAGAGGGGTCATCTGCTTGCTAGATGAATGATCAGTGGCCTTTGTTAAATCCATTGGGAATGGAGTCAAGCCTGATAAACTGATTCTGATATGAACTCTGAAATTCTGACCTCTGAGTCACTTGGAAACCCACTGAAACTTGGAGTTGATATTCACCAAAATCCAATGAATGCATTGTACAAGAGAAACCAAAACATCACCAAACAACTATGTACAAAATTGGAAATCATACATACCCAAAATGGAACATGTAGAGTGTGTAAAAGAACTTCTTATGCTGAAAAAAACCTACCTACACTACTCTAACCAAGAGCAAAGGGAGCTCAAACAAAGCCTGTAACTGGTAGGGAGAAATAGCTTCCCTTCCTCAAAAATGGCAGCCATGTAACTGATTTGGCACTGAACATGGCTGGTTGGATGAGTGAAAAACTAACTACAAGCTGATCTTCCACCCAAATCATCAAGGTGTCAACTAAAAACAAATCAAATACCTCTTTTAGTTCTCTGCATTTGGATTGAAGAGGCATTGCAGTTGATCCTTGGTGCTTTAACACTCATACTCATGCTTGGAAGTAAGCATGACTATGGAAACTCCTCCTTTGGCTCCAATGAAGCCACATACCTGATTGGGAAAGGTCTGATCCATTGAATGTGCCCATAACTCTAATTTTCTACTCCAAAAATGGAGTCATCTCGTAGACCTTCTGAATGAATGGCATGGAAGAAATGGTAGAAACCTCGTACTCTTTCCCTTCTTCTTTCCGTGAAGCACATGGAAGATTAAAATCTTCCAATCTTGGTTCCAATGAGCTGTCACAAAATGCAAGCTATTGTTTTGGAATGTTTTCCCTCATGGCAGCAGGCTCTTGATGTTGAAGAATGAATGGTAGAGAATAAAATGTTGCAATTTCAGTTAGCTCCTCTTAAGACATTTCTCTAAGTCTGATAAACAATCAAACTCTTCACTGTCCTGCTATAACAAATCTTTTCCCTCTTGCATGGTGACCTCCAAATCTATGTTTTCTTCATCATGTGTAACTCCATTGTCAAACATGCAACTTGCCAATTCAGACTCATCGAAGAAATCATATTTTTGGAGAGATGAAGTGGGAGAGAAACATGGAATTTCATGTGCCTTTTTCTCACAATTTGGACCTGTTTTGTTCACCTCCATAATGGCTTCATCGATCAAATCAGCCCCTTCAAATGAAAGAAAAAATGTATCAATAATGCTTCCTTCTTCTATTGTTGCAAAAACTGACTTGATCTCATCCATTTTCTCCTCAAAAATGGGATTTTGAGCTGGTTTTTATTCCTCCATAATGACTAATTTTGTAGTGCAAATTGGATCAACATTTTCTTTGGGAAAAGTGCCAACATGGACACCCAACTCATCACAAACAAACTACTATTTTTCTTGCTTCACTGCTGCTATAAAATCAGCCTTGTTTACCACTTGTTCCCCAACTCCAACTTCCTCTTTTGGCTTCACCATCAAGGGGATTTTTGTGATCCCAATTTGAGAGCCAAACTCAACAAACTTTGAATTTTTTCATCCTTGTTTAGCTCTTCTTTTTGCTGCTGTTTTCCTTGACTGGCATTCTGATTTTTTCTTTCCCAACATGGATTTGGGAATGCAAGAGGAGGGGTGGGTTGTGGTTCAACTGTTTTTTCAATTATTTGTGGTTTGGAGGAGGACGTAAAACATCATTTTTCTTTGGAGGGAATGGTTGTTTGGAATGGAAAAGAGAAAAGAAATTGAGGTGGGATGGGAGACTAGGAGGTGAAGAAATGGAATTAGCTTTTGGGACAATAGATGGAGAGTTTAAAACTTGACACTGCTGAGATAAAATAGATTGGGAAAGAGGAAAATAAAAATCATGAGATGGTGTGCTTACCCATTGACAAGGTTTTTGAATACTCCTCTCATACACCTCTATTCCTTCAGTCCACTTTACAAGTAATGGCAACATTGCAACAATGAAGTCAAGTTTCTTTTGTGGGCTATAATGCCTTGGAAAAGGTCCCACCCATGGACAAGGTGCTCCACAACCGATTCCAAATGCTTTCCTCTATGGTTGGGCCCCGATTTCACCATGTTTGCCTCCATTTTGGATTTTCTCCAATAAAAAATGCATTTTCTTCTTGAATGCCCTCATCATATAAGTATTATTGTGCTTGATATGTTTCATATAAAATTGATTTTGGCATTTCTCATATGGATATGCATATTGGTTTTGAATTTGATCAAAATGCTGATCTAGAGGATTTAGAGAATGCGTTATGGAGGTGGAAAACATTATCTGTTTGTAACAAATGAAAATTCCATGGGGAAAATGAAGTCATGATTACACAACTTCATGGGATGAAAGAAGAATGAAGAGATAGAATGAAAAATGAAATAAAATGAATGGAAAGAAGGTCTGCAACTTCAAACATGGGTTGTTTATCGATGGATTCAAAAATGTGTTTGCAAGTGCCTCTAAAGGCTAAAATTTTAAACAAGAACACATCAACACTGCAAAAATGAATTGGAATACCTCTGGTCCCATCGGGCATGCAAAACTGTTAGTGTAAATTCACAGCACCCCCAAATGAGTTATGGATCTAATTTTCTAAGGCAAATTCATTTGGTGTGATTGCACAACATTGAGCTTTCCCAAAGTGTGGGACCTTTGCAAATGGGGAAAGCTCTCCAGAGAAGGCTGGTTCCTCTTCCTAAACTACCTACCACAAGCTATTCCAAAGTGCAGGCAAGCTAATCTAACCTAATCTAACTTCCAAGGAGACAAGGAGAGGAAGAAAACAAGGAAAAATAGAGCCTACACTAAAATAGTGATACACCAGAGAAGGAAAGTGTTGATTATCTATCAAAACTACCATGGAACAAGAAGAGGTGAGCAATGGAAAGGATGGACAAGTGCATCACAGACCAAAGATGGATTTCACATAAAAAATGTTCCAAAACTCCATGAACATAGCTCCAAAACCTGCAATGAACATCCAAACATGCACAAATACCCTGTAATGAAGAGAGGTAAGGAAAACAACAAAGAAAACAAGCCAAGGATGGACAAATGCATCACAAAAACACATTTTTTTATTGCTCATAATTTACATAGTGCATAATTTCATGGGTAAGAGGAAAAAATTCCATTACAGAGCAAGGAAGGAGGTTCAAACTCCATTTTTGACCCTGGGGAAGAAAATAAGGGAGAGGCAGAAAAGAAGGATGAACAACATTTTTCAAAATGAGCCAAAATTGGCTTTTATTGCTCAAATAGAATGAAGGAAGGTGAAAAATGCAAGAAAATTGATTCAACATCTCCAACCATGAAAATATTCATTAAAACAAAAGGGCACCCTCATAAATCAATTTTTCAATGCATTTGGCCATGCAGAGAGAGAAGAAATGAACACCATACTTCATCAATTGTGGTGGTTGGGGGTCAGTTCTACATTTTTTCCATACAGAGACATTTCTTCAAATTTTTTCTATCAAAAATTCAAAATTAAAAGAAGGGTCCATCATGTAGAGGATTTCAACAACTTTCCATTGATACCAAAATCATGAAAATACGAGCTATAGATTGAAAGATATGGCCTTATGAAGATTTAGGGAAAACAGAGCAAAAATAGGGCAAAAATCGGTCGCGGGCCAAAACTTGAAATTTTTCCCTTTTCACAAAATTGGGAAATTTTCCCAAAATTCTCTCGTGGCCCCACCACTTCGAGACATGTGGCATCGCCTAATTGGCTGCGGGTCTCAAAATCACATTCTTCCCATTTTTCCCCGCAAGGGAAAAATTTTCCAAGGTCTTCTACCGATGAATTCCCCACCACTAATGTGGACACGTGGCACCCTATGATTGGCCATGGGGATGTGGTTCTATTTTTTCCTTTGACACATTTTGACCAAAAGCCAAAAACTTGAAGTTCTCTCTAGTGCCCATTGCTCCACCTTGACACGTGGTGCATCTTGATTGGTTGCGGGCCTCAAACAATTTATTTTACTCTGTGGGCTTTCGGGCCAAAATTTTCCTTTGAGTTTTTTTCCCAAAAGGGCTAAGTGCCAAAAAATTTCCCATGGGTCCGCCTTGGCAAATTTTCCTCCAAACTCCATCGAGCCATAACTCAAAAAATACAAGGAGTTAGGAGGACTTCTTTACCTTTCTGGAAAGGGGAAGAAATTATCTATCTGTTGAAGCCATTTCTAGAATATTTTGAGTGCTTGAAATGTGTGAAAATTGAATTTGAAGCACAAGGAAAGGATGAAGTAAAATTAGCCAAAATAAGTAGGGGCTCATTTTGGATAACAATATGTTCTCCTTGGACTTTTTGTTTGATGGGGATTGCTCTAAAATTGGAAATGGTGTTAGTAATGCTATGATATCTCCGTGCTAGGAAGATTTTTTGTTCTCTTTTAAACTCAACTTTGAGTGCACTAAAAATATTCCTGAGTATGAAGCACGCTTCTTGCTCTTCTAAGGATTGCATGGAAATATGATATTAGAGACATCATTGTTAAAGGAGATTCAGAGCTAATTGTCAAGTAGGTTAGAAAACTGTATGCAACAAAAAATCAGAGAATGAAGTAGTATAAGCATGTAGTCTGGGATTTCATTGAGATGTTTGACTCCTTCAACATAATACATCACTATAGAAAGTACAATACTCTAGTAGAAAATTGGCGTATTGGGGTCCAAATTTGAAAATTGTGTTGCATCCCCTATTTTGATTATAATATTGAGGTATTGACTAGGCCATCTATCCTGACAATGTTAAACACTAACAAGTATTTGAGGATGACGCCTGTGTGCAAAGGTTTTGTAGAACCAAGGATAATTTGCCGATCAACATATATATTGGGAGCCAATGGTTTGTGTGGTTAATGGAAAGGAGACTTTATTTGGAAAAGGCATCATTCAGTTGAAGACTAATAATATTCCCAGAGGTTTGGTAGCACTTGAATCCAATTTTGATAATGTTCATTGCATTATCAACAGACACATGTCAACCTCAAGGGATGTTAAAGAGCACGACCTGGGCACGAAGGATAAACCACGTAAGATCTGGCTAGGTAGCAATCTGAGAAAGGAAGAAAAGTAGTCATATGTCTAATTTTTGAAGAAATACTAGGACTTCTTAGCATGGTCTTATTTTGAACTGAAATCATATAAAGAGGATCTTTTCCAGCATGAAATTCCCTTGGAAGCTTCTACCAAGCCATTTACGTAGAAATAGAGGCCAATCAATCCACTCCTTTCCCTGAAGATGCAAGAAGAATTGAAAAATTTGAGGGATGGAGGAATCATACAGCCCACAAGGTACTCATCATGGGTTACAAACTTGGTACCTATCAAAAAGAAGAATGGAGATATAAGGTTGTGTGTGGAATTTAGAAACTTGAATAGAGCATCAATGAAGGATAACTACCCCTCCCAATATGAACAATATGTTACAATTGGTTATTGGCTCGGAATTTTATCCACCTTGGATGGTTTTTTTAGATATAACCAGTAGTAGTTGTGAAGGAATCAAAATGAATCAAGACTTCCTTTACCACTTCTTAGGGAACATATGTATATGTCGAATGCCTTTTTGTCTAATGAATTATGGAGCCACTCCAAATATAAATGGACGTAGCTTTTCTAGATATATTAACGATTTGATTGTTGTATATCAAGATGATGTGACTGTTTTCTCCGTAAAAGGAATCCCACTTGCAACACTTAGAAAAAATGTTGTTAAGATGCAGGGAGTATGGTATTTCACTAAATCCCAAGAAGTGCCACTTTGGAGTTCGTAAAAAGAAAAGTCTGTTTGGACAAATTGTGTCAAAGGAAGGGGTTATGATTGATCCTGAGAGAGTATAAGCCATTAGTAAAGTCCCTATTCCAAGAACCAAGAAAGGAATTCAATCCTTTTTTGGGCAAATTAATTTTATTAGGAGATTTATCTCCAACTTTTCTAAACTAACTATCCTAATCACTAGCATGATAAAGAAAGATCAAAGTATCAAATGGGAAGAAGAAGCTATTCAAGATTTTGCTGGGATCAAAGAAGCATTAAAGAATGCCCAAATTTTAAAAGCTTCAGATTATAAAAATGCTTTCCAAATGTTTTCTTTTTCTTTAGAAAGTACTATTGCATCTGTATTGTTGTAGAAGGATGATGAGGGAGCTAAAAGACCAATTGCCTTTTTTAGTAAGGCATTACAAGGAGTTGAGATAAAATATACTATCATGGAGAAGTATGCATTTTCTTTGGTAAAATAAAAAAGGTCTTCATGCCATATATTCTGAGTTCCAAAATCATTGCTTATGTTCCCCACACCATGGTGAAAGATATCCTATCAGAAATGGAGGTTTCAAGCAAGAGATGCCGATGGGTAAAAAAATTGCAAGAGTATGATATGGATATCCAAACAAAAAAATTGGTCAGAGGTTTGGGCCTGGAAAAACTTATGGTAGAGAGCAATCTACAAATAATTGAGGTAAATGAAGTTGAAGAAGAAAGGTTGAATGTCCTAAAAAACCAATAAATTTTGAATGGTGCAAGGACATCATTTTTATCTCAAACATCTACAGTAGACTCTGAACATTTGAGTAAGAATCAGAAAAGAGCTCTTAAGTTAGCTTCCCAAAAATATGTCATTACTAATTTTGGGTTAGCTTGGAAGAACCCCGAGGAGTTCTCTTAAGATGCATTATCTGAAGATGAAGCCCCCAAAATAATTGTTGATCTCCATGAAGGAGTTTGTGGGGGAAATTTTGCTGGAAGAGTCATAACTCATAAGATCTTAAGGGATGGTTATTGGTGGCCAAATTTTTTCAAGGATACAACTCTGTTGGTAAGAAGATGTGAAAGTTGCCAACGCTTTTCTGGAAGATTAAAAGCTTCAGGCTCCCTTCCTTTATAGCATGTATCAGTTGAAGCCCCATTTAGGAAATGGGGAATGGATTTCATTGGGGAAATTTCTGATCCTTCAAGTGTAGGCCATAAGTTGAGACTAGTGGCCACAGATTACTTCACTAAGTGGGTGGAGGCAATCCCCACCAAGAAGGCAGCTCAAAAAATTCATGGATTTTATCTTGAATTATATCATCTACAGATTTGGGGTACCTACCAAAATAGTTGTTGATAATGCCATGAGCTTTCGAGCTAAACATTTGATGGCCATGTGCCACGAATATGGTATCAATTTGACATATGCTTCCAATTATAATCCCCAAGGAAATGGACAAGAAGAGTCTAGCAATAAAAATTTGTTGAAGATAATTAGAATAACTTTGGATTTGAACAAAAGGAAGTGGGGTGAGAAGTTTAAATTTGATATTTGGGTTGATCGCATCACGTTAAACGAACTACTAGAAAAATCACATTTGAGTTGGTGTATGGAAATCAAGCTCTGTTTCCCCTACATATGCAATTTTCTTCTTTTCAATTTCTTCAACAATTGGAAGATCAAGAGGTTAGTCCCTATGATGCTCACATAAATCAAATTGTTGAGTTAGATGAAGAAAGAAGGGAATCCCATCAGAGGCATGTAAAATTCAAAGAGAAATTGAAGAAGTTGTTCAATAAGAAGGTGACTCCAAGAGCTTTCAATGTGGGAGATCTTGTGCTATTATGGGATAGCAGGCATGAGGATAAGGGAAAACATGGAAAGTTTGATGCATTATGGATGGGCCCTTATTCAATTGAAATTCGAATTGGTGAACATACCTTATTCTTAAAATACTTAGATGGGGAATTACTTGAATTTCCTATTAATGACAAACATTTGAAACATTTCCTTGATTGATTTCTCATAATCAAGGTATACACCATTGTATAGTGTATAGTCATTTGGTTTCTTTCTAATTTCGTGTTTTTCTATTTTGTTTCGTCTTGGTCCTTAGCGGCCATTTTTTTGGTTTCTCGGTTTGTCCTTGGGGGAGTTGGTTATTATTGTTCTACTATGCAAGCTTGTTCTTTGACTCCATTACCCAATGGTTTACTTTTGGCACTTGGTCTACTATTTTTTCTTATGGCACTCACATGGAGTTAAAAAGATCCCAAGTCGAGCCGATGTTGGTGCTCAATTTGATCTTGCCCGTTTGTCCTTGAAATTCTTCAATTTGTGGGCTTTGTTGTATTTTCTATCTCCCCGTATTGATGTGTGAAAGCTTTATCCTTCATTTGGTTTCCATGATTAGTCCTTTCCTTTGGTTGAGGATCATTTTAAATCCAAAATTTGTTTTCTATTCCTCTGTCCATGTGAAAGAATTTGTAACTTGGGCGTAAACTCAAGTTTTTTCCTTCCTTCCATTTTTCCACAATGCATTTTGTTTTCCTTGTCAATTTTTGTCCCAATACCTATGGAAAAGTGGTCCTTTCTGATTTTATGTGGCTCGATGGATCACATTTGGGCCTTATATCATTTCAAAATTCTCTATCCTTAAAGAAAGATTCATTTTTGGGTGCAAATGGTGATTTCCCTACATTTTATTTTATGGGTGTGTTTTCCCCATCAAATTTATATCTTAGCATCTGTGGAAACGTGGTCCTTTTTATTGGATGCAGCTTGGTGGGGAACTTTGAAACTCTAAAGCCTAATTCAACTCAATTTTTGTCCATGTGGAGGGCTAATGCTCATTTGAGGATCCGCCTCTAGGTCCTACCTGGAGGGCCAATGCTCATTTGAGCACCTCGGTTGCACTAAGGAGACACGTGGTGAGCCCGCGCTTGTTTGGGGTCTCCACTTTTGGGGACCATCTCAAAGTTGTGCCAGGGATACACGTGGAGGCTTCTACCAGCTCCTTTCTATACTTAAAATTTTCAAGAAACTTTCTAAAGGCTTGGGACACATGGAGGGCCCGTGCTTGTTTGGGGACCTGCCCCTGTACTTTACTTTTGAAGAAGTACCGAAGGGACACTTGGAAGTTTCCACTCACTCTGCCCTTGCTTGGAATTTTCAATGGCCAAGGAAAACTATCTCGGACCCTAGACACATGGTGCCTTCCATCTGGTCCTTAAAATTTTTCAACAACTTTGCTAGACTGAGACACGTGGTGAGCCCGCGCTTGTTTGGGGTCTCCACTTTTGGGCACCATACCAAAGGTGCGCTAAGGAGATACATGGAGGATTTCGTTGGATCCTTTTATAGTGAGAATTTTCAAAGGCCAAAAGGCATTTTTCTTGATCCCGGGGCATGTGGAAGGCCCGCGCTTGTTTAGAAACTTTCCTATGTACCTCACCTTTGTAGTTACACCAAGGAAACACATGGACAACTCTAATCTAAAGTTGAGAAGGGGAAAATCAATGGTTGTTGTGCATTACATCTATTTTTCTACCATTTTTTGTCTAATACTCCTCGATATGTGAATGTGAATTGTTTTTCATCATTTTTTGATGAAATTCCTTATCATTTTTGTCTGTAAAGTGCCATTGAATGGATTTAGAAATTAATTTATGAGTCCAAGGATTGTAAAGGGTGATATTTTGAATTTAGAATTACTTGAGCACTTGCAAAAAATTTGAATTACCAAGGAAGTTGGATGCAGAGTAGAGTTGCAGAGGAAAGAATGGGAAAAGGATGAAATGATGGAGGTTACAGTGCGAAGGATGAAAAAGGTGTTTCCTCGAGTGTGAAAAGGATTACCTGTTAGATCCCGGCTATACTACAGGCTGCCCAAAAATGATTAAAATGGGGATTTCTTGCATGACAAAATAAGAATGATTAAAAGGACTATCAAAAATTTGTGGCATGGCATCCTAGTCATTAGTCGAGGGTTTGAGAAACATGATCAGTTCATAATTTTTCCACCTGGTAGCTTTTGGGTATGAATTTGTTAAATGTCACTTTCTGAGGAAAATTGGTAACAAGAAAAGGTTCCTTGAATATTCTTCTTTTTGGGGAGAAATTTTGGGATGAGTGAGCGAGTGAAATGTATAAATGTAATGAGAATACTCTTGTAAATGGTCCTGGGGTTGAATTCTTAAGAGAAAATTTGAGAGAGCCCATCTTCCTGAGAGACCAATCTGAGAAACTTGTTAATTTCTGTGTTTTATATTTCAATCATGTTAATTTTGTTGCGATTGTAAAGCCATTGACAAGCTCTTAGATTTTTCAAATAAACTTTCCCCTGCTAAGAAATCTAATCAATTTCAAGTTAATCTATGTCAATCTTGGACCAATTTGTGTCTGCTTTATTTCATAATGTCTACAAGTATTTTTTCTTATTCTTATTGCAATCTTGTGTTAAATTCCCTCCGAATCACACATGATCTCATCCATGTGACAGTTTAGTGTCATTTGCAATTTAATTTCAAGAAGATCCTTCATCCTTCAATGAGATAAACAATTTAAAATCATTTTACTATCATTTGTTGATAAAGATTGTCTATAAGCATTTGATTGTATCTTAGGCATGAGGAACTAGGAGTCTTTGATGATTAATTGAGTATTTGGCTCGATCCTTCGTTTTAAATTCTTGGAGATAGTGTGAAAACATGCAAATATAGGCCTCCATTGATGCACACCTTTTGGTTGAAGGAATATTTTAGCTATTCTGAAGCATTTTGTCATTTAGATTTCCAAATGTTGTGAAGGTTCCCAAAGATCTGGCATAATCAATTTCATCCTGCTTAATCTCCCACCAAAATTATTAAAAACAATGAATCCTACCTGAAATACCCCTGTTTTCCTTGTATGTCCACAAATGTATACATTTTACTGCTAAAATATGTAGAAGCAATCAAGATCCCATAATGTCTTTAGTAACCTTTGGCCTTGTTTAGAAAATATCACCATTATTCATAAGTGACAACTTGTGAGATTTAAATTGTGATGCATTGATCATATTTTCTCTCAGTGGTCCCCTTTCAAATTCATGTAAAGAAGGATATCTTTATTCGTATTCACCGACAGAGGTTACAAAATATGTCCTCTCACCCTGGTCTAAAGGCACGACCTAAAGTAGTGATGATAGATCAAATCATTAATGAAGGTGCTATCAATTTCATCAATGCTCGAGTCACAAAGAGTTAATGAAATCCCCTCCCCATATACAAAATGACTCATAATATGATCCTGTCTGTCTCTCAATGTCCGCTAAATCTTTGATGCTACTCGATTTCTAAGGGAGAATCAATTTGGATACCAACAGGTTCAATATAAGAACTATTAACATCCACGAGGCTAGTTAAAAGATGAAAAATCATATTATTCTTGTCATGTACTGTAATTGTGAATGTAATTGTACCTATAAGAGAACACAAACCCAATAAGCATATTATTCTTTCCACGTACATGTAATTGTATCTACATTTAAATTTATCTTGGTCTGAACTAAACATGTTACTCTCCATTGAAAAAATCAGACCCCAGGATGGAGAGGACTCACGGGGATGCATTTTTTCAAGACAACATCATCCATGTCTCATTCCAGTCAAACAATGTTTTGTGAAATCACCTCACCAAATCTCATAAACAAATTCCCATCACCAGTGTTGTTTGTGCTCCCTGTAACATCTCTTGTGCTTACCCACTTCATTTCCATGTGTAGAATGAACAACCTTGGAGAACCTAAATGTAACAAATAGATGTGTCAATAATGAAATTATAATAAGATATTGCTTTATGATTTGTTGTCTGATAATCTATACAATATGAAATCATGTCTAGCAATGTTAGTTATTTCACCTTGCTTCATTTTGTTTACAAATTCTTCCTTTATAATATATATTAACTAAATACATCTAATATCGCTAACATTCAAACCTTCAACCTCCACTAAATGTAGTAATTACATGAACATTAACTAATTAATGTTGTGGTTGGCTGAACATTAACTAAAATTACAATAAAATTTGTTAGGTTATGTTGAGGCATAACCTCTTTTGGTGGCGACAAGAGGATACGACATTTGTGGGTTTTTTTGGGAATTTATGGCATTCATAGATTACGTTCGTGTGATGGGTGGGACCAATTAATGAATATTACTAATTACATCAGATTTCAATTAGAAATCTTGGAGACACATGTTGAAGATTAGAATGAAGGTGCTTGACATCTCTATTTAAGCATCATCTATATGGGCCTTTGGCAATCACTGTCAGAATAGCCCTGTTCACTATGGGTGGTGCTGTTAAACGCATCGAGCCTTCTTCCTATGAAGAGGTCAAGGCCGAACCAGTAGTATGGAATATTTTGCATGAGGGTGGTGTTACATCATTTATGAAAAGACTATCTGGTCACTCTGTCCAAGTAACCAACAGTGTGCTTGCAACCTAGAAGAAAGGAAGAGTCAAAGTTGGCAAGATGATTTTTTCTTATTTTGATAGAGTCCATTGTGGTTGTGATGGGGCTCCTGTAGAGGGAGACATTTATTTTAAATGCTCACTTCAGGAGGAGATGGATGATTTCCTGTATTCTGGTGAGAATCCAACAATGTATCACTCAGTTTATGAATAGGACTCACTTCCACAACCTTAGTATAGGGTTGTTGAGAAATTGAGGAGGTACATCATACTACAGTGACACTACAAAGTGATTTATGGACCTCAGATTTTTGTTCTTGTGCATCTTTGACATGATCGGAAGGTAAAATTTTTGGATTTTATGTTTCAATCACTTGAAAGGTCTCTTAAACAAGATTGAGAAGATGAAGGTCCATTCCTACACAAACGCATTTTGTATTTACTCTTTAAAATTAAAGCTTCCAAAAAATAAATCTTATGCTTCCCCCGAGCCCGAAAAGTAGCATCATTTCCCCCTCCTCTTCCACAACTAGTTCCCTCTTTCTGTCTCCATTGGCGTTGCCTTCATATCTCTTCTAACTCGATTAGAACATCAAGATCATTAGCCCTAAATATTTCACTCTTGTCGCTCCCTCGTCTTCTCCAAAGTGGCTCTTAACCCTTTGGACCCCTCGAGCATTCTCCTAAAGTATTCGAACTACTTTCAAACCTGACATCTACTTCCTCTCCACTTCTTACCAATGCTTCTCTGGCTTCTCCTCTCATCTCCATTGACATTGTAATGGCTACAACCGACTCAACTCACTTGATCACGAAGCATGTGTGGCTTCCCTCCCACATTTTTGCATGGAAGTTATCATGGACTTAGAAATTCTAGATTTTTTTGGATCTCTCCTTGGTTTACCCTGATTCTCCTCTATCAGATAAAATGGGCTCCCCCAATGCAGCTTTGGAACACGAATAATTTAGAGAAGATCTCTCTTGATCTCGCACGAGGCCATTGAAGATTATGTTACACTCAATATCTACTATCAAGGAATGGAAAAGTCACATGGACATGACTGGATGAAAATAAACAAAGAATTCTTGGAACACATTAAGTTAGTGGATGTTTTGGTTCAAGGAATACCTAATGTCGATGCTAAGGATGAAGCAACTAATCTCATGAATATCCATAAAATGTAATTTGTATTTTTCTAGTTTTTGACTTTTTGGTTTTATGTTTTTGTTGCATATGGGATTGTTCTCTTCTTGTTTCACTAGTAATACCTGGCCATGAGGGATTTTTTGTGCAAGTATGTTGGTCATTTGGGAAACCCCTTTTACTCTAATTCCAAATAGTTTTATGTTTTGAGATATTGTATTCGTGCGAAGCTCTTAATATCTTAATAAGTTTTATTACATCCTTAAGATCGCTATGCTCCAAATTTTATGTTTTGGTATAACCTAGCGGCTTCTCAGATCATAATTTCCTATTTTATTTTGATAAAAATTGATGACCACCAAGCTCCAAAAATTTATGGTGTGGCATAACATATCATTGTCTAATATAAAAATATAATTCTCTTCCTAGTTAGGTGTTGTAGAAAACTAAACCCAAAATATTATATTGTGGTTTTAGTACCAAAAAAGTTATGAATATCTACCTCTAATTTGCTAGATGTTGTAAAATATATTAATTATGAATTATTAAACCCTAGTGATGAAATCACCAAATAACATGTTGTGGAAAAACCTAGCGGCTGCAAAGATCAAAATAATATATTGTTTAAGTACCTAATGGCTACTAAGCTCAAACTATGTTGATTCAAATTTGCTAAATCCCAGTCACCATTAAGATCCAAATATTATGTTTTGGCGTAACCCACCAACAACCAAGCTAATAATATCTTATTTCTTTTGTTTAAACCTAGTGAGCACTAAGCACCAAATATTATGTTGTGTCATAATCTAGTGGACACTAAGCTCAAAATATCATTTAGTAACATGTTAAATGATAACAACCACTATGATCAAAATAATATATTATGGAAGTACCTAGTCTCCGCATAGTTCAAAATATGTTAATTTAATTTGTTTAATCATATCAACCGTAACCTCCATATATTATGTCATTCAAAATATCTTCATGTAATTTGTTAACTGCTGTAAAATATTGTAACTATGAATTATTGAACCCTAGCGAATTCAATATCCAAATAATATGTTGTGGAAAAGGCTACCGACTACTAAGCTCAAAGTATCTGAAACCACTGGTAGTATCCAAATATTATGTGGTAGCATAACCTAGTGGACACTAATCTCAAAATATCTTAATTCCAAATCTTAAATACATACAAAAAATTCAACTAATTTATATTGGTATTGATTGTTATAAAGATATCCAAAGTCAATGTATTTATTTTGTTAAATAGTATAATCTTTTAAGCTCAAAATATTTATATTCTTAAGTTATTACTTTCTTTTGTTAAAACCTAGAGACTTGCAAAGATCCTAATATTATGTTGTGGCATAACCTAGTGGCCGCTATGTTGAAAATATCTTAATTTAATTTATCAAATCCTAAACATTTGATTAGGAGGATATGGAATTCGCGGCTTTAATGGTCATTTATGACATCGATAGATTACATTCATGTGATAGATGAAATCAATTAAGGGTTATACGCACATGACATGTAAGATGGCATTGGGAATTTAAGATTTTTAATGGGAAGCATGATATTTATGATAAGGATATCTAATTAATGATCTTTCATATTGTCACACTTAGCTCCTTTCATGTGTTATGCATTGGTGGCTTTATATCTCCAAGTGATCGGAAATTTCACTACCCCTTTCTATTTTTGTCTTTGGTTGTTATGCTTCTTATCTCTCTGTAATGGTGATAGGGGTGTTGGTGGTTTCTTGGGTAACATGGAGTTTGGTCCTAGTAGGAAGAGGTAGAGAGCTATGATAGGAAAGGACGCCTGTGGAATTGTTTACTTCTTGGATGGATGGGAAAATTTAGAACATTACTGCCTATGCGCAGAATTGGATTGAGAAGGTTTGGTTGGTCACAAAGTGATTTGAAGAAGAAGATGATGATGATATTTGTGAGAGAATGTGCAAGCTAATGCTTGACCTGAACCAGTCTAAAGGGTGGAAGAAATTTTTGACATGGCACAAGGGTTGAGCATGGAAAACATATTTTCCAACTCTTTGGTCAAGTTTATCTTGTTGTTTCACCTTTTTCTTAGATTGTTTCTTTGAATCATTGATGAAACAAATAGGGTAATGGGTGTAGGAGGTATACTGTTAAAATTTTGGTTGATGGGTTGTTGCACGCGTATGACTTCCGAATCCATAGATGACTATGAGAGCTTCCTTTTGGCTAGGAGGAACTACCTGTAATGAAAGCAAGACCACTAGAAGAAATTAAACAATATGGGCAGTGAACTACCTAGCGTGAGCTAGATCCGGGAAGTATGATACTTCCTAGATGGTGTCGATCCATTATTTTAAACAAATTAATGTTGTTAAAAAAAAAAATCCTATTGTAATTTTAAAATGATTTAGGTATCTCACTTAAAACACAATAAGAAAATAGATCTAATCTAACAGGCTAATCTAGAATAGAATCCATAGGTCAAATGATTGGTTCTAGGTCTCTGTAGGTTTGATAAAGGTCTCGAGTAGGTCACAGGTGAGTGAGGGTGAGGTAAAATTAGGTGGGTAGGTCTCTGTTTAAGGTTGTGTGGGAAAACACATAGACCGGTGTCGGTCAGGGGTGACCGATGGCGGTTAGGTATAATCGGCACTAGTTACTTATAATATCTAGAAATGTCACGAGAATAGGGTTTTGGTTTCCTTTGTGATTGCACAAAGGATTTTGGTTGGTTAGGACGAGGTATTGGGTGACTGGAGTAGGCTTTTGTGAGGTTTTAATGAGTCTATGGAGGTGAAAATGTTAGAGAAGGTCAATATGGAGCAAGATAAACAATGGGTGATAAAATAATGATGAAATGAAACAAACCAGAGAAGTATGACGTTATACTTACTTGGATTTCATTCATGAAGGTCTCTGTGTGAAGGATGGAGGTGTTGATGATGGGTTTGAAGGCTGCAAGTGATCACCAACTAAAGAAAAGCTTTTGCATGGGTTACATGGACACTCCTCTTTTCTTGGATAGATCAGATCATGGTTGGGTTGGCTGTTCAGGAAAAGATGCTCAATCTCCTTCCTTAGATGTGAGTTTTTGCTAGAATTTGCTCTCTAAAGATGCATTATCTCTCTGAGATTTGTTCTTGCTCGTCAACTTTCTCCCAATGTTTTCCCAATTTTTCTAACCTTGATAATAAGGTATTATAGGGGTTAAAAGGGGTAACCGATGGTGGTCTGGCTTAACCGGTGACGGTTAGGGATAACCAACGTTGGCCAAGGTGGGATTTCCTAGGTTTACCAAACTTAGAGAGATCATCCTAATTTTATTAGATCTCGTGTCATTATCCCATGGATAAGACCGGGATTTTCTTATGAGCATGTGAGAATGTGGTTAATGGTAATGTAGGCATTGATTTTTAGGGTTTGGGTAAGTCTAAGTTAGTTATGGTAACTTGCTAAGAATAGCTCTTAGGTTGAGTTAGCTTGGTGAGGTGTCTAAGTGAATTATATGTGTAGATATTATTTAAATAATAAATATAGTGAGGATAATGCATTAATTTAATTAAATTAATTGAATTAATATTAGTGGGGTGAAGGAGTAATGGCTAGGTAAATGTAGAAAAGGTGCTTATATGTCGAGGGACAAAAAGGAGCGTGACCTAATTTTAGTGTCTACATTTTGCCCCTTTTTGTTGCATAGCTTGTATTAGAAAGTGACGCTAACAAAAATAAGATGTGGTTGCCCCATGTGAGGGTGAAGGTGATCCCCTCAAATAAGGAATTGACGAGGCAGCAGGCTGAAGCAGTGAGTTGTTTGATAAAAGGTAAATGTGAAGAAAAGGAAAGTGGGTACATGGAAAAAGGAGTGAAAGGTTTACTCGGGTAATCTAGGTAATTAGTTAGGGTCAAGGGTAACAACAGTCAAACACACACACACATGTATAAATTATAGACGCTACCCGGTTTGAAGAGTAAGAAAACTCTACATCATCTAAGGTCGATAGGTTTATCCAAACAAGGGTGAAGTGAATCTGGTATCCAAGGTATATAATAAGGTCAAGAAGCACAATGTAGGTTAGGTGCAGGAATGTGTAGGTATGTCCTGGTACACCAAAGGTAGGGTCAGGATAAATGGTCATGACAATAGGCTAGGTAAGGTCAATAGGTCAATCAACACAGGTAATAGTGCCGTAAGGTATAGTGAACACATGAGGTCAAAGGTCACTAGGGATGGTCGAGGTCTAAATATCTAGGTCATGACATAGGTAAGGCCGAGCTAAGGGTAAAATAATGAGTCCCAAAAGGAGGAAAAATGGAGGTAGGAAGTGACAAGGTTAGGATAGGTAAGGTAAGGGGTTGGGTAAAGGGAAAGGGGTGGGTAAAATGGCAAAGTAGGGGTAATGTGTAGGTAAGGGTGATCGATGGCAGTCATGGATAACTAGCGTCGGTATGAGAAAACTAATGAAAATTAGGTGGGGCATGAGACCAATGCTTTGGTCAAGGGGAACCGACATTGGTTATGTCAGGTTTGGTATAAAAACAAAAATCCACATTTGTATTATTTATTCATTCTTTGTGTATATTTGAGACCATCCTGCGTCTTTGATGACATTTTGTATTGTATACCGGCTGCGTCTTTGACATTTTTGAGATGATGGCCGTGATGAAACATGCATGTATGTTGAGATACACATTTATTGATTTATATGATGAGATTCATGGTATTTTGTGATGCATTGATGCGTTTATGAGATGTTGGTTTTATGGCTTGTGTTAGATGAGATATGGATGTGTTACTTTGATATGGATGGAAATTAGGTGAGTTAGGCATGATGGAGTCAGGTCATTTTAGGCATGGATCAAGTTAGGTTATAGGCATGGATCGAGTCAGGATTTAGGCATGGATTGCGTCAAGTTTTAGGCATGGATTGAGTCAGGTTTGGTAGGCATGGATTTATTATGGTTAGCAATGAATGATATTATGGGTCATATGTGAAATGTTGTATAATCTATGCATAATGATGGTAAGTGTAACAAATGTATAAAATGGTAAATAACTTGTTATGTATGTGGCTTAATTTCCAATTTTGTTCGAAATGGGGAACTAAGTGAAGCGTGGGATAAATGGTAAGTTAGGCATGGTTGATGAATTGATTATGGTAGAGAATGGCCGAGCTAACATCTAAGGGTCGCATGCCCCTGAGTGCTACCTACATAGTCCCAGTGAAAAGGGACCTCAGGTCGATGTAGTTCTCCCATGAGTTAGGGAAGAATATGAGAATGAGTTGGTAGGTTTGTGGTCATGTAATGGGTTTAGGTTTAATATGTGTGGGTAGATTATAGGTGAAGGTGATTATAGAAAAAGGGGAGGATGACCCCAAAGGTAAGCATCAAGGACCAAGTCCTGTATAAGGTAATCAAAATGTAAACAAAGATGGTTAAAAGATAAGAGGGGGGCAATAAAGCCACCTGATTGGGTAGAATCATACCGAGTAGATCATACCTTGAAAAGGGGTGATGAATACAAGACCTGAAAGGCATTGCATGATTAACTGTTCTATAGTGAAAGTAGTCACAAGATCACCAAATGTCGAAATTCCAAGATGTCCCTTGAGGTAATTTAGGAAATGAGAGTGGAAATGGTAAGGTGGGTGAAAGGTAGTTAATTGTATATGTTTAGAGTGATAGGTCTTTTGGGAAAGAGGTCCGAGGTCATGATGGGAAAGTCCATGAATAAAAAGTGTTTTTTTGTTTTGATAGACTAATCGATGTAGGAATTATATATGGGATAAATAATATGGTACTCCTTGAGGTCTTTGTGAAGATGATCGATGCGGGAAGCTTCGTTTTCTCTCTCTTTTTTTAAAGCTTCACATAGCTATCCTTCGAGGGAGAAGTCTATTTTTAGTAACAATTTGGTCGAGAGGAAGATGTCCTTTTGAGGGAGTCATCTTTTTTATTAGAAGTTTTACTCAAGGAGTTTGGTCCCATGTGGAGGTCTTTGAACTCATGGACAAGACCAAGGTGAAGGATAGGACCCTTGTGTAAAAGGTAGGGTAGATTGACCATGGGATCTCATCTAAAGGTAGACAAAAAGTATCCATGAGATTCATGCTATGTGCAGTGTCATGGTATAGATATTCAAGAGAAGATAACAAGTGATGAGTACTTACATGATTCTTGTTTAATCGTTAGAGAGGTGTATGGAGTGGATAGTGCTCAAAGAATGAGCCAGTAAAGAGACAAAGGGTGAGGTAGGACAAGGAGTCAAAAGTAGAATGGCCAAAGATGCAATGCATTAAGGGGCTCAGGTTCGGGTTTACCCTCAAGTGAGGACAAACAATAGGCACCTAATCCATAGGTATGAGTTACGATGTATGGTCCAAGCCAATTAGGAGTGAATTTTCCCGTTTACTTTTTTCTGCTTTGGTTACGTGTTTATTTTCTTTCAAGACAAGGTCACCAACTTGGAAGGTTTGTTCATGAACACATTTTTCATAAGCACATTTGATACGTTGTTGGTAAACTTGAAGGTGATCCAGAGTGTTAAGACGATGTTCATCTAATAACTCTAGTTGTGCTAAGTGGTCCTGACGAAAGTCATCATCAGTGAGCATGTCCTGGAGAGAAATGCAGAGTGAGGGGATCTAGACTTTGAGAGGTAGAACAACCTCTGTACCATAGACCAGTGAAAAGGGTGTGGCCGCAGTGGAAGTGTGAATACTAGTGCAGTATGCCCATAGGGAAAAAGGAATGTGCATATGCCAATCCTTCCCAGTATCGTCAACCACTTTCATGAGAATTTTTTTGAGGGTTTTGTTAGTAGATTCAGCTTGGCTATTGGTTTGTGGGTAATAAGGTGATGAGAAACTAAGTTGAATGCCGAAGGTGTCACAAAGTTTTTACAATGTTTTGTTTTTGAATTGTTTTCCATTGTCAGTGATGAGGTGATGAGGGACACCAAAGCGGAAAATGATGTGATGGTTAATGAAATCACATATTTTTTTGGCTTTCATGGAGATGAGTGGTATTTCTTCCACCCATTTTGTGTAGTATTGATAGAAGATTATGATCCATTAATGGCGTTGGGAAGAATGAGGATTTATTTCTTCGACAAGATCCAAACCCTATTGAGAGAAGGGCCAAAGGTCACAAGCGACCTGTAAGGCATGACTAGGTGTATGATGAAGGTTGGAATGTAGTTGACATTTCACATAGAATTTGACATAGACACAACAATCAGGGTTAAGGGTCAGACAGTAATATCCTAGGTGAATAATACACTTAGCAATAGCAAGGCCACTAAAATGACCTCCACATATGCCACAATGAACCTCCTTAATGGTATAAGGAATTTCAGAACTTGTGAGGCATCATAAGAGAATACCATCAAAGCCACACTTATAGAGGATTCCCCAGGATAACAAAACGAGAGACCTTTTTAAGGAAGGCGCGTTGTCCATTACAGGTGAGATCAGGAGGTAAGATGGAGAGGGAAAGGTAGTCGGAGTATTGTTTATACCAAAGGTCACTCGGGTCAGGGGTGTCATTTCTGATTGAGTAAACATCATGAGGTAAATAAGAAGGTGAATGGAGGCATTGTACGATGACAAATATTTTAGAATTGGTAGGGGAAGCAGGTATTTGGGAAGCTAAGCAGGCCATGGTATCTACAAATTTGTTGGTTGAACGTGGGATGGTTTGAAGGGTGTAACGATCAAAGGTGGTCAAAAGTATGTCTACATGATGTTTGTACTTTTGAAGTATCTTGTTATGACATTGGTACATACCGTTGACTTGTTTTATGACTAATTGTGAATCACCAAAGATGTGAATGGATTTGACATCTAGGGCATAGGAATTTTGGAGACCTAATACGAGCACTTCATACTTGGAAATATTGTTGGTGCATTCAAAGTCTAATTTGAAAGATAAAGGCATGGGTTCTCCATCTAGAGGAATGAGGATAACACCAGCCCCACCCCCATGCTGACACTTGGAATCGTCGAAGAACAATGTCATTTGGTAAGGGGGTTCATCTAGGGAAAGGGTAGCAATGGATTCATCAGGAAAGTAAAAATTAGAGGGTTGGTCCCGAAAATATGTGCATTAGCTAGTTGGTCAGCGATAGCTTTGACCCTTAATGGACTTTTGGTGAATGAATTCGAGGTCAAGATTAGCTAAAAACATAAGCCATCACGCAACACTCTGACTTTAATAAGGTTTGGCGTACATGAATTGTAAAGGGTCGGTGTTGGTCACAACATAGGTTTTGTGGTTGAGTAGGTAATGGTGGAGTTTGGTGGTGACAAAACTAAGGCTAAGCAATATTTTCTGGATGGTTGTATTAGGTTTCATAGTCCAAAAGAGTATGGCTTATGTAATAAACTACCTTCTCCCTATGTTGTTCATCGTGATGAGTGAGCATGGCTCCCAAGGAATGATCGGTAATTGATATGTATAGGTAAAAAGGTTGATCATCTTTAGGTGGAATGAGTATGGGTGGTTGGAGAAGGTATTGTTTTATGGCCCCAAAATCTTTATGATAGTCATCATCCCATTTTAGGGAGATATGTTTCCTAAGCAGATGATGAAATGGTTGACACCGATCAGATAGTTGTGAAATGAAACGGCGAATGGACTACAATTTACCTTGTAGGCTATGGAGTTGTTTAAGGTTAGTGGGTGGAGGCATTTCCAGAATGGCCTTAACTTTAGTAGGGTCAACTTCTATACCATGGAGGGAAACAATAAATCCCAGGAGCTTTCCTGAAAGAACCATGAAGACGCACTTTTTAGGTTGAAGGCGGATGTAATATTTAATGAGGTAGTCAAAGATGGTTTTGAGGATGGCGAGGTGCTTGGCACGATGTTTAGATTAGGCCAAGAGATCATCCACGTAATCTTCTAATATGTTATGAATGATATCATGGAAGATCTAAGTCATAGCACGCTGATATGTAGCACCAGTGTTTTTAAGACCAAAAGGCATGAATCGATAGAAAAGGTTCCCCAAGGGGTAATGAATGCGGTCTTGTGCTGATCTTCCGAGGTAAGAAAATTTGGTTATAACCCGAGAAGCCATCCATGAGTGAGAGCATCTTGTGACTAGTGGTGAGGTCATCCAGTTGATCAATACCAGGCAAGGGAATGTCATCTTTCGGGCAAGCGAGGTTGATGTCATGGAAGTCCATGAAAATGTGGAGTCCCCCTGCTACTTTATTAATAGGGACAATGTTAGAAATCCAAAAAGGATAATTAATGGGTAAGATGAAGGAAACTGAAAGAAGGAACTGAAGTTCTTATTTGATGAGAAGAGCAATGCGAGGGTACATTTTCCTTAGCTTTTGTTTGATAGGTTTGGCATCGAGAACAATTATGATATTGTGGACCACTATGGTGGGGTCAATAGGGCATATCTATGTAAGACCAAGTGAAAGGGTGGTTATGATCTTAGAGAAAACAAGTGATGGCTTCTGCTCAGTGACATCTAAAATTTTCGATCTTTAGGATGTGTGGGTCATCATGAGTATGAATGTTGATCTTAATAGTTGATTCATTCAACATGGTTTGTGTCTTAGAGGGTAACGACTAATGAATATATGATTATTCTGCACCAAGGTAGGTGATTATGGATTCATTATCCTGATATTGAATGATGTTAATGGTAGGTCTGTTGTCATCGATCATCTCCAGATATAGGAATGGGAGAGTGGAAGGTGCCTCGCCTTCATGTTGATAAGTCAAAGGCCCCAATGAAATGGTGTTTGTGAAAAAAAAAAGTTAGGAGGGATAGATTCAAGATCCATCGGCTCTGTCGGTGAGGGTGGTGATGAAGGTGGAAAAGGGATAGGGTCTTCAATGAGTTCAATGCGGGCTTGTTTGGTAGGAGGTTCAGGGAAGCCGATACCACTCTGGTCATTATGTTTGCGGGTGGTACATGGAATAATGGTATGGTGGCCTTGCTCATAAAATACAAAACCAAAACCCTTCCACGCATAGCGGTGCAGGAAGGTGTGGGTGAAACGGTGATTGGTAAGTGATTGGAAGTCAGCAAAAATGGGTGGGGTTGTGATGGTGGTTCAGATGTGTAAGTGGTAGTATCAAGTCCCCCATAGGTGAGACTAGTATGAAGATGAGGAGGACCATAAAGGAGGCATTCTCCTATATGGTGATCATAGCGAGGGTGTTGGTGAAGGCTTCCATACTCATGCGGAGTAAGGAATGTGTTGACACTATATAGGCGATACTCCCCCAGTGAGGCATTAAAAACCTTCCAAAGGATCGAGTGGTTGGTATGTAGGTAGCTGGTATGGATGATGTGTTAGAGGTCAATGCGGAGGTGGAGTTAACAGATTGGGTAGCTAATGGGTTAGTCGTGGAGGTTATAGTAGTGGTAGGAATAGAGGAGGTATGTGTGGTGAAAGAAATGGCTGTACTAGTAGGTGGAGGTGTAGGTGAAGTGGTAGTGGTTGCAGAGGTAGACAACTTGATAGGTATGAGCACATCATTGGGTCGGTAAAGCATGTTATATGTTTTGAAAGGTGATGGGTCAGTTGGAATGGTATAAGTGTGTCCTCATGTTCAAACTTTACACAACGATGCAAAGTGGAAGGAACGTAACCCATGACATGGATCCAGGGTCTACCAAGAAACAACTTATATTGGAATTCCCCCTCCAAAACATAAAAAAATTCGGGAACATTACGGGGCCCACACGAATGTGAAGAATGACAAGTGCCTAGTGTGGTGGTGATAACATCATTGAATGAACACAACATGACTGGATGTTTGTGTATGCAATTGTTAGGTATGAAAATTTGAGAAAATGCATGGGATGAAATGATGTTAATGTTATTGCCTCCATCAATCATCACACGACATACCCGTATGTCATCAATGTGGAAAAAGATGAAGAGGGCTGGGTCCGGGTCATCATTTTGGTGTGGCACAATCTCTTCCTTTGAGAAGCTAAGGGAGGCCACTTGGTGAACAAGGTGAGGTGAGGATGAATGTGGTAATTTGGTGAGAGAGGCTACATGATGGGGTGTGATGATGGAGGCTACGGATGTAGGGTCATTGGGTAAAACCTCAATAGATTGAAGAACCTCCATGAGGGCTTGACGATGGGATTTTGAGGTTTTGATGAGGTTGTATAAGGAAATTTTGAGGGAGATTGGTGTAGTTGTTTGAGCATGGTGCAATTTTGATGCCATTAGAAGCGGGGTATGTGGGACCGTGGATAGTTATTTTAGGTATGGGTGTTGATGGTATGTTGGGTATACGATTGGTTGGTGGGTCATTTTCCTTGTCTTTTCCCTTCTGTGCATGTGTAGTCACATGTATCATGTTGATTTGAGGGAAGTTGGAAAATGGAGAAGGTGTAGGTTGAGTGGCATAATGACATGAAGGAAAAAACCTCTGGAGGAGAAAAACCCCTGTGAGGTTAGTTAGGTACAATGAAATTTGGGTGATGGTGTGACAAGTTCTCTCGATGTGAACCATGTTAATTTCAAATTTTGTGTGTGGTTCTAGGAGATTTGAGGGTGGAGGTTTTGGTTGTTGAGTGGGAAGTGTGGGAATGGGTGTTGGTGAAGCGGGATCCTCGTCAAGAAGGGTGTCGTCCAAATTTGGTTTCGGTGGACACAATCGAGATAAGGACAGTTTTTAAGGCCTTGCAGCTCTCCACATTGTGCCCTGGCACATGATGGTATGCACAAATTTTGGTATCATCAAACCATTTTGGCTTGGGTTTGAGGGGGTCATAAGGTTGGAGTGACAATAATGTGATAACAGAAGTCTCGAGGAGGTTGGTTAAAATTTTGGCATAGGATCCTGCTAGTGGATCACAATGGGAAGTGAATGTGGGTTTGGGTGCAGGTGTGGTTGATTGTCAAGGAAATTTTTTTGGAAGAGTACGAACGCGTTGAGATATGGGTTTAGGTGCCGGTGTGGTTTTAGGTATCGGTCGTGTTTGTTTGGGTAGGGGTACAAGTAGATGGACGGGTAGGAGGGTGTGTGGTTGTTTTGACTACCTTATTGTGGGGTAGTGGGGTTTTTTTTTTTGGGTTGCACCTTCTTGGGTAAAGGTGATGTGGGTGTATGAGGTCTAGAAGGAAAAGCAGATGGAGGAAGAGGGCAAGTTACCCACGGGGATAATGGGGGTGCTATGAAGGTAGATGACGTGGGTCGTACTTGGGGTGTGAGGGACAAAGACTGAAGTGTAGTGGGTAGTGAAGCAATAGCTAAAGGTATTGGAGGTAAAGAGACTACAGGTGAAGTTATAAGCCATGTTGTGTGCCTGGGTAGGTTAGAGGTATGTGAGGAAGGACTGGGTTGTTGTCTTATTGGTTTATGGATGGGTAAAGGGTGCTTGACCATGTTGGGTAGCTGAGGTCTTAAGGAAGACAAGATAAGTGTGGGTGTGATTGGTGTGGTTGGGGTATGAGGTCGAGGAGTTTGTTTCTTTTTTTGGGTGTCAGAGTAGGTGTGGTATTGACGTTGGAGGATGTAGCTAAATCTAGTTTAATAGGTGGATGAGTAAGGCTGGTGGTTGGGGTGACCCCTAAAGTGGTAATAGGTTTAATGGAGGAAAATGTTGTGGGTGTGGGTTTGGTATTACATTTAGGTCGGGTTATGGGTAAGGAAGTGGTGTGAGTGCTAAAGGGTATCAGGGAAGGGGTTGCGACAACACTAGTTGTATTTGGTTTGATGGGTGGAAATGTGTTTGGGTAGATGGTGGAGGTGTCATCGAGGGATCTTTGCATCTGTGTTGAGATAGGGAGTAAGAGGCACCCCCATAAAAAATCCCTATCCACTTAATCTAAGTGATCAGCCAAACGTGAGAACGACATGTCTGTGGGTGGAGTTGGCGAAGACCTAATGGGGATTCCTGTAAAATGCATCTTAGAGATGGGGAATTGGCTAGCTTTAGCTTCGTGGGTAAGAGAGCTGAAAGTAGGTCTGTTGGATGTTGGGTAGCTGATGGAGAGTGCTCACCGAGAGGAAAAGGTATCTCCACTGGGTCTATGATGGGTGGAAGAGATGATGGGAGTTCCTCTATAAGTGGAGGAACATATAGGTGCTCCTTTGTGGGTGGAGGAGGTAATGGGTGCTTCTCTGTGGGTGGAGAAGGTAGTAGGTGCTCCTCTATGGGTGGAGGAGGTAATGGGTGCTCCTCTACGGGTGGAGGAGGTATGGTAGGTAAAGGTTCTCTAAGTGGAGAAGCTAGGGGTGAAATGGTCTCAATGTTAGTGGAAAACCCCCTGTTGGGGATGAAGGAGATGAAAGGTGCCCTTCTATTGGTGAAGGAACAATGACGGTTGGTTCCAATGTGGAAGGAGGATTTCGGGATAGGATTTCCTCTATGGAAGGGATGTGAGGTAATTGAGAGGCTACAGGTACCTTGTTAAAGATAGCATTAACCTCACGGGTATGGGTATCATGAGTGGATGTCTCACCGGTTTGATTGGATGAAGGGGCATGATTGGGAAATGGTTTTTTGAAGATTTGTAGATTTTGGTTGTGTCAGGTGGCATTGGGATTATCCACGGTTAAATCATCTTTCTCGAGCATTTCTTGGATAATATTCTTGAAAGTGATGTAGTTGCCATCACTATGACCCTTCACTTATGAAATATGCTCTTTATTCATTTTAAGACACTAGAACAAAGAATTTTTATTTATTTTTATATAAATCTATTCTAAATTACAAAAACACGCCATCACTTTATGACCAAGTTTTAATAATTTTTCTCTGTAATTCAAAACACACGACCAATTAATGTAAATCGGATCACACAATTACTTTTAAAACCAATGTTCTTTGTTCACATATTTACAATATGGAACACACATTCATGCCATTCAATCATATAACAGATACCATATGCTACTGTAAATGACTTGAAGAACTACCGATCTCCCATTTTATGGCTCGGAGTTTCAGCGATCTCTCATTTCATGACTCGGTGACTTACCGATCCTTCATGTTAATCCATGTATTATATACTAAGTATATAGGGTTCTATTTTTGTTTCCGGTTATCAAAGTGTTCCATTTAAGAGGCCTATCTGAATATTTGTTACTGATATTCATCTGATATCCTGCTTCTTAAACTAGGTGATTAGGACAACGTAACCAGCAACTTGTGATACTTTGGCCAAATATTTTCACATGCTTTGCATGATCATATTCCCAGATGTTATACACATCAATGGAATATGTCCTTCACCTCACTTCATCTATTATCTAGAATGGTCTTTTTTGACCTCTGTCATTCCTTCCATCCAAAGTTAAGCTCTAACCCAAACTAGCAATATGAAAGAGTATAGGAAGGCACTCACGGTAACTAAAGGTATGCAGACATACTATGTCGACCCTAGACGACTGTGTGTGTCTAGTTACCTTTAGCCCTCCGGAGTCACTCCGTATACGCGGTCACATTCCTATCATCGTCTAAGTAACTTAGTCCCAGCTTATGTAAACTTGATGATTCGATTCGGGAGGGTGTTGTAACATGTCAGCTACAACATTGTGTCGTCATGAAGGCCCCACCTTCATGAAGACACCATATTACAGCTGGCGTGTGTCAAGGTCCTACGGAATCCTCTCATCAAGGAATACACATCCAGCTTGAGTGTGATTGGATTTAATCTTAAATATTTAAGATCAATTTTCAGCAACCGTGTTGATCCTTTAACCTCATTGTTCGTTACAGTTGCATAGCTAAGAGAGACTTAATTTGTCTTATAGCTTAATATACGTTTACTCCTCCATACCGAAGGATTGCATATTTCCATCTTGGTTCTTTACTTTAAGCTTCAGACTAATAGTCCACTACAACTTAACGTAGTAAGTTCAACCTATTAAACTTAACCAAGTTTTATCCACAACTGTATTTAAATTCAGAATTCCATCTTATTAGACATCATTTGAATGAGGTCTAATTCTAAATGAATGTATTCATTTATTCTCCATAACCTTACTTCAATTAAGGTTTGTTACGAATAGATATGTTTCCTCATATCCGAATATCCTCTGGAATTAAACATTTCGAGGATATTAACGAAATCTGAGTACGAGGTTCAACTACCTCTTTTATTGATATTCCTTAGCTTATAAACTAATTCGAATATCGTTCAATTAAGAGTTCACATTCACTTAAACCCTTTTCAATGTCAATCTAAAATTCATATTAACCCAAGTATGAATTAATTGCACATTCCAACTTAAAAGTTGCATTCAAGTAAAGAACAGATATTATGTCCCTAAAAATCTGTCAACTATCATTTGAATAATTCCAAATCAATGAATAAAATTATATTCTCAATCTTATTCAAACAGTTTCAAAGTGATACAACCATTAAAATATCACACCTTTCCTTGTATTCAATCCTTAAGATTTAAAATCTATACAATTTACCAGTCCATACAACTGAACTTTATTTATATCAACAACATTACAACACATAAGGGAAGAAGAATGCAACTTCTTCTTTTCCCATTTCCTCATAGAGGAATAATAAACTATCAAATACGATCCATCCTTAGCTACTCAGAAGAAGCATCAGAAAACAACATGTCTTCATTTTTACTCAAGGAACCATCTACAAAATTTACTTGCATGGGTCAGTTCATCATTGAGAGCATATTAAGCACTTATCATTAAAATGAGGTGCTCTTAATTAACTGTCTCAATAAAAGAACTCTGCTTTTATGAAACGTTAATAAATTGAGATGGACATCATCTACGAATTAAGTGCTGATAAGGATGAGCAGCTTAACAACCCAATCATCTAATTACCATCACAATCAGACAAAAAGATTTACTAACTTTCTCCCAAATAATTACTACAAAAAGTAATTTCCTCTAAATAGTTCCAGAATAAAACATCTGTAAGAACTTAATACACATATGTATATAATGTTGTTCCAATGCAATTGCTATCAATTCCATTCCCTTGTAATAGTTGAAATTTCGAGAGATGAATTTTAACTAAGAATTCAAACAGAATTACTTCCCTTTCATACTACTCATTTAAATTCAAACAATCAAATGCAGAAGAGAAAAGTAGTCATTCACCATGAAAACACTGGTGTCATTTCTCAAAATTCATCAAACAACATAATACTTCTTTCAAATCAGAAAAGAAGGAAAACAACAATTAAATGCAGATGCTTACGCCTAAGGCAGTAAGAAATTCCTTCAATATCAAATATAGAATTTCAACTGAATAAGAGAAGAAATAATCATTACTTCAAATTATCCATCCAATGTTCTCTTTCTTTTCATCATAATTGTACTGAATAATTTAAACCAAGAAGTGATATCAATCAATGATAACAGCCAAAAGAGAAAGTAATTGAAGTCAATATTCGAATAAAAGGAGTATCATATTACCTCTTCTCCT
Source organism: Taxus wallichiana var. yunnanensis (assembly GCA_018340775.1). NCBI lineage: Eukaryota > Viridiplantae > Streptophyta > Pinopsida > Cupressales > Taxaceae > Taxus > Taxus wallichiana. The sequence goes on from CM031235.1 coordinate 401,123,081, forward strand.
TGCTTAGCTGAATATCAACTTATTCAGTGCCAACCTGTTTCCCCATAGGTGATTTTCTCTAACAATTATAATTTAGTAATTAAAAACTTACTAACTACCATTCCAGAGAGTTTGCCAGAATTCATTTGCATCTGGTCCGTAAGTTTCAATATCAACGGCACCTCTAAATAAAATCATTTCCTTTTAATTTTTCACCCAATGAGACATTCTTATCTAGATATAAACAAGTAAGAGTGTATCAACAACAAATCATGCTTTCATCGTAATAATAAAAGAATTCGCTTTCCAAACACCAAAGTAAGAAATCCACTCATATTCCGTTTCAATGAAAACAATGAAGAATTTTCAATCCGTAAATTATATATATATATATATATATATATATATATATATATATATATATATATCATTGAGTTCAACTAGACACAAAATATAAATTGTATGCTCTACCTAGTCCATTCTATAGATCGACTTCTCTATTCCCATTCAGATCAAAACTTCTTTCCAAACAGTCATATACGAATACCAAGAACAAGTAGGTAGAACATCATATCAAACTAGAACAAACAATGTAAAGATGCTACTATGATCTTACTATCCCTAGAAGGATTCATACGCCATACGCTATAATATGACAAGAGAACAGTCATACAAAAGTCTTGTCAAGCATTTTTACGGCTTTCCATATCCATTAGCGCACACAAATCATAGACAACAATTTGCACATTGTTGTTACCTTCAGCAAGATCGACCCATAATGCACAATGAAACCCTATTACCCATTACTTTCAGAATTCAAAACAACAGAGAAGAGAAAACTCGTTTCATTAATTATTTCAGTAAGAAAACACTCATTTTCTTCAAAACGCAACAAGAATACCCAATCGTGTTTGTTTTATAATGACAACTCAAACCAGAGGTCACACCGAATCATTTTATCATTCTTTTTTTTTTTTTTTTACAAGAACGCACAGAACTCAGAAAACAATACTCACACGGCTAGTACATTCATCAACTCAAACCCATAATGGGTAATAGAACGAATACCCAACACTGTCAAACAAAACTCATACAACAAGGATAGATTTATTTCATTTACTCACATTTTGCAAAGAAATACCCAATTCGTATTCATTCCCAACAGGCATCTCAACATGAAAATCACATTAATTGAATCAACAATTCCATTTTACAAAAACACCCAACATAAGAGCAGAGTTCTTTTAATGAAGACGCTTAAACAAGAGCAAAATGGTTTAAGGAGAAGGGCTCAACATGCCTGTAAATTTTCTCGTGGCTTGAAGAAAACCACACCCACAGGAGCTATTCTTCTCCATGGCGACAACAGCAAGGATCTCCCAACAATCTCCTAACTTCCACAGGCTCAAAAATAGTCGTGGCTACTCCAAACAACAACAACTATAACCAGAATAATAGCAGGTTCAAAAGAACCATGAAAGAAATGTAGAGCAGTCTCAAAACCGAAAGAACACAATGACCACCAAAATTTCCTCTATCCTCTTTCCATGATGAGTTGGTCGCTAAGACCAAGACCATTAATGCATTGAATGCATCACCTTTTTTTTATTTCACGCCATCACCGACTCGGGTTGGCGAGTTTCATTTTTTTAAGTTTTGCATGTTATTTCCATCTTAGCTACATAGCTAGTTGGATGTCTCCAACTTTTCCATGTTCCCACCAAACTTGGCATTTAAACTGCAAGGACATCATTTACTGTCCTAATAAATTTCTAACCTTCCCTTCTTATCCGCTTCATCAACATGGGTCCATAGGTCCCCTTCTTAGGTTAGTAATAGTTTAGGTTGCATTGTCCATAGTTAGGTTTCACCAAGGTCTCAAGTCATTAGGATTTGCAACAATTTACATCCCATGCAATTTAAAATCCACGTAGGGTAGTAGTTAGGTTATAGGATAAAACTTAGTTATAGGTTAGAATTTAATCCCATAGTATTTACTTAATAGTTTCCAACAAGTTTTACCGACTGGCGTTCATAACTAATATGATGCAGGATGTTCCATCCAACACGCATATCTATACCCTGAGCTCTTGTATTAAAACTCTTTTTGCCTTACGCTCTCCGGCATTACTATGTGTATGTAGTTTGAAAATAAACCTTTTCCATTGGCATCAAGGTACCGAATATTTATACTGTAACTAGGTTCTATAAAATTTATAACGACCTTCAGTCTAGTTTCAGACTTCATTCCTTATAGAAAATAAATCAACAAAGCGATCTCAAAGAAGGCCACAACATACCTTGGATCAATGGAATTGATTCAAGGTGTGTTGTCAATCAACAATAAGAGTTCATCAATCATAAAAGCAAGTTTGTTGTTTCACACTTGCAAAACACAAGTTATAATGACCTCCATCCCAAGTAAACAAATTACAGTAAACAAGGGTCCAGATTAATAACACATTCTTTTTAAGATTAAAAGATATATCTTAACATAATTATCCTCATTTCCACAGTTACAACATCATGAAAAGAGATTATCATAATAGCTTATAAAAATCAAGATGTTACATTCCTCCCTTCTTAAAGAATCATCGTCCCGATGATCAAATTAGCCAATTCATAGAGTTTCTAGGACAAAATTCAATTATCGTCCTTCCATTCATAAGTTCATACCAAAAACAAATCTAATCATCAAAACAATGTTTTAAGATAACTGTAAAATAGACCAGTAATTGTCTATATTTGGTAGAATTATCAGTTTTGAATTCAATTTCGATCAAACAAGTATGGAAAAGCATATCTCATTTCTTCGAGATTTTCCCAAGTTGCACTTTCTTCGCTAAACTGGTCCCATTGGACCTTACATTGATTCACTTCGTGATTTCTTAAGTACAACTGGTGAGTTCCTAGCACTCGAATGGGCTTAACCATGATTATTCATGGGTCTTGGACCTGCAAGGAATTCCAATTCAACACATGTGATAAATCTGATACGTATTTCTTAAGCAAAGAAATATGAAAAACATCATGCATTTGTGATAAAGCAGGAGGTAATGCTAGATGATAAGCTACAGGGTTGATTATTTCAACAATTTCAAAAGGTCCCACATAACGAGGCGATAACTTGGCAGCCTTGCCAAAAGTTATAGAACTCTTTTTCAGCTTAACCGAAGAAAGACCTTCTCACCAAGTTTATAATTCCTATCAACCCGCTTTAAGTCTGCATAACTCTTTTGCCTATTGGCAGCCTCCTTTAAATGTTCCCGAATCATTTTAATTTGTTGTTCCATTTCCGTAAGGATTTCTGGCCCAATTACCTCTCTGTCCTCTACGTTATCCCAGCTAACAGGGGTTCTGCATTTTCTTCCATACAATGCTTTAAAGGTGCCATCTTTAAAGAGGCATGGTATGTATTATTGTAGGAAAATTCAACCAGTGGAAGGTATTCCTCCCATTTATACTGCTGGTCCATGCAATACATTCTTAACATATCCTCTAAAACTTGATTGACTCTTTCGGTCTTGTCCATCCATCCGTTTTCCGGATGATATGCAGAACTAAAGTTTAATTTAGTTCCCAAGGCTGCATTAAGTGTTTGCCAAAACCTTGATGTCATCCTCGGATCTCTGTCCGATATGATCAATTCGGGTATTCCATGCAATCTGAAAATTTCATGTACAAATCTTCTTGCTAACACTGGTGCATCATCTTTTAAATTACCAGCAATGAAGTGTGCCACTTTGGTTAATTTTTCGATGAAAACCAGGATGATATCATGCTTATTCCTTGACATAGGTAATCCTTGAATGAAATCCATCATTATCACTTGCCATTTGTACTGCAGAATGCTGTGGGGATACAGATAATCCAGCGGGATGCATATGTTCTACCTTAACATGCTGACATTCCAAGCAGTGTGTCACAAATTCCACCACATCCTTTTTCATTCCCTTCCAGAAATATTGTTGCTTGAGATCAACAAGCATTTTTGTAATGCCAGGGTGTCCAGAAAAAGGTGAATTATGAAATTCAGTTAACAATTTCTTTCTTAAATCATTTTCCAAGGGTATATATACCCTGTTTTCAAACCTCATAATTCCTTCATTATCAAAACGAAATCCCTTATACTTCACATCCTTTGGATTTGCAGCAAGTGTTGTTTTAACTTGCTGGAAATAAGAGTCAGATTCCATGACATCTTTCACCTCATCCTTAAACTGAGTTCTTAATGTTATAAGAGAAGAGATGTGCTTCCTACGACTCAGAGCATCTGCCACCCTATTTTCCTTGCCTTTGATGTAGCTTATATCAAAATCATACTGAGATAGAAATTCTAACCATCTTCGTTGTCTTGCATTCAGGTTTGGTTGAGTAAAAATATACTTCAACCCCAGATGGTCGGTTTTTAACTCGAAGGGCTTGCCAAGAAGGTAATGCCTCCACATTTGAAGTGCATGAACAATGGCAGTGAGCTCTAGGTCATGTGGAGCATAATTCTATTCATGTAACTTAAGATTTCTACTTTCATAAGCTATGACGTGGTTATTTTGTAATAGAATGCCTCGAGACCCTCTCCAGATGCATCCATTACGACCGTAAAATTTCCATTTGGGTCGTGTATAGTAGTAAAAATAGGTCTTTATAGTTAGTTGTTCCTTTAAAATTTTAAAGGCATTTGTCAGTCCAGAAAAATTTCTTATCTTTCTTTTGTAGTGAAGTGATTGGGGCAGCAATTTTTGAAAAGTCCTTAACGAAACTTTCTATAATATCCTGCCAAGCCCATGAAGCTTCTTACTTCATGCACGTTCTTAGGCATAGGCCACTCGGTTATAGCTGCGATCTTTGAAGGGTCTACAGCTATCCCGTTCTTGCTTATAACATGCCCCAAATAATGCACCTCTGCATCATAAAAGGAACATTTTGATAATTTACCATACAACCTTCTCTTTCTCAAAACTTCCAGCACTATCCTTAAATGCTCTTGGTGCTCTTCGACATTTTTGGAGTATATAAGAATGTCGTCCAAGAATACAAGCATGAACTTGTCTAGGTATTCTTGAAAAATATTGTTCATCAAATTCATGAAGGTGGCAGGTGCATTCGTTAACCCAAAAGGTAACACCGTGAATTCATAATGCCCGTACCTTGTTCTAAAAGTTGTTTTATGAATATCTTCTTCCTTTATTCTCAGCTGATGATACCCAGATCGAAGATCTATTTTTGAATAGACTGATGCTCCACACATCTGGTCGAACAGATCATCAATCCTAGGAAGTGGATATCGATTCTTAATGGTTGCCTTATTCAACATTCTGTAATCAATGCATAGTCTTAGTGTGCCATCCTTCTTCTTTACAAAAATTACCGGCGCTCCCCATGGTGAGATGCTCGGTCTTATCAGCCCTTTAGTCAAAAGTTCCTGTAATTGAGCCTTAAGCTCCACCAACTCGAGGGTGGTCATTCTGTAGGGTGCCTTAGATATGGGTTCGGTTCCTGGCTTGATCTCTATTGCAAAGTCAAACTCTCGTTTGGGTGGAAGACCTGGTAACTCCTCCGGAAATACATCACTGAAATCCCTTAATAATGGATACTTTTCCATGAAATCATTATCTTCCTCAGCATTTTCTGTCATTCTTACGGCATACAAAGTGCAGCCTCTATTTTTAGCCCTTTTTAGTTGCATAGCTGTTAGTTTCCTAACTGCAACCTCACGCTTTACACCTTGAATGACTGCTGCTTTCTGCAGGTCATCAAAATAGACAAATCTATTTTTCATAATAGTCGACCTTTGCCTTATGTTCCGCCAACCAATTAACTCCTATAATGATATCATATGACCCTAAAGGAGTGACATACAGGTCAACTTCGGTGGAGAAACTGGGCAAGTCAAGAATTGCCCCAAAAAGGCACATTCGACTGTATGGACAACATTATTCCCATAATGCACTGTCCATGTCTTATCCATTCGTTCAGCTTTCCTTTTTAATTTCATTGCAAGTTTAGTAGAAATAAAACATTCAGTAGCTCCAGTATCAAAAAGTATGACTACAGGTGTACCGAATAACTTACCCGGAACTTCTATGGGTGTAACTTGCTTTTCAGCTTGTTTGTTAGCCACCGCAGCGTGTATCCTATGCTGTTGATCGCGATCATCCTTTTTCAGAGGACAGTGACTCGCGTAATGGTCTTTTCCATAGTTGAAGCAACCTCCAAGTGCTGGCCCCTTCCTAGGCTCAAATTTTCTACCAGCCTTGAAGTTATCACTCTGGCTTCCATAGGACTTTTGTCCATTACCACTAATTTTTGCAAAGCTGCTCCGCACACTATTTACAAGGTTTGTTCATTACTGATTTCTTATTGTTATCCACAAAAATTTTGTTTTTCATACCAAACCTTTTCCAGGGTCCCTTTTTGGGTGCGAGAGATGAAGAAGAGTTGGGAATCTTCTTCCTAATCTCCTCCCTATGAGCAGAAATTGCTCTCAATTTCTGTTCCTGTCTTATTGCCTTTTCGACAACTCCTTCCATAGTGGTTGGACCGTGGACATCCACTTCACCACCAATGATGGGATTTAGTCCCATTATGAACTTTCATATTCTAAACTTCTCATCAGCTTGGTACTGTGGCACATACTTAAGGAGTTTAGTAAACCCTTCCTAGTATTTTGTCACCGTCAGCCTTCCTTGCGACCAGTTCTGAAATTCAGTCATTTTCGATCAAAATAGAGTTGAGGCAGCCACCATTGCCTAAAATAACCTTTAAATTGATCCCAAGTTATGTCTGTTTTGACAATATTCAACTCAACCTTACGGTTGTCCCACCATGATGATGCTTCATGAGAAAGTTGATATGCTCCCCATATCACTTTGGTCTCCTCGGAGAAGTTTCTTATTGCAAAGTACTTCTCCATTTCACTGAGCCAATTTTCAGCCCCATCCCCAAGTGTTGTTCCATCAAACTTTGGAGGACTTATTCTCTTTATATCATTTGTAAGTTCAGTTGCTAATCTTGCCCTTTTATTTTCAAGGATGATTAGGAGCGTTCACATTACTATTATCAACACCCGGATTCCCTCCATTGGTGTTGTCCACAGGAGGTGGCTGATCATTCATATCAGCTTCTTCTTCCTCCTCCTCATTGCCCATTGATTGTTGTTCCAAAATAGTTAAACAATCTCTCATATCTAGTAGGGAAGCAAGGATTTCATCCAAGCTTTTGAGCAGTAGCTGCTTCTCCACCCGGTAATGGGTTGTTCGCAACATTTCCTCTTGTTCTGACCATTTTCTGTTCAATAAGAAAATGTAAACCTTATTAAATTGTGGACTCATTAGGTCCAAGAGCTGCAACCTTCAACTTCGATACCAAGATGTAACATCCCCATTTTAAGACACTAGAAGTAAGGAATTTTTTTTTATATAACGTTCTCTGTTTTGAATTATGTAATTCAAAACACATGACCAAGTTTTAATAATTGTTCTCTATCTAATTAATGTAATTCGGATCACACAATTACTTTTAAAACCAATGTTCTCTATTTGCATATTTACAATATGGAACACACATTCATTTCCATTCAATCATATAACAGATACCATATGCTGTTGTAAATGACTCGAAGAACTACCGATCTCCCATTTTATGGCTCGGAGTTTCAGCGATCTCTCATTTCATGACTCGGTGACTTACCGATCCTTCATGTTAATCCATGCATTGTATACTAAGTATACAAGGTTCTCTTTACCATTTCTAGTTATCGAAGTGTTCCATTTAAGAGGCCTATCTGAATATCTATTATTGATATTCATCTGATATCCTACTTCTTAAACTAGGTGATTAGGACAACGCAACCAACAACTTGCGATACTTTGGCCAAAGATTTTCACATGCTTTGCATGATCATATTCCCAGATGTTATACACATCAATGGAATATGTCCTTCACCTCACTTCGTCTGTTATCTAGAATGGTCTTTTCTGACCTCTGTCAGTCCTTCCATCCAAAGTTAAGCTCTAACCCAAACTAGCAATATGAAAGAGTATAGGAAGGCACTCATGGTAACTAAAGGTACACAGACATACTGTGTCGACCCTAGATGACTACATGTGTCTAGTTACCTTTAGCCCTCGAGTCACTCCGTATACGCGGTCACATTCCTATCATCGTCTAAGTAACTTAGTCCTAGCTTATGTAAACTTGATGATTCGATTCGGGAGGGCATTGTAACATGTCAGCTACAACATTGTGTCGTCATGAAGGCCCCGCCTTCATGAAGACACCAGATTGCAGCTGGCGTGTGTCAAGGTCCTACGGAATCCTCTCATCAAGGAATACACATCCAACTTGAGTGTGATTGGATTATAATCTTAAATATTTAAGATCAATTTTCAGCAACCGTGCTGATCCTTTAACCTCATTGCTTGTTACAGTTTCATAGCTAAGAGAGAGACTTAATTTGTCTATAGCTTAATATACGTTTACTCCTTCATACCGAAGGATTGCATATTTCCATCTTGGTTCTTTACTTCAAGCTTCAGACTAACAGTCCACTACAGCTTAACGTAGTAAGTTCAACCTATTAAACTTAACCAAGTTTTATCCGCAACTGTATTTAAATTCAGAATTCCATCTTATTAGACATCATTTGAATGAGGCCTAATTCTAAATGAATGTATTCATTTATTCTCCATAACCTTACTTCAATTAAGGTTTGTTACGAATAGATATGTTTCCTCATACCGAATATCCTCTGAATTAAACATTTCGAGGATATTAACGAAATCCGAGTACGAGGTTCAACTGCCTCTTTTATTGATATTCCTTAGCTTATAAACTAATTCTGAATATCGTTCAATTAAGAGTTCACATTCACTTAAACCCTTTTCAATGTCAATCTAAAATTCATATTAACCCAAGTATGAATTAATTGCACATTCCAACTTAAAAGTTGCATTCAAGTAAAGAACAAATATTATGTCCTTAAAAATCTGTCAACTATCATTTGAATAATTCCAAATCAATGAATAAAATTATATTCTCAATCTTATTCAAACAGTTTCAAAGTAATACAACCATTAAAATATCACACCTTTCCTTGTATTCAATCCTTAAGATTTAAAATTTATATAATTTACAAGTCATAAACAACTTGAACTTTATTTATATCAAACAACATTACAACACATAAGGAAAGAAGAATGCAACTTCTTCTTTTCCCATTTCCTCATAGAGGAATAATAAACTATCAAATATGATCCATCCTTAGCTACTTAGAAGAAGCATCAGAAAACAACATGTCTTCATTTTTACTCAAGGAACCATCTACAAAATTTACTTGCATGGGTCAGTTCATCGAACTGAGCATATTAAGCACTTATCATTAAAATGAGGTGCTCTTAATTAATTGTCTCAATAAAAGAACTCTACTTTTATGAAATGTTAATAAATTGAGATGGACATCATCTACGAATTAAGTACTGATAAGGATGAGCAACTTAACAACCCAATCATCTAATTACCATCACAATCAGAAAAAGATTTACTAACTTTCTCCCAAATAATTACTACAAAAGTACTTTCCTCTAAATAATTCCAGAATAAAACATCTGTAAGAACTTAATACACATATGTATATAATGTTGTTCTAATGTAATTGCTATCAATTCCATTCCCTTGTAATAGTTGAAATTTCGAGAGATGAATTTTAACTAAGAATTCAAAGCAGAATTACTTTCCTTTTTTCACTACTCATATAAATTCAAACAATCAAATGCAGAAAGAAAAGTAGTCATTCACCATGAAAACATTGGTGTCATTTCTCAAAATTCATCAAACAAGCATAATACTTCTTTCAAATCGAAAAGAAGGAAAACAAAAATTAAATCCAGATGCTTACGCCTAAGGCAAAGTAAGAAATTCCTTCAATATCAAATATAGAATTTCAATTTGAATAAGAGAAGAAATAATCATTACTTCAAATTATCCATCCAATTTCTCTTTCTTTTCATCATAACTATCATTTAAATAATTTAAACAGAAGTGATATCAATCAATGATAATATTTAAAAGAGAAAGTAATTGAAGTCAATATTCAAATAAAAGGAGTATCATATTACCTCTTCTCCTTGCTTAGTTGAATATCAACTTATTCAGTGCCAACCTGTTTCCCCATAGGGTGATTTTCTCTAACAATTATAATTTAGAAATTACAACTTACAATCTACCATTCCAGAAAGTTTTCCAGAATTCATTGGCATCTGGTCCGTAAGTTTCAGTATCAATGACACCTCTAATTAAAATCATTTCCTTTTTAATTTTTCACCCAACGGACATTCTCGTCCAGATATAAACAAGTAAGAGTGTACAACAACAACAAATCATACTTTCATCGTAATAATAAAAGAATTCAGCTTTCCAAACACCAAAGTAAGAAATCCACTCATATTTTGTTTCAATGAAAACAATGAAGAATTTTCAATCCGTAAATATATATATATATATATATATCATTGAGTTCAACTAGACACAAAATATAAATTGTATGCTCTACCCAGTCCATTCTATAGACTGACTTCCTTGTTCCCATTCAGTTCAGAACTTCTTTCCAAATAGTCATATATGAATACCAAGAACAAGCAGGTAGAACATCATATCAAACTAGAACAAATAATGTAAATATGCTACTATAATCCTACTATCCCTGGAAGGATTCATGCGCCATACGCTGTAATATGAAAAGAGAATAGTCATACAAAAGTCTTGTCAAGCATTTTTATGGCTTTCCATATCCATTAGCACACACAAATCATAGACAACAATTTGCACATTGTTGTTACCTTCAACAAGATCGACCCATAATGCACAATGAAACCCTATTACCCATTACTTTTAGAATTCAAAAAAACAGAAAGAGAAAACTCGTTTCATTAATTATTTCAATAAGGAAACACTCATTTTCTTCAAAATGCAACAAGAATACCCAAATCGTGTTTGTTTTATAATGACAGCTCAAACCAGAGGTCACACCGAATCATTTTATCATTTCATTTTTTTTTACAAGAACGCACAAAACTCAAAAAACAATACTCACATAGCTAGTACATTCAACAACTCAAACCCATAATGGGTAATAGAACGAATACCCAACACTGTCAAACAAAACTCATACAGCAAGGACAAATTTATTTCATTTACTCACTTTGCAAAGAAATACCCAATTCGTATTCATTCCCAACAGGCATCTCAACACGAAAATCACATTAATTGAATCAACAATTCCATTTTACAAAAACACCCAACATAAGAGCAGAGTTCTTTTAATGAAGATGCTTAAACAAGAGAAAAACGGTTTAAGGAGAAGGGCTCAACATGCCTATTAATTTTTCTTGTGGCTTGAAGAAAACCACACCCACAGGAGCTATTCTTCTCCATGGCGAAAACAACAAGGATCTCCCAACAATCTCCTAACTTCCATAGGCTCAAAAATAGCCATGGCTACTCAAACATCAATAACTATACCAGAATAATAGCAGGTTGAAACAACCATGAAAGAAATGCAGAGCAATCTCAAAACCCGAAAGAACACAATGACCACCAAAATTTCCTCTATCCTCTTTCCAAGGCGAGCTGGTCACTAAGACCAAGACCATTAATGCATTGAATGCATTACCTTTTTTTTATTTCCACGCCATCACCAACTCGGGTTGGCGAGTTTCATTTTTTAAGTTTTGCATGCTATTTCCATCTTAGCTACATAGCTAGTTGGATGTCTCCAACTTTTCCATGTTCCTTCCAAACTTGGTGTTTAAACTACAAGGACATCATTTACTGTCCTAATAAATTTCTAACCATCCCATCTTATCTGCTTCATCAACATGGGTCCATAGGTCCCCTTCTTAGGTTAGTAATAGTTTAGGTTGCATTGTCCATAGTTAGGTATTCACCAAGGTCTCAAGTCATTAGGATTTGCAAGAATTTACATCCCATGTAATTTAAAATCCACATAGGGTAGTAGTTAGGTTATAGGATAAAACTTAGTTATAGGTTATAATTTAATCCCATAGTATTTTACTTAATAGTTTCCAAAAAGTTTTACCGACTGGCATTCATAACTAATATGATGTAGGACGTTCCGTCCAACACGCATATCTATACCCTGAGCTCTTGTATTAAAACTCTTTCTGCCTTACGCTCTCCGGCGTTACTATGTGTATGTAGTTTGGAAGTCAAACCTTTTCCATTGGCATCAAGGTACCGAATATTTATACCTGTAACTAGGTTCTGTAAAATTTATAACGACCTTCAGTCTAGTTTCAAACTTCATTCCTTATAGAAAATAAATCGACAAAGTGATCTCAAAGAAGGCCACAACATACCTTGGATCAATGGAATTGATTCAAGGTGTGATTGTCAATCAACAATAAGAGTTCATCAATCATAAAAGCAAGTCTATTGTTTCACACTTGCAAAACACAAATTATAATTACCTCCGTCCCAAGTAAACAAATTACGGTAAAAAGGGTCAGATTAATAACACATTATTTTTAAGATTGAAAGATATATCTTAACATAATTATCCACATTTCCATGATTATAATCATCATGAAAAGATATTATTATAATAGCTTATAAAAATCAAAACGTTACAATACGGGCATGCAAGTAGTAGGGTCAAAACTAGTGTGTGGTTTTATGGGTGGAAGGGTGATGGCTCCAACTTTGATAATCGTTTCTAAGATAGAAGAGTAAGGTTCCCCAATTGGGGTATATTTTTTCTATGATTGTCCGAATCAAAAAGCCTAGACAAATGATAGATTAGATGAGGGTGTAGCCTGATTGGATGGATGAGCTGGGCCAACCTTGAGTACCACTACATTAGCAGTACCCTTAGCCTTTGAATAATTGGTTGGTGGTTTAGAAGAAGAATAGGTTTCATTCGAATTGAATTCTCGAATTCTTATTTTGTAATTGGATTTTCTTCTCTTTGATGGCTTGAATCTCTAACTTTCGTGCCATAGTGAATGCCTCATCAAATGTTTGGAAAGTTTGAACCTACAAGGTCAGGGAGATATGTCTCAAAGCACAAGCTCATGTGGAGATCTTGATGAGTTCGGATTTGTGGCGTTAGAAGGTAAGTTGATTGATCGGCTATGCCTGTGAGTGACAAAATCTGTGATAGATTTATCCTCATACTGACGTGTGGAATATAGATCGGTCATGGTAACCTTGTTGGAAATATTGATAGAGAAATGATCCAAGAAAGCTTGGGATCCCTAATTGAATGAAAATATAGTGTTTAGGTAACCGACTATACCGAGTCTAATACAAAGTTGAGTGAGAGACATGGGAAAGGTTCTCAAAAGCAAAGCATCATCATGAGCAATCAGATAACACCTGTGTTTGAACGAGCGCAAATGTTGTTGTGGGTCTTCCTTACTATTGAAGTGGTTGAATTTAGGCATTTCCTAATGCATAGGGTATGAACGGATAGGAATGGATGGGTGAATAGGCTCATTGAAAATCTCATCGTAGGTGAGAGTGTTGTGGGAGCTGGAAACCGATGCCTCCAATATCTGCATCTTATCCAACATCAATTTAATTAGGTCATTGGTGGGTTATGATGATTGGATGCCTCCTATAGCATGAGGAGGTTGGTTTTGGGCATGTGATGGGGGTGGCATTCTAGTGTATGGGGCTGCCATGTAAGGTGGTGAAGAAGAAGGCAATGAAATAGGGGGTACGTACTCAGAATGAATAATAGATGAAACATGTGGTTGTTGGTAGTATGTATATGGGGGTGGAAGGGTCGTTGTAACCCTAGTGGAAATAGGGGCTAATGATTGTGGAATGGAAAGAACCATGTTCTGAAATGGGGTAGGAGTCACCAATACTGGAAGTGGGAATGTAGCTACAGGTATGTGTGAGACATTAGTGGTAGATGAGGTTGTGTTTGGGGTAGCCGTCAAGGGTATGGTGGATGTAATGGGTGCAATAGAGGTAATAGACACGGTAATCATGGTGGGTATAGAACCTAACTACGAAACAACTAGGGGTAAAGTGGATGCAGGCAAAGATGGATCTAGATGGGGCTGATGTGGAAGTGGGTGTGAGAGTTGGGGGATAGATACAAGCATGCCATATATCAATTGACCCGAGGCATCTCGAGTGGATGAGTGGGAGAGGTAAAACTGCAAGGTAGTAGGGTTCTGGTCAAGGAGTCATGTAAACTCCTCATCTTTGGTAGCGATAGTGGTAGGTTGGATGGGATCCATGGTTGGTGATAAAATAAAAGGTGGTGAGGGACTAGGTGGGAGTGGTTGACAATTGGCGTGGAACACAAGGGCACTTGCTTGTCTTTGGGTCAGCACCATGTGAACCAGTATTGATCAGGTAGGGCTGCTTCTCTATAAATGATACAGAGAACAACAGGAATAGGTGAATCTGGTGATAAAAAATAGATGAAGTAACGAATGGTGGGTGGAATGTGAAACAGGCTAACCGATGCTGCCATCAAAATCGACGTTGGTCGCTGGTAACCATCGCTTCATCGTAGAAAATGGACAGTGAGTAAACAATGAGGTAGAAGGAAAAATATGACAAGAATGCCAAATATGGGGATGTGTAAAACGTCAATGGGAAAAATGATAGTGATAGAGACTATGGAAAGTGGAAGAAAGTGAAGTGAAAATGTCCTTTTGAGTAGGTTAGCAAAAGGACTTGGAACCGATGTTGGTTGGGTATAACCGATGGTGGTCAGAGGTAACCGATGACGGTTACTATGAAATTGAAATAGTGATGAAAGAAAGTGGTTGTGAATTAAAATTTGATGTAGAATCAGACTGCACTGGAAATGATGATGATATGGCCCAGGCACACTCAGGTGAAGCCGGAATACACCAGCTATGATGAGGAGCATGCAAGGATGAACAAAAAAGTGATGAACGTGATCTTTCACCTCAAAACACAAGCCAAGTAGAAACACTAAGAAAATGTGATCCTAGGAGTGCCCTTTCTATTATGTTTGTTTAGCTTATGCTATTTAGGGACCGACACATGAACTCGTGAAATAGATTTTTTTGGTGAGGATGGCTTCCTACAAAGAAGGAGATCTAAAGGGTGAGGTTTCAAGTATGTTATGGTGGGGGCGGGCTTCACTCAAGTATGACTCCAACAAAGCAGATGAGTCAGGTGCCCACTATGCTATGATCATGTGATCATCTCGGCGTCTTCCAAGTAAGATGTTGTTTAAGAATGTATGTATTTTGAGTTTTTTTGTGGTTTGGTAAGACTCAGAGAAAGAGAAAAGGATAGAAGTGCTTTTCTACGATTCATTTGTCAACCATCAGCTGGTAATGACTTCCAGCATATAGGTTGCCCTCAATTAATGTGAGCTAATACAAAAAATCAAAATGAAATGCAATGATTTTAAAACCCAAATCGAAAATGTGAAATTGGATGACACAATAAGATGAATAGGAAGAGGGATGCTCTTTCACTAGAATGTAGAAAACATGAAGAAATGATTCCTTTTAATTACACCAAAAGAAAAGTTTCCTTTAGAGAAAAATAGAAAGGAGATGTGGATTACCAGGGAAGAAAATTAGTGTGTACGCTTTTAGAAGGGAAAAAAACACACAATTTTTTCCTAGGAATGAATGAAATGCAAGGAACCCGGATGGGTCCCACCAGGGCATGCCAAAATGTTTCACCTTTTACTTATATTGTTTCTTTGAATCGCGTTGATGAAACAAATACGGTAACGGATGTAGGAGGAATACCTATTGAAATGTCGGTTGATGGGTTGTTGCGTGCACATGACTTCCGAATCCACAATTGACCATGGCAGCTTCCTTTTGGCTAGGAGGAACTACCCGTAATGAACGAAAGACCACCAAAAGGAATTAAACAATATGGGCGATGAACTACCTAGTGTGAGCTAGATCTGGGAAGTATGATACTTCCTAGATTCTTTGTCGATCCACTATTTTAAACAAATTAATGATGTAAACAAAATAAATCCTATTGTTATTTTAAAACGATTTAGGTATCTCACTTAAAAAAATAAGAAAGTAGATCTAATCTAACAAGCTAAGCTAGAATAGAATCCACATGGTCAAATGATTGGTTTTGGGTCTCTGCAAGTCGATAAAGGTCTCGGGTAGGTTACAGGTGAGTGAGGGTGAGGTAAAATTAGGTGGGTAGGTCTCTATTTAAGGTGTGTGGGCAATCAAAGAGACAGGTGTCGATCGGGGATGACTGACGATGGTTAGGTATAATCGGGCCTTGATTCTCGTGAGATCTGGAAATGTCATAGAATAGGGTTTTGGTCTCCTTTGTGATTACACAAAGGATTTTGTTTGGTTAGGATGAGGTATTGGGTGACTGGAGTAGGCTTTTGTGAGGTTTTAATGAGTCTATGGAGGTGAAAATGTTGGAGAAGGTCAATATGGAGCAAGATAAATAATGGGTGATAAAATAATGATGAAATGAAACAAACCAGAGAAGTATGATGTTATACTTACTTGCATTTCATTCCTAAAGGTCTGTATGTGAAAGATCGATGTCTTTGATGATGGGTTTGAAGGCTGCAAGTGATCACCAATGAAGAAAAGATTCGCATGGGCTGCATGCACACTCCTCTTTTCTTGGATAGATCGGATTGTGGTTGGGTTGGTGTGCAAGAGAAGATGCTCAATCTCCTTCCTTGGATCTCGAGTTTTTACTAGAATTTGTTCTGTGAAGATGTGTTATCTCTCGAGATTTTTTCTTACCCATCAACTTTTCCCAATGTTTGCCCACTTTTTCCAACCTTGAGAATAAGGTAGTTTAGGGGTTAAAAGGGGTAATCGACGGTGGTCCGGCTTAACCGACGATAGTTAGGGATAACCGACGTTGGTCAAGGTGGGATTTCCTAGGTTTACCAAACTTAGAGAGATCCTCCTAATTTTCTTGGATCTTGTGTCATTATCCTGATTATTAGACTTGGAGCTTCTTGTGAGCATGCGGGAATGTGGTTAGAGGGAATGTAGTTATTGATTTTTAGGGTTTGGGTAAGTCTTAGTTAGTTATGGTAACTTGCTAAGAATAGTCTTAGGTTGAGTTAGATTAACGAGGTGTCTAAGTGAACTATATGGGTAGATATTATTTAAATAATATATTTAAATAGTAAATATAGTGAGGATAATGCATTAATTTAATTAAATTAATATTAGTGGGGTGAAGGGAGTCATGGCTCGGTAAATGTAAAAAAAGGTGCTTATATGTCGAGGGACAAAAGGGGAGTGTGACCTAATTTTAGTGTCTACAATTACATAAGGAGAATGAGAAGTTGGAAGAGTGTTCGGTAAACCTTCAAGAGTATCATGTCCATGTATTGACATGGGGGATGTAGGTGATTGCGCATGGTCTTGAGGCGGTTGTGGAATATTAGGCTATATAACTCCGCTTGTGCTAAAGTGAAAACAATGGAATTTTGTGTGTAGCCTCATTTAAATTCTCCCTTTAAATCCCAAGTGTGTCGGCCTATGACCCAACAAAAAATAGGTTCTCACTCGAGGCACACATGGGTGCTTTGAGCCCTCCTTTATGTGAGTTTTGCAAGAATGCTTCACCATTAATGGAGGAATGTTTACAGAAACAAAAATACAAGTAGAAGTAAATATACTAGATCTAAGAATAAATGCATCATGAAAATAACATAAGCATTATAACAATATGAAGGAATCAAATCTAAACGATGAGCCAAGTGAACACTATGGTTTGAACCAATTAACACAGATATGTAGAACAACCATATATATATATATATATATATATATATAATGACAATCATTGTTTACAATAGCCATACTACATCAAAAGGGTCATATCAGACCGAATAGATCAAGATAATAACACCCTACAACTAGAAATCCTATATTACCCCCTAGATCCATTACATATTTATCACCACGAATCTTCCATTGCACACACACTCGACCTCTATACACACCCTCTAATATATAACTCTCTACATATCCATTTTAGATCCAAATGCTTCCTTAAATAGGATGGAAGCTCACCTGATCATTATTCTAGAAGAAATCCTACATGTCAAATGTCATCATCTCCTGATATGCTTGAGTGCCCATGCCATGCAGATGCAAGCTATCCATAAAAACCTCCACTTTCTAGCCCATAACCATAAAGATTCCCTAGAGTATTATTTTCTTGAGCCTCAAGTATCCATGTAACAACCTTGTCATCATTACACTTATCCGCAGCCTCAAATTTTTTTCATGTGATTCCCTTGAACTCAAATGTTGCTAACTCCTTAAACTCTTTTCCTACTCCAAAGTGCACCAACATATCTCTTGTTGCATGCTTTCACCAACACAATTTTATATATAGTACCTTCCGCGTGAACTCAACCTTTGCTTTAGGACTTTGTCATTTTTTAGGATCAACATCAACCCACACTAAACATGTTATCCATCCTAGGAAATAATATATCCTCCAAAAATCAAAGAATGAAGAATGTAAGGAAAGAATAATCTATACGGCTTGTGCCAAAGAATAAAAGAATTTTACTATTCTTGCACAAGGACTGGGAAGTCTTTGTTCAATGATGATTAAATTTTATTTGAGGAATCCACCTCACTCTATGATTTTTGAAATAAATCCCCTATTAGCACACTGAATTCATCAAATGATAATTATTCACCCTTAGCCTTGATTGCATCATCAATGTTATCCATCGGGTTGGTAAGGTCACTCAGTGCATCCATCCTTTGCGTGACCTAGGGATATAATTCCTTTAATTTATTTTTAATTGAGACCCTTAGGCCTTTAATCACCTTTGAATTCTTCTCAACTTCCACTATGATTTTTTCCCACTCCACCCTATTACCCTTGTTCTTCTCTTGGAACTCCTTTAGGTCCACCTCATGGGTAGAAACCAATATACTTGCCACCTTGTTCCTGTCTCCACAGTTGTCATAGAAAACTTCATCCATGTGTGTCATGGTTTTAATCAAGTTAAGGAGCTTAGAGTACCTAGTAATGGTCTCCTCAATCTTTAAATTCTCCTATTCTTTTTGTCACACCAATAATTCCTCTCACAAATCTAGCACAAGTAGTTTCTTCTCCATTATGATCAAGTGCATAAAATCCTCAAGGTAGAGAAAAATTGACTCATAATTTTTCTTAGGAGGGTCCAAATATGTGCATGCTAGAATGATGGAGTCTAACATAGTCTCTGCCTTCTTGTATGCCTCATGCACTTTTTCCTTATCCTCTCTCAACTCAGCCTTCAGCTGCACAATTATGGACTCCTTCCCTTTTATCTCCACATCCTTCTCTATTATCTCCTTATTCTTTTCCTCCAATTCCTCCTCCAAGATTTTATTCTCGTTATTCATCCCGAATAACTATTCCTCCTCTTCCATAGATACGTTATTGAGTACATTACATGATTGTTCATTAGTTAGCATTTGTTGAGTATCTATGATGGGATTTAACTCATTGGGGTTATGCATCTCTATTCTTCGAAACTCGTACCAACTTCAAACTCGGGCTCATCAACATGGAACTCAAAATTCCATGACAACATCTTCTTTTTTTGCATGTACGCACCATATTTCTCAAAATATGACCAAAAAAATAGTTGGTCTATGGGAACTGTGCTCTAGAACTATGCACACAGGGCCTTATACGGGTCATTGATATAATTCATGTGTCATTTCTTTGTTATCATGCCTTTACCACTATTGTGTGCTCCTTTTGGGAAGCTAACTAATAAAATCTTCTCCTTGTCTATGCTCTCTTCTACCTCTCTCAACATTTCTTCAGCGTTGTGCTCCACTTCATGCTCCACTAAGTTCTAAATGATGTCTACCACTTACCTTTCCACAGTTTCCTCCAACTGTCCTCTGGCCAAGTGTGGGGTCTTCTTTGCATTCATCCCTACTTCTTCTTCACTTCCTCCCACATTATGAGCACCCTCCTCATATTAATCCTTCTCCACATCATCCGATTCATGTACATAATACACAGAGGGATCTTCACCTTCTTCACGCTCTTCGTTCTCTTCCTCAAACCTATCACCCTTCATGCTCTCCATCTCCTCAGAGTCTAAACTCTGTGCTATCTTCTACTTCTTCTTCACTGACGACTCTTACATCATAGGAGACATTTCATTCTCATGTGACTTCTCCTTCATGGGGGTTTTCTTCCTCCGAGTGTAAGTACTTGTGCCCCCGCATGACTCTTTTGATTCCATGGTCCGAACTATATGTGCACTTGTTGACCTACTATCTCGGAGTTTATTTTCTTTCCCTCTTCTTTGGCACCACCTTAATTCTTCCGGAAGGGTCCTCTAGGATGTACACACCATCCTCAACATATGCAAAATTTTCAAACTTGGGACTTAGGTGTACATAGACCCTTGCTACTATCTTTCCTATAATAATTATTGACATGGACTCTACCATATGTACTTCGTGAGAGACATACTTCTCCACATAGGCATGCTTCTTAGGATACAATAAGGTTCGATGCAGTGTGTGGTGATCCTGATATACCTCACTTAGATCAAATCTAATCTTCTTGGCCTCCTTGAACCTGTTAACCACACTTTGAAAGTATTACGCTATGAAGACAAAGGGTATTTTACACCATGGAATTTTCGTGTCGTCGGTTAAAGTGAATCTGCCATGTAGAAGTGCTTTGGTATACCGTGAAATCAGCCTCACCATCCACCAACATTGGAAGTTGCTCATGGATTCTCCATTCTTCCCCAAATGCATCGTGTATTCTTTTATACTACTTCTCCAAATGGTCTTTATATGGAGCAGTCATTATGTCATAAGTGTATGATTCAAACCTATTAACAGGGGAAAGGTTCTCAACAACGTATTCCCATATGTAGATATTTGGCCCATCGTGCACTCAAATCTCAAAAAACAAAATGGTAAGAAGGATGTTACAATACATGATATTATCCCTATCAAGAAAGAAATCTATGATATCCTCTCGTAATGAAAGGTGATACATTGTAGGTTGTTCCTTCAGAAATTTTATTTTAAATGTACAACCACCTCTTGTCCACTTGTGTCCACCGCTCTTGTCCATTCAACTTGGAGAGCAAGTGCACGTCCATATTCATTGCTGGTGTAGTAATTTTTATGCCCTTAGAAACACATTCTAATCCCATACGCACCTTCCTATCACCTATGGGCACTCGGGCACTCACTCAAGGAACGTGCGGGTGTTGAGCCCCTCCTTTATGTGAGTCTTGTGAGAGTAAATTTCTTGATGACTGAAACTTAGATGAAAAAGGTAAAGAACCAAGAATTCATTCGAGAGCTTGAAGATGAGTTATTATATCATTATACCTATTTGGATAATAAGAGAAAAATCAAACTTATAATAGGTCGATTCATACCATAAAGGAAATGCACTAGATTTTACACCCATGAACATTACATATTTTCAATAGAACCATATATTTCATATTGATCATAGTTAAGAAACCATATGACATTCACCAAGGCCATAAAAGACCAATGTATCAATGAAAATAAGACTCATGCATCAGAATTCCTAACTATGCTTCCCATATTAACAAAATATTTTCCCAGACCCATCCCTCTAGACAAGCTATTACTCCTATAATCCTCTAAATGAAAACCCCAACTCTCTGGAACCTTCTTATTATTCCTACAAAGCTTCACCTTTCATTCTCTTTATTTGCACTCTCTTCCTTGATAACGTCTCCCTTATTTTACCTGAGCATCTCTATATATAGTTGTATCGCCCATCACCATGCCTTTTTGGAGTAACAGATCGGTCACCAAGTGTCAAGGTGGTCCTCTAATGGAGCATGCTTATTCTCATCTAGGCTCTCCACTCTCTGTAATGATGTCTTTCTAGATCCTTCCATCACATGGAATATTCATTTCTTGACCACCAAGTTGTCAGGTTGGCACCTTATCCACTCTGCATGCTTAGTCAGTCACGCTTCTATCATGTACTCCCTAGAATGTTGAATATGGATAAGTCCGAAACCCTTTACTTTTAAAACCCTTATAAAACCCTTTTCCTATGCACCTTTACCCTATGCGCCCTTCGCATATTGGTCCCATGTGCGCATGCACCTTCTTGTACTTAGCCAATATTCTGAGGCCCAACATCACCCCACACTAAGCTTGTGTTCTCGTCCTCGGGAGCACCTCTTATTTAAAGAATGGTGGAACTCTAAATGGTTAGAATAAAGAATGAAGGAATGAAGAATAAGGAATGAATGAATTAAATATAGGGGCAACAAAGAAGAATTTGTTTATTGTTGAAGGAGTGGGAAATTCTTCCTTATATCCATTGCAAGATTCTCCAAGGCATCTACCTCGTTATGAGCTTTCTTACAAAGGTCACCTACTAGGGCACTCACCTCCTCAAAACTTAACTCATCCCCTTTGGAACTCATCATATCAACAATCCATTCTAGTTGTTTTCCAAAATCATCAAGCACATCCATCCTTTAGGTGATCGGGGTATAATTCCTTCATCAGTTTTTGATTGAGCCCTACAAGGTCTCGATGGCTTCCGATTTCTTCTCCACATCGGCTAGGATCTTATCCTGCTCTGCTCCATTCCCCTTATTCTTCCCATAAAACTCCTTGATCTTTGATTCATGTGTAGCAACTATAATGTTAGCTACCTTATCTTTGTCAGTGCAATTATCATAAGAAACTTCAACAATTTTTGTCGACCTTTACATTAGAAAAGATTTTGGTATACCGAGTGACGATCTCTACAACCTTTGATTTTCCTCTTTTTCTTGGCGCGTTAGTGCCTCCTCTATGGAATTTAAGGTGAGTGGCTATATTTCCATTATGAGGATGCAAGTTGAATCCTATAGGCACTGTAAGGTTGATACGTACTTTTTCTCGGGCGATGCTAGGTCGGGATGCTTTAAGACAATACCATCCGTAATCATCTCAATTTTATTATATAATTTACACACCCTTGCCTTTTCATCTTTCGGTTTGCATCTTAACTATGCGTTAATTATTTCTTCTTGCTTGGTGCTTGATCTTCTCAAGGATCCCCTCCTCCTTCTTCTCTAATTCCCCTTCTAGGAAACTCATCCTATCATTCCTCCTAGAAATTCTGGCCTCAACCTCAACTGAAACCTTGTGGAGTTCATTAAAGACACTCTCATCTGACAACTATTGAGAAATCACCGGGGGTTTATTCCTTTTCCTATGGCATCTTCATCAGTTCCCTTAGGCTCACTTTGAACTCAGGATCATCAACGTGGGACTCAAATTCCCAAGATAACATCTTCCTAGTCAGTGGGTATGCACCTTCTTTGTCAAATGAAGTCATGGCCAAGAGTTATTCTATTGGCACAGTGTTATGGAAGCACACATGTAGCACCTTGTTTGGATCATTGATATAACCCATTCCTTGCCCTTATGCGCCAATACACTCTTCACACTTCTTTGTGTAGCCTTTTAAAATCTTCTTGCTAGGCCAAGGTCTCCGCCCATGCTACCATACTCTTTTCCTATGCTCTCCTCTTCTATATCCTTGTTCCCTTCATCCACGCTGCACTCTAGCTCCTGTTCCACTAAATTTTTGATAATTATTGCCACTTCTCTCTTCGTGGCCTCTTCTATTTTCTCCTTGGTGAGGCCATGGGTCCTTTGATTTTTTTTTTCACCTCCTCACCGAACCCTTTTCCTTGAGTGTTTTCTTCCTCCTCGCCACTCTTTTCTTCATTTCCTGCTTCTTATGAATCATGTATATCATACATGGGATGATTCTAGACTTCTTCATCCTCTTCATTATCCTTCTCACCCATGTAGGCCTCCAAGCTCTCTGTCTCCTCCGAGTATTCCTTCCCTACTACCCTCTGTTTATTCCTAACTAGGGATTATTTCTTCTCTTCCTCTTCAATAGGCCATTCCTTTCTTAGTGATTCTTCTCATGTGGGAGGATATTTTTTCTCTAGCACCTCTTCTCGCTGGAGTCTTCTCCCTAATGGGGGTTTATTCCTATGTGTGTAAGTTCTCAGCTTGGTACTTGTCTCTAGCGCACCCAAAGATTGTGTCATTTGCACACTTGGTGATTTTTTCTTCTATACATCCTCTCCCTCCTTTTCTTTGGTCAACCTTCTTCCTCCTTGCAGAGTCTTCTAGAATAGAGACATCATTCTCCAAGTAGGTGCCTTTCTCAAAATCTGGCGTAATGCACAAGTACACTCTTGTTGTAGTTTTTTTTCAATTGAAAACGTCAATGGATTCATCATCTATGCTTCGTGGGAGACGTACTTATCCACATATGTGTGCCTCTTTGGGTATATGAGATTTATGCATAGCTCGTAGTGGTCTTGGTCCACTTTTCTCAGGTTAAACCTTCACCTTTTAGCCTCCTTGAAATAGTTGAACCCTACATGGAAATAATTTATAGTGAAAGAGAACGGTAATTTGCACCAGGTATCCTCCATTCTACCTTGAATGTGTTGCACATTCTCTTATACCATTTCTCCAAGCGCGCTTTGTGGGAAGCCATCATGGTATCACAAGTATACTTCTTAAATATTTTCGTGGGAGAGGTATCTTCATCTGGATACTCCCATACAAACTTCTCTAGCCCATCGGGTACTCTAATATCTGAGAATATGATGGTGAGGAGAATAATACAGAACATTATCTTGTCCCCCTCATACATGATGCTAATGATTTCATCAGAAATAAAGGCAGATAATTTGTAGATGGTTCCTTCTAAAATATTCCAGCATACATTCAACCATGCCTTGTTTACTTGTGTCCACCTTTCTTGACCATTCAGCTTGGTAACCAAGTGTGTGGCCATCCTCATTATAGGGTCAGGGATATCTGCGATATCAAAGTAGTGCAAACAATTTTTGTAGTCATAGGATTCCACAGTCACCTTAATGGCCTCCTTATCCTCTAAGTTGTCATCTATGGAGTCCCCTTCGCAGACCAAGACAGTAAACTTTGATATGAGTTGAGGGGTTATGTGCATTTTATGGCTTGCAAAATAGAAGTGGTCTTTATGTACATGTGACATCAACCACTGGTATAACTTCTCAGGCTTTCCAAAATAGGGAAACTCATATAGTTGTAGCAACTTGGCCTTACCCAACTTCACCTTCACCTCATCGTTGTAGATTGACATTCCTTTTGGTGTCCTCATATCATTTAGACAAACAAGTTCTAAAGACACCTCCTTCTTTTTTGGTACTTTTGTGATGATTGTAATTGCTCAAGGTCATCTTCAAGACATGTGATACCCATTCTTTCCCCAACAACACTCCATCTAGGTACTACATCTTTGCATACCACTCCTCATTAAAACTAGTTGTGGCAGTTTTTTTCCCTTTTCCCTTATTCTTGGTGAAATGGTCACCTTCTTTGGTGCTATTTTTACTTGTCAGGTTATAGCCTAAACTCTTCTTAATCCTCTTCCTTTCTCTTCTCAATCCTTTAGCTCAACTCGTGGAAGAATCCTTCTACTCTCATGCCCTAGCTGTCAGAACCCTAACTTGGAAAAACTCTTCCACAAGATGGTGTACTCCTCTGAAACTCTCTTCCCTATGCCCATGTACTTCTTCCACTCTATTTTATAGATCAAACCTAGTCACGTACTTAAATCTCTATGATTATTTCTTTGTACAACTCTCTTTTTATGGATGCCCTAGTTTGTAAGAGCTCTTTAATCTCGTAATAGCAAGGTAAATAATAACGTGCCCAAATTAATACTTATAGCTTTCCCCCTTTCCAAAGTAATAAATACTACACCAACTACCGATGTACTTAGCATTAAATTTAGATTTTTCCACTAAAGATGAACTTTAGTGCCCTTACCCATGTACCCAATCCGCACGAAACAATCTACAACCTTCGGCGTGAAAAAAATCCCTACCGACCGAAGAATCTTACGTGTGTGTTTATAATGCCAAAGGCACTTCTTCTATCCTTGACCTAATTTTTATCCTTGCCTACCTCATTTTGTTCATGTGCTTCTTATCCTTTATATGCGGTCTTTGTTAAGCTATCTTGACACCAAAATTTCTTGTATGTTATTTCCATGCGTGTTCCTTCTTTACACACTTTTTATCCTTCAATTTGGAAATTTAACTTTTACTACCAACTTGATCACACTTCACACTACTCCCTTCACATTACTCCACCCCACATGAAAATGGATGTGCGGTATTTTGTGTATAACAACATTTTTAAAGTAATAAATGGTTACCAAAGACACAAGGTGTAAAACAAAACAAAAAGAAAGGAACATGCAACAAGAAAGGGAAACACACGGAAAGGAAATGCATAAAGGGAAATCCTAAACTAATTGCAATACTACAATATTTATAAACACAAGGAAGAATTATTTATAGTAGAGCTTTAACTTACTCCCATTGAAATGGTCGAGTAACCTTGTCCCATCTAGTGCTTGTAACTAGCAGGAGCTTGGATCAAGGATGTACGAGATGATGTAAGAGTACAACTAATGGAATTTCAACTTCCCAAGATGGCATAGAAACTTGGAATCATACAACAAAACCATCTTCCCAACCTCAAACTGCTTATCCTTGATATGATGATCAAGCCATGCCTTTTTTTTGGCCTTTTCAATCTTCTACCTCCATCTAGTAAGTGATATCCTTTCGTCCAATTGCATTAACCTGGAAATCCTTTCCTCAAGTGCTTGTTCATCAGCCAATCCTCTTGTGCATGCTGTACATAGTGATGGTAACATTAATTCAACTAGAAAAATAGCCTCCATGCCAAACACCAATTGAAACGGCGTGGCCTTATTAAACCTTTTGTAGGATGTCCTATATGCCCATAGACCTATTGAGACATTGTCATCCCAATCATGTCTTCTAATGTCACAAATTTTGGTCCACATGTGACTTAGTATTTTGTTAAATTCCTTAGTTTTTCCATTAGCTTGTGGGTGATAAGGGGTAGTCTTGTGATGGGCCACCATAAATTCCTATAATGAATCTTGACCATTTCATTCAAGAAATTTGTACCCTTATCACTAGTCAAGATCAAAGGACATCCATACTTACTGATTATGTTTTCCCATAAGAATCTAGTAGTTTTCGTTGTAGTGCAATCCTTTGTAGGTGTTTCCTCTACCTATCTTTTCAAGTAATTAGTGCAAGTGATGATATACCATGAACCAATCCTTCGTGTGACTCGGTGAAATTGGTCCTAAAAAGTCAATTTTACATTTTTGAAATGGATTTTTTAGGATATCATCCTTAATGGCATCTCATCCATCTTTTCAAGTTTTCCAAGGTGTTGGAAATGGTTGTAGGCCTTGCAAAACTCAATACAATCCTAATAGATGCTTTCCGCTAGAGCCCTATAATTAGAATCTTCCATACGGTTGTATTTCCAACATATTTCCCTAATAAAATCCCACCATGTACTTGATCCATAATCACCACATGCTCATGTTCTAATATGCATCAGCATAGAACCTCATCATGACCTAACTTGTATGGATATCCACTAATTAACATGTTGGGTGCAGCACGTATTACTAACGTTTTTCTCTCCAATGCCTTCATCCCATCCAAAGGCCACACTTGTTTTAAGAATAACTATAATATCCCCCAAGTCGAGGGTGCACGCCTAACTTAAACAATTATGCATTTGGATGGTATCCTCAATGCTCTATGCATCCTCTCCCAAGTCAATCCTTGATAAGTGGTCAGGTCCTGAATTAATTTTTCATGGTTTTACCACAACTAAAAACTCAAATTATTGAAATAATAGGACCCAAAAACATATGTGCCCTTGTAAAATGTGATTATTTACCAAATATTTCAGTGTCATGTGATCTTTTCAAATATAAAAGGTGTTTCCAAGAGATACTACTACGAACTTATGTATACGTAGATCATTGATAGTGCCTTGTGCTCAGTAGTTGTGTAATATTGTTTTGTTGGTGTCAACTTCCGACTTGCAAAAAAAGGGTGTGATCAAGAATCCCCTCACCCTTGGGCTAGTACTAGTCTAATGACTATCCTTGAGGCATCAATATGCATGTGGAAGGGCTTATCCTAAGAAGGAAAGTGTAGTATGGTCACAACGACAAGCTTATCCTTCAATGTGTTAAAATATTCTTGCTATGCCTTTCCCCTATGGAATGCACTTTTGTGTTTAAGTAATTTTTCTAAGGGCTTGGTGATCTTGGCATATCCCTTAATAAATTTCCTTTAGTACCCCATATGCCCAAGGAATCTGCACACAACGTTTTGACTGGTTGGCTCCTTTAATCCCACAATAACTACAACTTTGGTGGGATCCACTAAAAAACCTTCCTTACATATAATATGTCCCAATAGGGTACCAAATGGAGTAGCAAAGACACATTTCATAATTTTGAGGAATATCCTCAACTATCGACATCTCTCAAACATAAACCTTAAGTTGTCATAATCATCCATCACTAATCCATACACAGTCCATT
Organism: Taxus wallichiana var. yunnanensis; assembly: GCA_018340775.1. Lineage (NCBI taxonomy): Eukaryota > Viridiplantae > Streptophyta > Pinopsida > Cupressales > Taxaceae > Taxus > Taxus wallichiana. The sequence goes on from CM031235.1 coordinate 401,151,560, forward strand.
CATCTAGGTAGACTTTGAACAAACTTATGAATGAAGTCTTGAAATGCTTGTACCAAGATGCACGAGAACACAATAGGCACATTATTCAACCCAAAAGGAATGACTATGTATGCAAAACTTCCCATTTAGTGGTGAAGGTTGGTTTCTTATTGTATTCCTTTTGCAATCCTAACTTAGTGGTACCACTCGAGAATCCATCCGTAAAAGAATAATTCTCACACCCAACTACTCCTAGAATTTATTGTGAAGGGGGTTGGAAAAGGGTCAATGACACATCGCATTCAAATCCTTGTAATTAACATAGATCCTTATCCTACCATCCTTATTAATGCTTATAACCATTGTGCTTACCCATTTTGATTCTTCCACAGACTCAATAATATGAGATGCTATCATCTTGTCTATCTCCTCCTTGACCCCTATGCGCAAGTTTAGATTCATCCAATAAGGTCTCTTCTGAATTGGGTGCACACCTTCCTTCAACTTAATCCTCATTTCCCCTAAGGAGTGGTGAATTCCTTTGATCTCATGGTACCCATGTGGAAATAAGTCCTGAAATTCATGCAACATATCAATGATCTTTAAAAAAAAATTCTTTGACCAATAATCCCCAATCATAGCTTCCTTAGGTTTTTCCTTTAAATTGATGTTAACCTTCTTCATTTTTAAGGGCTCATGGTAGGTGTGCACTTGCTCATTAGTTCTATCCATGAATTCATGCATACCTTCATAATGGTTAACATCCAGACTTTCCATTTCTTCACCATCTATTACATAGACCATTTTTCCTTTTTCCTTTTCAATGCACGCATGCTCAAGCTGTATCTCTTTTGATTCCTCTTCATCGAAATGTGTCTCCAAACTAGGTTCACCTAGTAACTCTAGTAACCTATCTTCTACCATGACACTATCTCCCATTGTAAGGTGCTTGACAACTTGCAATGCCTTATCTACTGATGGATTTGTACTTTGATACTCAAAAGCTTGAATGAGATCAACCGCCAACTCTGCCAATTCCCTATCCGACGGCGTATCTCAAAGTGAATGTACCATACATGTGGATAAACTTATAAGGTGGAATATAAATTATACACCCATAAAAAAGGTGGTAAAGCTTTTATACCTTCAATCCAGGCCTTCTCACATGCTTAGATATGGGAAGAGGAGGATTCTTTGCCATGGTAGTCTTGGATAATAGTGGGTGCGTTGCTTCTGCAGAACCTTATAGAGAATGTGAATCTTACCTCATGCCACTCTAGAAGACTCTCGTAATGTGTTTCCCACCAATGTGATATAGTTTTGAGAAATTTATAACGAGCATACCTATCCTTTTGTCCTCATTACTCCACTAATCCTCCATCTCCTGTAAGAAATCATCGGTGTTTTGCTCCTCCAGAGTATATTGGTAGCTTCTTCCTTCCCGTGTGCTTGACCGAGCGCACCTTTGTTACTATTGTTATGGATCCCCTCAACTATCACCCAATTAACTCATAAGTCTTGTGCACCCAATTAACTCATAAGTCCTGTGCACCCAATTGTCACATGATGTGCTAGTTAGATCACTCATCGACTAAACATATTCAAATTGGATAATTCCTTCTGTAGGATGAATTATCTCGGGGTCTTTGATGGAGCACACATAAATTTTTTTCAAGGACTTATTCTTCCAAGGACTAAGTATAAGGTGTTGATTTCCCATCTGTTAAAGGGATGATGACCCATTCTTCCTTATTCTTGAAACTGATATACCCCTTGTTAAACTGTAGGTAAAAATTATGTTAATAACACCAAGGGTGCCCAAGTAGTGCTGGAAATTTATCCGCCTCGGCTAGTGCCAAGACTTCAAAGTCCCCAGTGAATTTTGCCCCTTGAATAGTGATAATTGCATCCTTCAAGACACCAATGGTAATGATTTGTCTTGTTTTCCATATAAAATGCATTTAAGGATGGATGTAGTGTGGGAATTCTCATTTGATGTCATGCACCTAAGGTGATTACATTGACTTTAGTGCTCATGTTGATCAAAATATTACTCAGAAGCTATCCATCTATAACAACATTCAAGGTTATTTATTTTTCATATTCAAGGCTATGGGGAGGAAGGTTAACATGTAGCACTTTCCTCTCACACTCTCTCTCGGTGTGTGGTACCTTCTCTCGTAAGTATTCTCCTAGCAAGGGAATGATATTCTCATGCCTTAACATTTTTCACACTTCCCTGACCTCATCCAGATCCTTCTATGGAGCCTCAACATTCTTCCTTTGCTCCAAATTCCTTGACTTCTCCTTTAGACATTGGATCTCTCCTTGTAATCCCCGAATCACATCCATAGTCTCTTGATACAATTCTTTCTGATGAGTAGGGTCTGAATACTTCCCATGTACCACTTCTTCCCTAACAACTAGTTTCTGTCTTAGCATCTCCATTGCGTGTGTAACCTCTACTCACGTTATCACTTGCATAGGTTCTAATCATAACTCACGCGCCACTCCTGGGAATCCATTAAGAGTTGGATTTCCTTATGCTTACCATCCTAGCGCCTTTATCCTTTTGATGTTGTTGGCTCATGTGTTCAAACAGCTCAGGAAAATCCTTATACTTATGCTTCTTTCCACATCATGAACATTAAAAAAATTAAGACACTCACGTTTATAATGCTCTATCGATATGTAATTATAATAGGTTCCACATGGGAACTCACTTCTTCCTCCTCCATGGTTAGTATGAAAATGAAATCCTCTATGAAAACCTCTTTCACGCACCCCTCCATCTATGTGCCCTTCATAGCAGTGATCATCATCCTTGGAACTACCTGTAAGGCTAGTCTGGCGCACACCAAGATCAATGGCATCATGAATCTAGTCAATTAGCCTACAATCCTTAGTGTCACGGGTAATAGAGGTATAAATCTTGAAATAGAAAGACACATTCTTGTGTATCATGCACTGTAGTAGAGGACACCTATTTCCTTCATGATCCCCATGGAAAATATCACAGTCTATTGTCATGGCACGTACCACTTTCAAGGGGAAACTATCCTTAGTATGCCCTTACATTTCACAATTTGTGCACCAAAACAACTACAAACCTCATGCACCGAGTTCATAGATAGATTCTCCAACTACTTAGCCATTATAAAAATTTGGGCCTCTAGGAAAGAGCTCACACCGGTATCAACGCTCCCAACAACCTCAACGCGTAGGGTAGTTTCTAAGAGCTTACACGGGTCCGTGAAAGTCTTGTGTGATAGTGCACTTCTAAATGGTGTTATCAATCCCCTAAAAAACCATTGAGCATTCTCGAGAGGAATGTATGTCAAAGGATAGTTTTGATAAAGAAATTTTTGAACCATGTGTCATACTCTTGCACACTCTCTCGATATTCCTTGCTAGATATCCTTATGAGCATCGATGCTCTTTTTCTCAAACTCAAGGATATGAAACTCTGCTAGGAAGGAATTTTTTAATGCAGTGTAATCCACAATCATCTGATGGGGGTCATACTTGTGGTACCAAGTTATGTGTGCGCACCCCTACAATGTTGTTGCAAACTGACTTTCCTTTCACTCTAGGGTAGTGATCCCCTTCATGCACCATAGAAATTCACACTTTTGCACATGCTCAAGTATCCTCAATACCTCTATAGTCTAGTAGGTGTAAAGACATCTCAAAAAATACTTGCGAGGGTGGTTGAGGTCCTTGTCCACTTGACCCAAAACCTTGGTTTCCTCTTATGTTTCCTCCGCCACCAGATCCACTAGACCCACCAAGTGTTGTCCCTCCTGACCTATAAGATCAACTAGGTCCACTAGGTCCTATGGCCCCTACACCACCAGATCCACCTCATGTATCTAGAAAATGGTGTGAAGTGGTCATGCCTAGTGTTCCCAATGTCCCATTGAACTACGCACCAATGGTTTGTGATATATCCTCACTACCATTTGTGTTTCCCATGCCACTCCAAGATGCAATACCCAATTTTTTTATATTTTCACCTTGTCCAAAAATTCCTCCAAATACGGGAATGGTTTGTGCAACCATAGATGAGTCAAACAAGAAATTATATCTCCTAGGCATAAACTAGTTACTCCCTCCGATACCAACTGGATTAATAATACTCATCTCTTGATCTTGAAAACTAAGTGTCAGGGGTTGGTCACCAAGTGGGTTGAGATGCATGTTGATGGCTCTCCTTTCTCCATATGATGAAATCTCATCAGAAGATGAAGGGTCTTCTCATCCGCTCTTTCCATTCATATATTTCCACTAGAAATCAACAGAAAAAGGTTTCATATAAATCATGGTATAGGTGATCTTCTACCCATCTGCGTGTATAAAAATTAGGTCCAATGTTGAATCTTTGACAAAACCCATCCTCCGTACTCTTGAACCACGATTCAATGCTTTCCAAGGTCAAGCATTCTATTATCAATAGAACCGAGATATAGCTATTTCTCATAACAACTTAGAAAAGCGGTCCCAACAATGGAACCAAGATGTAGTCATTTTTATGCCCTTAGAACAACAGTCTAATCCCAGGCACCCGAGGCATGCACCCCTCCTTTATGTGAGTCTTGTGAGAATACATTGCTTAGTGACATAAACTTAGATACAAAAATGTAAAGAACCATGCATTCATTTTGAGAGATTTAAGATGAGTTATTATATCATTATACCTATTTTGATAACAAGAGAAACATCAAATAAATAACAAATCTGATTCATACCATAAAGGAAATGCACTAGGGTTTACACCCATGAACAATACATATTTTGAACAGAACCATATATTTCATATTGATCATAGTTTAGTAACCATATTACATTCACCAAGTCCATAACAGGCCAATGTATCAATGCAAATAAGACTCATGCATTAGAAGTCCTAACTATGCTTCCCATATTAACAAAATATTTTCACAGAACCATCCCTCTAGACAAGCTATTACTCCTACAGTCCTCTAAATGAAAACCCAACTCTCTTGAACCTTCTTATTATTCCTGCACAGCTTCACCTTTCATTCTCTCTATTCGCACTCTCTTCCCTGATAATGTATCCCTTCTTTTACCTGAGCATCTCTATATATAGTTATATCGCCCACCACCATGCCTTCCTAGAATAACAGAGATCGGTCATCAAGTGTCAAGGTGGTCCTCTAATGGAGCATGTTTATTCTCATCTAGGCTCTCCACTCTTTGCAATGATGTCTTTCTAGATCCTTCCATCGCATGGAATATTCCTTTCTTGACCACCAAGTTACCAGGATGACACCTTATCCACTCCACATGCTTAGTTAGGTCACACTTTTCTCATGTGCTCCTAGAACGCTGAATATGGATAAGTCTTGAAACCCTTTTCTTTTCCTTACATGCACACTATGGGTTCTACTAAACCCTTCTAAAACCCTTGTCCTACGCACCTTTACCCCACGTGCCCTTCTTCATATTGGTCCCATGTGCCCATGCACCTTCTTGTACCTAGCTAATATTCCGAGGCCCAATAGTTGGGTTAGTGATCCTGGTGATATCAAAGTAGCATGAACCCTTCTTGTATTCATATTCTGTGTTTTTTTACTTAATGACATCCTTATCACCCAATTTTTCCTACAATGATTCTCCAAAGGCGAGATAATCCCGGTATATCCGGAGATCAACCGAGTAGTTAAGTGTATTCTCCTTCCGTAAAGTAAAAAAGTCCTATTTTTATAATCATTGATAACCATCTTACACATGTGAGAAACCCATTCCATCCCCATCAAAATGTGTACCCCTATCACTCATTAAGTTCATGAGACATCCATACCTGCTGATTATGTTCTCCCATAAAAACCTAGCTATTGAAGCTATCGTGTAATTCTTTTTGGCATCACTTCTACTACATTGTAAGATAATATGTGCATGTAATAATATAATGAAAACCTATCTTGTGCGCAGATGGGAAAATAGGGCCCAAAAATTCAATTTCTATTTTTTCAAATGGATCTCGCACTACCAATAAGTCTTAATTTCATTTCATCTCTCCGTCCTGGCTTACCAAGGTGCTAGAAATGATCACAAGCCTTGCAATATTCAATACAATCCTTATAGACCATCTCCCACCAAAGGCCTACCAACAGGATCTTGGACAAGGTTGCATTTCCTACATAGTGACCTCCTACAATGCCACCATGGGCTTCCTCCATAATTGTAGTACGCTCATGTTCCAACACACATCAATGTAAAACCTCATCTTAGCCTAGCTTGTATAGGTCTCTTCCAATCAACATATAGGGCATGATGCGTATGGCCAATTGCTTCTTCTCCAAGGCCTTCATTCCTTCTAGTAACACACCCGTTTGTAAGAAAACAACAATATCCTCCAAGTAAGAGGGTGTACGATGTAATCTAAACAAATTTGCCTATGGAATTATGTCCTCAATACTCTATGCATCCTCACCTAAGTTAATTCATGATAGATGGTCATGTCCCAAATTTCTCTTCCTTTATTTCACCATAATTGTAAACTCAAATTCCTGAAACAATAAAACCCATTGGCATATGTGCCCTTGCAAGATAGGTTTTTTCACTAAGTAGCTAAGTGTCATATGATCGTGTAGGAAATAAAAGGTGTTGCTAATAGATATTGCCTACATTTTTGCAGCATGTAGATCATTGACAATGCCTCACGCTCCATGGTAGTATAATTCTATTCTATTGGATTTAATTTCCTACTTGAAAAACACAAGGGATGGTTAACAATTCCTCTGTAGGTTGTGCTAAGATTTTTCTAATCACTATACCCGACGCATCTACATGCATGTGTAAAGGTTTATCTTAGGAGGGAAATTGCAAGATGGGTGCAATGGTAAGTTTTTCCTTCAGTGTGTCAAAATCCATCTGTTGCACCTCACCCCAATGGAATTTACCTTTATGTTTCAACAAATTTTACAACGGTGCAACAATTTTGGCATAGTATTTGATAAATTTTGTATAATATCCCATGTTCCCTAAGAATTTGCGCACTATGCTTTGATTGGTAGGCTCCTCCAAACCCAATATAACAACCACTTTTATAGGGTCTACCAATAATCCTTCCTTGCATATGATGTGACCAAGTAAAGTGCCAAATGGGGTAGTAAAGACACATTTCTTAATGTTAAGTGAGATACTCAACTACCTGCATCTCTTAAACATCAATCTCATATTTTCACAATGGTCCCTTACTAACCCATACATCATCCAATCATCTAGGTAAACTTGTAGAAAATTATGGATGAAGTCTTGAAAGTCCTGCATGAAAATGCACAAAAAAACATCAAGCATCTTCTTCAACCCAAAATTCATGACCGTATAAGAAAAAATTCCCCATTTAGCAGGTGATAGTAGTATTCTCTTGGTCTTCCTTTACAATTCTCACTGGTAATAACATGAAAATCCATCTATTAAAGAGAATATCTCTCGTCATGCTACTCCCGCCAAGATCTCTCTCTGTAAATGGGGTTAAAAAGGATCTATGACACACATAACATTCAAGTACCTATAGTCAACACAAATCCTTATCCTTCCATCCTTTTTAATACTAATTACCATCAGGCTCACCCACTTAGATTCTTCAATTGCCTCAATGATACTAGATTCTATCATCTTATCAATCTCCTCTTTAACCTTTACACATAGATTCGGGTTCATACTATAAGGTCTCTTCGAATTGGGTGGAAACCCTATTTTAGCTTGATCCTCATTTCTTCCAATAAGGTATTTACTCCTTTAGATTCATGGTACCTACATGGGAATAAATATTGGAATTCGTGTAGTAGATCAATGATTTTTGACACTTCTTGTTCCATCTAGTAATCTCCAATGAAAAATTCCTTAGGATTTGTATCTATACTCATGTTAACTTTCTTTGTTTTCAAAGGCTCATGGTATGCGTGAAATTTCTCATCTTGTTTATATAATACATCACGCATACCTTCCGTATGGTTAACATCCATGTTTTCCACTTCCCCATTGTCATCAATAAACTAACTTTCCTTTTTCTTTCTCGGGTAGGTGAGCTCAAGTTACACCTCCTCTATCTCTTCTTGGTTATTCTTCTACAAAGTGTCCCCCAACTCGGGTTTTCCAAAAAGTTTAGGATTTGGTCCTTAGCTATGACATTATCTACCATAGTAAGACACTTGATTACTGCGTGCAACGCCTCATTCACCAATGGCTTTGAACTTTGATACTCAAAAGTTTGAATGATATCTATTGTTAGTTCCTACCAAATTACCATATGATGATAAATCTCTAAATGAATATACCATGTGTGAGCACAACATTGCAAGGTAGAATAGAAATTATGCACTCATAGTGAAGGAGGCAAGGCTTCCGCAACCATCATTCCAGTTCTCTCACACTCTTAAATGTGGAATGAAGAAAGACTTCTTCCCATGATAGTCATGTATTGCAAAGGGTACATTGATCATCAGAAACCTAATAGAGAGTGTGATTCTCACTTCGTGCCATTCTAAAAGGGTTTCCCAATGGGTTATATACCAACATGATACCATCTCACATAAGTTATAAGTAAGCATATTCCTCATATTTGTCTGACAGTCCACTTTGTACCTCCATCATGCATAGAAATACATCAAGGTTACCCTCTCTAGTGAATCAGGGTAACTACTTTTGTCTTAGAAGCCTAAGCGAGTGCACCCTAGTGATGTGAGTCATGGTGCCCTTCAATTGTCTCCAAATCATTTCATACATCCTGTGCACAAAATTGTTACATGTAACACTAGTTATATCACTCATGGATTGAGCATATTCCCATTGAATGACTCCTCTTGATGGATGAATAACCTTGAGGTCTCTAATGGTGTGCACATAGATTCTATCTAAGTCCTCTTCTCCCAAAGGCTCTATATAGGTGCAGAATTCCCATCCATTAGTGGAATAACAACGCACTCCTCTTTGTTCTAGAAATGTATGTAATATTTGTTAAAGTGCAAGTCAACATTATTCATATAGAACCAAGGGAAATCAAGTAGGGTTGGAAAGTTATCTACCTTAGAAAGCGCTAAGACTTCAAAGTCTCTAGTAAAATTTTCCCCTTGGATGGTTATGGATGCATCCTTCAATACTCCGATGGGCATAGCCTTTGTCTTATTTCCATATACAATACATTTGAAGATGGATGTAATGGGGTCTTCCCATTTGATTCCATGCATCTAAAGTGAGAACATTGACCTCAGCACCTATGTCAATAAAAATGTTTCTCAAGAGCCATCCATCCACAATTGCATTCAATGTGATTTCCTTGTCATAATCAATATTGTGAGGGGGCATATTAACATGCAATACCTACCTCTCACACTCACCTCCAATGACATGGTACTTTTTCTCTTAGCAAATCTCCTAAGAGAGGGATAATATTCTCCTAGCACAATATTACACACTTCTATGACCTCATCCATGTCCTTCTGAGGGACCTCAACACTCTTCTTCTACTCTAACTTCGTGATTTCTCCTTCAAACATTGAATCTCCCCTTGTAGGTTTCTAATCACCTACATGGTTTCTTGGTAGACCTCCTTTTGATGAGTTGGATCAGGATATTTCTCATGTAATACCTCTTCTCTAGTAATGAGAGGTTTTTTTAGTTCTTCCCTAGCATGTGTGGCCTCGCCACGTAGTTACTAAGAAAAGTTCCAAATCAGAGTCATGCGTCACACTATGCATCCATAACGGATCATCTCACTTCACACTAACCATTTCCATGCCCATGTCCTTATTTTGGTTATGGCTCTTGTTCTCATACAACTCAGGTAAATCCTCATACTTATCCTTCTTCCTGCACCATGAGCATTGTAACAAATTTAGAGACTCGCACTTATATTGTTCCAGTAGATCCATAATTGTAACAGTTCCATGGGGGTATTCACTTTTTCCTCCTTAAGCACCATGAACTCGAATATTCCTCAAAAGCCTCTTCCTCAACCACCTCCATCTATGCACCATTCAAACTCGACAACCTTTTTTTCTTATAATTATTCCCAATGTTATTCGGGGAACAATAATATCAATGACATCATGGATTTAGTCTATCAATCGACAATACTTTGTATCATGCATCGTAGATGAGAAAATCTTAAAATAAGAAGACACATTCTTGTGGAGCACGTGCTGCAACAACGAACATCTACTTGGATCATGATATCCATGACAGATCTCACAATCCAATGACACAACACACACCATTTCATGTGGGAAACTATCTTTTGTGTGTCCTTCTACCTCACAATTCATGCACCATAGTCCACTTGCAAGTCTCATGAGCCAAGTTCGTAGACAATTTCTCAAGTTGCTTTACCATGGAAATGATTTGTGCTTCTAAAAATGGGCTTACCCTAGTGTCAACACTTCCAATGGCCTCAGCGTGCAGGCAAAGAATCCTCTAAGGGATCACACAAATTTGTGAAAGTCTTGTGGGAAAGTGCTCATCTAAAAGGCATGATCAATCCTCCAACAAACCATTGAGCATGTTGTGAGGGATGGATATCATAAGAAAACTTTGACAGAAGAGTTTTAAAGTGCACATCATACTCCCACACACTCTTTTCCATCCCTTGTTGAATCTCCTTCAACATGTTGATGCTCTTTTGCTCAAACTTATGAATTTGGAATTCCACAAGAATTCATCACACAAAGTGTAGTATAATCCACCACTGTCTGATGGGAGTCATATTTATGGTACCAACTATGTGTTTGCTTTTGTAATGTAGTTTTAACATGAATTTATTTCAAGTTCAAGGAAGTGATCCCCTTAGCGCACCATAGTAATTCAAATTTTTGTACATGCTATGCAACATCTTCAACACCCTTGTAATAAGACAAATGTGGAGACATCTTGTAAAACACATTCGATGGTGTTGTGGTCCTTGTCATAAAACCACTTCCTGGCATGATACTCAAACTTTTTGAACCCAAAATTTTCCCAAACGATGTTCTAAACAAAATACCTCCAAACACCGACAATGTCTATGCAGCCATAGATGGGTGTAATGTAATATGGTATACATATCTCGATGCTACTTGCTCACTAACACCAACTAGACTAGAAATACTTGTCTCAGATACTAGAAAAGTAAGTGCCAAGGTTTGCTCACTAGGTTTTCTAATATGCGCACGCACAACTCTCCTTATTTCTTCATATGAAAACTCTCGCTAGAAGCTAAGGGGTTTCTCTCCCACAATTTCCAAGATGGGGTAGCACAAACTCATTAGGTCCCGCACCCTCCATGAGAACCTCAAATACTTCCCGCAATGTCTTCCTCCATAAATCCATCATTCTAGCAACTTCGCATTATCTCTCAAACTCCCTTTCTTGTGCTTCATTAGACTTGAGCCATCTCTCTTCTTCCATCGTAGGATCTGCCATCTCCCACCATAAAATATTTTTCACTCCACGCCTAGTGGGAAGTTATCCAACCACGGGAATGCCTCCATACTCAAAGTGATGATCAAGATCTTAATGGCTAATCGCATAACACATAAGAACAATCATTCTTAAAATAAATTAAAAAGAGGTCCCGACAACGGAACCAAGATGTAGCCTCATTTAACTTCTCCCTTAAAATCCCAAGCACACATGGCCTATCACCCAACAATAATGGGAACTCACCTAAAGCGTGTCAGGTGTTGAACCCCTCCTTTATATGAGTTGTATAAGAATACTTCTCCATTAATGGAGGAATGTTTACAGAAATATAAATACAAGAAGAAGTAAAGATACTAGATCTAAGCATAGATGCATCATGAAAAGAACATAAGCATTATAAAAATATGAAGGAACTAGATCTAAACCATGAGCAAAGTGAACACTAGGGTTTGAACCCATAAACACAGATATATAAAAAAAAATGTATCTATTTATATATATATATATATTGAAAATCGAGTGTTTACAATAGCCATACTACATCAAAAGGGTCATAGCAGACCGAATAGATCAAGATAATAACACCCTACAATTAGAAACCCTATATTACCCCCAGAGCCATTACATATTTATCACCACGAATCTACCATTGCATACACACTCGGCCTCTACACATACCCTCTAATATCTAACTCTCTACATATCCCTTTTAGATCTAAATGCTTCCTTAAATAGGATGGAAGCTCACCTGATCATCATTCCAGAAGTAGGCCCGCATGCCAAATATGATCATATCCTAATCTACTCAAGTGCCCATGCCATGAAGATGCCAACTATCCATTAAGACCTCCAATTTCCATCTCATAACCATATGTACTCCCTGGAATATTCTTTTCTTGATCCTAAAGTCTCCATGTAACAACCTTGTCATCATTACGCTTATCCATAGCCTCACGTGTTTTGCATGTGATGCCCTTTAACTAAAATGTGGCTAAGTCCTTAAACCCTTAAACCCTTTTCCTACTCTCACGCCAACCTACCTCTCCTTGCGTGATTTCACCCATGCACTTTTCTCCACAGTTCCTTCTATACACACTCATCCTTTGCTTTAGGAATTAGTCATCTTTTAGGTTCAACATTGTGTCGATTCATCCTCCTCCTCTAATCAGAGTAAAGGGGACATGGATGTCAAGATCATTGATGAGGTGGAGCTGAGAGGCCAAACAACCTAATCTTTCCTAGATGCATTTGTCTTTAGTTTTTGATTAAGGGTCAAAATGGTTGTCTGTATAGTGAAGTGTATAGATATAGGAAGTATTTTTGGGTGAAGTGAATCTGATTACAGATCTTCCCCATATTTTGGCATATATTTTGTAAGATAAATTACTTATAATTTTCATGGGAGTCCACTACTTGGAAGACTTATCATATCTTGGTTTCTCATGTACTTTTTTTTTGAATAATTATCATCGAAATATCCTAGTTTAATATCTTAAAATAATAGAATGAATTCAACTACTCTATATATATCTCATTTCAAACATATAATGTTTTGATACATAAGCTAGTGAATTGAATACCCAAATACTATATTGTGGCATAACCTAGTGGCCGTTAAGCTCTTAATACCTCAATTTAGTTTCTAAATCCTAACTACCGCTAGGTTCCAATGATTATGTGGTAGCATAACCTAGCAGGAGCTAAGCTCAAAATATCTTAATTTAAAATAACATATCATACTTTCAATACATAAACTAGTGAATTGAATACCCAAATAATATGTTATGGCATAACCTAGCGGCCGCTAAGCTCTTAATACCAAGTATTCACTAAGATCATATTATTATGTTTTAGCATAACCTACCCACCGTTATGATTATAATATCTTAATTTATTTTTGAAACCTAGATATTTCTAAGATCCAAATATTATGTTGTGTCATAAGCTAGTGGACGTTAAGCTCAAAATATAATTGGGTAACTAGATATATTATAACACCCACTAAGCTCGAAATATTATATTGTGGAAGTACCTAAAGCGCCCACTTATCTCAAAATATTTTAATTTAATTTGTTTAATCCAACCCACCGTAAGGTCTTAATGTTATACAACGTGATATCCTTGATGAAGCCTAACAGATGCTAAGCTATTCTTAGTCATAAACAAAGTGATTGCTTGACCCAAAAAGTGTGTTGCCTAAAAATAACAAAGTGTATTTAACACAAGAGAAAAAAAAGTGATCGCTTGACCCAAAAAAGTGTGTTTCCTATAACAAAATCCACCTATCCTTGAGTCCACAAAGGTAAACAAATACTTCATCCAAATAAGAATTATAGCCTAGTGGTTGCTAGAGTAGGAAACATTTTTCATTTAGATTGTATTCAAAAAGGAGTTTATATAAATGGTAAAAATAAATATGGAATTTATATAATAGTATACGTATAGACTTGGACTCATTGTACCCTAGTGACCACTAAGCTATACTTAAAGGGAAATATATCATGTTCATAATGAAGTTGTGTACGTTTAGAATCATGTTTTTCATGTGTTACACAACTATATGTCTAGAATTCTATATTTCTTATAAGATTTTGGCAAAATATTTTTACATTTAGGAAAAGAAAAGAAACCTGGACTAGTGACCTAGAAGTTATACTACAAGTTTTTAAATACAATGTGATCTACTCATTACACCCTAGTGGCCGCTAAGCTATTTTCATAATGAAGCTATGTTATAAATCTAAATTCTTAATGTTTGCTAGAAATCATATTGAAAAGCTATAAAAGATAACAAATAAATTTGGTGTTTATATAATGGATACATAAATATACGTGTAAAATCGTATCTTTAATATGTTATACAAGTAAACATATAGTTTTATCTACTTCTTACAAGATTTCAGAGAATTATTTTACATTTATGAAAAAATATGGAAACTCGGAATTGCGTAAGAATATATAAAACAAGTTTTTACATACTACACCATCTACTCATTACACCGTAGTGGCCATTAATCTATTCTTAAAGGTAAATATATCATGTAAAAAAATGAAGCTATTTTATAAATCTAAATTTTTAATGTTTGCGAATATAATAGTTGACAAAGAACAAATGTGATCACTAGGACCCAAAAATGTTGTGTTTCTTATATAACAACTGATCCGCGAGGTGCCAAGAAAAAAAAATGATTTTTCCAAATTATAATTATAGCTTAGCAAACACTAGGGTAGACAAATTTTCCTATGGTGGAGTTTATTCATACAAAAGAAATCATATTGAAAAAATACAAACGATAAGAAATAAATCCAGAATTTACATAATGGATATATAAACATACATGTAAAATCTTGTATGTAATTTGAAATAGAACTGGGGTTTCGCACAATAGGTTTTGAAAAAACCAATTATATCATGGAAGCCTCAAAACTTGTTAATTTTTGGCATAGATTAGCGGGCTCAAAAGGAATAATATATTAATTATAAAATGCATATTGATTAAAATTATATTTAATAATATTATTGCATATATAATGTGTTTTACTTGTAATGTAAATACCATAAAAATGATGAATAAATTACATTTCGTTAATTCTACATGGAAAACGTATATAATTGGAAATAATTATCATATAATTGAATTCTTAATATAGTTTTATATTTTTGAATTAAAATTTTAACCTCATATATTTTCCTAAATTATCTAAGTGGAAACCATGTAAAAAATATCTTTGCATCATCTTGATTAACACCATTAAAATATTTTTGGTTCTCCCAACCAAAATAAAATTAAAAATAAGGTGGTTGTGTAAGCTATCATTATCCTAAAAAACAATTGCAGGAATGAGAACAAAAAATCAAAATGAAAATAGCCAAAGAGAGACATAGAATGGTGGAAATGGGAAAGCGTTAAACAAAGATAAATACTAGAGCAAAAAGAGATTAAAATTTATTTTTTTAACACACAAAAAAGTGATTTTTCATGAAGAACAAGGCAATTTGGCATGGAGATCAAAAGCAACTAGAAAACAAGGCTTGACTACAGAGCACGATTCAGTAGGACAAAGCAGGGCTTATGTGGATCACGATTGGAAATCCATGTAAAACACAGAACTAGTTGACTAAAGAGCAACTAGTAGATCCTGAAATAAAAAAGTTACACCTTTACTATAAATAATTGGTTTAGTAATATTTAGGATTATTTCATGTTTTATGTTGTCTATGAAACCTCCATCTACTACCTCATTCAAACAATCATTGCGATTCTTTTTGCAACCTCTATTGTTATCCTCCTTCATGTGCATCCTTTCTGTGCTTCTTTTGTTTGCCTTTCTCTATGAACAAGATTATGATATCTTGCAAAAAAACTTGGATTCGAACACTCAGCCCGACAATCTATGGTTTGTGTGTATTTTTTTATTTTGAAGACATGATTTTTGATTGACCAAAAATTCCAAAACCCTACTCAATATTTCTCTAAGGTATTTAATAACTTATTTAGCACATTCCATGAAATAAAATTAAAAAATAGAAAAATATCGGGATACGAAAATTTGAAATTTTCACTTTCCCCCTCTAAACGTAAAAGGGCAGGCTATTAAAATTTCAAATATCTAAAAATGTGGGGGATTCAAATTTCCCTATTTTTTATTTTTCCATGGTTTAAAAATTAAAAACTAAACATTTTTCATCATTTCGATAACCTATAATAATATAAACATAATAACAAATCTAGGATACAACATATAATTGAAACAAACATAGCAAAAATAAAAGAAATAAATCGTAAACATAGTTGTAAAGATTATTAGAATAATATACAAACATTTACGTTTCATTCTTTATCAAAACTAATTTCTACATTTTTAGATATAGTGTGCACTAATTTAAATTAATTATCCAATTAAAATGTGCCACGTGGAAAGTTTGAACAAGATATTTGGGATACATAATAAGGATAATGATACACAACCTGTTTAATAGTGTTATTGTATGTATATTTTCAAAATAAGAAATGTTTGAGCCTAGGCTCTGATATGTCATTTTTGTTAATAAGTTAAGGAGCATAGTGGGTGCTAAGCATTTTCTTTGTTAAGAAATGATGTGAAATATGTCTTGAAAACCATGTATCTTATGGCAACTACATACTAAGCCTAGCAATCCAAAACTTTACAGATAATGTTTAAAATGAGAAGAGGTAAAGGTAGGAGCCTAGCAGTTGCTAAGCTAAACCATGATTTATTATTTTATGGATACTTTCAAAATAAGAAACTTTTGAGCCTAGGGTCTGATATGTTGTTTATATCAATAAGTAAAGGAGCTTAACGGGTGTTAAGAATTTTCTTTGATAGGAAATGATGTGAAGTATGAGTTGAAAACCATGTATCTCATTGGAACTACATACCAAGGCTAGGGATCCAAAACTGTAAAGATATTATTTAAAATGAGAAGAGGTAAAGGTAGGAGCCTAGCATGCCACTAAGCTATACCATGATTTGTTGTTATTTTATGGCTATTTTCAAAATAAGAAACTTTTGAGACTAGGGTTTGATATGCCGTTTCTGTCAATAAGTAAAGGATCTTAGTGGTCGCTAAGCATTTTCTTTTATTGTAAATGATATAAAATATGAGTTGAAAACTATGTATCTTATGGGAACTACATATTAAGGCTAGCGATCCAAAACTATAAAGATAGTGTTTATATTGATAAGAGGTAAAGGTAGGAGCTTATCGGATGCTACACTATACCATTAAATTCAATAAGTTATGGCATTCCACTCAATGATTACAAAATCTTAGCGATCGTTAAGCATTTTCTCTCGTAAAAAAAGATATGAATTATATGTTATAAACAATAAGTCTTGTGAGTACTACATAATATATGCAAACATACTAGTGACCTAAATCTATATACATATGGTATTTAATGATCTGGTAGTGATTTTGGGAGCCTAGTGACACCCAAACTAGAGCATGATCTTTTATTTTATCACTATTTTCAAATTATTAAATTGTTGAACCTAGCATCAACTATGCCCTTACTTTCGATAAGGAAAATGCTTAGCATTTGCTAATAATTTTCCCCACAAGATTCAATGTGAATTATATGTTTCAAACAATATACCTTATGGGAACTACGTAAGGCTTGATCCTTCTATATGGTATGCAAAGTGTAACTATTGTCTCCACTAGGTACATTTCAGCCAACATGATATAATTATCATCAATTAAAAACTAGCAATCCAAAGTTGTAAAAATAGTGTTTACAATTACCATAATGGTAGGAGCCTTGTAGTCACTCAGCTAGGTCATGATTTATCACGGGTCATATAATTGAAACAAGCATAGAAAAATAATATATTAAAAAAATAAAAGAAATAAATCATAAACATAGTTGTAAATATTATTAGAATAATATATAGACATTTATGTTCCATTCTTTATCAAAATTAATTTCTACATTGTTAGATATAGTGTGCACTAATTTAAATTAATTATCCAATTAAAATGTGCCACGTGGAAAGTTCAAACAAGATATTTGGGATACATAATAAGGATAGTGATACAAGACTGTACGGATAGTGTTATTGTATGGCTATTTTCAAAATAAGAAACATTTGAGCCTAGGCTCTGATATGCAATTTCTATCAATAAGTTAAGGAGCATAGTGGGCACTAAGCATTTTCTTTGTTAAGAAATGATGTGAAATATGTCTTGAAAACCATGTATCTTATGGCAACTACATACTAAGCCTAGCAATCCACAACTTTACAGATAATGTTTAAAATGAGAAGAGGTAAAGGTATGAGCCTAGCCGCTAATCTAAACCATGATTTATTATTTTATGGCTACTTTCAAAATAAGAAAATTTTGAGCCTAGGGTATGATATGTTGTTTCATCTAATAAGTAAAGGAGCTTAGCGAGTGCTAAGCATTTTATTTGATAGGAAATGATGTGAAGTATGAGTTAAAAACTATGTATCTCATTGGAACTACATACCAAGGCTAGGGATCCAAAACTGTAAAGATATTATTTAAAATGAGCCTAGCGGCCACTAAGCTATACCATGATTTGTTGTTATTTTATGGCTATTTTCAAAATAAGAAAATTTTGAGACTAGGGTTTGATATGTTGTTTTTGTCAATAAGTAAAGGATCTTAGTGGTCGCTAAGCATTTTATTTTGTTCTAAATGATATAAAATATGAGTTGAAAACTATGTATATTATGGTAACTACATATTAAGGTTAGCGATCCAAAACTATAAAGATAGTGTTTATATTGATAAGAGGTAAAGGTAGGAGCTTAGCGGATGCTACACTATACCATTAAATTCAATAAGTTATAGCCTTCCACTCAATAATTACAAAATATTAGCGATTGTTAAGCATTTTCTCTCGTAAAAAGATGTAAAATATAAGTTATAAACAATAAGTCTTGTGAGTACTACATAATAGATGCAAAAATAGTAGTGACCCAAATCTATACACATATGGTATTTATAATGACTGGTAGTAATGGTGGGAGCCTAGTGACCACTAAAATAGAGCATGATCTTTTATTTTATCACTGTTTTCAAATTATTAAACTGTTGAACCTAGCATCAACTATGCCCTTACTTTCGATAAGGAAAAAATTCTTAGCATTTGCTAAAAAAATTTCCCCACAAGATTGGATGTGAATTATGTGTTTCAAACAATATACCTTATGGGAACTACGTAAGGCTTGATCCCTCTATATGGTATGTAGTGCAACTATTGTCTCCACCAGGTACATTCCAACCAACATGATATAATTATAATCAATGAAAAACACTAGCAATCCAAAGTTGTACAAATAGTGTTTACAATGACCATAATGGTAGGAGCCTCACTAATCACTCAACTAGGTCATGATTTATTATTTTACCGTAATTTCCAATAAAATAAACTATTGAAACTACTATTCATTGTGCCATTACTTTTGATAAGTAATGAAACTAAGCGTTAGGTAAATAATTTTTCTAATATGATATTGAATTATATGTGAAAAATAATATCTTTGATGGAAAATACATATGGATTGATCCCTATCAAGGATTTTTAGTGTATCACTTGTTTCTACCATGGATATGAGCCAAAAGTGTATAGACAATAAATGTTTGCAGCCTAAGAAGACTGACACTATAAATAAGTTAACATAAGTTCGAACAATTTGGAATAAATTTCTTCAATTAGTATTGTAAATCTAACTTATAGTCAGAGTAAGAGAGAATAGACCCTTGTTTTAGTGGTACTCAAAAAACATTGTTAATAATCAAATCTTTTCTCAAATAAGTTTAACCCACCATGATCTTATAGAGAGCATTGTTTCCATGAAAATGACTATTTTGAAGAGGGCAATAATTAAGTTTAGGAAAAGTGTAATCCTTCCCATTTGTTTTTGATATCTTGTTGTGGAATTTCCCACCAAGTGTTATGCTTAAAATATTGTACTTAGAGTAGTTATAGACATTTAGACATAATGAATAAAGTATGTTTGATATACATATATTTCACATTGTCTTATATAAAAAAATGATGAGCTATCAATAACTACGTTAATGTGATTTTTTTCTCAAATAATCTCCTCAAAATACCAAACATTACATATTTTGAACACTATCCTTTAAACATGTTCGTTAGTCTTGTTACAGGCATATAATTCTCACTACTACAGTATGACCAATATACACATAAATCACATAGTCTTGTAAAACAAAAAATCCCAAGCTACCAAAAACTCTCTTCAAAATACCAAATTTTACTTCTTAATTTCCTCTACAGCTTTTCAATAAAAGGTGTAAATGGTTTAAAATTTATTTTAGATTTTTATTTTATACGTTGAATAGAAGTTTGTATGCCACTAAAGTGTGTTTTTTTAATGTTCCTATCATGTCATCTGTTGGTACCCAAATCAGTTCTCCCTTTGAAGTCAAGAAGCATCAACAGGATGAGCGGGATGCTTAGAGAAAGATAGATCAAAATTTGAATCATTTTGTAGCGGGGAGGGATCTAACTATCTCTTTATTACTCAAGCTTGGGAAAAGTTGGATAACACCATGCTAAGGGTTTGACCTACCCTACTACTTTAGGTTTTTCCTTCAACCAGGGTGAGAGGACCCATTTTGTAACATGTATTTGTAAGGGAAAATAATGGACCAACAATATTTGAATCTCCTTTTCAAGACATTGAGAAATAACCTTGAGAAGACATGGTCAATGCAACATAATCTAACTCTCATAAGTTTTCACCCTATAAAATGCAGATGTCTCCTAGATAAGGTTTGGGTTACTAAAGACAACAATATAACCAACTCGCTCCCGTATATTTTGGTTAAACAATGGGTAAATTCAACAAATCTCCTTAGCATTTATGGATAATCGGCAGTGCAACTAGGGGTGGTTCTTGTAGGATTTATCAGTTTTAGATTAATTTTTTTGGGGAATTAAGTAGGATAAAGTTGATTATACCAAATCTTTGAGAACTTTTTAAAAATGTTGGAAGATCCACTAGATGAGAAGATAAGAACACTTCAAACAACTAACAAGTAAACCTTTAACTAGAATATGTGCATCCATGGAAGCTAAGGAATACATAGTTTGACACAATCTTTGAGAATTTAAACATAAAATATCATGCCAAAAGCTCAATAAAACATCAAGAATCACCAATTTATCACACATAAGATAAACTCATAGACTTAAAAACAACCTTTATTAATAAAATGGAAGCAAAGTGAATTTAAATTTTTTATTACGTAATGAAATGAAATCTCTCCTCATGACACAATTGCAATTACAATGATACTACCACAAGGACAAGATCTTGTGTGATTCAAAGGGATTCCTAATATAAGATTGCAACAGGAACATGAATATCTATTTTGAAATATCTCAACTTAAAAGTAGACACAACAATGCTCATGATCAAACACAATTAACTCAGAACTCATCAAATTCATTAGCAAGGGAAAGTTTCATTTGCAGTCTCAATGCTTGTCAATGGTTGTACACTTGCAACCATCTTGACATGATTCTATTTGAAAGATAAAGAAATTAACAAGTTTCTTTAAAAGTTCTTGGCAAATGATTCCTCTAAGTTTACGCCTTTCTCTTCTAAAATTTTAGAAAACTTTAACCCCCATATGTGAGAGTATTCTCATCACATTTATACAAATCTCACTCACTCACTTTTCAATTTTTCCCCCCAAAAACATGATTCTATAAGATAATATTCCTCTTTACAACATACAACTTAATTTATTGTTATCCTCTTGAAAATATCTCATCTTGTGCTATTAGGTGGAAAAGCTTTGAGTTAATCATGGTTTTTAATCTCTTAAGTATGACTAGGGCACCATGTCATCCATTTTGACAGCTTTTCTAATCATTTATTTCCTTTTAGGGTGCAATAAAATCCCTTTGATAATTCCTGTGTGCTTCCATATGGCTTCATGTGACATGTAATCAGTTTCACCTTTTGAGAATCAACCTTGACAAATACATACTTGTGTTCATGCCTTTCAAAGCTAAGTATACTCAAGTGGATTATATCACATAAATCAAATGTCTTCTATTGCATATTGCCAATCTCTCTTAAATGTATTTCCTTCATGTCCGCTTAGTGAAAATCCTCTTTCATCTCGATGACAATGATTCTACTCAACTCAACCTATCTCGTGCCATCCTCATTATAAGTTTGACTTTATTTCTTTATCAATATGCATTCTTTTTCTAGTCTTGAATATGAAGAATTATTACATAAATTTATATTGGTACAATGGAGAGTGTGGTTGTATCGAGAAGTTTGAAGGAGATTTCCTTAGAAGATTTAAACCAAATATTTGATCTAACTGGTCTAGATGAAACCTTTGTTAGTGATTTTTTTGATATTGTAGACCCAGGGGATGGTAAGGGACCCCTAACATATCGAAAGTTTGACTCTCACTCCTTTTGAGATTGATCAAGATCAATCTTGTCTTCTCGACCTTCCAATCTATGTACTATGATATTTTTGGTGGTAACACCAAAAATCCCCAAAAGAGTAGAATAAATTTGGGATTGAATGGAGGCATGTTGTGATAGGGGCAGTTGACTATCAGTCTCCCTTCCTATGTGATGAAAAATTGCGTGTTGATGGGGATTCCCAAGGAGTCCTATGTGCTCTATAACAAGTCCTTTATTGATATCGTTCCTTCCATTTCTCATAAATTGGATGAACCGGAGTAGAGAATAATTTCTTGAGAAAAAGGTCAAGTAGGACCTGTACCATCCCAATCATCCACCAAACCAACACCATCCTCAAGAAGTAAGAGGGGGAATCAAAATCCCAAACCCCAATTGTCATTTTGGATGAGGAGGAAGTAGAACATTCATCTCCTCAACGTTATAAAGCATAATTATTTGCCACTAGGGAGGCAAGGGAAAGTCAACTTTTCAACCTTCCATTCATTCAGTGTGATGGGATTCTCTGATGGAGTGAACATTATCAGGACCTCAACCTGTTCCTCTACCAAAAGAGTGCCCACCTTTCACAAGGATTCACAAGGGTGATTCTACTTCTATATTTCTTGCTCCACTAGGTCCAAGGGACACAATGCTTGCTCTTCCAGCCACTTCACATGCTCCTCCTTAGTCTACTCCCAGTTAGTCCACCCCTTATAAGGAAAAATGGAAAACAAAGTTTCCTACATAAGGTTCAGACCTTTTGATTGGATATCTTCTTATCAAGAAGATCGAGATGGGGAATATCATGGATGGCCCAGTAACAACCATTGAGTAATTGATGGATATGGGGATGTCTCAAAATTTGGTGGGGTCAGTTGTATTTTTTCAAATAGCTTAGGGTTCAAGTGAATTCATATCAAGGAATAAATAGCTATTGAACAAGATTCCTTAACATGGATGATATTTCAAAGTAAGAGTAGAGGATAATTGAGTGTTATTTCTCTTCTTGTGTCCTTTCTTCCAAATATGCATACAACTTTATTCATCATGGGTTGGGGCCCTAATAGAACCCCAATTTTGATTTATTTTTGAAAATTCTTCAAAATTATATTCAAGTCTCATGAAACAAACACAATAGTTGTAATGAGATAAAATAATGATTTAGGAAAACAAGCCTAGGATTGCTCTATAGTCTTCATATCTGCATCTTTATCTCTTTTTCATGCAATTCTCCTCTATTTTTGTATTTATAAATTCTTGGGCTTGACATGAACATTGTTTGTAAAAGAAAATTACCACTACATATCTAATGGTGTCCCAACATGTGTTTTCTTCATCCTTTACTATATCGCAGATTTTCAAAACCTTTCATGGCTCGATTGGATGAGATGACTTGTTTGATTGTGATACACAACCCACCTCATACTGTTACCTTAGTTTTTGCAGCACTAATTAGAGTACTATGGCTCTGAATATGCATTTTTAGGTCCTCTTCTTTGTTTTTGTAACTTTCTTTCCTTCCGCGGACTTATCCCCCTTGAAATTGTGCCTAGGTGACATGTGGAGGCTTGCACACTCTTCCCATTTGTTTTGAATTTTTGGCCCATCGGGACTGATTTTCCACACTTAAGCCATGTGTTTGACTCTCACAATTAGAAGGCACCTTAATTTCTTGCGCATTCTCAAAGGTGTGCTAGAGGGGCACGTGGAAAATATTCTTTCTTTCCACAGTGATGTTCTTTTCTTCCGCGTTTTCCCAATTTTTTGTCTTTGAATACCCACCAAGTCATAGAAACTTTTGCAATCTACAATTTACATTGGGACAACTAGGGAAACATTCGAAAGGGAAAAATCATAGGGACTCTTAAGTAATGACACACTCTCACAATCCTCAACCAAAAAGAGGATCAACGCCCTAAACAAAAATTTTCATTCACATTCGACATGAATATATCTTTCAAGCATACATTTTTCACATGAATAAACTATTCAAGAATTTTTTTCAAAGGCGTATATTGGGTGAAAAGGGGGAGATAAAATCAAGCACCTACACATCGGCTCTAACTCGGGGATGGGCACCCCTTGTGGGTTCCACAAGAACCACATAAACAAAACAATGAAGAGACCAAGTTCATAAATCCATTTTGTTGCAGAGTCATTCAAATAACACAAAAGGTCAAACAACATCAACACACTTCACAAAAAAAAATCAATGCACTTCCTAAAAATGAGAAACCGAGGAAAATGGTCACTATAGACTAGAAGAGAAAAAGGGAAACAAAAACAAAAAAGGAACAAACAAAATGAAAGGACTATAAACTTTACAGGAATGAGTATCTTGTTTTTAATTAATATAAGAAGTGCTTAAGATGCCTGTCATTAATAGGTAATTCAAACAAATGTCCATCCAGGTCCTTCAGGAAGAAGGTGTACTCACCAATTCTTATGTCAATGGAATAAGGATCCATCCATAAAGCATAAAATTTACCATGTTTTCCTTTATCCTCATGTCTACTATCCCATAATAAAACAATATCTCCAACATTGAAATTCCTAGGAGTTACCTTTTTATCAAATAGCTTCTTGAGTTTCTCTCTAAACCTTAGGTGTCTTTGGTGAGACTCCCTTATTTCTTCATCCAACTCAACTATCTGATTAATCCTAGCCTCATAGGGGTTCACCTCTTCATCCTCAAGCTACTGTATGAACTGATAAGAAGATAACTACATATGTAGGGGTAAAAGATCCTGGACTCCATAAACTAGTTCAAACAGACTCTTTCTAGTGGCTCTTTTGGCAGTAATTCTATCCACCCATAAAGAAAATTTCAACTGCTCACCCCATTTCCTTTTGTTAACCTCCAATGTTCTTCTGATTATCTTAAGTAAATTCTTGTTACTTGATTCAACTTGACCATTCCCATGGGGATTTTAGTTAGGTGCATATGTGAAACTTATCCCATATTCTTGGAACATAACTACTAGTGGTTTAGCTTGAAAACTCGTTGCATTATCAGAAACTATTTTTGTAGGTAATCCAAACCTACAAATTATATGATTCGAGATGAAATATGATGAGGCCACATATTGGCATGTTTTGGCCCCATCTAAATCCTTTTCAAGCCTCTTACACATAAAGTTTTGAGACTTTGATCACCCTTTGGGCATTGTTGGCAGATTTTGGGTAGAAAACCATCTTCTTTGGCTGCTTAGAACTATGAACTATGAAAAAGGGCCTAAATGGAAAACCAGCTCACCGCCATTCAAGGGAAAAGAAAAAAGAAAAAAAAAAGGAAAGGAGAAGAAAAAAATGTGTATTTTTCAAAAAGGATGGAAAGAAAAACACCTCATCCAAACCTACTTAACACATTTCTTTTTCCACTTCCAGTTGCTACGGGGTCCTCAAATAGTTACTTCGGGAACTTTCTAAAAGTGCTACGGGTAGATTTGTGGTTAGCCACGGGCATATTCAGAAGGAGGTAAGGAAAAAGCTAAATAACAAACAATTGCACAAAGTAGAATTCATGTTTCAGGTACTCTTTCCTTCCTGTAAACATTCCTTGCTTAGTACGGGTAACCTCTTGGTTTAATCAAGCTACTTGTTTAGTGCTACAGGCCACCTCATGGTCACTATGGGCACAATTTCAGAGTGTTGCAGCAAAGAAGTGCTACGGGTAGTCAAGAAAAAGATGCATAAATCCACTCTAGAACTTGCAAGCATCATACAACAAAAGAAGAAGGAATGTAAGTTTCTAAAAATCACAAGCATCATGCATGGAGGTATCATTTTTGAATGTTTTCACATGTTGTAGATGCATAAATAGAAACAAGGACTTCCAACTGAGTCCAAGAGGAACCTCATGTCAGATCTACCTAAGCATAAAAATTGCATAAACAAATTCCAGAAGAGCAATCATTTTTCAAATGATCCTTGCAATCCAATTACTCATTGGAAAAAGTGCTACATGCCAAACCCTTGGACAAAGCATATTCCCATAAAAAGGTGTCACATGAAGGAAAAATAGGTGGCACTAAGGTAAAAAGGTAATATCTACAAGTAGTAAGTATCTATTTCTTGAAAATACATGTTAAAATTAAATATACACCTTAATCATTTACTTTTTTTTCAATCACCATCATGAGGGGACATTAATAAGTCCCTTCAGCAATAATTCGAAGGAAAAATGGCATGTGTGAAACCTTTTTTTCACTCGAGACAAGTGAAATCTGTCCGAGGGAGGAAACAGGATTGGATCTCGCTAAGGGAAGCTTTAATTAGCCGCAACACAAGGTCCTATGGAATGATGATGCATGCCTCGATTACAGGGGACAATTAAAGATTGCCCCTGAGATGTGATTAAAAACGAAAAGGGTGAAAATCAACATAGAGAGAAAAAAACCTATCTCTGTAGAAGCTTTATGGGAGGAATAGTAGTTTGTAGAGAGCCCATTGATGTCACTCCTTGAGAAATGAACCTCATTGCTAGGATATATTTGAATGGGCTGAATGGAAAAATTACTTCCAACTACTAACCGAATACTCGAATGAGAGAGCAGAGAAATTCACAAGCACATTTGATGGACAACAAGCCATGGTAGTTGGCATATCATTTCCAGTAATAGAAGACTTGATTGGGCAAGTGACAAGAATCCCTCAAAATGGAGAAAATTGGGAGGAGAAACCCAATGCACAACAAATCGACAACAATTCTTCCAAGGGGAGCAATACAATCAGACAAAAGGGGGTATTGAGACAAGAATCCTACCTGAGGCCTAGAGAGAAATTGTTACATTCATCATCAAGTACTTCACATGTGAAGGAAGGTATTCCCTACTCTATACAATGTAATTTAAATACTTAAATCACTTGAGGCATGGAATAGTAATAAATGTCCCAAACCACTTGTTGAATAGCCTAAAGAAAATGGAAAAATAATATCAGAAAGGGGTGAAGAATGCCTTATCTCATCACTATCTGATCTGGCTAATCACCAAGCAAGGCCTCCAAAACATCCAACCTAGGATTGATTTAAACCAGGTAATAGGGAATCCAAACCAAAGAACTCGCGGCACTGAAGAAGAGAAGAGTCAAGAAAAAATTGAAGAAAGAGTGGAAAAAGAAGAAACCCCTAAGAAATAGCCACAACAAGAAAGGAGGTAAAAAAGAAAGCATATCATAAGGGTCCCTAAGGAGAGAGAAGAGGATTCTAGCATACCCGTAGCAAGAAATACTAGGAGCTCTACTGCTACGGGAAGAAGAAGAAGGAGGCTCATCATTTCCTCAGAAAAGGAAACCATAGAAGAGGTAGGGAGTAAGAAAAGCATCCCTCATGCCTCTCTATCTATAGAATCAAGGGGCTCTGTCTCCAAGAATATGAAAGGTGTAGAGGAAACATCACCTACTAGGGAGCATAGCATGTAGGAAAAGGAAGAAAAACCCCCTACACCTATAGTAGAGGAGGCACCTGAAGAAACTGAGACTACCTCAACACCTAAGGAAAAAGGAAAAGAAAAGGTAGTAGAGGAAGTTATCCCCAAGAAAGAACAAAAGAGAAAAATAACAGTTGTAAGAAGATCTCATAGGATAAGGAGGAAAAGAACAACACAAACAAAGACCATAGAAATCAATGAAGAAGCACCTCAAAAGAAGAAGAAGGAAGAAGTATTTATCACAAAAGAAGGTTTTGAGATAGTAAGAGAGATGGACAGTTCCGAAGAAGAGGATAAGCAAGAAAAAATACCTCCTGAGATACCACAACGTGCAGAAATTAAAGAGGAGAAAAGTGAAGGGAAACAAGAACCTGAATTCCAAACTCTGGAGCAAGCAATGAAGGAAATAAACATTTTGAGAAGCACTACAAGAAACCTGGAGGGAACAAGAGGATTGGATGCCCTGATAGGAGCATTAGAATCTTTGGAAAAGACTCCCGTGGAAGAAGAAAAAGAAGAAGAACCGAACCAAAATCTGAAGGTAAATACAAGGGAGGAAAGGATGAGTCCTTACTCCAAATGGTTCCATATAGATCACAAAACAACCTGCAATAGAGCCTGAGGTAATACACTTTGACCTCACTTATGAAAATATCTATTCAGCTAGCCCTAAGGATGACCTATATACATTCTTAGAAGAAAATTTTCTTGAAGATTATAATGTTTTTCAAAGGCTAGTACAAAGATTTAAAGGGCATGTTGAAGCAAGGCGAAACATGACACATTGGTGGAGAAGGTGGAAAAATAGGAAGTAGAAATAGAGGGACTCAAGATGAAAGTAGAAAATATGTATGATCTTTCTACTAGGATTTTAGAATGCAGACCTCCACCACGAGTATATGCTCTATATCTATAGGAGAAATGGTTGCATTTCAGATATGAGAAAGTATACAATAACCTTCCCTATGCTATGGATGACCCCAAAACATTCTTTAACATATATAGAGAATATGATCCTGACACTTAGGAACAATTGAGTGAGTTTTATATCCATAACTTTGTTGTTCCTTCTAATGTAAAGTGGAATCCTAACATGTACCTAGGTGACATACTTCTAGATGCCTTCACATCCTACCTGAAAAATGAGAAGAGAAGAAAAGAAGAGGCAGATGAGTATCTAGAAATGGAAAAACAGTCCACCTTAATGATAAGGGGAGAAAGTGGTTACCCTGAGGACATTGTAGAAGAATGGGCAGAGTTTGTATCAGAGGATAGATTGGCTACATGGGTTAGGCAAAGGTAGATAGCTGTCCAGAACCGATATTTGATATTCCTGGAAAAAGAAGGTAAAACAACTTATGTATCCTACAAATCAAGATGGGATGAGTTGCCCACTATATTGAGAAATAAAGAGCCAAACTCACCTACAAATTTTAAGTAGGCCTTAAAAAGGGTTCATGATTACATAGAACTGGTAAGAATGAAAAAGGAAGGATGGTTAGGATTGAGGTTTCATCCTCCCATCTTCTGGTATCCCATTCCAGATTGGAGGGAAATAGTACCTTTGGATAAAGAAAATAAGCAGCCTTATGGCATGAACTTGGGATAAGATGAGGTCTCTATGGATATGGCCAGGTAGGTAATCAGGACCCCTATGACTATAGAAAATATTGTGCCCTCAAGATGAGCCAGCTTGCTCAGGGACGAGAAAGAAGCTAAGTTGGGGGGTGTGATGAGGCCACATATTGGCATGTTTTGGCCCCATCTAAATCCTTTTTGAAGCCTCTTACACATACAGTTTTGAGACTTTTATCTCCTCTTGATGGTTGATATGAGATAAAGTTATGATTTTGCATATATTTAGTTTTTATGTTCATTAAGATCTAATATACTTATTTATTATGGTGAATCTTGTATTTTGTGCAAACTGATGTTTCTGATGTCTCCATGAACAAATTACAAGATGCCATAAGCTTTTGAAGTAGTAGGCCCTAGCCCATAGCACTCTGGTTGTGCTCCTACAATAGCCTGTAGCCACTAGATGGGAAATGATAAGAGAGGATCATGACATCCAATAACAATGAGGAATCATGAAGTATATGGAGCTAAGCTCATGAATCTAGAAAACGAGTTAAATAAGTGGCATCATTGTTTGGACAAGTCTGAGAAGTCTTTGGGTTATTTATCTTACTCGTAGCAAGCTCCAGACCTGCCCGTAGCATCTTCCGAACTACCTGTAGCAATAGAGTAGTATGCACCTCCAACTGCCCGTAGCCAAAGAGAACTTATCAAGCT
The DNA here is from genome assembly GCA_018340775.1 of Taxus wallichiana var. yunnanensis. NCBI lineage: Eukaryota > Viridiplantae > Streptophyta > Pinopsida > Cupressales > Taxaceae > Taxus > Taxus wallichiana. The sequence goes on from CM031235.1 coordinate 401,181,651, forward strand.
CACACCGCAGTATAAGAAAAAAGTACCAGCTATCTTAACGCATCATATGTAATTTTATGGTTACTTTGTTAAGTAGTTTTGTAATCAGTTCTTATCATGTAAATAAGACAGGAATTAGCTGTCTCCACTCAACAAATATGAAACAAAACAACTATAATCTGTTTGAGTGGTTTTTGATCATATTCCTAGCATAGAATAAGTTAGTGATATATATATATATATATATATATATATATATATATATTCAGATAGAAATGTAATGGATATGGAGTAATAGATTAAGGAATGAAGTGATAGTTGTATGAGAGAAGAAAAATTGTGAATGTGTGAAGACAGAATATATTAATGTGATTTTTTGCTCTTAAGTTCATTGTAATCTCTTTTTGTAGCAATATTTAATTGCTACAACTTAATAGATGAATCATTTATCTTCTTAATCAATTCTATGAGTTTCTAGGGTAGGATCGGAACTCACTTCTACATGAGGAAGGGCCCCCTCGGAAGGAATTGCAGGGAAGATCATATTCCTCCATTTCCTATTTATGCTATGTGGATTAATTATCAGTTATTAATTTCATTTCTAAATGCTAATGAGTGCATAATGTGTTGAGTTTGAGATTTGCAGATCAGCAACATCCATCGATTATTGTCCAATTTACACAAGCATTATGTTATACTCTTTGATGTTTCTAGCCTACAAAGACCTCACTCCAAAGTACTGTAGCATATATTTTGTAGGCCCTTTGAAAAGCTTACACCCCTAGGTTGAAATTTAATGAACAACGAGTATGAGACCTATAACATTGGTTCATTATTTTTCACATCAAAATCCATGACAATCTGGTGAGTTGATTTTTAGTGGGGATAGCTTTAACCCATTTGGTAAAATAATCTGTGGCCACTAGTATCCATTTATGCCCGCACTTGAGGGATTTGAGATCTCTCCAATAAAATCCATGCCCCATTGTTTAAAAGGAGCTTCTATTGACACTTTGGTTTCGTGGGTAGAGTACCTGAAGCTTTCATTCTTCTTGAAAACCTTTGACAAATTTCACATTTCCTAACCAATAAGGCTGCATCTTTAAAAAGTGTGGGCCACCAATAACCTGCCCTTAAGATCTTGTGAGTGGTCACTCTTCTAGAAAAGTGGCCTCCACACACTCCCCCATGAAATTATGTGATTAATTTGGGGGCTTCCTCCTCTATGATACACCTTAACATAACCCCCTCAGGATTCTTCCAAGCCAACCCATAATCAGTGATGATATACTTTTGGGAGGATAATTTGAGTTTCCTTTGATTTTTATCAAGATGTCCTAGACACTCCAAATTTATGAGGTAGAATATTATATCCTTGTACCATGCGGAATTGATCAACTTCTCATGGACATCCATAGTTCATTCTTCCATTTCATTTATTTCCATCACCTGTAGGTTACTTTCTGTCATCAACCTTGCAAGGTCCAAACCTCTAACCAGCTTGGTGGTTTGTATGTCCATATTGTACTCTTGTAACTTGTTCACCCAACAACATCTTTTGCTAGAAATATCCATTTATAATAAAATGTCTTTGACCATAGTGTGGGGAACATAGGTAAAAATATTAGAGCTCAAGATATAAGGCCGAAAATCTTAGTTTCTCTTACCAAAGAAAATCCTTCTTCTCCATGATGGTATACTTCAATTTGGCCCCCTGCAAGGCTTTACTAAAAAATGCAATGGGCCTTTCATTTCCTTCTTCATCCTTTTGTAATAATACAAACACAATAGTATTTTCATATGCAAAGGAGAATATCTGGAAAGCCTTCTTATAATTAGGGGCTGCTAACATTGGAGCATTTTTTAATGCCTCTTTGATTCCAGTGAAATCTTGGAGAGATTATTCCTCCCATTAGATAATATGGTCCTTCTTTAGCATGTTTGTAATGGGAATAGTCATTTTAGCAAAGTTAGAAATGAATCTCCTAATAAAATTTATCTAACCAAAGAAGGACTGAATCCCTTTCCTAGTTTTTGGGATAGGAACTTTACCAATTGCTTCCACTCTTTCAGGGTCAATCATGACCCCCTCTTTTGACACAATATGCCCCAATAATTTTTCCTTCTAAACCCAAAAAACCACTTTTTTAGATTCAATGAGATGCCATATTCCCTACATCTAATCAAAATCTTCTCTATGTGACTCAAGTGATCACTTCTTTTCTTAGAGAATATTGTCACATCATCCTAATAAACTGCAATGAAATCATTGATGTAGCCTGAGAATGCAACATCCATTTCTCTTTGAAATGTAGCCCCAACATTCATCAGACCAAATGGCATTCTCACATATACATAGGTACCCCATAGAGTGGTGAAAATATTTTTGATTATTTCTGATTTCTTTACAACCACCTAGTTATACCTTGAGAATCCATCTAATGTGGACAATAAGTCGGACCCGGTGACCAATTGTAAAATTTTATCCATATTAAGAAATGAATATTTATCTTTAATTGAGGCCTTATTAAAATTCCTAAAATCCACACACAACCTTATGTCTCCATTCTTCTTTCTTACTGGCACTAAATTTTCCACCCATGAAGAATATATTGTTGGTTGTATTATCCCTCCATATCTTAAATTTTTTAAGTTCTTCTTGCATTTTGAGGGAGAGGATCGGATTAATTGGCCTCTTATTTTTCCTAAATGGTTTAGCATTAGGTTCTAAAGGTTTTTTTTGTTGAAATAGATCCTCCCTATATGCCTTCAATTTTGAATAAGACCATGCTAAGAAGTCCTGGTACTTATTTAACAACTCAAAATAGGACTTATTTTCATCCTTACTCAAATTAATTACCATCCATAGTTTTCAAGGTTTTTCTTCAATTCCTAGATTGTGTTCTTCCACATCCCTTAAGGCTGAAATATGTCGTGAACCACCTTGTCTATCACCTAAACCTCTAGGGATCGTGTTTGTTTTCAATTGGATTATGTCCTTCCTAAATAGGGCATCTTTCCCATCGCATATTGTTACCATTGGTTCCTAATCAATGCAATGATCAAGTAAATTCTCATTCACTCTGCAAGAACCTCTAAACCTAGGAATCATCATGAAATACTTTCTAGTGTTTCACATTATAAAAAACAAATGGTCTTGACAATAATTCAATATCATAATCATAGTAAGGAGAAACAATACAAATTTTAAACCTAGATCCAAGCACTGCCAACCTATCTGCTACAACATTCTGATTTCTATCATGATACAATATGTTAAAGGAGTAAAACATTTTGATAAAATCCCATACCACATGCTTATATTGTTTCATCCTTTGATTTTATGTAGCATGCAATTTTATAACGTGTTTGACCACTAACTTTGAGTCTCCTTTAAAAAATATCCTTGATACCATATCTCCATGCAATCCTTAATCCCAAAATCAATGCCTTGTACTCTGCAATATTATTTGTGTACTCAAATTTAAGCTTGAAAGAGAAATTAAAAATTTCTTGACTTGGAGAGACAAGGACATCTCAAACTTCCTTTCCCAAGTTGGATTAAGCTCCATCAAACATCAACGTCCTAGGAGCACCAATTTGTTTGAGATACTTACTCTTGTTAATACCTTATTCCTCAAAATATGCATAGCCAAAAAGTTATTAACGTCCACATATGCATATAACACTTCATAAGAAGTATTGTCAAGATCTTCAATCAGATGCAAAATATTTTTCTCACCATAAAATTTGACGGTTCCTTCTACTAGTATGGTGGCATATGAAATATCCATTTGCACACTTCCACCAACACTAGAAGCCCATTTTCTTTACAATAGCATACCCCATTTTGTTGGTAAATCCATGATAACTACATTCATGGTCAAATACTTACTAGGGTAAGATAGTAGCTACACTACCAATCCTTGAACATACACAATCACCGGAATCTCCCTTGAATCCATAGTTGTGCACTTTCCAAAGGTTGTTATTACCTTGATGTTCAAGTCATTTATTACTTCAAGAGGCATCACATTACATGAACCCCCTGAATCAAACATACAATTATGCACAAGTATATCCTTGATGATTAAGGTAGTATAAAAGATATCAACATTAAGTTTGGATTCAACAAGAGAAGTACCCATATACACTTCAAGAGACTCTACAAAGTTTTCCAATGCCTTTGGCACTTCCAACTCGCAATGACAGGGGAGTGTCCATACTATTTACGCCCTTAATCGGGGCACTACTTTCTCCTTGAATCCCAAATACTCAAATGCCCTTTTCCTATGCTCAGGGATTCTGAGAAATTAAACAATAGGTACATTGAATTTGATTTGACTCAAAATATGAGCCATATCAAAATAGGTATATTTCGGTAACACTGTGTTGGGAGGGAGAGTAATTGCTTCTTCTTTTGATATGAGACTATTCATGGCTTGGGTATGAAAAGGGGTATAGGATTTATTGGGAATAACTAGAACATTTTTAGGCGTATCCTTCTTGGGACGATATTTTGGGATATTAGTAAGAAGGGGATTTTTTGGTTTGGGTTGTGGCCCTCCTTCTTTGATAGTTCTACTTCTGAGATTGTATTATTTTTCTTTAGCTACTACCACGTTCATGAGAAGTTGTTGGTTCTCCTCAAAAGGAATTCCTCCATCATATTTCTTAATCATCAGATACCTTAAGTACTAAAATTCATGATTAGGAAATTTTAAAGCCTAAACCATATCAATCTCAAAATCAACACTAGAAGGAAGGGAGAAAATAGGTGGATGAAATCCCAAAACCCACATCGTGAATCATCAGGACACTCCATCATACACACATCTCCAAAAGTGGAATCATCTTCAGGATTTTTACCCCCTTCACTTGGATCACATGGAGGATGGGTTAAGAATCATCTATCACACCAAGTAAATGACATGTGCCTCTTCAACCATAGACACTCTTGCAGTCAATGGATCGGGGAAAGTTTATTTTCTCTCTAAGGATGTTGTTTACTTCCTAACCCCATATGTCCCTTTCCTCTATCTTCATTTCTAATATCACCTCTTGGATGACCACCAAATCTATTCATCCCTTGAGGCTGATTATGTCCCATAGAGCTCTATCCTATTCCCTTTATCGCCTTGGAAAGTTTGTATAAAATTTATTTTATTGCCCTTGATAAGGTTTTAACAAATTTTTCTAGATTTTGACTTTCTTGCTTGAGGATTCTTAGGATTGATCAATTTAACACCCTCCCTCTTGGGAGGCTTTCCTACAACCTTGATATTATTCTCAATTTGTACTACCATTGTGAAGGCTTGCCTCAGGTTTGTAGGGTCCTTGTCCCTTAGATAATATGTTACCTTCTTATCAAAGACATCACAATATTTAATTAAGAAAGACTCATTACTTGGTCTTAATGTTACAAGAATTCTATTTAAAGTTTTGTTGAATCTGGTGTTAAAGTCTTGAATAGGCTCATTTGGGTTTTTCTTAATATTATCAAATTCTAATACAAGAAACCTTGGATCATTTTTATCATCATATTGTTCCTTAAAATTGATTTTTAATGCGAGCCAAGAATTAATAGAATTATCCAAAAATATTTATGCCAATCCCATGGAATCTTCTTCTAATGTATGGATAAATATTTTTACATAAAATTGTTTTTGTAACTTTGGTAACCTATTTCTTAGATCATTTGGTATTGCATTTGGATATCCCACCATCCCTTGAAAATTTATGGGTCGATATATATTTACAACAAAGGGGGGTCTAGGTGGAGGTTGAGCCATGTTATTGATGGGGATATTGACAACAATGGGGTTGACAATGTTGGTAGTAGCTGTTAGATTTTGGAATAATGGAATACAATCTCCCAAAGATAAATCCCTTAATAACTCCCTCTCACAGTGAACCTTACTATCTTGAAACAACAGAAAGGGGGATTTAAAAATACCTTGATGATTTGTAGAGGAAGTTCCCTCACCAACAAGAGTATGTAGGTTACCTCTCGAGCTATGTGTTCCAGAATGATTAGATGCACTAGAGTAATCTTCAACTAATGGCTAATCCAAATCAGGAGTAGGGATTACTTTTCTTTCTATCTCCTAACTGTGTAATGGTTTCCATATTTTTCTTCTTACTTGACTTGTTTTCCTAATTCTAGAAACAATTTTCTAGTTGGATCGACTTGAAGAAATACCTTCTTCCTTCCAGTTTTACAAATTTCACAACAAATTCTTAGAAATAAAGACTTTAGGTACTGGTATTTACTGAATTTCTCTAGAATGAATGGAGTCGCCACTAAGATATTATATATTAGATGTATAAACCACTTGAAAAAATTGGTTAATTAATTTTGAACACTTATTTCAACAAATCTTAGCAAATCTCATCATCCCTTATCAAAATTTACTCCTTGTTGAGTGAGATTTAATGGAAATCCTCCTCAAATAAGGAAAATATCAAGCAATTGAATTACAATTTAGCTCATTTTTTGCAAATCCAAATAAAGGATTGAATATAGATCATATATTTGCATTCAGATATACTTCACACATTACTTGAGGTCGATATTTGTTTATATTTACACAAATAGTCCCTAGAAACGGTGCAGTGAGTGGTGTTGGTACTCAAATTGATTCTCCCTTTAAAGTCAAGAAACATCAACAAGCCGAGTAGGATGCTTAGAGAAAGATAAATTAGAATTTGAATCATTTTGTAGTTGGGGAGGGATCTAACCATCTCTTTGTTACTCAATCTTAGGAAAATTTGGATAGAACTATGCTAAGGGTTTGACCTACCCTAATAATTTAGGTTCTGCCTTCAACTAGGGTGAGAGGACCCGTTTTGTAACCTATATTTGTAAGGGAAAAGAATGTACTAGCAATATTTGACTCTCCTTTCTAGGATATTGAGAAATAACCTTGAGAAAACATGGTAAATGATACATAATCTAACTCTCACGAGTTGTCACCCTAGAAAATGTAGATGTCTCCTAGACAAGGTTTGGGTTACTAAAGACAACAATCGAACTAGCTCACTCCTGCATGTTTTCGATAAAGGATGGGTAAATTCAAAAAATCTCCTTAGAATTTATGGATAAGCAGTGCAAGTAGGGGTGGTTCTTATCGGATTGATCAATTATGGATGTATTTTGTTAGGGAATTAAGCAGGATAAAGTTGATTATACCAAATATTTGATAACTTTTAACAAATGTTGGAAGATCTGCTAGATGAGAAGATAAGAACACTTCAAACAACTAACACTGAACCTTCAACCAGAAGATGTGCATCCATGTAATCCCAAGAATACATGATTTCACATAATCTTTAAGAATTTAAACATAAAATGTCATGCCAAAAATTAAATAAACCATCAAGAATCCCCGATCTATCACACCTATGATACACTCATATACTTACAAACAACCTTTACCAATAAAATGGAAGCAAAGAGAATTTAAAATTGTTTATTGTGTAATGAAATGAAATATCTACTCATGGTGCAATTGTAATTACCATGATGCTACCAAAAGGACAAGATCTTGTGTGATTTAGAGGGATTCCTAACATAAGATTGCAATAGGGACATGAATATCTATTTTGAAATATCTAAACTTAAAATTAGACACAACAATGCTCATGATCAAACACAATTAACGTGGAACTCATCAAATTCATTAACAACGGAAAGTTTCATTTACATTCTCAATGCTTGTCAATGGTTGTACACTTACAACCATATTGACATGATTTTATTTGAAATCTAAAGAAATTAATAGGTTTCTCAAAAAGGTTCTTGGAAAATGGTTTCTCTCAGTTTACTCCTTTCTCTTCTAAAATTTCAGAAAATTTTAACCCCCATATGCGAGAGTATTCTCATCATTTTTATACAAATATAACTCACTCAATTTTCAAGTTTTCCCCCTAAAAACACGAGTCTCTAATAAAATATTCCTCTTTATAGAATACATCTTAATTTATTGTTATCCTCTTGAAAATATCTCATCTTGTGTTATTATGTGGAAAATATTTGAGTTAATCATGGTTTTTACTCTCTTAAGTATGACTGGGGCACCATGTCATCCCTTTTGATAGTTTTCTAATCATTTCTTTCCTTTTAGGGTGCAAGAAAATCCCTTTTGATAATTCCCAGTGTACTTCCATATGGATTGATGTTACATTTAATCCTTTTCACCTTTTGAGAATCAACCTCAATCAATACATACTTTTCATGCCTTTCAGAGTTGAGTATCCTCACATGGATTATATCACATCAATCAAACGTCTTCTATTGCATAGTTGCAATCTATCTCAAATTATATTCATCTGCGTGAGCTAAGTGAAAAATCCTTTCATCTAATGGTAGTGATTCTACTCAACTCAACATGTCTGCGCCATCCTCATTATAAATTCAACTTTATTTCTTTATCAATATGCATTCTTTTTCAAGTCCTAAATGTGAAGAATTGTTTCAGAACTCTTTATTGGTACAATGGTGAGTGTGATTATAGAGAATAATTTGAAGGATATTTCCTCGAAGATTTAAACCAAATCTTTGATTTGACTAGTCCAGATGAAGCCTTTGTTAGGGATTTGTTTGACATTGCAAACCTAGGGGATGGTAAGGGACCCTTGACATATCAGCAAGTTCGGATCTCACTTCTTTTGAGATTGATCAGGATCAATCTTGTCTTCTTGGCCTTCCAATCTATGTACTATCATCTTTTTCGGTGGGAACACAGAAATCCCTAGAAGATTTGAAGAAATTATGGATTAAAAGGAGGCATGTTGTGACAGGGGTGACCAACTATCAGTCTCCCTTCCTGTGTGATGAAATTTTTTTGTTGATGAAAATTCCCAAAGAGTCTTATGTGCTCTAAAACAAGTCCTCCATTGATTCTTTTCCTTCTATTTCTCATAAAGTGGATGAACTAGAGAAGAGAATCATTTCTCTAGAAAAAGGTCAATCATGACCTATGTCATCCTAACCATTCACCATACCAAAGCACCATCCTCAAGAAGGAAGAGGGGGGAATCAAGCTCCCAAACCCAAATTATCATTTTGGATGAGGAGGAAGTAGAACCTTCATCTCCTCAATGTTCCAAAGCATCATTATCTACCACCAAGGGAGGTAAGGGAAAGTCCACTTTTCAACCTTCCATTCATTTAGTGTGACGTGCTTCTCTGATAGAGAAAACATTATCAGGACCTTGACTTGTTCCTCTACCAAGAGAGCTCCCACATTTCATGAGGAGTCACAAGGGTGAGTCTAGTTCTATATCTCTTGATCCACCAGGTCCAAGGGACACAATGCTTTCTCTTCTAGCCACTTCATGAGATCCTTCTCACTCTACTCCCGATTAGTTCACCCCTTATAAGGAAAAAGGAAAAAAATGTTTCGTATAGGTAGTTCAAACCTTTTGGAATGGGTATCTTATTATAAGAAGAATATTGATCTGGGGAATATCATGGATGGTCCCAGAATGACCGTTGAGTCATTAATGGATATGGGGATGTCTCATAATCTGACGGGGTCAGTTGTATTTGTTTAGATAGCTTAGGGATCAATGAATTCATATCAAGGAAGAATGGGCTATTGAAAAATATTCCTCCACTTGGAGGAGATTTCAAAGTAAAAGTAGAGGATAATTGAGTGTTGTTTCTCTTCTTATGTCCTTTCTTCCAAATATGTATACAAATTTCTTCATAATGGGATGGGGCCCCTATAGAACCCCTATTTTGATTTATGTCTGAAACTACTTCACAATGATATTTAATTTTCATGAAACAAAGATAATAGTTATAATGAGATAAAAGAATGATTTATGAAAACAAGCCTAGGATTTCTCTTTAGTCTTTGTATCTACATTTTTATCTCTTTTGTCATGTAATTCTCCTCTATTTTTGTATTTAAAACTTCTTGGGCTTAACATCAACATTGTTTGTAAAATAAAATTGCCACTGTGTATCCAATGGTGTCTCGCCATGTGTTTGCTTCATCCTTTAGTGTATTGCATCTTTTCAAAAACCTTCTATGGCTTGACCGGACGAGGTGACTTGTTTTATTATGATTTTCAACCCGCCTAACACTTGTTACCTTAGTTTTCACATCACTACTTAGAGTAGTGTGAATCTGAATATCCATCCGCAGTGGCCTCTTCTTTGTTATGTGGAGATTTCCTTCCTTCAATGGATTTTTTCTCCTCTTGAAGTTTCACCTGGGTGACATGTGGAGGATTTTGCACTCTTTCTCTTTGTTTTGACTTTTCAGCCCATCGGGACTTCTCTTCCATGCTTAAGCCACATGTTTGACTCTCGCAATTTGCAAGCTCCTTATTTTTTACTCTTTCTAAAAGGTGCGCGGAGGGACACACGGAAAATTTTCTTTCTTTCCATGGTGATGCTCCTTCCGTGTTTTCCCAAATTTTTGTCTTTGAATACCCACTAAGTCATATAAGCTTTTGCAGTCTATAATTTACAATGGGGACAACTAGGGAAAAATTCAAAAGGGAAAAATCACATGGGCTCTTCAATAATGACACACTCTCACAATCCTCAACCGAGAAAAAGGATCAACTCCCTAAACAAAAAATTTTCATTCACATTTGACATGGTTGTATCTTTCAAGCATACGTTTTTCACATGAGAAAACTAAACGAAGAAAATTTTTCGAAGGCGTATATTGGATGAAAAAGGGGGAGTTGAAATCGAGCACCAACACCATCTATATAATGTTATGAATTTTTGGGTCATATGTAATACTTTCAAAAGGTGCAAATGGTTTTGTATCTTTCAATGCATCATAATTCGATTTCAAAATTTTAGAAAAAATTGTTATTATTGATTTGATCCACAAAATATGAATTATTGTAACCAGTTGAATGATACATAATATGTCATATTGAATCCTAGTGGTCACTAACCATTAAGTTAATTACTTTGTTATGATACATAGTAAAGAAATCTAGAGGTTGGTGTCCGCTAGGGTAGTATTTAAATTCCTTAACAGAAAATGTGAGAAAAACACTTTAAAGTTCATAAATGACCTAATTATTAATGTATTTTACTCTAAATATAGGTAAAATGTCTTCCATTGTTCACGCTTCATTCAGAACAATTTCATTCATCACAGACGGTATTTTTTGGAAGAAAGGAGATGAGAAATGTTTTGTGGAAATTAACTCCTCAAAACTACCACATCGACATGTGGTTATTTTTTGTTATAGATGAAAATCACAAGGAAGTTGGTATTTTTATATCATCAGAAGTTATTGATTTGGGGACATTCCGTGTCCAAGTGGAACGCTTTGAATTTGAAAACAATAAGTGTCTTATTATGGATATGGAGTTGGATGTTTCTTTGTTTAGGAAATGGGAAATGCATTCCTCCATAAATAACGAACCATATTCATGTTCAAAATATGGTTGGAATTTGGGGATTCTAATAGATTTTGAAAAAAATTGGTTGTTTAAATGCAGAAAACATTCAAAATGGTATATTTATAGTATTCAAAAATTGTATATAAATGCGAAAACATCTTTTGTGTTTTATTTCTTGCATAGAAAAGGTTTTCTTTCACCTCCAAGACATGTCAAGTTGTTTACTATGCTGAGGCAAACATATTTAACTAAATTGGAGATAGACCCATCTAAATAAAAATTGCATGGGTTGAAGAGGAATACTAAATAAAATGGGTCTTTTGAGGCTAGTGTAATAGCAGAGAAATTTGATTCTTGTTGCTGATGAATAAAAGGAGACAAGACAATGAGAGAAAACCTTCTACATTATTTGAGAAATAAACATCTGGATAATATTGTATTGACATCCTATAGTGAATCCAATGTAATTGAAAAATTTAAATTGCATGAATCACACTACCGCTAGTTGTCTATACTATTGGGTGAAGAGAGAAATGGAAAAAGAAAATTTGATTCCCATATTGGGGGAAAATGGAAAAATGAAAAAAATATCATGAGGTGGAAGAAGTTATTCCCATCATGGCTCAGATAATATTAGACAACTATGTGATGTCACTGGAAGGAAATATACCAACAAGGGTGAAAGTCACAGAAAATTTTTCTTGTAAATGTGCATATCCATTCTAGCTTCCATCAACTTTATCAACTATTCCTTCGACTAATCCTTTCAATGTTGAATGTGTGATCGCTGATTTTTACAATTTGGCCAACGATATTTCTTCTAATGTCATAATGGAGATTATAACAATTATCGAAACTAGTGTGTTGGATTTTATTATTATTGTTCTAATACCAACTGGTTATTCAAAAATGTTAAGCAACACAATACAAAGATACACGGAAAAGGTTAAATACATTGGCGTATAGATTCTGGATGGATGCTACAAACTCTACGATAGCAAGAATGAGATAAACAAAAGTTTGTCTTATGTACACAATATCTTGTGTGCACAACCATGACAATAACGATGATTATAGAGAAGATGTCACTATGGATTGGATGGAGAAACTTCCACAAAAATTAGTAACTGTAAGTGAAATTGTCCTACAAGGAAACATCCATCCTTTTCTTTGCAAAATATCGTATGAGTTATGGGATGAGATGTTCACTTGATGTTGTTCCGTAAATCCTATAGTACTAGTGGTTTACGGAGATAGTGTCACACTTTGTACATTGGTGGATTTAGAAGTATCTACCATTTTTATTGTTGAGACACATAGTCAAGTGATGTTTTTGAAACATTACTATTCTCATATGAAGAAAGGTTCATCTCCAAAAACAAATTCAACAAGTGATTTTGTTTAATGGATTTTAACCTAAATATGCTACTTATACAATCATTTTTTATGCTGAAAACAAAAATCTATAAAAGATGATGTACAACCAATTCAACATGGTGATTTACTTTCAATAATTTTATAAATATGATTAATGATCTCTATCTTTAATTGCTATGGTTTTCAAAAATTTTAACAAAGTTATGTTTTTTATAGTTCAGATGACAGATGTGGAGGATGTGGGCACATCGGCCATGAATACGCCATCAGATCTAGGTATGTTAATCATGTGAATTTACAAACAAAACCGCTAATAAGCCCCACAAATTTATAAGACAATAAATGATTATGCAGACAACCAATAAGGCCCACAAATTTATAGGAAATGATATGATATCCATGTGTATTTTACAACAAAATTATTTATAAGGCCCAAAAATTTATAGGAAATGATAACTAACAGACATTAGTTTATATTCTTGGCTTAGGGTCGAAGAAAATGTTTAAGGAAATCCATTTTTAAGCTACGATAACAATTTAAAACAAAGTATATAGAGCTTAGCGAGACTTTATGCATCCATGTTCAATACAGAAATGGTTTGACTAAAAACATTACATTCATCAATATCTCATTGATTTACAACTACATATTGTCTACAATGTTTCATTGATTCACTACTACATACTGACTACTTACATTGAATTAACATTGTTTTGGCTTCAACATCATCATAAATAGAACTACATACGGCTTGATCTAGCTCATATGTATGTAAAGTAGCACTTGGCTAGCCTCATTAAAGGTTGTCTAGTTAAGTGTAGTTTGGTCAATGATGGTATAGCCAAGTGGTCACAAATAATAATCAATAGCCGAGGACTAATCTTCACCAAAGGGTGGCTCGACGAATATAAGTGTATCTTAACGGGCGTTAATTTTTTTTTAAATTTTTAAACACATTTTAACCGGAGCTATGAATCAGAGGGTTAAGGGACCCCACCCTAATAATAATATACCAAACAAAAAATAAAAAAATCAACAACACAAGGCCCCAAAAAATGTCCCACACAAAGAAGAAGGAACCACTAATGAAAAAGAGGCAACAAGACAACAGTAACAAAAACAAACCAGAAAGGAAGGAAAATTAGTCCTCATCTGAAAGAACCACCGCCCCTAGCAATGGAGACCCATGTGCTACCCTCCCATAGCACCAAACACCACATTAAAAGTAACACCTCCACCTCCCTCCACACCCTCGACCGACGCTACTGAAAACACTTCCAATATGTTGTTTTTCCTTACCTAGCAAAAGAAGAAAATCCTCCCTGGCATTATCCCAAAACTCATTTAGGTGGTCAATGGCCGAGTCTAAATGAAAGAGAGAATAATAGAGATCCAAAGGAGGTAGTCGATAGGGTCTCGACTTCCATGCTATAACATAGCATGACTAACCTCAACATGTAGGAGCAACTCCCTATACCACCAACCGAGACAATCAACCCTATGCCCTGAGCTAATTGCCTATTCATCCACCTCCTCCACCCAAATCAGAGGGTATGGGAGACGAAAGTGGTCCAATTCTAATTGTATGTCACAATGAACAAGGTAAATGAATAATTTCATGACTTCCACAACATCCATCTTGACCGGATGGAGTAAAAGGAAATTGGAAATGAAATCCGCTGCAATTTCCAAGTTGAATCTGACCCTGCGAGTATCATGTATGTAAGAAACACCAATCACATGCTCTATAGCCTTTGTCTAGAGCACATAATCATAGCAGAACACTTCTTGAAGCCACATGTAGGAGATGGCAAAAGAAAAGGTCATTTCCCTTCTCTCCCCATGCAGAAAGCAATAAAAGGAAACCCCATAAAGGCCATACTCACACCAATCCATAAACTCAAACAAACTGAAGTGAATAGAGTGGAATGTGAATGACCAACAAATAAAGAGTGTAGCATGTGCCACCATTAATTTAAAATTTTCCTATGCCACCCATCATGAATGATAATATCTTCCAATTCATGCCAATCTTCTATCTTATTTGAAATTAATTCAACTCCCAGGCCATCAATAGCCGCATTAACAAGGTAATCGGAAACACGGTTGACCTCTCTATAAACATGATTAATACTCCAGCTATGTAGTTTTCCAAGCCGAAGAGGATATTGGAGATATAGAAATTAAGGAAGAAAGGGAAATGCCCTTAGTAATCACATGAATGATTACTTGTGAATCTCCTTCCACTTGGAGTCTCTCGCAACCACTTGACACCGCTAACTTAACACCCTCCAATAGAGCTTGAGCTTCTACAAGGTTACAAGTTCCATCATACAATGGAAAGGATCCCGCCACTACCACAATACCATGCTCATTTCTTACTATACACCCCACCCCCGATTTTCTTGGGTTGCCTCTAGAGGCCCCGTCAAAATTCAATTTGTAGAACCTGGGGGTGGGCTCCATTTCAAGTTTCTCCTTTTAATGACTTCTAAATTTGAATTATAAGATAGAGAATAATTGATATTTTACTTACCATATTACCAAAAAAGCACTATGTTTATCCATTTAAATTTTCCACAACATGAAATCAATTATGAATTGATTAAGGTTTATTTGAAATACATTATGCTCACATTTTCAATAGGAATAAATAGATTATGAATTGATGATTGTTTATTTGAAATAACTCTTACATCAAGAAATCCAATAGCATGTAAAGGCAAGTGTCATCAAATCCAAAATATCAATCGGTAATCGTTAGTTGTAAGCTAAAATGTTGTTTATTTCAATTGGTTGTAATTGATATGTGGCCGACGAAAATAAAATTTGTTTACTTCCTGTAGGTAGCGATAAGATTTATTTACTTATTTTGGATATGGAGGACCTACTATATGGGATAAAAAAAAATACAATAGGAATATGTCATTTAAGTTTGGTATGAAAGCTATCAACTTGCGAGGTGGCCTGTCAGAATTTATAAAATTATTATCACCATATTGTGAACTGGGATTCTAGTTTGAAAATCTCATTTTTGTTGATGTTAAAAAGATATCAACGGGATTCAATAAAAAATATCAACCATATTGAATCCAAGACTCACTTGGGGAAAGGAACATTGTAATATAGTCAAGGGAATAACAATAAGATACCTAGAAAAGGTTTGGAGTAGAAACAATTTTTCATACAATTTGAAAAACACTCTGTGTATTACATTAGGTACAAAGGGAAACCCTCTTGAAATTTTTATGGTGGGTATGAAAAGAAGACACAAAGATTGTATAAAAGATAAATGGTTGATGGCCAATTTGTACAAAAAAATCACAAATAGTGTCTCAGGAATTGAATGTGGTAGAGGGCATCAAATACTTGGAGAAAGAAAATGCTAAATAACTATTTATATTTTCAGAATGTTGTTATGATGGTACTACTTAACATTTCCAATAATATATACATTCATATGTTATTATGAATGTATTGTGTAACTCTATTATATTATGTTGAGATTTTTGAAATATAAGTTGGGAGGATTTATATTTTCACTGATTATAAGATGACAATATGGTGAATAACTTCTGTGGTGAATTATCGGAAAAAAATTTCCCTTGAAAATTTTTAAAATATTATTTTTTACATTGTTCATAAAATAAATATAAAATTATACTATATATACTTAATTATTTTTTAATATTTTTAATATAATTAATATATAAATAATCTATAAAAATGACAGTCATATATAAAATATGCAAGTCATATGTGATGGTTATTTCAAAGATTTGCAACTATTTTACGGATAAAAATGATAAAAAAATGTCTAAATAGGCATCAAATTTAACACCACGTTGTGGCCTTTATTACAACCATTGAAGGACAAGAGAAGATGTTCGAGATGATATTTGATCAAAAACTAAATTCAAGGGAACTTATTTTTGGAGCTTCACTATGAAAAAGCATAAATAATGCTTAGCAGTCACTAGCCCATTTAACACAACCATTTTTTGTATATAACATAACATAAATAATGGTCGGTTGTTATCCTGTAAAATAGAAAAAAATTTCTATACATAATAAATCATAAATAATGCCTAGTGCTTTTTGGCCCGTATAAAACATATACATGTTCTATTTAGTCTAAAGCATAGATAATGCCTAGTAGATGCTAACCCGTATAATGGATTAAAATATTTGACATTTTGGATTCCAATATACAGGAATTTGGAGTGTAGTAAATTCAAATATATGTGATTTTGGATTCTAATATATGTCATTTTGGATTCCAATCTATGTGATTCTAGATTCCAATATATGCGATATTACAATCCAATATGTACAATTTTGGAGTCTAGATAATTCCAATATATGAGATATTGGAATCCAATATGTGTGATTTTGGAGTCCTAGATAATTCCAATTTTTAACATTTTGGAATTCAAAACAAATAGTTTTGGATTCCAATATTGGCTATATTTTTTAATTGCTAGGAATGGAATAAGTCTCAATTTAGTGATGGGATAGCAAAAAGAATCCCACATTGTGACATTGATGTTCATCCTCTTCATCCGCTCCATAATGTTGAAGGAAGGGTCATAGGTAGTGCCCACATTTTACACACACAATAACAACAATAAAATACAGGATATTTTTTTTTGATTTACATTGCTCACTACACAACAACATAGCATGGACTTCAAGTACAAAAACTCGACTCGCATACGACAATCACATAATTTGTCGCCTCACATAGACACATTAAAACACATAGGCAGGTCGATGCCACACTTTTCCCAACAAATGAATACTAGCAATGACCCAACCACAAGAAACATGACTTCAGGAACGGCGAACCCACAACACATCATTTCTGTAAATGTATTTTAGTTACGATTAACATTCCAAGAACATTATTGGGCAAGAATAAATTTCTCGTTTGTCCACCCACATATTCTTAAGTTTATTCCATGGTTAAAATACAGTTTGACCATCTTATGTTGGCTTCTTATACTTTATAAAATTTTCCATAACTAACATACTTATTTTGGCATAAATCAAATTGCATACAAAGTACTTAATTATCTTATTATTATGTGAAGAATATTATTCTCGAACATATATTCAGTATCTACCTTTCTATTCTTACAACTCAAGTGAATGTGACTTGGTGTTCATATAGCGATATTAGGATTTGACGGAGATTTAGATACAAGATAACTTTTTACCAAAAGCATTCCTCGATCATGGTAGAGATATTTCCCTACCATAGTTATTCTAATTCAATGACTTAATGACTTCCTTTTTATATATTTATATATCTTTTGTTTTCTCGTAGTTTGATCACAACAATGCAATACATATTCTTTGAAACACAAGAGTATTTTTAATCGAGATATAAGGTCTCCAAGAGTGGCAGTATCCCTAACCTCAATTCTCATTTTTACTCTTATATGCTTTATTTTCTACGTCACATTAAGGTCTTATTTTTAGCATTGTCTTGTACAAGGAGTTACAAAGTGTTTGACCAACCTCTTGAAGACATATATGATTAGAATACTTGAAGCTACACATGAACCCTAAATTAACATCCAAATCAATGAGGTTTAGATTAATTTCCAACTTCACCTAAGGGTCTACCCCTCAACTAAACATGAGTTTTAAGAGAGATGAAATTTTTGATAAACCACCTTCAAGAAAGGACCAAGTGTTATGATGAGAGAAACCAAGGTAACACAGTTAGCTGAGTGGAGCTAAGGGGTTCATTAATAAGAGATTAAGACCTAGAGAAACTAAGTCACAACCTCCTTCCATGTCATCTAGATCCAACATGGATTTCATTCGATGAAGAGCTTTAATTTTAAATCTAACTTTGAAAGATAAGGTAGTTCACTAGCCTATGAAGGAGGGGTTAACTCTACACATTTCAAGGAAAAATTTGACTATGTCACTCCTATCAGACGGGTTAAGAAAATGTCACTAAACCTACTGACTAAGACGATAAGCCCATTCTTGAGCTCGAATTGCCTAAACTAGACGTTCCATCGAGAGAAAATATTTAAGTTCATCCTACGGTTTTCAATGTCTTCTATGGTAAGGAGTAACAAGTTATCCCAATGTTGAACAAGGGTAGTGTGTTTCAATTAAATCTCTTTATTACATTTACAAAGTATGAATGCACAAGATGACTCGTTATTCATTTATTGAAACACTAAATATACACTACAATATATTACTTCAAATTCATTTACCTTATATAAATATCAAACCCTTTTAACCATGTGTTCTCTGAATCAAAATTGAACCTAAGATTAAATGCACATTTCCTAGATGTCTTAAACTAGTATTTCATACATATCAACAAATTATCAATTATAACCTTTTGTAACATGAGACTACATTATACATTTATTAATTTAACAATGAACTATAAAAATTACAATGATAATAATTAAATTACACATCACCTTTTTGTCGTTATTCTTTCATCCTGCAAAACCACGTGAGCATGATATCAGCGATAATTCGTTGGCATGGCATCCACCCTAATCTAACATAATTATCATTTTTCAGTTTCCCATTTTACATATGATAATAATTACAAATTACAATCGAAATAAAAGGTTTAGAGACATATATCCATTACATTTCATTTTACTTCTTTTTATATCCCAGAGAGAGAAAGAGAAGGGAAGAGAGGAAAAACACCATTTTTCAAAAGTTCCATTTCCCACAACAAAGTTACACTATAGAGTCTTACATAGTTATTTGTATGTGTTAAAAGTTTCCAGGGTGGTTTGGCAACCCTACGAGGGTCTCGCAACTTTCTATTTTTACATTTTCTTACTAGCTACAAAACGTACAAAACGGGCTCGGAGGCTAAGAAACCACTTCCAAAAGTTATCTTCCGATGAGAACACACACCACGATCAACTTTCTACATGTCCCCAGATATACCAAGAGTTCATAGAAACTAACGGAAATGGGAAAGAGCAAACAGTTTGCATTTGGCGGCTAGTTCTCCGGGGCCACTGGTCGTAGTTGACCCAGTTGCAAATGAACAAAATTTAGCTCGAGGGCCCAGAAAACCATGTCCATAACTAACGTTCAATGGATGAGAATGCAACAAGACACTTCCTACAAGTTCCCCTATATGAGGAGAATTCATCAGAGTTGATGGGACTGAGAACTAGAAAACCATTTTCAAACGGCGACAAGTTTTCTGGAGTGACAAGTCGAAATTGGTCCAGTTTGACCTCGTCAAACTACGGTCGAGGCCTACAAAATGGCTTTGCCAAACTATCTAGAAGAGTTTTTTCCCTAAACTGAAAGTTCCATGCAATTTTCTAGAAGAAACATGATAGGTTTGCGAAGACGGATACAAATTTCTCTATCCGGTTTCAAATGGCGGTTCCAAATGAAAGCCAACTTTCTAGATTTTGACTTTCTATTGCTGTAATCCAAAGTGTAACAGGCTCCTATAAGAGCATCAAAAGTGTCACATGTGTTTGTTTGGGGTCAATCTAGAGGTCAAGGTGACACCTCACATAACGAGGTACACGAATAAAGTTTAACATCTCATTTTTAGAGTTACGAAGTGTTCTAAATGAGCCTCCGAAAAATGCAAAAATTAACTATTTAAAACGGGAGATGATCAACATTATTACTAGGAAGTCAATTTTGTCTAGTTGATAAAACCATGTTATAGCAATCTAGTTGGATAGGAAGTTTTCTACATCACCTCAGAATGAGGGTGGAAGTTCATGTTTTAATGTAAACGGGTTATTTTGACTTCGTGAGTTTTTGACATGACATTTCATTATTTTTGCAACAAGTTGAAAACAAACATTTAACGGTATTAAAACCCTAATATTTTAAAATTATATCAAGTTACAAAAGAGAACTAAAAACATGAGAATTATGAGAGGTAAGGGAAAATGAACCATGCCTAGAAGGGACGGAGTTGGTCAAACCCGCAGGCTTCGGTTCAGCATCTCACTTGGCACTTCGTCAACTAGTTCACGAGCCTGGATCTAACATCCACCACGTCACACCAACTTCCCAAACACTTGAAGTTTTCCAATAGAATAAGTAGTTGCTTGTGCATTTATAAAACCTTTTGAACAAATCCATTATGTGCATATCTTGTCATCCTGGCATTCCATGAGACAACATTTCTTTAAAGCATTCCAACAAACAGTTCACACACATTTTCCACAAATACATTTTGTGCATATCATGAGATCATGGCACTCCATGAGACTACATTTATTTGAGGCATTCTATCAACAGTTCACTTGCCTTGTGTATGTTTCTGCAATTTGCATACTTGTCTACTAGCGCACTTGCAACTAAAAATCCTCTACCATTATGCTTTGACGGTTTTCCGAGGGCTCGTTTCTAAAGCTCCCATTTTTGAGAGGCTAAGAGGTTGCTGAAAAAGGTTGTGGAGTCTAGATTTACACGTACCAATTGCATTTACTTTAAATTTTCCAAGGCCTTTTCAACAAAATCATTTTTTTGCACACATGTAATCATCATAGTCTATAAAGAACATTTCTTTCAGTGCATTGTCAAACAGTTTACATGCTTCCACATTTTGCATATGCATCTGTTAGGCGGCCCAACTACAAACATCGACATAATTTTTCTAACCTTTTATGCTTTGATGGATGTCTATTCCCTGTTCCAAAGCTCCCATTTTGGCACAGGCTAGACGTATCGGCAAAGGAAACTCAATAGGTTGGAGACCTACTTGTTGCATGGTGAAACAGTGTGACTGTCTCATGAGGAAACCCATGCGTCTACTGTATACTACCATCCCCACATTCCAAGAGAAGTTGTCTCGTTCTTTCATTTGGTCAAACACTAAAAACAATGCCCACCTATGCATTTGAAACTACCACATCTGACAAAATCCCTCTCTCCATGTGCTTTGATAGTTGTCCATGCAGTAAGGGGGGGTTCATTTTTTTTTGACACAGGTTGGGAGAATGCCAGCACAAGCCACACAAATCCATGGCACTCCACGAGATGAAATTTGGTGAGGCATATCTTTGGGATAGTCCAAAAGAAAACACCCTGGTTTCGTTCAACAAGCTTGCCCACAAATCTGACCTAGCATTTTTTTTTTGCATTGCCACCACCCCCCCTAACTTGCCCATTCCAAAAAGCAGTGACCAAACCCTAACTAAATTTTTTTTGAGCTTATTCGCCCTCCTCTATTTTTTATTTTATTTTATTTTATATTAAATTATAAATATATTTGTATTAGATTAACTATACAAGCTTATGCGTTTTCCATCTCACTCTCCTTCCAAGGTCACCTATATTGTGGCTTCTTTGAGAAATTTGAGGTCCGTGAAGCGAAAAGGCTCATCTTTCGAAGTGGGCCATTTGCTGGAGAGAGCTTCTTGTGTGTATCTATCAAATCACTACTAAACTCCAAACATCAACTTGGGTTCCTCATGAGTAATGTCTCTGGACCTCAAATAAAGTGCTTGTATTATTATGCCAAGAAATTGACAAGACACAGGCCCTTCCACTTGCCACTCCCGACAAAAGCGTATCAGCATTAAATGAGGGAGCATTACATCTTCCTCCCCTTATAAGAGCGTCATCCTCGATGCGACACGACATGAAGAAGCTTGAAGGATACGTCAATAATGCCACATGTCGTTTAGCAAAACAACTTGTTGGTACAAAAATCCACAAGGAAGCAAACTAATTTTTTTTACAATATCTTGAATTTTAATGTTCTATGAAGATTGGTAGTTCTCTTTTACTTTATTACTTAGTATTTTTCTTTACAATATTCCTTATCTCAAGATCTTAAGACTCATTGTTTAGAATTTTCAATTGTCTTATGTTCGTGGGTGCCCAATAGTAATTGGCCTCAAGATGTCACCCAAACTTAACACAACACAAATGACCCACGAGACATCTTGCTACATACTTTCACGACTGTATAACACCACAAGACTTCAAATTCCACTGTGGAATGACAACAAGTAGACCACATAGCAAATAATTTTCGACAATTACGTCCTAGACATAGATCTAGTACACACATATGACTGACAAACCGGGTCAACACGTTGATACATATACAACGGGTATCACATGACCAAAAACAAACCATGACTATACCAACATAGTGCCAAGACAATATCCAATAGTCCATACCAACCAATGGGAGAGTCAAACCTCAAACATAACAAGGTGTCAAAAAGGCTCATAAGGGTACACATAACTCACTATACCAACTCCACACATAACAAGACATCACGAAACAAACACTAGATATCTCCAAAAGTAAAAGGTAAAACTCCATATATCTCCCGAAGTATCATAAAGCAACTCAATATACCTCCCAAAGCATCACCAAGATAATCTCCATATACCTCCCAAAGAGAAAGAAACATAGTTTCAAAACAAAGCCGGGTCACTTAACCATAGAGTGCCATAAAGAATAATATGTCACTCAACCATAGAGTGCCATAAAGAATAACATGTCACTCAACCATAGAGGCACATCTCCTTTCTCCTTTTAAATGAGTTTGGGTCACCCTATGGCCCTAGTCACATAGAGCCCCGTCACCCGCAAACCCAAGTGACATAGTAAATTGTGGTTCAACAACCCATTAGTTATCTCAGTAACTATTTGGGCATACCCATACAAAAAAGTGGGTCCATAGGTTCCACCACTCCATGGTGAATCCCATGACCCTATTCCAACACATTACGACATTAGAACCAGCATAACAATCCATTCAAATGCCAAGTGGAAAAATTAAAAGCCTTGGGCTAGGCTACAAAACTTTTAAATATGATAAGAAAGTCTTTAAAACTAAGAAAAACAAATGGCTAATTAGCCATGGTTAGTGAAAAATCCAACTGTTAATGCAACAATCAAATAAATGCCCAAAATATAAGAACATGTCAATCAAGAAAATGGTTGGTTCTAGCTAAAAGAGATAATGATCAATTTACGAATAAAAATACATATAGAGGAATAACACATTACAATCACTATGTGGCCTCATATTGCCACCAAAGGGGTACTCATCGAGTTGTTGGCACTCGGACATCGAGCCTCAGCTCATAAAAATATACATGTAACTAGAAATGAGTATGTCAAATAATGTAACTGTCATCATCTCTACTTGAATCATTACTCCATACTCCCACAAGGATCAACATAGTCAAAATCACATAGGATTATTCAATGAACAATCCAATAGGAAAGAGTAGGGAACTCTAGTTGCATAAGTTGAGCCTAAGGTGGTGTGCACCCATAATATACTGAGCAAGCTTAAAGTATACTAAACAGATAGAAGTGGGTTTTCAGTCTATATAAGACTCCACTTCCTCACTCATACTCGGCTCAAGATTATGAAAACCTGGTCCACACCTCCTCTCTCCACACATACACTCTTGACATTTTATCCCCTTAGGGTTGTCTAGTGTAAGGTTCACAACATACACATAACTACATCACTAACACAATGGTGATTCACACACATTGACCATAACGTCTTATGTATGGTATATATATACAGAGTATAACATAATCATTACTTTCACGGGTTACGATACATCACATTACTACATCCTACACCCAAAATGCAATCACTATACACTAGGGATCATACTCACCATATGCCCCTAAATCACGACATGAACCATCACATATTACATGAATTATACATATGAGGAACACAATGTCTAACCTTACAACATATAGTCAATTGTAAAACAACACAACGATGTACACAACTAATCACAATACGGTGATGACATCATGATAAAATGTGATTCAATTTACATCAATTTTGTCATGCAATACATCAATATACCTTCTCATCACATAAATTCAAAATGTTTCAACACTCTGCAATTCACAATAGCATTCCGTTCACAACAACAAGGCGGTACATCACACATGTATTCCTCATTGAATCCATGAAAAGGAGAGTCGATACTCTCTTCACAAGCACATAAACATGAAAAAAAATATGCACTAAGTGACATGCACCACATGTGCTTCCATAAGGTCACAATCACCACATAGTTCACATAACAACATATATCACATTACTCTTCCATTATCCACCACCATCATGCAGAATCATCACAACTCCAATCCATCCCGGAGGTTGAGTGCATGAACCTCCGCTCACGATACCATATGTAGTGCCCACATTTTACACACACAATACCAACAAAAAATACCAGGATAAATTTTTTTGACTTACATTGCTCACTACACACAACACAACATGGGCTTCAAGTAAAAAAACTCGACTCGCATACAAAAATCACATAAGTCATCGACTCACATAGACACATGAAAACACATAGGCATGTCGATGCCACACTTTTCCCAATGAATGAATACTAGCAATGACCCAACCACAAGAAACATGACTTTAGGAATGACGAACCCACAACACATCATTTCTGTAAATGTATTTTAGTTACGATTAACATTCCAAGAACATTATTGAGCAAGGATAAATTTCTCGTTTGTCCACCCACATATTCTTAAGTTTATTCCATGGTTAAAATATAGTTTGACCATCTTATGTTGGCTTCTTATACTTTATAAAATTTTCCATAACTAACATACTTATTTTGGCATAAATCAAATTGCATACAAAGTACTTAATTATCTTATTATTATGTGAAGAATATTCTTCTCGAACATATATTCAATATCTACCTTTCTATTCTTACAACTCAAGTGAATGTGACTTGGTGTTCATATAGTGATATTAGGATTTGACAGAGATTTAGATACAAGATAAATTTTTACCAAAAGCATTCCTCGATCACGGTAGAGATATTTCCCCTACCATAGTTATTCTAATTCAATGACTTAATGACTTCCTTTTTTATATTTATATATCTTTTTTTTCTCATAGTTTGATCACAACAATGCAATACATATTATTTGAAACACAAGAGTATTTTTAATCAAGATATAAGGTCTCCAAGAGTGGCAGTATCCCTAACCTCAATTCTTATTTTTACTCTTATATGCTTTATTTTCTATGTCACATTAAGGTCTTATTTTTAGCATTGTCTTGTACAAGGAGTTACAAAGTGTTTGACCAACCTCTTGAAGACATATATGATTAGAAGACTTGAAGCTACACATGAACCCTAAATTAACATCCAAATCAACGAGGTTTAGATTAATTTCCAACTTCACCTAAGGGTCTACCCCTCAACTAAACATGAGTTTTAAGTGAGAGGACAAATTTATGCTAAACCACCTTCCAGAAAGGACCAAGGTGTTATGATGAGAGAAACCAAGGTAACATAGTTAGCTGAGTGGAGCTAAGGGGTTCATTAACAAGAGATTAAGACCTAGAGAAACTAAGTCACAACCTCCTTCCATGTCATCTAGATCCAACAGGGATTTCATTTGATGAAGAGCTTTAATTTTAAATCTAACTTTGAAAGACAAGGTAGTCCGCTAGGCTACGAAGGAGGGGTTAACTCTACACATTTCAAGGAAAATTTTGACTATGTCACTCCTATCAGACGGGTTAAGACAATGTCACTAAACCTACTGACTAAGATGATAAGCCCATTCTTGAGCTCTGAATTGCCTAAACTAGAACGTTCCATCGAGAGAAAAGATTTAAGTTCATCCTACGGTTTTCAATGTCTTCTACGGTAAGGAGTATCGCACATGAAAATAAGTTATGTCCCGATGTTGAACAAGGGTAGTGTGTTTCAATTAAATCTCTTTATTACATTTACAAAGTATGAATGCACAAGATGACTCGTTATTCATTTATTGAACACTAAATATACACTACAAGATATTACTTCAAATTCATTTACCTTATATAAATATCAACCCCTTTTAACCATGTGTTCTCTGAATCAAAATTGAACCTAAGATTAAATGCACATTTCCTAGATGTCCTAGAAACTAGCATTTCATACATATCAACAAATTATCAATTATAACCTTCTGTAACATGAGACTACATTATACATTTATTCATTTAACAATGAACTATAAAAATTACAATGATAATAATTAAATTACACATCACCTTTTTATCGTCATTCTTTCATCTTGTAAAATCACGTGAGCATGATATCAGCGATAATTCACTGGCATGGCATCCACCCTAATCTAACAATTATCATTTTTCAGTTTCCCATTTTATATATGATAATAATTACATTTTGCAAATGAAATAAAAGGTTTAGAGACATATATCCATTACATTTCATTTACTTCACTTTTTATACCCGAGAGAGAGAAAGAGAAGGGAAGAGAGGAAAAACACCATTTTTCAAATGTTCCATTTCCCACACAAAGTTACACTATAGATTCTTACATAGTTATTTGCATGTGTTAAAATTTTCAGGTGGTTTGGCAACCCTACGAGGGTCCGCAACTTTCTATTTTTACATTTTCTTACTAGCTACAAAACATACAAAATGGGCTCAAAGGCTAAGAAACCGCTTCCAAAAGTTATCTTCTGATGAGAACACACACCATGATCAACTTTATACATGTCCCCAGATATACCAAGAGTTCATAGCAACTGACGGAAATGGGAAAGAGCAAACGGTTTGCGTTTGGCGGCTAGTTCTCCGGGGCCACTAGTCGTAGTTGACCCAATTGCAAATGAACAAAATTTAGCTTGAGGGCCTAGAAAACCATGTCCATAACTAACATTCAATGGATGACAACGCAACGAGAAACTTTGTACAAGTTCCCCTATATGAGGGGAATTCATGAGACTCGACGGGACAGAGAACTAGAAAACCATTTTCAAACGGCGACAAGTTTTCTGGAGTGACAAGTCGAAATTGGTCCAGTTTGACCTCGTCAAACTATGTTCGAAGGCCTACAAAATGGATTTTCCAAACTATCTAGAAGAGTTTTTTCCCATAAACTGAAAGTTCCATACAATTTTTCGAAGAAACACGAGAGGTTTGTGAAGACGGATACAAATTTCTCTATCCACGTTTCAAATGGCGGTTCCAAACAAAAGCCAACTTTCTAGATTTAATAGCTTTCTATTGCTGTAAACCAGTGTAACAAGGCTCCTATAAGAGCGTCAAAAAGGTCACATGTGTTCGTTTGGGGTCAATCCAGAGGTCAAGGTGACACCTCACATAATGAGGTACACGAATAAAGTTTAACATCTCATTTTCAGAGTTACGAAGGGTACTAAATGAGCCTCCGAAAAATGCAAAAATTAACTATTTAAAACGGGAGATGATCAACGTTATTACTGGGAAGTCAATTTCATCTGGTTGATAAAACCATGTTGTAGCAATCCAGTTGGATAGGAAGTTTTCTACATCACCTCAGAATGAGGGTGGAAGTTCATGTTTTAATGTAAACGGGTTATTTTGACTTTGTGAGTTTTTGACACGACATTTCATTATTTTTGTAACGAGTTGAAAACAAACATTTAATGGTATTAAAATCCTAATATTTTAAAATTCTATCAAGTTGCAAAAGAGAACTAAAAACATGATAATTATGAGAGGTAAGGGAAGATGAACCATGCCTGGAAGGGATGGAGTCGGTCAAACCCGTAGGCTTCGGTTCAGCATCTCGCTTGGCACTTCGTCAA
Source organism: Taxus wallichiana var. yunnanensis (assembly GCA_018340775.1). Lineage (NCBI taxonomy): Eukaryota > Viridiplantae > Streptophyta > Pinopsida > Cupressales > Taxaceae > Taxus > Taxus wallichiana. Next base: position 401,210,005 of record CM031235.1, read on the forward strand.
CCAGTTCATGAGCCTAGATCTAACCTCCACCACATCACACCAACTTCCCGATCACTTGAAGTTTTCCAACAGAATAAGTAATTTCTTGTGTGTTTCTAAAACCTTTTGAACAAATCCATTATGTGCATATCCTGCCATCCTTGCATTCCATGAGACAACATTTCTTTGAGGCATTCCAACAAATAGTTCACGCATTTTCCACAAATCCATTTTGTGCATATCATGAGATCATGGCACTCCATGAGACCACATTTCTTTGAGGCATTCTATCAACAGTTCACTTGCCTTGTGTATGCTTCCGCAATTTGCATACTTGTCTACTAGCGCACTTGTAACTAAAAATCCTCTACCATTATGCTTTGATGGTTGTCCAAGGCCTGCTCTAAAGCTCCCATTTTGACAGAGGCTGGGAGGATGCTAAAAAAGGTTGTGGAGTCTAGCTTTACATGTACCAATTATATTTGCTTGAAATTTTCCAAGGCCTTTTCAACAAACTCATTTTTTTGCACATCCTGCAATCATTGCAGTCTATAAAGCACATTTCTTTCAGGCATTGTCGAACAGTTTCACATGCTTCCACATTTTGCATATGTATCTACACAGTAGTTCCAACTACTACATCTGACATAATTTTTCTAACCTTTTATGCTTTGATGGATGTCTATTCCCTGTTCCAAAGCTCCCATTTTGGCATAGGCTGGACGTATCTGGAAAAGGAAACTCAGCAGGTTGGAGACCTTCTTGTTGCATGGTGAAATAGTGTGACTGTCTCATGAGGAAACCCACGTCTGCTGTGTACTATCGCCATCCCCACATTCCAAGAGAAGTTGTCTCATTATTTCATTTGGTCAAACACTAAAAACATCGCCCACCTATGCATTTGAAACTACCACATCTGACAAAATCCCTCTCTCCATGTGCTTTGATAGCTGTCCACGTAGTAAGGGTGTGGGGTTTGTTTTTTTACGTAGGTGAGAGAATGCCAAGACAGCTGCAAAAATCCATGGAACTCCATGAGATGACATTTGGTGAGGCATATCCTTGGGACAGTCCAAAAGAAAATGCCCTAGTTTTGCTCAGCCACGCCCACAAATCCAACCTGGTGTTTTTTTTTTGCATTGCCGCCGCCCCCCCAACTCGCCCATTCCAAAAAGTAGCGACCAAACCCTAACTGAAATTTTTTTGAGCTTATTCACCCTCCTCCATTTTTTTAATTTTATTTTATATTAAATTATAAATATATTTGTATTGGATTAAGTAACTATACAAGCTTATGCATTTTCCATCTCACTCTCCTTCCGAGGTCACCTGTATTGTGGCTTCTTTGAGAAATTTGAGGTCCGTGAAGTGAAAAGGCTCATCTTTCGGAGTGGGCCATTTGCTGGAGAGAGCTTCTTGCATGCATCTATCAAATCACTACTAAACTCCAAACATCAACTTGGGTTCCTCATGAGTAATGTCTCTGGACCTCAAATAAAGTGCTTGTATTATTATGCCAAGAAATTGACAGGACGCAGGCCCTTCCACCTGCCACTCCTGACAAAGGCATCTCATTGTCTTAAATTGAGGGGGAATTACACCTTCCTTTGTTGTTTTTATGATAGGAAAGGCACTTTTGGTTGGGAAGCTACCTCCTTTCTAAGAGCTTTAGGTACTTACTTTTTCTCACATTAACCTCTTTTTCCTTGTTAACAATGTTTGCTTGATTAGAGAAGGATGCATGTTTTGATTCCAACATTCTTTTCTTGTACCTTGTGTTATCATAAACTTCTTGATTCAATGCAAAAAAATCATCTATCTGTGAAGAAAATAAGATTTGCATCTTGATTAGCTTCCCGAGCTCCTTCCACATTAGAATTGGGTGCCTCCACCAATGGATCTTGTTGATTAGAAGAGATTTGAACCATAAAATCCTGAACATGTAATTCCCTTTCAAAAATTAGTTGATTATGTGGTAGATTACAAGGAAAACACCATTATATTTCTTGAATGACATTATTATTCACAGGAACCAACGCTTGACTAGATCCCGAAATAGGAGATGGTTGAGAGGAGTAGTAGTAACTAGTACAAGAGGAAGAGAGGAATTTTTATCCTACCACCTATTATTCTACTGATTCTATCTATACCTTTGATTTTTTTGATTTTTGTAAGGATGATAACCCTAATTGAAGCCTTGGTTTGAAGACTACCCCTGATTTGAATAACTTCTATATGACTGGGCCTGCTACTTCTCCAATGATATAACCTTGTTGGAAAAATTCCTTATCAAGGATTTCATGTCTTCATCCTCCTTTTGCTATGTAGGAGACTAGGATGTAGATGCGGTAGGTTGAGATTTTTACTCGGGAATAGGGGCAATGGAAGGCTGAGCTGCTTGGGGTATCTCAAGGGTACAATGGCATAGGTGGTCTAGGAGCTAACTTGCCAGCTTGGATCAAACAATTTTTATCCTTAATGGCTATATAATATGCACCAGGAAATGTTATACCACCCATAGATAAAATCATAACAAGAATATCAGAATTCAATTCTTTCAAAAATAAAGAAATGCACCTTTAATGACTGGTCTTACCAAGACTGGAATCCTCTCCCAAGTCTTCTTAAATCTGAAATTGAAGTTTTTCACGAGCTCATTCGGATTCCTCTTTATAGTCGTTAGTTGCTCAAGTAAAGAAAGATTATCTCGCCTTCTCTTCAAATTTATTATAGAGAGCTGTCCCATGTTGGATATAATTAGCAATTTACCCTATTGTAAGACTCTTGAACTCATTGAAAAGCTCTACCCTTGAATGAAGAGGCCAACAACCTAATAGATACATCTTCTTCAACAATTTGATGAATAGTATAGACATTTGTAATGTATTAGATATGATTTTTCGGAGTACTTTTATTCTCCCTAGTGAAGAAAGGGATGCTCTTAAGAGAAAATGCTAGAATGGGATTGTTGGCATTGAGGGCAAGAGGATTTGCTGCCAATAGAATTGACAAATCCCAAATTGTGTTGCATTTTCATTGTAATAGGTACGAGTTCTCTAGTAGACTACAAGAAAGGCCTACCAAGAGGTGGAGTGGAGAGATTCCCATTCAAAGTGTTGAAGGTGACCATTGAATAGTTCTTCCTCTTCTTCCCCTTCCAGGTGATAACTATAGATACTCAAAAGCTCCCTCCTCTGTTGTTCTGGACCTTGTCTAAATTATTTTCATGAAACTAGGAATTGGCATTGTTGAAACCTGCTGATTTTTGATATGGAGTCGTCATATGTGTCACAAAAATCCTCCAAAGGCTAGAAATTACTAAGTCACACACCAAGACCTAATAATGATGAAGTTATAAACCATACAAAATATGACCTCAAATATTCCTACCGAGGGTGCCAAAATTATTGGAGCTCAAATGTTCACGGCCCCCGATTCATAAAAACTCAAGATTTGAGACAATATAGGACCATCTCTAGGCTATGGGACTTGAATTAAGATAGACCTCCTCGGAGAAGGCTGGTTCCTCTACCTACTTCTAATGCTAAGCTACTCTTAGGGAGTGAAATGTGACTAACTACGATGCTAAGTGACTAGGGAGAAAGATAGAGTGCATGAAATGAAATCCTAGACTATGGAGGTGATAACACCAAAAGAAGGGTTGGAGAGATTCCTAACGAGTGAAAATGGAAGTAAAACGAAGCAAGGAAGGGTAGAAAAATGTTCCGCAGTCCAAAACCACATTTAGATTACTATCTTTGTGGAGCACAATAGATCTAGGTCCTATAAAAGAACAAGATATGCACATTACATGTTTATATGTAATAGAAGGAAAGAAATGTAACTAAACTCAAGCTAGGCGGAAATAACCATAAAAATAAATTTAATTTCTCAAAAGGATGCTAAATCCATTACAGAGTAGATATAAGGCAATAAATGTTTTTGAATGGCCAAATTCGAGGCATGAAACTCACAAAAATATTCTAGAACACTTTTGGCAGAGTTCCTTTAAAATTCTTAGAAAATCCCCCGAAAAATGAGGGGTTAATAAGATTATATAGGAAAATTATCCACTTATCATGCATTAAATACCCGATAGGTAGTTGAACAACCTCATCTACCACCATCAATGTGCTGGTCATAGGTGATATTTCCTGATGGACCGTCTAACCTATGGGCTAATTATCATATCCGAGGTTGGGCGGACGTTTATCCATTCAGCCATACAAATTGAGTAGACCATAAAACCTCATTTTCATCCAACTTGGGAGGTTGAAAGGCCATCTAACTTCTATTTTGTCCATCACCTTGTGGTCATCGACCAACCTGATGGTCGACATCTCTACACCATGGGTCGTCCAACTAGGGGTTGAACACCGTCAAGTATATTTCTTGTATAATTGACATGGGGTTGGATGGTCATCCAACCCTATGTTGTATAGTGTGCCTCGACTAGTATTGCAGCCGAACAACTATCGGGCCAACCAACTTAGTGACTTGACCAACCAAATGTCTAACCCTATGTTTTCTAACCCGAGTGGGTTGGAAACCATCCAACTTGTCGTATGCCATGCTGCCACAACAATCAGCCAACCAACTTGGCCGACTTATCCATCATCCCTCTCAACCAACCAACCTACCTTCCTTACTATGGGTTAGATGTCATCTAACCTGTCACTCATCCAACCCAACTAATAGACCTACAACCCGTCCATCCTCTCTCGTACATCCGCCACACTACCATCCAATCACAAATCAACCTAGCAAACTAGCCTCGACCGAACATTCGCCACGGTGAGTCGGCTCACTTTGCAAGTTAAGAGAAAGTTAGCTGAGCCAAAGAGCCATCTTTCTTTATATTTTTGATATTTGGAGGTAAAATTTTACACTTCGAGAATGTCACAAGCTAGTACTTCAATTTTGAATGGGTTATTCAAATTTGCGGGGGTGTAAATTTGGGATAAGAGAGACCTAATGGAGAAAATTAGGTATGATGGTGATATGGCAACCTATATGATTTTCTATGATGTCCTCATGATTTTTTTGTTATGTTTTTTTGATATATGATCTAAAAATTCTGACCTACATGATGTGGGTGCATAAGACCATTATATAAACTAGTTGAAAAGGCTCATTTTCTCGGTCTGCTAGGAGGATGTGTATGTAAATTTTTTTGAAAGAGAGTATGACCAAGCTTTGAGGTTAGAGTTGAATACTATGAAGTGTTAAGAATTATGGAGAATTATGATATATTTATAAGCTAAAAATGGTAAGCTTGAAGAAGTTCATTCATACATTACCTAGTTGGAGAAAGAAGACCTAGTTGGCATGCATGAGGATAAGCGAGCTAGAGAGTTGATTGAGGATGTTTTTGAGGTCTTGGTGGCCTTGATGAGATAGAAGAGATGATGTTCATGATGTTTTGAGTATGTTATACAGTTGGAGAGATAGGTCACTTGACCTAATCATGCTTGGTGAAGAATTCATAGAGTGAAGAAGACAAGAAGGTTGTTTGAGAGGGTTTTGAGTGAAGAGAGATGAAAAAGTGATCACAATCAGTTAGTTGAGAAACAAGGAAATTAAGTGATCTTCATATCAGGTGGCTAAGTTGGTGTTTGGTCATCTTTGGGGGTTGTATCCTCCTTGTATAGTTGGTGCTCTACTAAACTAGGGGTTAGTGCTCCTTGTAGGGTTGGTGCCCTACTAAACTAGGGTTAGTGCTCCTTGTGGGGTTGGTGCCTCACTAAATAAATCTCTTGTGATGTGTAATATTCATGAATTCCTTTGTGTTGAGTAATATATGTAGAGGTTCAATGGGTTTTCTTCCCTTAAGGGTTTCCCACTTAAATATGGTGTTCATGTGTTCTCTCTTAATACATGTTTGTGTAGATTGTTGATATGTTGCTTGATGGTTTTCTAAATATTTGATATTGATCATATAATGGATAATGAATGTTGAATGTTGAAACAAAATTGTAGTAAAAGTGTTTAAATGACTAATTCACCCCCCCAATCCTTTGTGATTGCAATAGAAATATCTTTTCCATCATAGGAATATATTTGAATTTAAATTTTCATTGATTTATCCTAAGAATTTACTTGGATGTTCCTACATTCTTAGTAAAAATATTGGGATGATCTTGTTGTTACCTTTGATTGAAATTTAATTCACTCAAAAAAATTATCCCCAAGCTCCCAAGCTCAATTGTAAATAGTGGTTAGTTTACCCTAGTTAGGTTTTCTTTCATTAGAGTATTCTACTTTTTCTTACTTTCATAGTTTGTTTTTAGTAGTTTTTGTGTTTAATAAAGATGATATTTCATGTCTAATCTTTATCCCTAATTATTTCTACTTTCACCTACCCATAAGTTTCCATATTTCCCTGAGAAAAATTGTTTTATCTATTATGGAAGTAAATAATATGTTGTCACACACACAACATTGGTAAAAGGATACTATTTTATTAATGTTTGATTTTTAGAGGACTTGGTAAACATAGGATGAAGATGAATACTTGTTCTAAATTATGTTTGTTTTTCAAAATAAAATCTAAATAGTTTTTGGATTAGTTTTGTGAATTTGGAATGGTTTTTATTTCTAAGAGATAGTCACCTACACTTTATTAATGTAAGAATTATTTTTGTGATGTATAAGAAATCACAAGAGTAAATCATCCACAATTAAATTTTCTTGACCCATCCTCTCACCTAGATATATTGGTTCGTAACCCACACACACTAAAATAAAATGAAGAAAAGTGAAATAAATCAAATTTTAAAGTCTTTAAAAACATTTCTCTACATAAGGGTGTTTCTAGTAACCTCCACTAGGACTATATATTTTTGAATGGTAGTGGACCAAGGCCATGATTAGAACCAAAGTTTTATCTTTCAATATTATAGATTCTTGGATTTCAAGAAATAAATGCCTAAGTTTTCCCTCTATCCATTGCCCATCAAAACATGAAACATTATATTAAAAAAATAAAACCTTGTCAATAAGAAAGCTAAGTGATCACTCTTTGTGCTAGATTATAAAAACCAAAGACAAGGTAAATAATTTGACACATACACACACAATTGAGTCTCTATAAAAACTTAGTATTTTTATGCTAACTTTGAATATTTCAATTATTCTTTTAATTTGAAAGAGTGAAATTTTATAAGGATGGTATTTTATTTGTTTCCAATATAAACCAGAGATTATAGGTTCTAACCACTTCACAATTTAAAATTCTCAAGATCATTTCCCAATCGATTCACCATTTTTTTGTCCATAAGACATGTCCCTAATTTCTCTTAAAAATCAGGGAACACCTTTTTTATTTCCACGAAAGATTGGACTGATGCACACGATAATTTTCCTTCCTTCACATAGTCCATATTTTCTCCCATGGTCCCCTTCACAATCTTTCTTGACCTCTATTTTACTAAATTATCCATGATTCATGAACGTGTAACTCACTTTTCCCAATTTCCATTGTGTAAGTGATGTCCCCTTCTATGTGTACCTTCTAATAAGTTTGTATAATATCCTTGTGTGGAATCCCTTCATCCATGTAATATTTCTTGTATTTCTTTCCTTAGACACAATATTTCACCATTCTCCCCTTTGTATATTTTGGCATGTCCCTTTTGCATTCCATTACGTTACTTATTTTTCACTTTACGCAACCCCCTTCGAAAAATCATCATAAGTCCCACACATTGGACCTTTAATTTTAGAATATGTAATAGATTTTTACAAAGTCCTGTGTACCCTATGTGTTTGGCCCTTTCTACCTTAAAGTCCCACAAGATTGTGGCAGTTTCCCACATTTAAACTAGTCATGTGCACTCCTTGTGAAGCCCAAATCATGAGTTATATGGCCTCACAATGCTTCGTGACATCCATTCAATTGATAAATAACCCACTATACGTTGTGTACAATACATAAACTTGTAATTCTCATGTACATTTGTATAATTAAATGAATTATGGACCACTTAAGAAAATATAACACATAACACTTGGTTTCTCTCAAGATTTATATTTTGAAAGGTAATCCACACACATTTATGACACCATGAAGACTATGCAAAAGAATTTATATATATTATTCTAAGGAAGATAGTGCCACAATTTTTTGAATTTCATAGATTATGAAATATTAAGAGAATGCAAATTTTACTCACAAAGTACACAAAGGAAGCATACACTACTTAAGTGTGTGTAATATGAAAATTAAAAATAGTTCTTGGTCACTAAATGATAAAATGTACCCCAAATTCAACACAATACATCATTTATAATAATATCTAGCACCCATGTTAGATAATTTGATTTTGTCCACTTTGTTAACAAAAAGGTTGGAGATGATCTCGTTGAACATGTCATGTTAGATAACATGAACCACACAAATTCAAACGAATATTGACTTGTACTTCACACCATACCTACATGCCATGGAACATTGAATGTTGTCTAAACCAAAATGAATATCATACATGATTTATTTCTAGATCACCTAGCCATGTATTCAATATTATTGTTCTATGTAGGCACCGTGTATCTATTCTATTAAATATATATTACATAGTTGGATGAGGCCTTTTATTGTAACAAATTTAATTATTCCCAAGTATGTTGTGGTATCTCTAATAAGTACTGCTGAAAGGATTTATTAGGGTTAGATCCTTGTAGAAATAATCTTTTGAATGTTTAAATTATCTTTCCTTATTTCTCTTATTTCTATTTTGTGTTCGTTCATATATCTTGATGTTTGTATGAATTCTTTCTATCTAATTGAACTATATCTCTCTTACTCCTTAAGAAATATATCATTTTATCTTTTTTTGAATTTAAATTCCTCTCCCTACATGTCTATTGGAATTTCAATCCTATTTTCTTCACAACAAGTCCCTCAGATTATTACACCTGCTCATGTCGAATAAGTGAAATTTGGTTTGAGAATGAGTATGATTTTAGATATATCTTTGACAATTAGAAATGGGTCTCTGCTACACCATCAGATTGATTTATCTTTCTACCCTACCATTCTCCTTTGTTGCACCATTTTTATGAATCTATTAGGTTTAGGAATAAATATTTCACTTGAATTATATTTCTAACTCTTTATGATTACAAGTGATAATAATTGCATGTACTATTTTACACTTGAAATATTTTGTATGCAAAATGAATGAATAACCTTCTAGCCTCACATCCACCCATTTTTAACTCTTTGATGTTGTGTTCAATCATTTTCTCATCGTTCACTCTTTTATGAAGCCCTCTAAAACCTATGGACAAACCAACAAACACCTATGTGAAAATAATAAACATCAACTTTCCTAGACTCAAGTTATTTCCAACACATATTTTAGCCACCAAGACCTAGTGAGAGTGAACCTTGGGAAGATCCCTATGCACAAATTTCATTGTGCAATTACCTTCCTCATGCATGCCCCCTTTCAAGAAAGGAATCCTCCCTCCCATTTTCATGGGGACCTACTTATAATTTCTCATGTTTATGCATGTACCCCTTCCAACCACAAAGACCAAAATATTTGGTTCTAGGATATGTGTAGTATACATGAAACAACACCTTACTTTTATCCTAGATTTTTCCTTTACTTTAACCTTATAGAAAAATTCCATACCAAAATCTAGTGTCCTTAGTTTAGTCATATTTACATCACGCATCAAAACATGCTTGGTACCCAATTTAAAAATTTCACCTTAGTATCCTCATTGCACATGTAATCCACATAATGGAGAAGAATTACAAATTTAACCACAAAATCTATAAAAACAATTCCACTTGTTATAAAGTATTAAATTGAGATATTTTCCTTTCTCTATGGGAGGCTAAGAGGTACCCGTTTGTAGAATTATTTCTCAAAAAAATTTCCAAGTAAGAGTGGTAATGTCATATCCATTGAGGGAACACATATGGTTGCACCAATGTGTAGTGTATCCCTCTAAATAGAATATTATGATATATGCATGAATATTGAGGCTATATATCCTTTAATATAAAATAAAATTTTATTCCCTCTAGCCATGATTCCATCTTGTCCCCCACTACTTCTCCCAAATACTTGGGATGTCGAAACATTTTTAGTTCTCATATTAAATATTCTCTTTAAAGAGGTATTTCTTGATGAGCCTTGTCATGTAGAAAATAAAGTTTCCTCTCTTGTTTTCCTTCATGTTGTTTGTATTTTTTCATACTCGTGAGGGTGGATAATGTCATCTATTAAATTTTTTTTACATGTATCAAAAAAGGAATAAATTAAATATAGTAGGCAGGGGTTAGGTTGGAGTATATATGGGGAATTTCATATTATTTGGTTACTCAATTTTATTTTTGGTTTCATTTTCAAGTTCTTGATTTCTATATGGAATCCTTCCATGATACCCCATAGAGAATTTACCACTCCCACTCCTATTTCTCACCATTGTTAAAAATTAAACAAAATAGCTTTCATAAGTTTAAGTATTTTGTTTTCTCTAGTTTTCCCAAAGTTTGCAGAGTTGAAACTTAACACGATACCACATGTAACATCCCCAAAATTATAAAAATTCATTTTAAAAACATTTATAATAGTAGTGCTTTTATATTTATTTATTGAAAAAATATAAAAACATAAGTACCTTGTGGATAAAAAAATCTTTTAGATAAACCCTTAAAAATAACATAATTGATTAAATAGAGTAGTTCACCATAATTTTACTTGTCTCCTTATAAGTGTCTTTAAAGGACTTATTTAGACTAGGATATGTTATATATATTATTCTCTTTGAATTAACAAAAGTTCCTTTAGTTTTAAAAATTCATTATATCGAATCATATACTCCATCCTAGTTTTCTTAACATCATAATGCTTACTATACATCCTATACTAAATTATTTTCATGAAAAAATCATTAATAAGCCTTTATAGTTTCAATTCCATTTTTCACCTCTCTCATTTCTAAGATATAATTGAGATTTTATTCTCAATTATCACATAAATTCAATATACAAGACCTAGTATTTTTCCCAACTTATTAATTCATTAAAAACACTCATCAACATCCAACATATATTAAAGACCTATATATGTAATTGAACTTCCAACAATATGAAGAACTTAGTATACATAAAGAGAGTGAGATTTCATTTCTTATGTCAATATTTAGTTCCATATACATTTATTATGGGGATCACCCATCTTATGCAAGTACAACACTAACAATATTAAGTTAACATCATACAATGCATAAATATAAAGAAAAGAAATGATGGTCCTTAAAATATTTGAAATGTACCATGAAATGAATTCTAGGACTATACAAAGTTAATTAGTTGTAGTTAACAATGTTCCCATAATAGGGATTCATAATGTGTGCATGTGTAATTTGTTTAATGCTAAATTAAATGAGGTAAGAACTACCACCTAAAAAGAGTTCTACAATCTAGCTAAGATAAAGGATAAGCACCATCAAGATAAAGAGCTAAACAAGATCTATTCTAAACATCAATAACTTTGAAACATAAGATCAAAACTATGCATGCTATTCAAAATATCTACTCTCCTAGATTACCAACAAAATGCATGGACCTATTTAGCTCCAATGGCAATCAAAAATTGTTTGTTTGATCCTTAAAGAATGCAAGAATAAGAAGTTTATCTCTTAACAATGGTGACCTCTCAAGAAGACAAAATACAAGCTCTTAGTCTCTTTGCTATATGCTTTGCATTTTCTCTCTCAAGAAGTTTAGGTGTAGGTATAAAGGTATAAGGAGGGCTCCTTATATAGCCCAATGGATAAATGAAACACTTCATCCCTTTGTATGTGTGATAAAGGTAAAACATGATTAGGATTGGATAAGGTTGCTTTATGAAAGGAAACCTTACTTTAGAAGGGTTTAATTTATGCTTAGCAAGTCATGGGAGTTGGGGGATGTTTTAATTAATCAAAGGTGATTAACTAATAGGTAGATGTAAGCTTATAGAAGATAATGAGAGGATATTAGTACAATTTAGGCTATTAGAAGGGGATTAAATCAATTAAATATTGAATTATTGGTTAAATGGAAGGGAAAGTTAATTAAGTAATAATAATTAATTAGTCTAGGTAGAAGGGGTGATTTATTAACATAAGTTCATTAATCAGGGTGTTAGTTGGATAGGTGACTTAATCAATTAGTGCATTGTAATTAATTAACGACAATAAGAGGGAATATGGGTGTTTTTGATGATAAGTCATCGATTTGTGAGAAAGGGGATAATTAGCGCAATTTAAGTATTTAAATTGCTTGGATGTAATTATAGGTGTCTACATTTTCCCCTCTTTGGGGTGGCATAAGTGGTGTCACTTCAAAGATAGTAGACAAAAGAAAATTTTGAAGGGATAGAAGAAAAATTAGTGGGAGGGAGAGATGCCCCCTCGAGCGTCGATGGGGTGATGAAAGAGGATGATTAACAATTGAAAAACATGAGAGATAGATAAAATAATGGGAAGGGGTAGGATGCCCCAATGAGATAGAAGATTAGGGGTGAGAGAAAGGTGATGTAGAAGAAATATGGAGGAAGGGAGAGAAGAGCTTAGCCTCTAGCTGTTGTGTATTGGAACAATTTCTTGTCATCATATTACCATGAGAGCTACGTCCTCGGTCCTTATGAAAAATATAAGCATACAAAAAGGTAGAATGACATGAAAAGCCATACTACGAACAATTGTCCATTGCTGAAAATACCAACTCCACGTAACATACAACAATGCAATGTAATACGAGAAGGAAACAAGCTCATCTAACAGGGAAAACAAGTACGAACGCACATACCTAACCCAACAATGGTCAAGACAGTTGTACAAATGTTTTGTTATCAGTGTTGAAGAGATCCACAAGTTCATGATTGATGAAAAGGTTTAAAAATGATTTCGAGAAAGGATACATGCAAGGGGAAATGATAATGGACACGGGGTCCAAGAAAAGCATTGTGCGTAACGAAACAACACCAGGCAACAAATGTGCCCTAGAGTACTGACGAAGCAAGCAACTAGCTTTGTAGATGGTTGTGAATCTAGTAATCCATGAGTCATATTAATTGGGGAATATGTGAGACAAACCAACAGGATATGGAGAAAATACCATGTGCAAGACACAAGTTTCAGCCGTAATAAGCAAGTTACCATTTTTGTAGGTTTTTTTACTTTTTAGGATTTTGTGAAAAAAATTCCCTATTTTTGGATTTTTGACATATTTTATTGTTTTTATTTTTCTATTTTCTGAAATGCGGTGGACAGTAGAAGAAAAGAGAAGAAATAGAACGAAGTGCCTAGGGGCAACAAAAAGTTCCCTAGGTGGAAGAAATAAGAAACAAGCAACAAAAATGTCCTTATTTAGTGGACAAATTAATAAAAATAATTATTCATGAGAGTGTAGATTAGAAGAAAAATTGCCTAAGAACAATAAAATTATCCGAGGGAGAAGAAAGGGGTATCGATGACAAAAATTCCCTAATATGGTGAAAAATAAGAGAAAAATAATTATTTAATAAAAATAATTATTCCATGGTGAAGAGAGGAGAAAACGACGATCAAAACGGGCCTCCATGCCCTCCGGTGGTGAAAAATGGGTTAATATACCCCACCCGGGGGGGTAAAAACATCACGACCAATTCATTTTAACCAAGTCATTTAGAATTTTTTACTATGAGGCTCTGATAGTGATGAGGAAAATGGTGATCGTACGAGATCGAGTGAGGCATGCAGATACGATCCCGAGGGTACTAGTGGTAGGCAGACTTCAGCCCGTTCGTGAGTATTGAACCCTTGCACATTAATTGTTGTCATTAATGCTCTAAATTTAGCTTTTAGCCCTAGGAAGTTGCGTCGGTGTGCATATGATCAAGGCACATGTGTCGGTTCGGGGGTGTAGGTGTCATTTTGGGGGCATAGGTGTCCCATTGGGGGTGCATGCACCATAATACACACACACACACATGTGCAAGCATGAGTTACACACACCCACATGCATGCGCACACACCACACATGTGCGCGCATGCACACATACCGAAAAGGGGGAGCACATGCTAAAAGTGGGGGCGCATGCACAAAAGGGAGGTGCACACACTGGGGGTCATGCATGCGCAAGCGTAGGTATAGAAATGATGGCACAAGCGCTAAATGTGTGGCGCACACACCAAAAAGGGCACGCAAGCACCGAAGACAAGTATGTGCATGCGCACACGCTAAATAATATGTGCACATGTCCAAAAGGGGGCACACACGCCAAAAAGGGCATGCAGGTGCCTCGGGCCGATGAAGGATAGAAAGAAAAATGTTGAAAAGATGACACTTAGAAGAAATTTTAGGATTTTTGGGTTAACCCAAAAAAAAGATTGATAGATTTTTAGAAGAAATGTTAGTAACTAACGAGTGATTTAATATTTTGCAGAGATGATTTCTAGTTTTATAGACATGGGAGCGCCACTCCCGGATAGTAGATCTAGAGGGGAGTATGTGCTAGTGAGACCGATGAGCCATGGCTATACTACTCAAGGTGGTGGGGCTAGGCCCTGTGTCTCGGATGCCCTCCATTACACTGGACCATGGCCTACTGACTGCGCTAGCTGAGCGATGGCATATCGAGAGTCAGTGTTTTGTGTTACCTATAGGGAGATGATCGTGATCCTCGAGGACATATGGTGGATCCTACATGTGCCGATCCTAGGCACCTTGATTGAGTACAACTCAGATGCAGGGTTGATCAGAGTAGCATGTAGTGATCTTTTTGATGTGGATGACATACCGCACGACGGTATGACTATAGCTCTTCACGAGTGCATTTCCGACCCCACACTACATCGGGGGCCTCTCTACATCATGTCTCTTATCAGTGGGTTCTTACTCACTGATAAGACAGGGACGTCGTTCCTGAGAGGATTATTACCTTTGGTTCATGGCATTTTTAGTGGCGAGAGATATGCTATTGGGGACAGTGCATTTTGGCGCACATATATTAGGATCTACATTTGATTATCTACATTTGAGGACATATGGTGGATCCTCCATGTACTGATCCTAGGCACCTTGATTGAGTACAACTCAGATGTAGGGTTGATCAAAGTAGCATGTAGTGATCATTTTGATGTGGATGACATACCGCACAATGGTATGACTATAGCTCTTCACGAGTGCATTTTCAACCCCACACTACATTGGGGGCCTCTCTACATCATGTCTCTTATCAATGGGTTCTTACTCACTGATAAGACAGGGATGTCATTCCGAGAGGATTATTACCTTTGGTTCATGGCATTTTTAGTGGTGAGAGATATTGTTGGGGACAGTGCATTTTGGCCCACTTATATTGGGATCTACATTTGATTACCTACCATGGTCAGAAGACCGTGGGTCCGGCCTCCTTACTATAGATCTGGTCATGGGACCATATTGCCATTAGACACCCTATGGGCACCTTGTGTGTCTAAGACCCAAAGGAGCCATCTTACATGGCATGGGTAGTAGCAAGTGGTGATGTACATAGCCACCTCGGTAGCTTATTCAGATATAGGTGAGAGTTTGATGAGCTGCCAGTGATAGACATTATCTGGTGGCCTTATAGACATTTCCAGTGGCCAGAGGATGCCACAGAGCTCAGTGTGTGCTTAGTAGAGCACTATATCATCGGTAGCCACAACTATATTATAGAGTTGTATCGAGTTGTGACAGTGTCAGCAGATCTAGCTAGAGTACAGGGGGTCCCACATCCAGACATTTGGTATGCACGTAGAGATTCAAAGAGGCACACCATGGGGCCTCACATATCAGTTGCCCAAATTAGGGCTATTTTTACTCAGGTGGTCCCATAGGCATGGGACCCAAAGACGGCAGGTGTGAGACCCGGGGACTATAGTAGACTATGCAGCTTGGTATGCCATTGTGTTACCCCAGCATCTCACTATTCTGGAGGAGGCTTGGGCAAGTGGGTGTTACGAGTAAAGAGATAGAGTAGTGGGGTTGGATCTAGAGGATCCTTTTGATGGCATTCCTCATGATGGGTAGGGTGCCGCATAGGCATCAGGGACCGAGTCCAGTAGGGCCCAATACAGCACCGATTCATAATGCTAGAGCAAGGATCCTAGAGCAAGGCTAGTCATCTAGAGCACCCTGTACTAGTCCTGGTGGGATAGAAAACCACACATGACCCAATGACATAGATAGCCATAGTTTAGTAGCATTTACAATAGGCTTTAGATGAGAGAGATATAGCTAGAGTAGAGAGGGATGAGGCTCGAGGCTGGTGTGTGACCGCTACCATAGAGCATGATGAGGCTCGGGCCCATATTGTTACATTAATTTTAGAACAAGATCAGGCTCAGGCCCTGGCTGGCCCAAGAAACAACATAGCAAAGCATGGCAAAGGTAGACTCGAGAGACAACAACATAGGGGGCCTAGATACAGATCCTCTTACACCCGGTCGAAGACTTCGGAGTGCGAGATGGTCGTTTCCCAGAGAGATCATGTATATACACAGTCACATGGCCTTCTTGCATAGAGGGATTAGGCACGAGCCGAGGTGTAGACTATTACTGTTGAGAGAGATTGAGAGACTACTTCCTCGAGATAGACCGAGGCCGACTTAGGTAGAGTAATAGGAAAGTGTGATGTTGCCCTTCAGGTAGCCCTTGCCTCTGGAGATGCAGACTTGATCCATGATGCCACAAGGCTTGGTGGCAAGGTGATATTTTATAGGATTGCCTACTTTAGGGTAGTTCCTTCAGAACAATGAGTGGTGCTCCCTCGATAGTCAGAGATGAGCATGATAGGCTCTCAGTCACGGAGATCATGTCATCCCATGAGATCAGTTAGATAGCTTATACGAGAGTAGTCGGCTGGACAAGGGCCATCTATTCAGTTTGGTGGCCCACCTAGTGCAGGTCCTTTGTAGGCACCATTGTTCCATCAACCAGGTGATTGACACTGGGAGCCCCTGGCAAGGGAGAGAGTTGTGGTTGAGCTCTACATTCTTTTGGTTGTACAGATATGTTGTATACATGCCTCTTATGAAGGCTGATTTTTGATGTATAGCTTTGTATAGCACTATTTTTATGATGCCTCACGATGAAGGCTTGATTCTTTCTGATGCATGCCCCTTTTTGATGGCACATTGTATCGATGATGTATTTCTCTTTGAGTACAGATCCAGATAGTTTATACATGTATATGGACATGTTGATGTATCATTTTTGTATGCCTCAGCTAAAGGATTTTGTTGATATAGAGCAGTTTTGGATACATGCCTCTGATGAAGGCTTTTATTCTATTATAGATGTATCACTCTTTTTGTGTGCCTCAGATGAAGGCCTTTTATGATGTACTGTCATGATGTATACCATTTTTGATACAGACTTACCACACATATATGATTTGTACCTTTGTGACATGACATATGCGTATATATGAGATGGACATTTGTTTATTTATTTCTCATGGATAGATAGATGTGTTTATGATGTATTCTGATTTGAGTTGACATGTATATGTATCATGATCTTGTTGATGTATCACATGTGTTTTTATTTCCAGATGATGTGATCTTGTAGAATATATCAAATGTGCTTTGTTTATGAGATGTTCCATACTTAGTGGATGGGATGATATGATGATAAGGGTGCGGGGGATATATTTTGATATTTGTGATCCCTCTTGCCCCCATTTGATGATACGATATGTGATGATTAGCTTAGCATTCATGTATGATGTATACTTAGCTTTTTCTTGATATATGATGTATAGATGATGTTAGATGTGATGATAATGATGGTAATGTGATGTTATGATAACAAAACAATGCACATGCAATAAACACAATCAAATGCTAACAAAGAACACAATGAATTAATCATAATAATGCACTAGGATTCACTACCATGTAAAAACACACCTCAATATACACAGTAAGAAAAGAGGAATCCTAAAAAAGTATGCCCAAGCAACAAACAAAGGTACAATACGAAACACTATATAAGCAACAAGAAAAGCAAGAAATAAGACAATGCAAGTAAATGTTTTTGTAAGATTTTTTTTCATGCAACAATTTTCTATTGTTTTGGTGTTTTGAAACAAGTTTCTATTGTTTAGGTTTATGTGAAAAAAATATCTATTGTTTTTATGTTTGTTTTCTAACAGTTTTCTAGAGTTATGTATAGGTAACCAAGAAAGCGTGGATGCCCCCAGTGGATATGCGTTAGATGGGGAATATACAAGGGCATAAGCCATGCATTTATAAACAAGAAGGTGAATTCATTGAATTTCCCCTAGCATAAAATGGGAAATAGTGAAAGACCATACCCCTCACAGAAAAATAAAAGAAGACAAAGCTAGATCAAGGCTTGATAGGATGGGGCTCATGGGGATCTCAAAGGCGGAGAATCGGGGGGCTAGGCCAAGGAAAACTACCCTCCAGATGCAAGATTCTTGTGAACAATGAATCCTCCCAAGGTGCCAGAAATTGGTTTTCACCCAAGGACTTGCCCAAAGTGACACAATCACATGGTTTGCACTTGTGGATGACCTACTTTTTCTTTTTCTTTTTCTCCTTTTTATTTTTTTGTATTTTTTATCATTTTACCATGTTTTTTGAGTTTTTTACTTTTTTGACCTTATGCGTCATGTTTAAGCATATAACCACTTAAGATGCATGGTGTTCATGGGCTCACGGAGCTCATCACCATTGAGATGAGAAAGTTTGTATGCCCGTATGTCGTACTTGGTGACTATAACATAGGTTCCTAACCAATGTGGTTCAAACTTCCCTTTCTTTTCTCATTCTGCTATGGTGTTGAACTGATTCTCCTTCATGACTAAATCACCAACCTAAAACTAACGAGGGATGATTATCTTATTGTATTTTCTAGAGACTCTATTCTGATACACTTTCAGGTGATTAAGAGTGCGAATGTGCCTCTCATCTAGGAGCTCCAATTCAACTAGTCTTGCTACCCGATAATCCTCATCCTTATCCAGATAGTCCCTAAGATAAATTCTTAGGGAAGGAAGTTTGATCTCTAAGGGGATGATAGATTATGTCCCAAACACTAGAGAATAAGGTGTCACACCCGTAGGAGTGTGAATGGAGGTTCTGTAAGCCCAAAGGGCTGGGTGAATTTGCAAGTGCCAATTACGACTGTTTTTGCGACCATCTTCTCCATTATCCTCACCAAAGTCTTGTTTGTGGCTTCAGCCTGTCCATTACCTTGAGGGTAATATGGTGTGGACCATTTTAACCTGATTTGGAATCATTGACAAAGACATTTTACAGTTTTTTTCTTAAATGACTTCCCATTATCTATAATGATGGCTATGGGAATGCCATATCGACAAATGATATGATTCATGATAAATTTAGAAATCTGGGCTCCTATTACATAGGTTAAAGGGACAACCTCCACCCATTTTGTAAAGTATTTTGTAGTTGTGATGATGTGTGTATGACCATCAGATGAGGTAGGAGTAAGTTTTCCTATCAAGTCAAGTCCCCACTTAGAGAATGGTCATGGGGTAGTGATAGGTTGCAATGGTTGTGATGGAGCATGGATGAAGTTTCTATAGTTTTGAAAAAGTACACATTTCCTGACATAATTACAACAATTGGTTTCCATGGTAGGCCAATAGTAGCCTACTCTCAACAATTTCTTAGCTAAGACCATTCCGTTTGTATGTGCTCCACACACCCCTTCATGTACTTCTTTGATTGCTTGGATTGACTCGTCACATCAAGACAACGTAACAGATTCCCATTGTAGCCATGACGATAAAGTGTACCTCCTAAAAGGGTGTAACGAGCTATTTGGTGAATCAGGATTTTCTTTTTGAGAATGGGAGATATTAGGAGGGAATGTGTTGTCCTTGAGATAGGAAAAGATGGGTTCGTACCATGGGGAATTGGGACCAACAACATCACAAGCCAGACAAGATTCGACATATCATATGCGGGCTGGCGTAAATTCTCTACAAAGAATGGCATGTCATTATTCCCTAGTGGAATATGAAGCATAGAACCCACTTGTCTCCATGGCATCTTCTGATCTATTTTGTGCTCTTGGGATTTGTTCAAATGTAATGCGCATGAAGTACTCCTTTAGAGTTTCTACTAGCTTTTTGTAAGGTATGAGCTTGTCATCCTTAACCTTATATTCATCATTAACCTGTTTGATAATTAACTGAGAATCACCCACAACCTTGACATGATGAATATTCCACTTGATAGCTAGTTTCATCCCTGTAATAAGTGCTTCATACTTTGCAATATTTTTTGTGCAAGGAAGCCGGAGACAAAAATCTTGTGGTATAGGATTGCGAGGAAGGAGTAATTAGGACTACCCCTGCACCTGAACCGTGAAAAGTAAAGGACCCATAAAAATGTACCTACCACACTAAAAATTATTCAATGTAGAATAAGGAGGCATCTAGAAGATCCAGATTTAGAGGTTCAATGCCTTGCAAAGGTGCTTCTACTAGCTGGTCAGCAAGTACTTGTCCTTTAACCGATTTTTGATGTATAAATTCTATGTCAAACTCACTGAGTAGAATGATCCAATTATCCATTCTACCTATGAGGTCTGGGTTTAGACAGTAAATACTTGAGTGGTTCAACCTTAGATATTAGCTTGGTTTTGGTATTCAATAGATAATGGAGAAGTTTTTGAAAAGTAAAAACAATAGCCAAGCAAGATTTTTCAATTTGAGGATAATTGAGCTCATAGGCGATGAGGGTGCGACTGAGATAATACACCACTTTTTCCTTATGACCAAGGTCATATTGGGTGAGAAACACACCAATAGAAAATTACGTAGTAGAAATATAGAGCAAGAGTGGTTCTCCAGGAGTTGGAGGCATGAGGACAGGTGGATTAGCCAAGTATTGTTTAAGCAAAGCAAAGGCTTGTTGTTGCTCAGGTCCCCAGATGAAAGTGACATCCTTTTTAAGAAAGTGGGTGAATGAGTGGAACTTATCTACAAGCTGGGAGATGAAATGGAGAATGGATTTAATTTTTCCCTCTGAGTCATGTGTGCGATTGCTTAATATTCTTAGGCGGAGGCATTTCAATAATAACAAACACTTTAGCAAGGTCTACCTCAATACCTCATCTCAATACAATGAAGCCCAAAAGTTTTCGACGATAGCACACGAAGACACTTTTTGGATTCATCTTGACCTTGTATTTTTGTAGGCACTCAAAGATACGCCTCAAAATGATAGGGTGATCTTCTCTTGTCTTATACTTCCTAAGGATGTCATCCACATAGTCCTCCATGATATCATGAATCATATCATGAAAAATTACCGTCATTGCCCACTGATAAGTAGCTCCTACATTTTTGAGACCAAAGGGCATCACCTGATAATAGAAGGTACCCCAAGGAGTTGTGAAATCTATTTTGTGCTGGTCTTCTTCAGCTATCTTGATTTGGTTGTATCTTGAAAAGCCATCCATGAGAGATAGCATCTCGTACCCTGTTGTTGATTCGAAAATCATGTCAATATTTGGGAGGAAAATCATCTTTAGGGCAAGCCTTATTAATGTCTCTAAAATCTATGCAGATTCAGATATTGACAAGATTTTTCTAGATAGGAACAATGTTTGATATCCATTTAGAATAATCAATAGGCTGGATGAATCCTACCGCAAGCAATCTTTCCAACTCTTCTTTAACCAATAAGGCCACTCTTGGGTGCATCTTTCAGAGTTTTGTTTGATAGGCTTAGCGTCTGTGTGCACAACTAAGTTGTGCATGACCAAAGTTGGATCTAAGCTGGCATGTCTTTGTAAGACCATGCAAACACATCTATAAACTCTCACAACAACATAGTGAATGTCTTCTGTTCTCTAGCCGAGAGTGATGCTCCCAATTTAACTATCTTGGGATCTTCTTCTGTACCAATATTCACATCAATGGTTTCTTCGACTAGTAATTTTGATAAGTCCTCCATACACATAGGATCAAGAGGGAGGTTGAGATCTTTGTCCAAGGATGTCTCCACGAGATTTTCATCCTTGGTGTGGTCACTTTGTTTTTCCTTTGATTTTTTTATTTGTTTGTCGGCCAGTGCCTCAAAGAGGTTTTCACTGTGTAACTTGGACTTTGATTTTTTCCGAGGCTTTACGTTGGAACTTTTTCCCTCACTTTTCTTTAATTTTTGCTAACCATGAAGCTCAAAGCCTCCTCACCAAAGTAGGCACAGGTATCCAATTCAATAAATAAACCCTTCTTGTGATCTTCAATGGGAATTGTATCCATTATGCCCATGAACTCTATGATAGCTTTGTCATTCTTGAATAAATCTAGTGACATGTGACATTGTTGGTCCCATTCAAAGGGAGGAGTACACAAGGTTGAGGGTTGGTTCTATGGGGGTTATGGTTAGGACATTGTTGTTTATGAAAAGGTTTGTGGAGGAAAGATCCTCATATTGGCTACAATGGGAATCCATATCACTATCTAGATAGTCAAAGCTATCCTCACGTTTAGAGCAAGTAGCATCTTGATCGTTGGGGTGTGCTCTATAAGGGTGAATCCCAATGTTGTATCTTTCTATTTTGAAATGTGGAAGAGGTACCAGTTCTCTCTGTCCTTGTTCATTTCTTCCACATCCTAAGCCCTTGTAGCCCATGGAGTACATAATTTTATTGGATTTCTCATATTTAAGGGTTTGATAATAGGATGGTTGAGTATCCTCTGGGACCCAAGTTGTAGGTGGATCAAGTAATTTTTCCTCAACTAACAAGCCTCTAGGTAAAAATCATCCAATAGTATGCTCACTTCTAGGTCTTCAAGTTGTAGTTGGCACAACCTATAGTCTTGGGTGATAATGAGATATCTAAAACCAAGAGTGCTTGTTGTACGTTGTATTCCCTACATCCATATCAAAGGATTTTCATTTCCCATGAATCAAAAGGAGATGTTGATGTAGATGCCCCACGGGCACAAGAACTGAGAGAATTTGAGTCTATCTAAGATTCCATGGCCTCATATTCGAGAGGGACCACTATATAAGCAGAGGGACATGCATATGTGCCCTTACGTGCATAACTGTTGAGATCTCTACAATGAGCAATGGGCTCTAAATCTCCTTGTATGGTAATGGTTTGTCCCTCATGCTTCAATTTAATGCACTAATGAAACGTCGATGGCATGACCTACATGGCATGAATCCATGGTCAACCTAAAAGCATATTATATGAAAGTTCCAAGTCTAGGACATGAAACTTTGTATGATGGTAAGTGGGACCCACCTCCATGGGCAATGTGATTGTGCCTGCCGATTCCCTTTCCACATTTTTGTATGTGGTGATAGTGATAATATTGGACTCAAGATTTGTATTAGTATATCGTAGCTATTTAACCAACTTGAGTGTGTAAATGTTCAACCCTGATCCGTTGTCCACAAGCACTTGTTTGATCTTCCTGCGGGTGATAACTACCTCAATATATAAAGGAAGATTATGTGTTGGATTCTCAGTAGGGATCTCCCTATGGTTGAAGGAAATATGTTCATTTGGTATGATGTTTTCCCTGTGGCTTGAAGGTGTGTAGGATCGACCTCTAAAGGCACTCCCGACCCCTAAAGAGTTTGGTATAGAATGTATTTGTGTACATTGGATATCTTAAGAAGATCTAAGATCGAAATCTTAGTAGACATCTTCTCAAGTTGCTCTAAGAGGTTATATTTACCAATTTTTGGGGTTAATGGAGAAGGTTTTAGAATCACGAGGCGGGCACACCTTGTTACCACAAAGCAATCCTTTCCCTTGATTCGGATGGTGTTGATATGGTCAATAGGAGAGTGAATACATCCAATAAGAGAATCATAATGATTATTGTCTTTTTGGTGTACAATTAATTCATTGCTTTATAACTTTGGGATGACTCTCCCGATCCGGCTTTGACTTTTTTGATTTATCATGATTGGGGAATGGCTCTTTATATATCCCCATTCTCTCGTTAGGTGTCTGTGTTTTTCCTGGGTTTTCCACCTCTATCTCCCCATTGTCAATGAGGTCCTAAATATAATGACAGAGTTTCAGACATTTTTCTATCTTATGCCCCTTGACACAATGCATTTCATAATATTCATGCTCCTTGTACCATGAAGGTTTTGGAGCATTTTTGTCAAATTGTTGTGTCATAGGATATATCATCACTTGGACTGCATCTAATTGTTTTAGTATAACTGACAAAGGTTCATTGAGAGAGGTGAACATTCTTCATTTTGGTGGTGGTTGAATTGTTCCTTTGGTTACTTTAAAAGGTTGACTGGTTTGGACCACTTGTACACATTTGGAATCAGTGATCCCATCTCCCACCACATTTTTATTTTTGTTAAAAACCTTCGGCTTCTTCGTGGATTTGACATTTTGATTATCTCTAGATTGAGTTTTGAGGGTTCCTTTGGAAATGATATCTTTCTCTATCTAAACCCCTTTTTGATGACCTCCTCAAAAGTGTGAACACAATGCATTTAGAGGTGTAAAGCTATATTTGGGTTTAGGTTGGGAACAAAAATACTAACCAACGATTTTTTAGGGAAAGCGCAAGGGAAGTGACTAGCTATCCCTCTCCACCATTAGAGGAAGCTAGTGAAAGTCTCATTAGGGTGTTGTTTTGCACCACATAAATCTGCCATTATGAGATCACTCTCTATGTTGTATGAGAAATGATGCACGAACCTTTTGCCAATTCTGGCCAGGTGAAAATTGATCCTCGTGGTAAGTGTGTAAACCATTCTAGGGCTTGACCTCCAAGACTC
Source organism: Taxus wallichiana var. yunnanensis (assembly GCA_018340775.1). Taxonomy (NCBI): domain Eukaryota; kingdom Viridiplantae; phylum Streptophyta; class Pinopsida; order Cupressales; family Taxaceae; genus Taxus; species Taxus wallichiana. The sequence continues at coordinate 401,234,776 of CM031235.1, forward strand.
TTGGGGAAAAGTATGATGAGATAATTTTCACTATAAGACACCTCTTGACATGCCATATAGAAATATTTGACATGATCCCATGGATCTCCCTTCCCTTTATATTTTTCAAATTTTGGCATATCGAATTTCTTAGGAAAGGGTTGAAGGGTCATAGTCTTGTCAAAAGGATAGGGGCATAATTCTTCATATTGATACTTTCTAATGCTCCCTATATTTCTCTCTTATAGGATTGTGAGTGTCACTTTCATAGATTGTACCTCTTGTGTGAGTAATTGTTCTCTAGTGGGAGAAGCGGGGATATATACATGATGATACCCTGTATCTTCTTCTCCTTGGTTTTCTCTATGGAGTTCATTGATCTTAACCTTAGGCTTCGACTTTTGAACATTTTTTTTTCTTCCTTCTATACATGGGAGGTTAGCAAAGCTAATTGTCAGCTTAGGTTACTAATTTGTTGTTGAATTGTGGTTTCTTCTTCTAAAGGTTCTTCCTCCTCATATTGTGGAGGTTCTTCACCAATCTCATGTTCTGTCTTGTTTCTACGTGGCACTTTGATAAAGGGTATTCTATGCCCCACCACTTTATCATTCCCTGCATTAGAGGTAGAAGCATGTCCATGCATCAAAATATCCTCCATGTTGATAAGGGGTTGTTCTTCCTCAGTAGTGTTATTTGCAGGTGGGATTGTTTCATTTTTAATGGGCAATTTGGCCCCTAATTCTATGACCCGTGCGAGCACTCTATATTTATTTTTGAAAAGAAACTCATCTAATAAATTAGGGTCAAAATTGAATTCTGCATGTGGGGATTCTAATTCATTTCCACTATGATCGACCATATCTTCTATCTCTATTTCCATAGAAAATAGAGGTCCTAGATCATGTCCAATGAAGGGGTTTGACCCTTGTCTATTAGAAGCTTCCCAATCTTGTGCTTGTTGTTCCTCGTATGTCTATTTCTTGATTCCTAATCATGTTTTAGGAGCCATGTTTTTTTTGTGATAGTTTTCACCAGGTTAAGTTGTAAATGTGTTCAAAACTTTGTGACCACACCTAAGTGAAATGCAAGATGTATTGTCAAGAATATGAATGAATAAAAATGTGAGAATACTAATGTGATAGAGTGATAAATCACCAATGACAAAAATGTTTGCTATCTAAACCTGTGAAAGGAAGTACCTCCTAGACTACGTTTCAAAAATTAGTTTCATGTCGCAAGCTAATTAACAAGATGTACTTATGATAATTTCACGAAAAATGAACAAAACGTAAGTAAATATAGAAATTCAATGTAACCCCTAACAAGATATACTAGGAGCAAGATCAAAATTGATTAAGACCTATATCTCAAAAAGTGCCAATTAAAATTCGTGAGTAACACAACAATATCACCAAGTTATGTTAACCAAACTTTGCGAGAAAGTAAGGTATTGATATCAAGATGCTATTGGTATAACATGCACAAATGGTAACACCCAACACTCTTCAAAATCAAGGTAATAATAGAATCAAACTAAAGAGCTCAAAGTATAGCTAGGAATAGTTAAAAATGTGTGCAATGTAACCTTACAATATAGATATTTATGTCGAGTTTACAAGAAACAAGATGTAAATATCAAAATTATAGTGATACGATACAAACAAGCTAACCCTTCTAAGGAAGTTCAAGATGATGAACCACACCTAACTACAATAATGATCTTGACATGGGTATCAATATCACAATGGTCACCAATGATATGAATACGTCTCCGCACACTTTAGATGTTTAACTTACCCAGCCACAAACATGGATGGGTGTAAAAGGAAAAAACAGTGGCATAAACAATCGATTGGTAACAAAAAGGTAGTCACTCTCCTTTTGATCAACAAAGTGTCAAAATAATTTGAAGGAAGTAAATCAAAGAAATGATGAAAATGTTGGCTTCACTTCGGCAGAGTTTCACCTCGCCCTAAGGCAAGTAAAAACTAAGCGAAAGTAACGCATCACATGTTTCACAATAAAAATATGGTTCACAACTCAACACTATTTTAGAATGGTCAAAGTGGGATCCTGGCCAAAGTATATTTTCCTAGGTGGTTCTCTCGTCCTAGGTGTTACAAAGATTATCCACGAGCGGGATGATTTACCCAAATAGTCCCAACTATCTTGGGAGTATCTCAACTTTTCCCCCTTCAAGCATAGTGGGCATTAAATGCATCCATCGTGTACTTAAAAGGGTCACATAGGGACAACTTGTAACTCTATCTCATAAAGGAATCACTAGTCAAATAGGTAGTGCGAACACTTCCCATTTCGTCCATAAGGTTCCCTCTTGCGTGGACTACTTTGGGGTTCTTGGAACCACCCCCATTGTTGTAGCTTAAGGTGTTATGCCAAAGGGGTTATGTTCTAGTTGAGCGGAGAGGGACGTACCCTTTTCCAAAACCTACAATATAGTGTTTTGAATATGTTGTTCATTTTATCTTTTTAATTAGGTGTGGTTTTCTCGAACACCATTTAGCAACCTGTATAACAACTGCATTAGTAGTTTTTGAATTTTGTTTTGATTCCTCCATTCTTTGACAAGCGATAGCATTTTGGTCCTGTATGAAATTTTGTAGTAGTTTCCAATCAAAAGAGAAGGCACCATTTTTGACTCTCTAGATCATCTAAGGACACAAGAGAAGAGTATATGTGATGTCTTTAAAATCCAAAAAGATATCAAATGGAAAAACACTTTAATTCAACTATGCCAAGTTAACCAATTCTAACTAAAATATTCCTAACAACCTCAAAGCATCAAAAGGACTTTAAGAATTATTTCTAATTCCCAAGATCACCCCAAGGGATGCGAGGGAAGAGCATACGTGATCTTATTCCTATAAGTAAACAAGGCAAAAATCCATCTAATCAAGTACAAACATGTAAAAACAACCTACAAAGACAAGTATATGATTAGATAAAACTTGTAAGAATGTTAGAACCTCAACACATTAATTTCAAAAATATGAAAGGACACATGCACCCCTTTTTGGTGCTTGTGCATGGGTTAGGGCGTATGCACCACTCTATGCTTTTCTAAATTATAGTGCACTTGTGCCACCCGAGAGGCATGTGCACCATGAAAATAACGCATGCACTACTCTACGTGTTTTTTTCTTACCATGTACCTATGCCACCAGAGAGGCATGTGCGCCACAAAAACAATGTATGCGCCACCTTTGAGAAAAGTAGATAGGAAATCAGACAGAATGCATGCACCACTGGGAAAATGTGTGCACCATGGGAAAAGCATGTGCGCTATGGGAAAATGTGTGTACCACCACTTATAAAATAGTCCCTGCATTCGATAGAATGTTCACGTCACAAAAATGCATCTACGCCACTAAAACAACATGTGCGCTCTAGTTATGGTGTACGCATCGATCTAAAAGGTTTCAAAATGTAGTGAGGGTACAGTAAAAAACAATGTCTATGCCTAGGTTAGTGCATCTACATGTTGGTTAGGGTGTGTGTGCTAGGGTCGGTAAAAGAGAGCCGGGTTTTGACAGTGTGCTGCACCACAGAGAGACGTGTGTTCCGAAAAAAACCATGCCTGCGCTCCTAAAAATGTGCTTGTGCCAGACCTGCAACCAAAATACGGCAAAAACACAAGAAAACTCACAATATCTCAAATTTTGACAAGTTAGTTTAAGAATGGCAATAACCCATTAAAAATATGGCTATGAACAAGAAGTTACACATATCAACTTAGCAAAAATTCCAAGAAAATGGACATTAATTACTACATGTGCATATCAAAAGTTAGCCATAACAATGAAACTTAAACTAAAATGCCATGGGACTAAGGGTCCCACCGGGCATGCCAAATGTGTGCATGTGTACTTTGCTTAATGCTAAATTAAATGAGGCAAGAACTACCACCTAAAAATAGTTCTACAATCTAGCTAAGACAAAGCATAAGCACCATCAAGATAAAGAGCTAAACAAGATCTATTCTAAACATCAATAACTTTGAAACATAAGATCAAAACTATGCATGCTATTCAAAATCTCTACTCTCCTAGATTACCAAAAAAATGCATGGACCTATTTAGCTCCAATGGAAATCAAAATTTTCTTGTTTGATCCTTAAAGAATGCAAGAATAGGAAGCTTAGCTCTTAACAATGGTGACCTCTCAAGAAGACAAAATACAAGCTCTTAGTCTCTTTGCTATATGCTTTGCATTTGCTCTCTCAAGAAGTTTAGGTGTAGGTATAAAGGTAGAAGGAGGGATCCTTATATAGCCCAATGGATAAAGGAAACACTTCATCCCTTTGCATGTGGGATAAAGGTAAAACATGATTAGGAATGGATAAGGTTTCTTTATGAAAGGTAACCTTACTTTAGAAGGGTTTAATTTATGTTTAGCAAGTCATGGGAGTTGGGGGATGTTTTAATTAATCAAAGGTGATTAACTAATAGGTAGATGTAAGCTTATAGAAGCTAATGAGAGGAATATTAGTACAATTTAGGCTATTAGAAGGGGATTAAATCAATTAAATATTGAATTATTGGTTAAATGGAAGGGAAAGCTAATTAATTAATAATAATTAATTAGTCTAGGTAGAAGGGGTGATTTATTAACGGAAGGTCGTTAATTAGGATGTTAGCTGGATAGGCGACTTAATCAATTAGCACATTGTAATTAATTAACGACAATAAGAGGGAATATGAGCGCTTTTGACGATAAGTCATAGATTTTTGAGAAAGGGGATAATTAGCGTAATTTAAGTATTTAAATTGCTTGGGCGTAATTATAGGTGTCTACACATAACCATATACTCATGACATATAAGAAGTACAAACATCATGGATTTTCAAAAAAATGTCATAACATAATTTCAAAACCACATATACATGATATTTCATAGTATGATGCACTACACATAATCACTAAGAAACTTATATTGATTCTACTATGAAAGGTTCACTTCCATTTTAATTAATCTTGGTTTTTACCACTAAAACAACATTAGCAAAAATTCCAAGTAGAGCTCAAGGATTATAAAATACCATTCGTATCACAAAGATAAGTTTTCTTAGGTGTTTCCCACCTTCATACTCACTACATGAGATTATTTCCAAAACAATAACAATGTATATGATACTTTCCAAATTTTTATGGTTACACTAACCACAAGTAAAGATTGATAGTCATCTATGAATGTTTAGGATCATCAAAAAAATGGGATAGATTACTTCATTTAGTATATACTAAAAAAGTATGATAATCCACTCACCCTTTTAGGGTTACAAATTAGTAAAACAACATTCAACAACCTTAAAAAAAACAGTAGCAAACAACACTCATTTACTTCACATTTTATAAAGATAATATATTGATCAGTTGACCATTCCAATCATAATTTCATTCACACCAAATTTCTACTAAACTCATCAAGTTCATTTCTCAGTATAAGAAACCCATGTTTATGCCTTATAGAGGATTGTAAAGTCTTGTATGATCTAATATACATCCATAATCATCCAATTTTTAACCCTTATTTACAAACATTCAAGTAAAATCACTACTCGAATACAAAATATAATTTATAGTCATCCAACATATAGCCAAATTCATATCATCAATAGAACATGTTTCGAGTAAACAACCATTTTATACATGCTTAGAATCTCGAACTTAAAATTGTACATTTTCCTTACAAACCTTAAAATACATCTCTATAAGATAACTACTAATATGTTTATCTCACAAAGTACATAAATCTAACCAATTAGGATAAATGATGTAAAACATATATATAACATATTCCTTAATAAATTCATGCCCAATCCTTCATTATAAACATGAAAGTGAAGGAGATACATCTAGTACATACTCAAGAATAAAAACTACCAAATTTATTGTATAGTTCTACTTCATGATATAAAAACTACAATCATCATAGAGAGAAGATTGCAAACACAATATTACCAATGTTTACCCTCAATTCCATATTACATGGCTAAGTATACTTGGTAGTCACATAAATTTTAAATATTGACACAACTATGGACATTGTAAAACTAATATCTGTTTATAAGCACTAACAAAAATTTTCTTAAGATAATTTACCATACCGAGATAACCAATAACATTACAAACTCTTGTCTAACAATAAAATATGATTATACAAAATTCCATAGCATTGTTTCCTATAAAGTCATACATACTTTGTGTAATACAAGACATAACATTATCTAGATACATAAACTATGAACATGTAACACACATTATATTTTTATTATGCCACCAAGAAGATGAATCTAGTCATAAGACCAATATAATTATCAAAACTCAAATACACTATGAAACTCAGTTTAGCATAATAACTTCCAATAGTATAGTCTACCTTCCATGTATACAAATAAATTAAATGTAACCATTAATTAAATATTAATACATGATGAGGAATAATTAAGGTACACAAGATAAGATAACTCAACCACTTCATTACATGATATTTTATCCCAAAAGAGGAATCATTAGTATAATTCATGTAGGGTACAAATATCCAAATAGACCTCACAAAGTTATTAAATTTCCTTCCATATTCAATCCATGATAAAAAAAAATTCTAGAATAAGTTCTTGATCAATAAGTAAATACAATGAAATGGGATACCCACTAGGGTCATCACCCAAAACAATCATATTTCCAAATTACTACCATAAGAAAAGAGCATAGAGATACAAGTAGTATGGTCCTAAGGCTACTCTTTACAAGAAGAATAAATATTATAACATTTACAACTTGCACTCAATATGCTACTAAATTTACTTCTACATATAGTACTTCAACACATTCTCTTTCTAATTATATTGAGTTCCTTACATAGACAAGATCATCCCCAACATCCAATCATAAGATAAATCCTGAAGTACTAAACAAAATCCACACCCAAAGGAGTGTAAAAATTGATCCCTCCATTGGAGTAGATGCCATATGGACCTACCCTCTACATCCTTCAGGTATATGACATGAGGGATCTCATCTAAAGGTTACAACCATCATGATCCAAGATACCAACTCTCTCAAATATACATTACACAATGAGACACCAACATCAAGCAACACATTAACAACCTGATATCTCAAACCTAAAAATAATGCATCTAAGGGCATGTGGAAAAAAACACATAATAATAAACCATATTAGGGAAACTGAAATGGTATAGATAGATTTGCACAATAATAATACTTTCTTGATATTCAAATGTACAAGATATTACAAATAAATAGGAGAAATTGATCCTATTTTCTAGGAGGTTGTTCTAACAACACTCCTCACATTTCTTATTTACATGAATTTGGTTTAACAACCAAATCACATTCAAATAACTATATGAGTTGTTATTACAACTCATTTACTCCACATTATTATATTCACCAATATGTAAATATAATAAACACATCTAAATAATGTGAGCACTAAACAAGTATTCCTAACATTCCCCCCCTTAGTGCAAACATGGGGAAACAACAATTGCACTTCCTTCTGCAGCGTGCCACCCATGCGTGCTCATGATTTGGATGGTTTTTGGGACAGCCAACATGGATGGTTTTATAGGACAACCAACAACCTCAACAGGATGGTTTTACAGGACAACCAACAACCTCAATATCATGATACTACTTTTCCTTGTGCTTTCATCTGCCCACTATGATTTTACATCGAGAATTATGTCGGAAGCACAAGCGGCATATCACAAAATTACACAATAGAAGATATAATGAAAAATTTCACATTAATTCCTATATTAATCGTAATGTTCTTAATCGTAGTTTCGTCATTGATCACACCGCCACTCGATCTCGAATAACATAGAAAATTGCCACGCCATCTGGAAGCTTTCCTTGACTAAGCCATTTTGGGTGCAGAATGGGAATGGAACATTGGTATGTATTCCCCCCCAAAATGTGAAATTCCACTCATATAGATATTGAGAAGCAAAATGCATCAAAGAACATACTCTTGAATGGATCTTACTAGTTAGGTCTTGCTGCACATGGTCACTAATGCTAGTGAACGTATTCTTCTAGCTGACCATCTTCCAACAAAGTATGGAAGTCAGAGGACCAAGTCATTCAGAGGATCACTGACATTCATCTGCACTCCAACACAACTCTCTTTCCAACATCCATCAAATACCACACAAAATAGAACACCGCAAACCGAAGAACACCGAGAAAATGGAAACCACACTGAAAATAATATACTCACACACACACTATCACCATAGCTTCATGCGGCCCCATCATTGGTGACTGACGAGAGGTCATTGAATGACCTCTCGGCCTCCTATGCCTCCATCCTCCAAATATACATGTTGCTAGTTCATAGGATGTGATCATGAAACTCAAAATACCTTCAATAATTTGGACGTCGCGCATAAGCGAAAAATGCGTCCAAAATTGAAATGAAGGCAAAAAAAAAAATTTCTAACTTAATACAATGATACAATTTTTTGACGACAATAAAAAAATGACAAAAAATAAATATCCAAAAATCACCTATTTAACTTTTAGGACTTAGACAAGAGGACATAATGAATTTTTTTTTTTTTAATATTTGACAAGGACACTATTGACAAGACTCGATAATACTATTTTTACAATATGACAAACACATATCTTGATGGCTAACATAAAATCCAATTAAAGATTGGATTTTAATAGATAAACAAATTGTGATTTTTAAAAAATGACTATTGAGACTAATGATGACAAGACTAGTATTATAACAATACAATTCGACTTTATCACAAAAAACTAACATGACTAATTACCAATTTCTGTTGGAGGAAAACATGGATCTGATGCATGAAGAGTTGTTACACCAGAATGCTGGGTTGACTGAACCACTTGGAGAGCTCCTAAAATACCACGGTCCATGCGAAAATTGAGAGTGTCTTGATACACCATTACAGAGTGAATCGATCATTGGAAGTAGGTCGATCTGTATAATCGAATGGAAGAATTCATCAGAGAGGAGTGTCAGCTGGATCTTTATCACAGAACCGTAGCGTTTATATGAAATGTAGAATCTCCAACTTGGGTGGATAACACAATGGTAGATGACACATGCAGGGCAGATGTTTAAATGGACCGGAGCATGTTTAAGGACATGCATAGATATTTTGAAGAGGGACACGTTTCCTGTTGGAGACGTCGAAGATTTTCTGCTGCTCACAGATAGGTGGAATGCCACGATTTGCAAGCCTTTAAATGCAACCAAGAGTTAATTGAACTTGTAACAAGGAATACACGAGCTCCATCGAATTCATTTAGAGGAAGAATATACACAAACAAATTCAGTCCCACCGCAACCACTATGTCCTGCTGAGAACACATATTTGATTCTCAATGATGAAGAGGTAATGACAGTCACCAATCTGAGAGTACAGAGATATCAGGATTCAATGCAGAAAATTCTAGATCTGATGTAATGATGTACTCCCACTCATTGCTCCACGTAGAAAATAACAACGCCCTTTGGAAAGAACACAGAATATCACAAAACTTTTTAAAAAATATAAAGACGCTTCACAAAATCACTCTCATTAACCAGGGAAAATGTGAATAGCAAAATATTTTCCCTGTATAATATATCATGGATCCATAGTCACTCTGGTACCAAATGAAATGGTATAGACAGATTTGCACAATAATAATACTTTCTTGATATTCAAACGTACAAGATATTACAAATAAATAGGAGAAATTGATCCTATTTTCTAGGAGGTTGTTCTAACAACACTCCTCACATTTCTTATTTACGTGAATTTGGTTTAACAACCAAATCACATTCAAATAACTATATGAGTTGTTATTACAACTCATTTACTCCACATTATTATATTCACCAATATGTAAATATAATAAACACATCTAAATAATGTGAGCACTAAACAAGTATTCCTAACAAAAACAACCATCATTCATTATCAATTTACAACACAATGGTAGAGTAGAATCACAACATAGTCTCATTAAGAGGGAAAATAGTGGAGTGGGATGCAATGAGAGGTTTTCCTTTTCAAGAAAATTAAAATGATTTCATGCACCTATAGTTTAAATTTATCATATAATTTAAGAATGCTTTTTTAAATATGGGGATTTTTTCCCATATTATTATTTTCATTCTTTCTCCCAAATCATGTGCCAAAACATGCTTCACCAATGCTAGTGAAATTCCAATGCCACTATGAAATAAAAAATTTATTGAACCCCATTTTTTCATCTTCGAGGGCTTAAAAATCCCAAATAGTTATAAAAATAGCAAAAGTAAAAATAGTAGGATTAAAGGAGACATCTCCTTCCATATTTACTTCCCCACTATCTCCATTCACTCCTTAACCTTCACTTTATCAGCTAGACAATCACCAAAATGTATTCGAACCAAAAATAACCTACTCAAATCTAATGTCAACTATGAAGTAATGTCAACATTGAATTCCAAAACTAATGTCAACATGCACAAAGTAACCCTAGGTTACTTAATGGATTTCAGGAGGTTAACCCTTAACATCATAATTATATAATGATTGATATATCCTAACTTATGTTTAGATCTAAGGTGATATACATAACATAACATATTTAACATGATCATGTCACAACCTATCATGGTTTAAACCAATGACAACAACAGAAAACCACTATTATTTCAATAAAGTTATGCCTAGGAGGGAGGACTTCCCCTTAGGTTAAAAACATTTAGTGCCTCTACCAATTTTGTATATAAATGTGCTCAAATTATCACTTATTCTCCTAAGCCTAAAATATCCTTAATAAATAATGGAGTGAGTTAGCTCCATAATATTATCAGCATAAAAAACATTATATTACACAAAGCTCACAATATGAAGATAAACACATCAAACTACAATACCAATCAAAAATTCCAATGCAAAGAGAGATAGATAGAGAGAGATAGTAACGAGAGTTTTTGGTGTTATAAATGAGATATAGTACTAGTTTGGCTACTTGCTACCATGCTTCCTAGCTCAATTATTTGATTTTCATTTATCATTTATCTTTCAAAAATATTCAAATAAACTGATATGATGGATGTAAACCAAATAATAAAATAATTATAATTAACGAGCATAAAATCACAATCACAATATAATTTCTTATAGCTATTGAACAGTTGATTCACTTCACATTCCTCTAAGGTTCTAAAATAATATTAATACTAAAACCAAGTACACATATGCATAATATCAAAATAAAATATAATAATCTATAGTATCTCAAAGTAACATCATAAATGCCAACTTAAATAACATGTGTAATAAGTATCATACTCCCACAAGGAAAAAGTAAAACTAAAACAAGTAGATATTTTCCCATTAGTGTGCTAGTTAGGTGTATACAAGGAAAATAGAAACAATGGAAGAAAGAAGAAATACAAATAAACCCGATCCTTCTCCACATTCTCTTGCAGCCTTGGATGAGATGGATGACGTGTAAAATGAAAAATATGTAATATGATAAATGGATTTTTTTAATCAAATGGGAAGCCTCACAATGTGCAAATTCTATAACACCTACTTTTCAATACTTCATAATTACGGGATTTTTAATCTTCCCAAACCAAATTTTTCCTTCAAGGATTTAAATTCACATTATAACATTTAAATCTAGCAGTGTTATAATTACAATTCATCGAGATCACAAATCAATAAAACATTTTCTTAGCTATGGGTCAATTAGATCCATCGATCCTCATAGGTTATTGTTTTGAGTCTGTATACAATTATACATGTATTTCCCTTCTTGAAATTTATTTACAAGTTCTTATCTAAGTGTCTACCTGGAATTCATTCAATCAAATCCCATATGGAATCTCACACTTTAGTTAGAACTACGTGAACTTGACAGTGTAATGAATTACACTACTTTGGCCAAATTTTATGAGTCATGCATTGTATTCTAAGTTTCTAGATGGAAAATTTGTCACAAAAACATGTCCCATCACTATGTCACTCTGTTCGAGTTATTAGAATTGAATTAGTAAGTTGAGTTAAATTAATTTCAATTATGCACAAGATATAAAACTCATTCATCTCATGCGTAGAAGCACGAATGTGAAAACTTAGGTTACTTATGGAGAGAAAAATTTCATGCAATGAATTACATCGTCATGTAACCAATTTCTTCTTTTAGCCAACATAAGTTAGTACCGAGGTGACTTGATTGAGCCAAACAATCAACTTCCACATCTTGGCGTAAACACACATTTTGAATGATTATGATAATCATAATAAATGGACTTTGACAAGACAACTTAGGATACCTACTATACATCAATATTCACTTAATGACTTACATCATTAAATGAACATTGAGTTACAACATCCATCCAAAGTTGGCCTTCCAAGTTCCCTTTATTAGGAACATCGTAACTCCTTATTTATATTTCATCACGATGAATTAGTTTTTATGAATGATTTGATTTCATAACACAGTGATACTTTAGCACATATGAATTCAATCCTAAGGTTCATAACTTAGTTTCGATAATTATTCGTAATCATTTCCATAAGTTTATTTATGCACATCAATTAAGCATCATTAATATAATTAAGGCAACATACTGTATTAATAGAGCAGTCCATAATTTATTGGATTACAAAAATGTCATATAATTGCTTGAGTATATATTTAATTGAACTCATAAAAAAATAGATTACAATCAATCATAAAGGTATCAATTACATACTTATGACTATATAATAAATATTCATGTTCCATTTACCATATTAGACTGGATTTCATGCATGTATTTGTAAAATAATAATCCTCAACCATTTATTTTAATAGTTCATAACTCATTAACCTTCATGTAGCTTTAATTCAACATAAGTGTTTAAAGCTAATTCAAACGAGTATACTATTTTATAAATGATCCTCTATCAACCATATGATATTAAAAACTCATTAAATAATATTTTCATAAGTCAACACACCATATTATTTGCTGATTCAAAAGTACTTAAGTTCTTATATGATCAACCTTGATCCATTTTACAAACAAATATCAAAAATTTGAATATAAAATTTATATTTCCTTTCCCAAAGTTATATAATTGCTTTAGAGGCCATAATGCCTTCAACCAAATTATACAAATCAACATAAGTCCACTTTTACAATAAATAATGTAAAAAATACAACTTACAGTCATAATAAAAAAATGAATCATCATAGCCATTTAAAATCATCCACCAGATATGACTTAATTTCCGCCATCCTGTAAAATTTTATGCAACAAACAGTTTGAAATAAGCGGCATGAAAAGGACATTCACCTTATCTTTACTATTTATAACACTAAAACATCAATATGATCTTTCTTTTTTCGGTGATATAATTAGTGATATAATCATTAAAAGATAAACAAAAAAGGAGTTAACATTTCATACCTATTCAATGTTTCTTTCCCAAGAAAACAATAGGGTATTATAACTCAACATATGCATGACCAAATGAATACCAACACAAAATTCAAACTTAACATCTACATAATTTTATTGGTTCACAAAAATCATAAGTTGGGTTCCTTTACATTTCTACCTAAAAGGTAATTGCTTGGAACAACCAATTAAGATACTAATGATTAATCTTTAATAGCTAATTCCCAATCATTTAAATATAAATATTTTTTCCATACGGTGAAAAGAATATTCTACAAACACAAGTTCTACAGTCATCATGAAAAAATCTATATTGTGCATTATACATCCTTTATATAATATTACAACTATTATTAATAGTCAAGAGGAGGAGCAGTCAAAGATCCCATGGAATAACAATATCCTTTTTCAATTAAATATCTATCAAGTTTCCTTAATGTTTACGAACATTCCTTAAACAAAATGAACCAAAAACCATCTTTATATATATTTATTAACCCAAATGCAGTCATAATGATTGTTTGTAATACTAAGGGATTCGACATAAAAATTGAGTTTACTAGATCCCCCACCATTCCTACCAACCCCATTCACTCACACAGAGGTCATTTATCTATTTATGGAAAACCAATGTTCAAATGGAAGTGACATCACGTAGTTTCTCGAAGCTACATATCACCTCTCCCATCAAGCTTAGGCTTGAGTACAGGTATTCAAATGAAAGTATACAAAGGGAGTAAAGTTGGTAAAACCCAAGTTCTAAAATAGATTATTGTAAACAAAATAATAGAAAACCCAAATTTGTATTTTATTTATCAAAGAATAACTTAATATTATTCAACATAATAAAGGTCATTCAACCCTAAATAACTCAAAGAAACCTATGCCAAAATACCCTAGGCCTGTCATCAAATATGGTGACTATATTTTTCCCAAGGGAAATGTGAACTATAATGAGTGTACCCAAAACCCAACTGGGTTTTCTATAAAAGACAATGAAATTAGATGACTACTACCTCATAACTAGTCAATACTTGATCTTGACAAGAAGGTGGTGACATATGAATATAACTCCTTAAAATAGGTATTCACCAAAAAAATGATATCCCTTATTTCAAACACACAGGTATAATGAATAGTTGAACCAACTTAGATTCAACAAAATGATAAAAGGGTATTTCTTGGGTTTACACACATAAGTACCATAATATTCCAACATATAAATCACCCAAGTAATTATTTGTAAGGTAAAAATAACATAACAATGTCTTCATACTAAAAATAATAAAGATGGGGAGAATAACATTTTCATGCATGTGAGAATTTGTAGAGTGTCTCCTATGATTTCCTTCACAGTCGGTTGAGCCCAAATCCTTCTCCCAACATACTTCCAGAAGCTCTTTTAGAAAACAAAACAAGAAACTCTCTCCTATTTAATGATCCAACTCCATTAAAAACTCAACTGGAGTCTTAAATATCCCATAAAAATCTCTAAATAGTTAGAGATAGCATGCATAGCTAAAATTGGCTCGTATGCAATAGAAATTCCAAAACTTCATGCAGAGCTCATAAAGGAGAGAAAAAGCATAATAAAAAACAATAAATACCAAACAAATCTTAGTTCTAGCATTGGCTTCCTTGAGAATATTCTCACTTCTCCCAATGCCCGTAGGGTTCGAGTTTAATCACAATTAATGAAATTGGTACACAACTTCTAGTTTTACCTCTCATTTCCAACCACCTTCCACTTCCCTCTCACCAGCTAAATCTAGCAATAATCCTCCATCATCAGATCTCAAGGGATAGCCTATCAAATGGTCAAAGAACATTGAAATATTCCAACTCCTTAGAAAAGTGGCCTTTAGCCCTTTTATATTTTTCAAGTCATTAATTCAATATGATAGAGTGGCAAGTGCCATGATTGGTTCACCCAACTAGCTCACTCATGAGCTTGGGTGATATCTCAACCGAGATGCCACCCTTAAACATCGGTTTAATAAAATAAACATTTCTCCTTAATAAGGTCAAAGACCATTCAACAAACTTGAATATATAAATATGTATGTACAAACATAACTATATATTATATATATATATATAATTACATATATGTATATATATATATATATATATATATATATATATATATACATATCACCACAATAATCTCCAGATTATAATCAAATTTCCCATTCAAGTAATCAATGGTTCAAATGGACATTTAATGGCTTAAAAAAACTTAATTAAATAAAGTGCATGGGTTGGTGATTGACCAATGATTCCTTCATGGGAGATAATATTAATCACATCCATGGTTGATGAAAATTTAATCTATGCACTAGGATATGGTCTCAGACCACTTATCTTATAAATTAACAAATCATATCATATTACCAAGTAATAAAGGTTTCATTTAAGTTAGAATTATTACGACAACAAGTGTAACCTTTCCTGTAACAATTTTCTATTCTCACATGGTAATATTCAATTGTCGAAGGAGGATGTTATGTTGTAAGAAGAGTTAGATCATGAATCCTAACAAGTTAATCATCAAATGAAGAACTCGTTGTTGCAAATCAGTAGCACCCCACGGATGTTGATCAGATTTCTAGTTTGATCACCCTATGCATCCAAAGTGTGATTGCACAACATTGAATCCTCTTCCCAAGTGTGGGACTTGCAAAATGGAAGAGGAATCTCCAGATTAGAGGCTGGTTCCTCAACTCCTCTGATTAGCTATTTCACTTGCATAATTGCAGAGGTTTAAACTCCTAAATCTACTCTAAATTCCAAGGAGACAGAGATAGAGAATGTAAAAAGAAAGAACTAATGCTAATGGGTGATGCACCAAAGGAGTTGTAGACACCTGATGTTGCATGAAATACACAATCCACAAGGAAACATAGCACAAAACATGCAAAAATTCTCAAAATGTAATGAAATATCAAGAAAACAATGATAGATATATGAAAGGATTGAGGGATTTTAATCACAGAACATATATCAACATCTCAGATCCAATACAGTACATTACAGTGATCTAGAGGCAAGAAAAGGTGCTGCATTACATGGAAAGGTAAAATTTCTTCACAAATTATGCCAAGGAGGAAGAAAAAGGAAGTTGCAGAGCTGAAAAAGTGTCTCTCTTTGCAAAATGAACTCATTCTGGCTTTTACAGTGCAAACCACGACCCCAGGAGAGAGAAACACGGGAAAACATGCAAGGGGTTCAACCATTGACCAAAATGCCATCAAAACAGCATGGGCAACCTGACAGACCCATTCCCTGACATTTTTAACCATGCTGGGAGAGAATGCGAGCCATTCTTCATTAAAAACGGTGGTTGAAACATCATTTCTGTTCATGACCACGTGCGAAGCATTTTTGATTTTCTCTCTCCAAAATCCATAAAAATGCAAAAATGACCCTAGAATATTGTAGAGATAATTTCACCATCTTTCCATTGATATAAAGAACGCAAAAAACCAAGCTCTGGATCGAAAGATATGGCCATTTGAAGTTTTAGGGCAAAACAGGGCCAAATCGGGTTGGCGGGCAAAAATTTGAATTTTTGCACCTTTTTGGTCATTTGGAAAATTTTCCAAAATTTCCCCGTGCTCCACCACTCTAGGTGCCACGTGGCAGCATCTCATTGGCCACAGGCCTTTCAGGGGAAATTTTTCCAAAAAACTCCGCCGAGCCATAACTTCAAAAATACATGGAGTTAGGAGGAAAACTTTACCTTTCTGGAAAGTTGAGAAAGAGCTCTATCCAATGGTGTCATTTCTAGAAGGTTTTGAGTGCTTGAAAAGAAAAATATTATGACTGAGGCACAAGAGAGAAAAAAAATGAGAGGAGTTAGCTACAAAAAATGAGCAGGGGCACATTTTGGATAACAATTTTGGCGACTCAAAGGTCATCTCACTCTTTGGATGAAGTTACTAGTTTCTGAAGCAATCCATTGGGTATGGAGTCATACGAAATAACCTAAAACCAACCTGATATCTTGAAAACTTCCCTCTGAGCCACTTGAAACCCATTGAACTTAGAGTTGTTCTCACCAAAATGCCACTTAAAAGAATTGTGCAAGAGCAAAACCAGCAACACCAAAACTATTTACAAAACTAAAAATCATACATGCTCCAAATGGAACATGTAGAGTGTGCACAAGCACTTATTTTACTAAAAGCAAACCTACCTACTCTATTCTAACTAGAAGCAAAGGTAAGCTAAACAAACCCTGCAACTGGTTGTGCAAAATAGCTTCCTTTCTTCAAAATTGGCAACCATGCAACTGATTTGGCATTGAACATGGCTGATTGGATGAATGGAAAATCAACAAGAAGCTGGTCTTCCACCCAAATCATCAAGGTATCAGGTGAAGGCAAATTCAATACCTCTTTTAGTTGTTCTGCATTTGGATTGGAGAGGTATGACAGCTGATCCTTGGTTCTTTGTAGCTCATCCTCATGCTTAGGAGCAAGCATGACTGGTTGTGACTTCTCCTTTGGTTCCAATGAAGCCAGATACCTGATTGGGCAAGGTATGGTCCTTTGAGTATACCCATTGCCCTGATTTTCAACTCCAAGAATGGAGTTCTCTTGTAAACCCTTTTGAATGGATGGTGCAGAAGCAAAGGTAGAACCTTTTTGCCCTTTCTCTTCCTCCAATGAAGGACATGAAAGATTAAAATCTTCCAATCTTGGTTCCAAAGAGCTGCTATAAGATGCAGGCTGCTACAAATGGGTGCTCTCCTTCATGATAGTAGGCTCAGGTGTTTGGAATGTGGATGATGAAAGAGAGAATGGTAGGAACTCAACCGGTTCTTCTTCATCAAAATAGTCCTCCAAATCTGACAGATAAACTACCTCATTGTTGTCCTGCTACAAATGCTCAACTTCCTCCACAGTATCCTCTTGATCTGTAACTTGATCATCATGGTTTCTTTCATCCTCCAACATTGAGTTTGAGAGATCAAACTCTTCTTTAGCACTAGAACTCGAGAGAGATGAAGTAGAAAGAAGAATTGAAGGTTCTCTTGTAGCCTGCTTTGCGCTCAAAGCCCTTGGATCTGCAATTTTCTCCTCCACAACTAGAATGTGCTCCTCTTCTTTTGGATTTGGAGCAGCTTCTCCCTCTTCTACTATTTGAAGACAATCTTGTTCTCGATAGAACTCTTCCTCTAGCACAAAGTTCGTTAAGTCAAACTCTTCGATTTGATGCTCTAGAGGACAAGTTAGGACTGTAGGATTTTCTTTGAGCTTTCTTCCTCCATGGCTGATTGTGCAACTTGAATTGAATCAGCGTTTCTTCAAATAGAATGCTAACATGGACACTACTTTCTCGAGCAAACCGATTGCTGATTTGCTTCTTCTTTTTCTCTTCTCCTGCTGCAGCAAATTCAGTCCTAACCACCACTTGTTTTCCAACTCCAACCTCTTCTAAAGGCTTAACCATCAAGGGGATCTTTTTCATCCCAAATTTAAGAGCCCAACTCTTGAGACTTTGAATTTCTTCATCCTTGTTTGGATTTTCTTTTTTTTTGTTGTTTTCCTTGACTAGAATTCTGATTTTTATCCTCCCAACATGGATTTGGGAATGCAAGAGGAGAAGTGGATTGTAACTCAAATGGCTCGACAATTTTTGTGGTGGTGGAGGAGGTAGAAACTCTTGTTTCTTTGGAGGAGAGGGTATTTCTATTAGCTTTTGTGGAGGGGATGACTGTTTGGAAGGAAAGGGGAAGGAAGAATTGAGATGTGGTGGAAGACTAGGGAATGGAGAAATGGAATTAACTCCTGGGGCAGCATTGACTAGATTTAGAATTTGAAATTCCAAATGAGATGATGCTGCTTGAGTGATGGGGTGAGAAAAACCAGATGATGGTGTAGGACTTACCCATTGACAAGGTTGTTCAACACCAAGTGTATAGGCCTCTATTTCTGCTGTCCATTGTGCAAGTTGGGGCAGCATCTTCATCATAAAGTCCAGCTTCTCCTGAGGGCTGAAGTGTCTTGGAAAAGGGCCTCCCCATGGACAAGGAGTCCTGTAACCAATTCTGAAAGCCCTCATTTGAGTTTTTTCTCTTGATTGCACCATTTTTGCCTCCATATTTTGGATTTTTTCCACAAAATCTACATCTTCCATTTGATTGTCTTCATTGCATGTGTACCCTTGCTCTCGATGTGCTTCACAACCAAACTGAACTTTGGCACTGCTGCTCATATGGGTAGATATGCTGATTTTGAATTTGATCAAAATGTTGATTTGGAGGATTTGTAAAACATGTTGAAGGTGTGATATACTACTGTTGTAAATGTGAATTCCATGATGGAAATGAAGTCATGATTGCACAACTTCATGGAATGAAAAAGAATGAAAATGATGGAAAGAAGAATGGATGGAAATGAATGGAAAACAAGTCTGCAACTTAGAGAATGAGTTGTTTACCAGATGGAGTTGCGGATGTGCTTTTGAAAGTTCCTCCAAAAGACTGAATCTTTAACAGGAACACACCAACCTATCAAAGATAAAGTGAAAGACCTCTAAGGTCCCACCGGGCATGCCAAAACTATTGTTGCAAATCAGCAGCACCCCCTGGATGTTGATCAGATTTCTAGTTTGATCACCCTATGCATCCAGTGTGATTGCACAACATTGAATCCTCTTCCCAAGTGTGGGACTTGCAAAATGGAAGAGGAATCTCCAGATTAGAGGCTGGTTCCTCAACTCCTCTGATCAGCTATTTCACTTGCACAATTGCAGAGGTTTAAACTCCTAAATCTACTCTAAATTCCAAGGAGACAGAGATAGAGAATGTAAAAAAGAAAGAACTAATGCTAATAGGTGATGCACCAAAGGAGTTGTAGACACCTGATGCTACATGAAATACACAATCCACAAGGAAACACAACACAAAACATGCACAAATGCTCAAAATGTAATGAAAGATCAAGAAAGCAATGATAGATATATGAAAGGATTGAGGGATTTTAATCACAGAACATATATCAACATCTCAGATCCAATACAGTACATTACAGTGATCCAGAGGCAAGAAAAGGTGCTGCATTACATGGAAAGGTAAAATTTCTTCACAAATTCTACCAAGGAGGAAGAAAAAGGAAGTTGCAGAGCTGAAAAAGTGTCTCTCTTTGCAAAATGAACTCATTCTGGCTTTTACAGTGCAAACCACGACCCCAGGAGAGAGAAACATGGGAAAACATGCAAGGGGTTCAACCATTGACCAAAATTCCATCAAAACAGCATGGGCACCCTGATAGACCCATTCCCTGACATTTTTAACCATGCTGGGAGAGAATGCGAGCCATTCTTCATTAAAATCGGTGGTTGAAACGTCATTTCTGTTCATGACCACGTGCTAGAAGTGGTTTTTGATTTTCTCTCTCCAAACTCAATCACAATACAAAAATGACCCAGAATGTTGTAGAGAATTTCACCAGCTTTCCATTGATATAAAGAACGCAAAAAACCGAGCTCTGGATCGAAAGATATGGCCATTTGAAGTTTTAGGGCAAAACAGGGCCAAATCAGGTTGGCAGGCAAAAATTTGAATTTTTGCACCTTTCTGGTCATTTGGAAAATTTTCCAAAATTTCCCCGCGCTCTGCCACTCTAGGTGCCAATTGGCAGCATCTCATTGGCCATGGGCCTTTTAGGGGAAATTTTTTCCAAAAAACTTTGAGCCATAACTTCAAAAATACATGGAGTTAGGAGGAAAACTTTACCTTTCTGGAAAGCTGAGAAAGAGCTCTATCCAATGGTGTCATTTCCAGAAGGTTTTGAGTGTTTGAAAAGCAAAATATTATGACTGAGGCATAAGAGAGAAAAAAAATGAGAGGAGTTAGCCACAAAAATGAGCGGGGGCACATTTTTGATAATGTAACCATAATAGAATAAACACAATAGTACAAAAAAGAAAAACATGAGAATACATCATTCAAATGGTATGTCCATTGCTTTCAGCATTATATGTTAAAGAAATCATTCTAAATTATACGTACATGCGTAACTATTAAGATAACCAAACATATATCACCTACAACTAGATAAAGTATGCTTTCATCCAAGGTAAACTAATTTGGGTATGACATACCTCCCCCTTAAGTATCACCGTCCCCAATGATAAGTTTCAAACATTCACATAATTTAAACCAAATAGGTAATAATTTTCTTATCAAAATATCAAATATTCATAATAACTTATTATCTAAAACTTTCAACATCAAGTTTTCAAACTGAAAAAAAATATTAATAGGTCAGTAATGACCCAAAATCACCAACTTTTTGCTTAAACAACAAAATTTTCATGACATTTTTCAGTAATTCAAATAATAATGAATAAAAAATTATATAATAGATAATAAATCTTTATGTTTAACACTAGAATAGGTGCAGAAAATTAGTTTTTATTTCATCTAAATTCTCCCAAGTTACACTTTCTTCAGAAAATTGGTCCCATTGGACCTTGCACTAACTTATTTCTCTAATTTGCAAGTGTAGCTTGCAAGTTCCCATTACCATAACGGGTTCAAATATGATGGAAACCAGATCTTGAGCTTATAAAGAGTTCTAGTTAATTACATGTGATAAATCTAATACATACTTTTTAAGCAAAGAGATATGAAAAATATCATACATCTTAGACAATGCGGGAGACAACGCTAGCCAATATGCTACTAGGATGATTACTTTAATTATTTCAAAGGGTCCAACATAGTGAGGTGACCATTTGGATGATGTTCCAAATGAAATCAAACTTTTCTTAGGCTTAACTCGCAATAAGATTTTATCTCCTTATTCAATTTTTCTATCAAGTCTCTTTAAATCATCGTAGTTTTTCTTCCTATCGGAAACCTCTTTTAATTTCTCACGAATGAGCTTAACTTGTTGTTCCATTTTAGTCAACATTTCAGGTCCTATTACTTCCTCTCTTTCACACTATCCCAACTGACAAGTGTTGTACACTTCCATCTATACAAGGCCTGAAATGGAGCCATTTTCAGTGATGAATGGTAAGTTTTATTATAGGAAAACTCAACCAGTGGAAGGTATTATTCCCACTTGTACTATTGATCCATGCAGTAAATCCATGTCTTCCATCACTTGATTAACCCATTTAGTCTATCCATATGTTTTCAGATGGTATGCAGACCTGAACTTCAACTTTGTCCCTAAAGCAATATTTAAGGTTTTCCAAAACAAGAAGTCATCCTAGGATCTCTTTATGAAATTATCAATTTAGGTACACCATGCAATCTAAAAATATCATGCATGAACCTTTTTGCAAGCACAGTGAATCATCTTTCAAATTCCCTGGTATAAAGTGAGATACTTTCATTAATTTATCAACTACAACCAAGATTACATCATGTTTATTATTTTACATAGACAACCCTTATACAAATTCCATACCGATTACTTGTTATTTCTCTTTGTGGAATGTTATGAGTGTACAATAGTCCCACTAGATGCATATGTTCAACCTTAGCTCATTGACATTACAAACAATGTGATACATAGTTTAATATGTCCTTCTTCATACCTTTCCAAAAATATTGTTGTTTTGCATCAGTAAACATTTTAGTCACTCCAGGATGTCCATAATAGGGAGCATCATGAAATTCCTTTATCACATTCATCCTTAGTTCATTTTCCAAGGCTAAATACACTCGATTTTAAAATTTTAGGAATCCATCATTGTCAAATGTTGAGCGTGGAAAATGACTAAGTCCTAAGAAAAGGTTAAAGCATGCCGAGATAATGGCACATGAGGAAGCACGTTCGAGGAGAACATGGTTTATGCTATTTGGATCCATATATAAATGCACGCATGAGATAGACTAATCACTTAGCCATTTTTTGGGATGTAGATCTAAATATAGATGTGGAGTGACATCTAAGAAAGGTTTTGAAAATAATATTGAAACATGAAGACTTAAGGTTCAAGAAAAGGCTATTTTAGGATATAAGGAAGACTAGGCGAAATGCAAAGTTTTGAGCTAATAATAGGATCTGAACTAAGAGTTAACTATAGTAGATCTATTATTAGGAAGGCTTACATGATTTTTGTACTTAGTTTGTAGGGGCATGGATATTCTTAACATGTATCCTATTTTTGAGGATGAATAGGTAGTGAAGGAAAATTTCTCATCTCTATATACATGTATGATCTGCGCATAGTTTAGGAGGACCATTTTTGTAATAGAGTTATGTTACTAGAATATGTGCATGCATGATTCATGGTGATAATCATATATATGTAAAAACTTTTGTATTTTATAATAATTAATATATTGGATCATTGTGGCTGGATATTGGTGATTGACATAACTAAGCATGGATCTTGTATGGTAAATTTGATTATGGTTCTTGTTTAAGTAATCATGCATAAT
Source organism: Taxus wallichiana var. yunnanensis (assembly GCA_018340775.1). Taxonomy (NCBI): domain Eukaryota; kingdom Viridiplantae; phylum Streptophyta; class Pinopsida; order Cupressales; family Taxaceae; genus Taxus; species Taxus wallichiana. Next base: position 401,258,635 of record CM031235.1, read on the forward strand.
GATTGATATCTAGATCTAGTTTATGTTATACTATATACTTGATTATCTGTTATGGATCTAGAATATTTATATAACCATGCTAACTTTTTGAGTAAGATAACATAAAAGAGGGACCTGGTACCCTCGCGCACTTTGGGTGAGTGCTCACATTTTGCGTAGCTGATGTACCAACGCGCCTTGGGATTTTGTGGGTAAAATAAGACTAGATTTTGGTTCCGTTGTTGGGACCTATATTTTAGCTAGTTACTAGGATGTTGCATGACGAAGACATACCAAAGTGCACCTTGGCCAAGATTGAAGAGTAGTTAGATAAATTGGAGGAAGAGTACCCTCACATATTTAGCATTAGACCTAATTTTAATACACGCGCATGGGTTGAACAGAATCTATATCATGAGTTGTATGAGACGTTCTTCGCCATTTTTTCTATAGAGTTGTACAAGTGTCTAGTTGCTTATGCATCAAAGAGAAATTTGAGGTTTCAAACACTTGTTTGGACATAGGAATAATTACAGGCTTTGCATGATGCTTTGATATGAATTGGACACGTGTAGATCATTGGTGGAGTTGTGTTCTAAACAACTATATTCTAGAGTACCCGCATTTCTACTTGATATTTCCACTAGACTTCCATAGTATGCGGGAATACTTCAAGATTTCCCTCACCAATGTACCTTGGTACTTGATTACTACCCAAATGCCTAACACGACATGTTCTTCTCATGTGCGTAACCCATAGGATCATATTTATGCGGTATCCCTTTAGAAATTAACATCTTGATCATGAATCTAGATTTAGAATAGCTTCCTATGGCTAGCTAAACCCCACCACGTGTAGGGGAAGGAGAAGGTGTGGTGAAAGATGGCGGATCTAGTGACATAAGGACAAAGGAAAGAAAGGTGTCTTAAGTTTAATGAATTGCATGAGAGGGATTTAGCGAATCAACGTGAGATTGCATAAAGAATGGTGTTGTGGAGGGAGATGGATTGTGAAGGATTTATAGCTCACGTAGAAGACATGGATCCATAGCATCTGGAACTCCCCCATTTGGGAAAGAATTACAAAGAACCCTCTTTGAATTTAAATGAAGGAATATTTGAAAAATATTGAGAGCTGTGGGCACTCATATGATCCTATCTTGCAACGTAGCCCTTGCGCTTATTTTTTCCAGTTTCCACAACATTTATCAGTAACAAAGCTAGTGTGGGTAGTAGAGTAGCAACAGATAAAGTTATTTTGTAGTCAATTTTATGATTTAATCATGTAGATTATTCATTTATGGTGGTTTAATTGTCATTTGTGTTATTTGGAGGTCCATTGGAGGTATATTTTCTAACACATCATCAACACACAACGTGGGTGCGAAGAACATTGGTGTCACATCTGGAAGTAGAAAAACTTTGTAGATTATGGAAGTAAAATTTAGCACAACTATTGGAACACAAGGAAATATATCCTTTGGTCCATTTCTGATATATGAGGAGGATAAGGAGGACCACATGGTTCAGGATCAAGCAGATCTGGTGGTTCTAGAGGTGGAGGAAACATTGGTGGAAATAAAGGGTCTAGATCTGGTGTGCATGGTCTATACCAGCCCCATCAAATCTAGATGGATATGTCTCTTCACTTCCCAAAATACTGAGAGGAATATAAGATGTAACTGAACACGTACACATGTGCAAGATACTATGGTGTGTAAAGGGGATTACAACCTTTGAGCATAAGGAAATTCAATTTTCTACCACATTATAGGGGTGCTTTGGTACAAGAAATATGATCCAAACCAGACTTATGTAAACTATACCGCACTACATGATGCTTTCTTAGTAAAATTTCATATACCCAAGTTTGAGTAGAAGAGCATCAGCACGCTGAAGGACATCAAGTAGGGCCCGACTGAGAGTGTTCAAGAGTATGATGCATGGTTCAAAACCTTTTTTTGAAGTTATCTTATGACATTCACCCAAGTTAGAATGCTCAATGGTTTTTGGAGGTTTGATCACACCTTTTAGAAGAGTGCTCTCACACAATACTTATATAGACCTGTGCAAGGAACTTGGGGTAGCTCTGTGCACTGAGGTAGTTAGGATTGTAGACACTAGTGTTAGCCCTTTTTGGAAGCTCAAACTGTAGTGATGGAAAAATAGTCTGAAAAATTGTCAGCTAATTCAACACATAAGACATGCAGTGGAATTTAGTGCACAGATTGTGAACTAGAAGGACATACTATGGATAGTTGTCCTCATAAATCAAGACGTTCCATGTTGCTAGATTGTGATATTTGTCACTTGTATCATGATTCAAGTATATACCCATGTTGTAATGTGTGATAAGAAAGAACATGTCATGTTATTACAATATTTACATGTCTACCACTCATGATACTGAGAATTACAAGTTGATTGATCGATTCATGATGTCATTGATCTTGGTGTATGCCAAAATACTGTTGCAAACAATTTTAAGGAAGAAGGTGAGCATCATGAGCATAATCATAATGGAGGGTAATCTAATGGAGGTCAAGGTCACAGTGGTGGAAGAAGTGAGTTTCCATAAGGAACATGTTATGCATGCGGATCCCTTGATCATTACTGGCATGAATGCCCTTAGAGTATTATTTTTTATTTTTGTGTAAATAACCACAACTATAAGAGTACCCAAACTTGTATGAACATTTGAGCAATAAAAACAAGTAGGAAAAGGATGAGAGAATGGTTATAGTACAATGCATTTTGGAAAATTAGTGGATGCCAAAGTTAGCGCCTGATCCTTAGTTTGTACATGTGTTAGTCACTACGTGCGTTTGATGTTGCGTGCACTAGGGAAGTTCCAAAATAGAAGCCTATTATTACAAAGGAGGATATACTACATGAAAAGTACCTAGAACCTACACACTAGAAGGAAGTTTATCAAGAAACCATGGAGGTAATTAGGAATTTATAGGGTGAAATAAATTTTTTAAAAGAACAACCATGGAAGTTAGAGAAGAATAATTCACATGATCTCCCTCGAGAAAAATGTTGATGATTTAAGGGAGGTTTTTAAGATGTTGTGATAAGAAAAAATCATTCCTTTATTGAGGGAATGGTTAAGGGGAAGGACACCATGTATTGGATTTGAGCACAAAAGACAAATTTTGCATGCTAACCCACCTCCTCATAGTTTGGATTATGATAAAGAGATCACTATGAATGTTGTTGTTGATGGTGGCTGGTTCTTTGAGTAACATTTTTATTGATACAAGTCTAGAGGTGAATGTAATCACTTTGGATGGGTGAATTCAGATGGGGAGACCACCATTACAGCCATCTTCAAATGTGTTATTTATGGAAAACAATACTAAAGCCACACCCATTGGATTATTGAAGGATGTAGTTATTACTATACAAAGGGCCAAGTTTATTGGGGAATTTGAGGTCTTGGCACTTGCAGAGGTAGAAAATTTTCCAACATTTCTTGGGCATCCTTGGTGTTATGCAAACAACATTGGTTTGTAATTCAATAAAGGATATATAAGTTTTGAGAAAAAGGAAGATCACGTCATCATTCCCTTGATAGATGAGAAAGTTGCACCTAATATAGAGCCCTTAAGTGAAGAGGATTTGAACAAAATGTATGTGTGTACCATTATATATCTAGAAGTCCTTGAGCCATCAAAGAAAGGATTTCTCTAGTGGGATGATGCAAAAACCATGAGTGATACTACAAGTGTTGTATATGAAAACTAGGCACATGGAAATTATGAAATGGTTGTGCATGAAGTGAGGAGTGCAATTAAGCATGGTGACAAAATTTAAAGAGGAAAAAAATTAAGGTTTGATCTAATTACTATGGATTAGGAGCCTCATGGGCTATGTAGAACACTTGTTTATCTCGAAGAAGCACGCATATGTGTAAAGGTATGTCTCCCATGAAATATGTATGATCAAACCTATTACTATACCTATTGTTGGAGAAACTACTACAAGGGTGTATGTGTATCTACGGCCAAAGTTTGAGTAGGGGTGCGTATGTAGAGGATGATGTAAGTATTCCTGAGGACCCTGTAGGGAGAAATAAGGTGGAAACTAGGAAGAAAACTAGAGAAGAAAATCCTTCAACAAGTAGAGTGGAAATTGCCTATGAGGGCTAGGATATAAGAATAAAGGAGATTGGTATAGGTGGAAGTACCTATACAAGAAGGAAGAAGGATCCAGTGAGAGAAAATTCCCTAGTATATAAGAAACCAAGGGTGGATCAAAGTCCTAAATTTGAGGACACAGAAATCTTACAACATGAAGAGTCAAAAGGGGAGGAATAAGAGCACGAGCTTGAAAAAATCCCTATTTATACCGTACATGAGTTTGATGAGGAGAAGAGCGCGCCATCAAATAAATTTAGAGAATTTGAAGTAGATGGCAAAGAAGAGGTTGGAAAAAATGTGTAGAATACTATGCACATCTCCGGTCTGGAAGTAGAGGCCTTGGTAGAATGAGAGGTTGTTGGTATTATACGGACCTTGGTCAAGCGGGAGGTCGAGTGCAACATGGAATAATAGGAAGGAAAAGATAAAGGATGAAGTTAGGGATGAGAAACAAGTTTGGCAACAAGTTTTCCAAAGGGTGCACGCATAGGTGGTAGACACACGTCAAACCAACAGAGACCTACTATGTCATATGACATAGACCCTAACAAGGTATTGCACGCTTGATACTAGAGTACAATACCAATAGAAAAAATCTTCTATTCATCATCCTTTGATAAGGAAAGCATGTACCGTGCACAAGGAAGATGTTGTCCTAGACGTTTGAGTCTCGTATTGATGAACCTAAATTTGAGGTTGATGCGGGAGCATTCTGGATACATGAACTTCACCAAGATCCCGGGAAATAAATCCAATAGTGGATTATCAACAATTAAATGATGAATAGGCATGCAATGCACTAAAGCAGAGTATCAATGGAAATAGAGGCGGATCGTTTGGGAGAAATAGCATAATCAAAGAACTAGAAAAGGAGTTAAAAGAGAAGAATAAATAAATTTGAGAGAGATAAGGAAATAAAGGGAAAAGAGAAGATGGTTATGTAGTTAAAGGTTGAGTTGAGGTAGGAAAAGGAAAAATTATGTGAAGTATATAAAAAGGAAGAATTGATCATGATTTGATCATACTAGAGTTCCCGGACTTGTATGAATCATCTCTCCACTTTGTGGAGGATTTAATGTGCCTGATCACCATGTAGAATAAAATCTTAGCTTTATAGTTTTGGAAGAGGTTATGATGCGAAGAAGCAACCAAAACCCAATACACTGAGCTTCTTGCATCACTAAAGATCGCGGCTCATATGGCCAAAGTTTTCTATGACAACTGTGAAGATAGGTATCGGGTGGAAAACATGTTGGTTGCCACACATGAGGTAGATTTAAAGGAGTTCCAGGATAAGAACAAAGACAATCAGGTGGAACGAGATAGGATCCTTGTAGAGGTCAAGAAGAAGAGTGATGTTATTGATATATTAAGGACCTCTATAAAGAATAAGCTCAAGGAATTGTATCCCCGGGTAACGTGCAGAATGGACACGCTAACAAACATGAGCACATAGTTGGAAAATATGTTTGATACATTCAAGGCCAAGGGTGAAGATTTAACATTAGAATAAGTCAGTCTGCAATGATGGGATATCTATTCAAGAAAGTGCAAAGTGAGGTAGAAGGATGGAATACAATTGAAACATCATTGAAAAAGGATTTCCCATTCTTTTTACATAGTAACCAAATTATTTTATATTTTGGCGTGACGATGGATATTATTTTATTATTTGTGAATGTAGATTCTATATTCTTTATTCTTAGAGGATAAGTCGATTACCCATTTTTGTGGGTAGCAATGAAATCAGTGTGGGTTAATGTCGAGTGTGAGAAATGACTAAGTCCTAAGGAAAGGTTAGCATGGGGGAGAAGGGAACATGAGGAAGCACACACGAGGAGAAATTTTTACATGTTAGAGATGGATATAAATGCATGCAAGAGATAGATTGAAAACTTAGCTAGTTTTTGGGATGCAGATCTAAATATAGACTTGGAGTGGTGGCCAAGCAAGGTTTTGAAGATAAGATTGAAACATGAAGACTTGTGGTTCAAGAAAAGGCTATTTTGGGATATAAGGAAGACCAAGTGACATGTAGAGTTCTAAGCTAATAATAGGATCTAAACTAAGAGTTAACTATAGTAGATCTATTATTAGGGAGGCTTGCATGCTTTTTGTACTTAGCTTGTAGTGGCGCATGGCTATTCTTAGCATGTAGCCTATTTTTGAGGATGCATAGGTAGTGAAGGGAAAGTCCCCACCCCTATATATATGTATGATCTGCATAGTTTAGGAGGACCACTTTTGTAATAGAGTTATGTTGTTGGAATATGTGCGCACATGACTCATGGAGATACTCATATCTATGTAAATAATTTCTCTATTCTACCACAATTAATATAATGGATATTTGTGGTTAGATATAGGTGATTGACATAACTGAGCATGGATCTCGTATGGTGAATTTGATTATGGTTCTTGTTTAAGTAATCAAGAATAATAGTTGATATATAGATCTATTTTATGTTATGTTATATACTTGATTATCTGTTATGCATTTGGAATATTTTTATAACCATGTTAACTTCTTGAGCAAGCTTCTATAAAAGAGGGAGCTAGTACCCTCGCGCGCTTCGGGTTAGCACTCAAGTTTTTCCTGGGTGATGTGTCAAGACACCTTAGGATTTTGTGGGTAAAATAATACTACATGAAATTGAGATCCTTTGTACCTCTTATCATTATTATTTTCAGAAAGTGTTGATTTAACTTTCCGATAATAAGAATCATCCATCATTGCTTTCTTTACGTCATCTTTGAATTGGGTTTTCAAGGTGACAAGGGCGGAAATGTGCTTCCTACGAATTAACACATCTATCACCTTATTTTCCTTACCTTTTACATAGCTGATATCAATAAAAAAACTCTAACCATCTTCATTGTCTTGCATTCAAGTTTGATTGTGTTAAGATGTATTTCAGCCCAAGATGATATGTTTTCATCTCAAAGGGCTTCGGAAAAAGGTAATGTCTCCAAACTTGCAATGCATGCATACTGGAAGCAAGATCTAGGTCATGGGGAGCATAATTTAACTCATGTTCTTTGATTTTTCTACTCTCATACACAATCACATAATAAAAAAAAATTCATTCATTCAATCGCTTCAAAAGTTGTAATAGCAACTACACACCTTTTTATACAATATGAGGATATTTAACAATGCCCAAATTGGATTTTAATGCAAATTTTAGATTAGTTCAAATAAATTACCCTCACCACTCACCATGCTCTATTTTTTTACATCATACCCTGCATTTTGAGTCATTGCAACATCTACTAGTATTCACAATTCCAGAAACACTTCCCTTAGACTTTTCTTCACCAACTTATTCTTCACTCTCCTATAGTAGCCCTTCATCCAAGATAGGTTCCTTTAGATTTTAAGGTTTCAACATCCTCTTCTATCTTATTCCCTATAAAAATGCACTTCAAACAATAATATATCACCCACAAAATTGATTGAAAAAGAATCAAAAGTACAATCTTTCACTTTCTTGCTCTAGCTTTTAATTGGTCTTTCCTTGTTCTTTAGCCCTTAAACTAAAATATGCAAATTTATCTTATTTATTCTACGTTAATCCTTTCACCTCATTTTTATTTATGAAAACCCTATAAATATCTTATATTACACCCAAAATAGTTTAATACACTAAGCTTCTCTTCTTTACCAATATAGCCCATTAGATGCCCTTAATACAATTAGCCTTACTTCAAAATAACATCTAGAGTTATAGGGATTCCAAAAAGTAATAGAAAGCTTAATAAATTCATCATTATCTATCTCAACACTCCCCTAAAATTTCAATTCCCAAATCCTTCTACAACACTCTCAACTTCACTTTTTTATTCTTTCTTCTAAATTCTTACTAGGTCAGCTACAGACTAGAAACTCTCATAAATTCCAATAAACTAATTTCTAGGATACAATATATAACATTTACATCACCCATTATTGATTTCTTGAGGAATTTTAAGTTGTGATGCTTAATTCCAAAAGAAAATAGGACTTCCTTTCTTAAAGTGTCCTAATATTTAGGTCTTCTTCTGAGTTCTTTGTTTCCCTCTCTATATTGTTATGAAAATCTTACACCTCTACCATTTAAAACATACAAATATTCTTGTTTCTGATATTAGTCAAGGTATATAATATTTTTTCCAAATTTCAAATCAAAATTCCACTTGGTGGGGTTTTTAGCAAACTTATTCATTTGAAACCCTAACTAACACTGACATGCCCGAGAAGCTTTAACTTCTTATATCTTTTGTTATTTTATTTCAAAGGTCTAAAATTTTGGCATAAGGTATGAATGCACTTGGTCAACACACCTGGGTCATCAATGGGTCTCTACTAAACCTCCTTGCATGGATTTAAACCATTCCTTCTTTGTTATGGCTTATAGGTAAGGTTAATTTTCACAAACCCTTAGTCTTAACTCAAGAGATTATAAGCTTGGCTTAAATAATCAAAATATGTTCTTATGAACTTCAACATAGAGATCACACACTCTATATATTCTCATGGCACCAAACCTTCAAAGTGTGAACTATTTTGAACACTCAGCCACAATTACATTTTGAACTAGGTTATATAATACTTGTAATAGAAATTGTTAAAGAATTTACTCCATCAACCATATACATCCTTCTTCCACATGTTTCCCATTAGTATAACCTATTTCATTCCTTGAATGGATTTGTTACACAATTCTAGCACTCATTTGCATGTTGAGGACAAAGTATCCTAAATCTGATCCCTTGAATACTTTCATAACACCCGAGAACATTCTTTACACACTCCAAAGAAGTATTTCAATCATGCATACATTTACCATGATTTTGGATAAGACTAAGTTACAAAATAGAGTTCATTGCTTTAATTAAGCTTTACATACAAAATTTTATGGTCCTCTAAGTTTTTCTCTCCTCTGTCCTTTCGAATCCTTCTTCATACCTTCCTCATAAGGTCTTCCTTCCTCTCTCTCCAACATCTAACTCAAATACATCCTCCTTAAAATATTTCACATGTATAAACCTAACTAAATTCTTGGTGACTCTTTTTCATGCCCATTAACATACTAGGAGGCATTTTAACATTAGTTTAATCATTTATTACTCACACATACATTGAATGACTTATTCTCTACACGAATAGACCCACTTTACACTTGAAAACACCAAGACACTTTATGACTTACCCTTTCCTCTCACATTCATGTTTTATAAATTCAAACTTAGAATTGGAGGGAAACCTAAAATTTTGTACTTATGACTTATTACAGTATATCATGTTCTGTCTTAGGACCTCCACACATACACACTAGCATTTTTATCATAATTATGACAAAAGGAAACATTTTTATGCTTTTCTTGTGATGCTCCTACCTAAATTAACCCCTTATTGATTTCTTATATATTATATTTAATGTTTATATAAATATTAATATAAACTATATATTATAGTTAATACATAAAAATAAAAATATGTTTTTATTTATTAAATATTTAACCAATTAGGTTAAAAGGATGTGTTCAGAGTCATACCCAATCACCCAAAATAAATAGGGAACTTGGGGCCATTAAAAACATATGGGTGAGAGAGGAGAAGTGAGGTGAAAAAGTGTTACTGGGCTTATTTACTATGTGTAAATGATTAGGGTTTCTCAATTAATGGAAATCTATTTTTGTGATTTTTTTCTACCTCATAGAGGTTTTCTCACGTCATATATGAGTGTTATTTATTTACCTTACTTATTTAATTTATATTTTTATGTTTAATGTTTAAATTAAAGTTATTTTTAAAGCCAATCCTCCTAACATGGTACCAAAGTGGGTTAACTTTACTAAACTATTTTTAAAAAATTTGATTAAATGATTTAATTTATTTATTAACCATAAGATTGATAGGTAGTTATAACCTACTCAAGTTATAAATGAGATTCATCTCAAATGTTTTACACATGATTCTCTCTCTCAATAAACTATTTCTCGTGTTAAAATTAAATTTAAAACTTGATCAAACCTACATATTTCTAGTAAGCAAGATTTTACTTTTTTTTCAATTTTTAAAATAAAAAATTCAAAAGCACATTTTATTAAAAAGACAAGGTGCCTAATATTTGTAAATTGAAATCCCATATACTCTATAAAACAAGTGACCCCATGTATTACTAAGGACCTTGAATAGAAATATCAATAGTGTATTACTAAAAATGGAAGAAAATCAACTTCATTTCTGGTAAACATGGAGTTGTAGAGAAGGATGTTATAAATTTAGGCTTGGTCAATTTTTGTGTCTATTCCCTTATAAATTTATTTTTGTGCTCATGTAAACTATGCCAAGGATGACATCTTATATTTCTTCTACGAAATAATCTTTAATTGTGTTTCAAGTAAATACTAACCAAGTCTAGTTTTCCTAAGGTGTAATTTAACGTTGTTTTTGTCTATATTTGCAAAAAGATATTAGCACATTTTTCCTTCTTTATACTTCATCGTGAAAATGGTTTTCTTAGAATTTTATTTGTATTTATCTATTTAAGTTTTGTAAAGACACTTATGGAAACAAGACACAATATTTTTTTTTTGGATTGAGGGTAATTTGAGGGTGTTGAAAGGACCCACATCCTCCTTGTACATATGAGGATTTTAGAGAGGATCCACAACTTGGTTACAATGAAAGGGGACCACATATTAATATCCATATTCATATACCATAAGTGCGATTTTGTGGTTGGTCGATGATACCGAATGTCAAAATATTTGGAATTGTATATTTTTTCAATTAAATTGATGAAAAATTATCATGTATAAATTTGGTCTAGGGTTGTTTCAGTTTGATAAGTGATTGATGTTTATTAACTATTACAAACTATCACAATCCATGGAATAAACTAGAGAATGCAATGATTTCATCTTACAAGTTTGTCTTTTTAAATGAAATACAAGATTGAAAACCGTTTGTGTTTAGTTAATGATTCCCGTAAATTGATTTGCACGTTCTTTATATCAACGGAAAGATGGTGAAATTCTCTACACGATTCCGGGGTCAATCTTGCATTTTGGAGCAATCTGGAGGGATAAAAATCGAGAAACAGCTCTGACGCGTATTCATGGCCGGAAATGACATTCCAGCGACCAGAGTTAATGCAGAATGGGTCGCATTCTCCTGTAATCCGGTCAAAATGATAGGGTATGGGTTTGTAAGGTCCTCCATGCCGTTTTAATACACCTGCAGTCAAGAAAGAATGGGCTCCCATGCCTTTGTACGTCTCCTGTTCCCTGGGTTCGACCCTTGCATTTTAAAAGCCAGTTTTGGGCTCATTTCAAAGAGAGGAACATTTTTGGGCATAGCAGACTTCTTCTTTCACCTTCTTCAAGGGATTGATGAAGTATCAGACCTCTCCAAGGATTGTAATAGTTTTCTTTACCTCTCTGAGGGTGTAATGCGTATTTTGATATTAAATTGATAATGCAAGCTCTGTGAATGGGTTTCAATCCTCTGTTTGTATTATTTGCTTGATTTCAGATGCTAAATTATACATTATCAGTCTGTGTATGTTTTTATGTTGTGAACCTTGGTCTGTGTCTATTTGCATGACTAATATGTCTCACCACTCCTTTTTGGTGCATCACCATCTTTAGTTAGTTTCAATTTTTGCACTTCTACCCCTGTCTCCTGCAAGTTAGAATAGGATTAGGATCTAAACCTCTCGTAGTTTTGCAAAATATAGATCTAAATCGAGGAGTTTGAGGAACCAGCCTCTAACTGGAGATTCCTCTCTCGGCCCCAAGTCCCACACTTGGAGAGAGGTTTCCATGTTGTGCAATTACACTGGATGCAAGAGTGATCAACCTAGAAATCGATCGGCGTCTGTGGGTGCTGTAATTTTACACTAACAAAAATATTATAGATTATTTAAAGATTCAATGAAATGGACACTTGTGTTTGTAATTAAGATTTTATATTATTGGAATAATTTATAGAGCATTGTATTCACTTATAATTCATGTTATTTTTCTACCGTGCCATTTTTTCTAATTCGATAACATTGAAAATGTGTACACACTCTTAACTTTTCTACTAAAAATAGTTCTCTGCTAACCCACAAGATCATTTCTTATGACAAGTAATGTTTTATAAGTGCATACATGTAACTCAATCATTGAATCCCATCGAGCATCCTACATATTATATCTTGGGAATGCGGGACAATGTAATCAATAACTTACACTACTTTAGCCAAATTTTTAGAGACATTTTTTCCATGCTTGGTTCCATGATGACACATTCATCATTAGGAACTTGTCCTTCACCTAGTTTAGTTATATAGATTATTTTCCAATTCTTAAGTTATTAAGTTCATAGTTAACAACTTAAGCATTCATCATGTCCATTCCTATTTACTAGGTTCATTTAGTTTACTAATACTAGTGAGTACATTGGTACTAACCAAGCAATCACAAAGTGCCTAAGTCCTTTGTTCCATACCATCATGATTTGGTTGTTCAAGAAGGTACTCTACCACGTAATTGTGTGTCACTGATGGTAGAAGGCGTAGTTTTTGTTATATTTTATTCATCATATAACTTAGTTAAACATCATGCTTAGCATTAGGTATACTAAGCCTTTACCAACTTGTTTATTCATGTACAACAAGTTCATCTTTTATACTAATTCCTACAAGTATGCTTCCACACTTGTAATCTGGATTATGCCTTCATGTGAGTTATTTATGAATAGGTATGTCCATACCATGAATCCTTTCAGTGTTATGTTTTACTCATTTGTTCAAATTAACTCTTTCATAATCAGATACTTAACATCTCACTTATGTAAGTACATTAATTTAAATCCCCTTTTTCACTTTTATCATTTATTACTTCATTATAGTTTGTACTAAATTTATTTATCACAATACACTTTTATCATTTGGAAAACTTATATGAATATTAAAAACAAGTACCACCTTTCTTCATATCTCATCTAAGTATACCTTATTACTTATTAAGTGCATCACTTACAATAATCCAATTTAGTTTACCCTTATCGGTACTTTCTTTCATTACTATTTAAGTATAATTTTTTCCCTCAAGCATGCTTAATGCTACACCCTTCATCACTATTTCACTGTTCATTCTTTGTTTGTGATGATATCATAAAAGGACAATATTATTCTAAATAAACATTACTATTATGTCATATCTTTTTTGTATGTCAAGCAAACATGTATGCATATATATATATATATATATGAATATTAAATAAGTACCATCTCATAACTAGTACTTGATTATTAACAACAACACTTAAACATGACCTTATCTCAAACATAGATGATCCTTTTATCAAATGGTATATCATTTTTTACACAGTATACACGATTAAACAGAGTAACTAGCATAGACAGTGAAGAATACAATTAGCTTAATGGCCTTGTTTTCAAACTCAAGAACACACACACACACACACACACACACACACACACACACACACACACCACCTTTTAATCAATGTAAATACATTATTTTTCATTCTCCTAAATAGGAATAACAAGATCATGCAAGTCATATTGTCCACCTTTAATCATCTCAAAATCATTTCAAACCTACATTGCTTAACCATGGTCATATATACACAAAAAGAATGAAAATTCATCTTTCCCACTTAACATATTATGCCATTTAATATTTGAATAAAAGAAATTATGAAATATTTTATTGTAAAACAACATAATAGTATAGAAGATAAAATTAACACCATCTTAATATAATTTTATTTGCATCCACAACAAATATTCACTGCATTCTATTTTAATACCTTAATGGTTAACTTGGAGTAGAAAAAATTCTTAACATAATAGATCAATCACCTCCTTTTAATATCTAACAAGACTTTTTTGTTATCAAGATTCAATAAAACTTTATTCATAATTTCCACACTATATATTACACAACAAACATATACTTAATAAGATAAGCTTATATTTCCCATAAGTCTGATTTTTATCTTAACTTAAGGGAATCTATATTTTCCTAATATCCATACAACAAGGGTATTTCAATTTTCTTTTCCCTAATAATTTTAATTATGTGATCAAGAAAGGCAAGAGATATATTCAATGCATTTGAGTGCTTAGCCTTGTAATTACTTTATCTACAACATGGATTATTTGATAACCCATAGATCTTAGAATATAAATATACAAAAATGAGTATTGTGTATGTTCAACAATATTAAGGTAATTTTCATTTACCTTAACCCATTAAAAGACCCAAAATTCATCATTCAATATACTATAGTCATATGAACGCACATTCACCCAAACAAATCACCATGTATACTCACCAAGGAATAATACACAAAATAGTCAAGCGTAAAACTACAAGATCTCTCTATCAATGGTTCGTAGAGAAAACTATTATGCCATACCTTACAAGTAAGGATTCATAGTCACAAAACAAAAACATTTTTATTTAAAAACAAGAAAATTACTAACTCGACCATGACTTTGTAATGCCGTATTCCCTTAACCTATCATCATCGAATAAAAAAATATCTTACAAAAGAGGTAAACGTATCAATAAAAATCAAACACTCGGATAGGATTAATAGCCCAAAACATTATGTCCATATATATATATATATATATATATATATATATATATAACCGGATACAAGCTAACTAGATATTTTTCCCCTTATCTAAAGTTCTAAATATTTAGGAATCAATCATACATACAATATCTTATGATTTCTGCTCTTAATATTCCATTATGGTATACCCAAAACCACCATAACACTTACTTGGCAAGTAAAAGTTGGTATTCATAGGCGTTACAATATTTGAGTAAGTAAACTCATAAAAGAGAAACAGAAGGAGCAAGTGATCACCTAGAAATGATAATAATCCATAATAAGTAACCTCAACTTTTCATTATAGAAATTACTTAACAATAATGTACATAAATAGTAGGGATTCAATTATTTCAAAGCAATTTTCTTGAAGAAGAGGTGTGAGTTCCATAAGGGTTCGATCTACAATATGCTCAAGGAGAAAAAGATACAACAACGATATGAACATAATCATAAACCAACCCTAAAGATGAATCATTACATTTCACAACCATCGTGTGAAACCCGATTGCACTTAAGTCTCAACCATAATATAACTAGAAATCCAAAATATCTTTCACGACAAAAGCCCAGATTTAAATGGGTATTTGTATTAATAGGAAACCACATAAATAACCAAACGCAAGCTTCTAGGTATGTCAAATTTTCATAAAATTTTATTCATAATATGAATAACAAAAACCGTAAAGAGGGTTACAAAGAACCCATAGAATAACAAAACTAATGCTCAAGAAAAACATCCACATTCCATATTTTATTATTGAAATAAGAAAACCACACCTAGAAAATTTTACCACTTAAGAACCTAGTTCAACAAGATCAAAATAAATAACTATTGTAGGGATTTCATTTACTCAAATAATAAATGGAGCAATCTATGAGGAAAGGGGATGATTCATGCCCGTGACATATGATCTCTTCAAAACCTCTCTACGAAGCTCCTCAAGTTCCAAAGACTCAAAAACTTCAATGGATGAACTCCTTAAATAAACCCAACACCATTACTAGGTTTAAACCTCCAAAATCTCAAACACCATCTTCCAATTAAAAAAATATTCTCGAGATATAAAATTATTACTAGGTCGACAACAATGATTTTCCTCAAGAATCAATTCCAAAACTCCATCGATTGCATGCACAATTTCTTTGAAGTGGAGTTTGAAGCAAAGGTACTAATAGATAAGAATAACAAATTAAAAAATAGAACACAAGTTTACGAAGTTGGTGGATTATTGGAGAATCTTCGCTTCTCCCGAGAACTGCCCACATAGGCATTAATTCCATTAAACTCTCGGTACATGAAGTAATAATCACACTATTATTTCCCACTGAATTTAGAGGTTGCTATGACTTGAATTTATGACTTAATTTTGCATGCAACTTCCATAATTATATTTAAGTATTATCCACATTGCATGCGGGATGATGAAATTTGGGTAGTTGAAGACCTTGAGTAAGATTTTCATGGGTCTGACCCATCATAATTATTAATTATTCCATAATATTTACTCATGGTCAAAGACCCCAAGGTGAAAATTTGGATATATCATCTAAATACATGATAAAACATTGAACAATGCTTAATTATTTTTTTCCAAACCTTCTTCTTAACCTTACATAATTTTCCAATGCATCTTAAGCATGCCCCATAACCTTAGGAATCCTTTCTACATCCCTAATTATGCCTTGGTCAATCATTTTTACAATCATAAAGTCAAATTCCCACTAGATTTGAATGCCCAATCACATATTTTATTAAGGTTGGGATAATGGTGACCAATAACGTTATCCCGTCAATGTTAGCTCGAACATATAATAACCTTATCAACCTAATATAGTTACCTTATTACATTAAGGGTCGGTGATGCTCATTTCATTAGCCCCGAAATGTTATATTATAACATAGCCTTATTCACCTTCCTATCTTTGGTCGATAAACGACCCATCACCAATATCACAACATTAATATAAAATAAGGTAAAAATCTATGATGTAAAACAATATCATAGAGGTGATCAACAACAATACTAGCCACTTGCAAAGCATTCTACATATGCCCTGAAATCCATTAAATATCTCAACACAAATGGAGTAATGTTTGTTTTTAACCATTCTAATAAAAACATGAATTTTGGAATCCCCTTTTGAAGTAAATGTTAGGGAGTGTAAACTAGTTTATGTTGTAACATACTATCCTAGCATTGATCCCCGATACCGAGGAGTTACGATCAATCCAAGACAACAATCAAACAAGATGAATATCTTATTATCACAAAGTGTACAATGATATTTAATAGAATAATTTTATACAAGCTAAGGAAATCTTACTAAACATCAAGCACGAAATCACCAGTTATTGACTTATCTTTTTGTAAACACGAAATGATTTTACGGGGTTTGACATATTCTTTTTGATTTGATATAATAATTTATTGGATAAATTATTTATTTTTTGTGGGAAGTCATATCAATATGACCTTGAGATATATTCACTTTTTCTTGACGTAATTTTTAGGATTATCACAAATCAAGCGAGCCCACTTAGCAAAAAAATCTTTAACAATTACTAAGATGGGGAGGAACAATGACTATAATTCACATATTTGAGCTTACTTACCATAGGATTTCATGTCAAGAAAAAATTTACAATTTTGTTCACACTTGAAAACCCCATTTTCTACAATATCCAAATAAATATTATTTATGGCATAGTGGATTAAGTAAAGTATATAAATAAAATATATTAGTTGATATTACCTATGATTTTGTTTTACATTAAAAACTAAATTAATGTTATTTTCTCTTGTGCCTTAAGAAAGAGGCAACGAATTAATTATGCTAGGAATGGGGAAGACCCAAATTGTTTGTGCACAAATTTGGATTGATGCATAAAATGACATGGATGCTTTTTTATAAATTGTTGTTTGTAATTGATTTTTAACGAAAAAGGTGTCATTAATTTATTTTTCAATGTAATTTTTTTTATAAGTGCATAATAATGTTTAAACAATCATTCGTAATCAAGAAATTTTAGATTTAATGTTGAATTTTGTCTTGAAAACAATTAAATTTTAATTTCAAATGATATCTAATCACTTTGGCATAGATAAGTCACAAATGCTAATTGGATATAACTATAAAATTTGGAAGATATATTTAAAAGTAGAATTTATGGTGTAGAAACTATGGGAAATCATTAATTGTACAAAATATATACTTATAGGTAAACAAGAAATGACAAACAATGTTTCTACATTTCAACAAAAAGTGCAAGAAGTAATGTCGATCATTCTATAGAGCGTGAAAGATGAATTTTTGTTACATATTCGAAACCAATAAATCCCTAGTGAATCCTGAAAACTGCTAGAATCGATGCATGAAGGTATGAGACTTTCAAAATCATAAAATTTATTCTTGAATTAATGAAAACTCC
Source organism: Taxus wallichiana var. yunnanensis (assembly GCA_018340775.1). NCBI lineage: Eukaryota > Viridiplantae > Streptophyta > Pinopsida > Cupressales > Taxaceae > Taxus > Taxus wallichiana. The sequence continues at coordinate 401,276,822 of CM031235.1, forward strand.
CATGAAGGGGGATGAAAAAGTGGTTAATTTTCTTATTAAAATTAAAAATATTAAATCTCAATTAGATGGATGCAATTGTGATTTAATTCAAGATAAATTATTATATTTTATCATTCAAATGAACATTCATGAAAATTTTAGGAACTTTGTTTCAATCCTAAAATCTAAATATTAAATCAAGAAATATGTTCCTAGCTTATCTTCCCTTATTTCTCTCTTGATTCAGGAAGAGAAAGTTTTGATGAACTTTGATTTGAAAGAGAATGCAACTTAGGAAATTCTCTATCAAAACTATAATAAATTTTTTTCTAAATTTAATAAGAATCATAAGTTCAAATCAAATTTTAAACCCCCTAATAAAGATAAGAAACCAGTGAATAATCACCTAAAATTTAGTTTTGATGGAAAATGTCATAATTGTGGAAAATTTGGTCATAAAAAGGAAGATTATAGGAAAAATAAAAGTAAACCAAATTTCAACAATTAGAAAGGAAACAAATATAATCGAAGTGGATGCAAGATTCAAAATAAAAATCATAAACCTAATGTCATTACTTTATATGCTACTTTGGTTACTGCAAAAGAAAATGAATGGATCATAGATAGTGGTGCTTCTAAGCACATGGCATATATGTATGATATTCTCTCTAATATTAGAGAATGTAGTAATATAAGATATCTAGGTGATCATTCTATTCTAGATGTACAAAGTTGAAAGGTAAAGATAAAGTTTTTAGTGGTTATATTAATGATGTTTTATATGTTCCTAATATGGATATGAATTTATTATCATGCTCTCAATTAAATCAAAATAAATATAACATCATATTACTAAAAGATAAATGGAACGATAAAAATGAGTTAGATACTACTATTGCAGAAGGTATCCAAAATAATGGCCTATATATCTTTAGGTTTTTTTGCATCTCCTACCTATTTAATTTTCAAAATAGGAATGATTCATAGTTATGAAATGAAAAATTAGTTAAATTTAACTTTAGGATAATGTATGATATGTCTCATGTTAACCTTGTTGTTGGATCTCCTCCTATCTCTCATTCTCGTGAAACTTGTGAAGGGTGCTTATGCAGAAAGAAATATACAAACCCCTCTCATAGCCATCATGATGCAAAATCCTTTAAACATATTGAGATTGTTAATAGTAATGTTAAAGGACCTTTAGAAGTACCTTCGTAAAATGGTTCTTTATATATAGTTACAATCATTGATGATTATTCTCGCATGATTTGGTCATTTTTATTAAATATATATATATGATATTTTATTCAAATTTAAATATTTAGTATAAAATAATTCTAGTCATAATATTAAAAATAAAAATATTAGAATATAAAATGGAGGTGAATATGTTAGTAAAAAAAATTATTCCTTTTGTGTTTAATGTGGAATTAATAGGAAATTATGATGCACCAAAATTAGCAGGAACTTGACAAGGTCATAACTTGAGCTCTGGGTGTCCATTTGAGTCCATTTTTTTGAAACCACATGTTTCGATGAGACGAACGCAATGACAAAAATCCTACCTATTGGGAAAGTTTTGGCACATTTTCAGGCCCTAAATCCTCCATCTTGAGGCCAAAAATTAGGATTTAAGTTATAGTTCGGTTTTTTTCTATTTTTGGGTATTAGTTAATTTTAGTATATTAGTTGCATTATGAGTTAGAAATTTGGAAATTCCTCTAATTTAGGGATGTAGAAGATGCATGGAAATTTCGTGCCCTGCATTTAATAAGCATGCAAACTTACTAAGAATAGCAGGTTCTAAGTAAACTACTAAAAATAGTAATTTCTGCCACTAGAGTAGATTTAGTCGAGTTATTTAGAGTTTACTTGGAAACTCAAGTTGGGAATTGTTTTCCTATTTAGGAAACATTGTAATTTATTATTCAATAATTAATAATGAGATATATTCTCTTTGGAGTTCATATTATTTGCAGTAAATCAAGTTTGGTTAGAATTTGGTGCATTAAATTACTACTCCCTATTCCCCTCAATAGAATGGTATAGTGGAAAGGAAAAATTGTACCATTCTTGAAATGGCCAAAACCATGATTCACTCATTCCAAGTCCCTAAATTTATGTGGGTTGAAGTTATGAAAGCTACAGTTCACATTCTAAATAGAGTCCCTACTAAATCCCTATTTTAAACATCACCTTTAGAAAAGTGGAACAACAAGAAACCCAATGTGTCACTTAAGAATCTTTGGTATCCCAACTTCCATCTTTATTCCTAAATATAAAAGAAAAATTTAGATCAAACCTCATATCCTTGTATTTTTTTAGGTTATGGAGGTTAAAAAAAAGGTTTAAGGATATATGATCATGCTAAATGAGAAGTTATTAAAAATAGAATTGTTAAAATTATTGAAAAACCTTTTTATAATTCTTCTTATGTTACTATTGGTTATAATGATTCTGTTGAGTTAGAAAATGATGATCATGATGAATGTAATAATAATGAATAGATGAGTTATATTAAGGATACATAAATTTAAAATGATTCTATTTGTGTGTATTCTATAACTAAATGACCTAAATGAGATCATTCTATTATGAAAGCAATAATCCGATAATCTTCATAAGATGACAAGAGTTCATCATATTTACCATGAATTAATGATTATGTATGATCCTAAACTCCAATCATTTGAAGAGGCATTCCATAATAAAATATGGATAGAATCCATGAATGTCGAGTATTATTCCTTAATTAAAAATACAACTTGATATCTTGTCCCTCTTTATAAAAATGTTGTATGGTTGGATCTTAATAGATTTGAAAAACTAAATATAATGTTGATGTCAATGCTGATAAGTTTAATCCATGTTAGTATCTTGGGGTTACTCAAAATCCCAATATTGGCTATGTAAAAACTTTTTCCCATGTTGAAAAAATGAGCACTATTAGGATTCTCATTGCCTTAGCTTCTTAATATGGTTAGAAAAATAACCATATGGATATCAAAAATTCCTTCCTAAATGGTGATCTGAAAGAGGAAATATACATGACCCAACCTAAAGGTTTTGAGAAACTTGGAAAAGAACTCTTTGTTTTTAAACTGAAAAATATTTTTATGCCTAAAGCAAGTTCCTAGAGCTTGGTATGTGAAAATAAACATTTTTCTAAAGATATTGGTTTTAATAATTGCTCATCTGATAATGATATATTTGTTAAAGTTGAAAATAATTAGATTATACTTATTGTATTGTATGTAGATGATCTTCTTATTACTAACAATTAATTTTTTTATTTTTTTATAAATTAAAACTAAATTGAAACAATACTTTGAAATGACTGATATAGGATTATTGCATCATTTTTTAGGCATGACTATTTTTCAAGATAAACATTCTATTATTGTATCTCAATCATAATATGCTTCTAATTTGCTTAAAATATTTAATATGGTTGATTTTAAACCTATTTCCAGTCATATTGAAGTCGGTTATAAGCTAGATCCTATACATGCATGTGACAAAACAAACCCTACTCTTTACAAGGAAATTGTAGGTAGTTTAATTCAGCTTACTATCACTAGGCCTAAAATTGCATATATAGTAGGTATTTCCTCTAGTTTCATGTAAGACCCATATCAGATCATTAAAATTTATCTAAAATAATATTAAAGGAAAAATTAATATTGGTTTGTATTGCACTTCTTCCGATAACACTTATTTATATTGGAGTGTTGAAACATAGTCTTAAGTGGGTTATTAACTCGTTATTAAATTCTTAAAGAGTATATTTAATTTTTATATTAAATATAACTATAAACTATAGTTTATAGTTAATAAATAAAAATAAAAATACATTTTTAATTATTAAATATAATCTAAGGTTTATATTAATTGGTTTTTAGCCATTTAGGTTAAAAGGGCGTTTTCAGGAGTCACACCCAATCACCTAAAAGAAATAGGGCACATGGGGCTTGTAAAAACATATGGGTGAGAAAGGAGAAGTGAGGTGAAAAAGTGTTACTAGAATTATTTACTATGTGTAAATGATTAGGGTTTCTCAATTAATGGAAATATATTTTTGTGGGGTTTTTACCTCATAGAGATTTTCAAACATTAAATATGCATGTTATTTATTTACCTTAATTATTTAATTTATATTGTTATGTTTAACGTTTAAATTAACTTTATTTATTTTAAACTTGGTCCTCATAATAAAGGAAAGATCCTATTTTATCTTCGATACTACACTAATCTTATTTTTTTCACCTTGGGAAAATATCCTATATTTTGATATTACAATACCTTACCCATCTTAGGGATTTACCTTCATCTCATTTGAGACTACATTACTTATATATTTCTAACCTTAGGTAATATTTTGTATTATCCTTAAATTATATAAATATTCTACCATTTGGGGTGTCTTTTTATGATCATTCTATTGATAATAATTAGTATTAAAGTACGATACACTATCTATCTAATCATTGTTAAAAACCACAAAACAAACACCCATAAACATGCATACATGATTAATCAATGAAAGCTTATATTAAATACATAATATAGATTTACCAAGGGTAATATGACCACCAAAATTTTATTAATAAGCTATGGCTTAAATTAACCAAAGTAAGAATAAATACCTTCGAAAATATGATCACTAACACTATCTCTCCATACTTTTATCAATATAAGTGAAAACTATTATCAGGATTGGAGAGTAGTTACTTGCAAGGAAAGTTTGCTTTAATTTTTAAATAGTAAAGTCAATCAATTTAATAACATAGTTGACATTCTTCCTTATTAATAGATGTAGATAAGTATACACAAATGGGTGAATTATCCATATACAATTAATATTACAAGTGTATCTTAATTACATACAATAGTGTATGGTTAATTAAATACACTAACCTCCTCCTTAATATGTACTTTGATGAAGAGAAGGATTGAGGAACACTGAAATTTCCCCTATTTAAATGCTAAAAATATTATTTTAATATGAAATATATAAGAGGTTAGGGTTTATTATAAGATGATTATTGTAAATTAATTAATAATTAATCATGCACATTTAGAACAAAGAATTAATGCTTCAGTAACTATGATGAAATAATAAGAGGATTACTTACAAATCAAAATGGATTAATATTTACCTATGCATAGTGGTATAGAGATTATTTTGGTGTGTAGATAGGGTGAAATGTCTCTTTTAAATATGAGAATATGTTGTCTATGAAATTAGAAGCTGGAAACTACTTTTATGCGTGATGTATAACTCTTGAATGCTTCTATATGATCTTGGACCTGTGGATAATGGGGTTATGTAAATTATATTTCCCTTAACTTTCCTAGAAATGAGTATTAATATCTTACACTAGGGATCGCATAACTTTGGCACCACATGTAATGACCTAGAACAAATAGAAACCCTAAATACCTGCAAAGAAAATTCATAAAAGAATTAGAAAGAAAAATGAGAAATTAGTGTGTGGGTAAGTATTAGATAACCTTGACAAGTAAAACCCTATTAAAAATACAAGTGTTGTATAACATCCCCTTGAGTGGGATAAGGTGTCATTTATTTACGTAGTGTAGGTGCAAGTATGCATGCATATCTAAGGAAACTCCTTATTTGTGCCCTGGTGTCCCTTGAAAAATAAAGAAGACTACATTAGAGTAGAAAATGTACCAAATATGATAGTAGTGTGATGTGGTTTTCTTCAAATGTGTAGTCTAATCCATTTTTTCCTAGAACATATTTGGAAATTATAGGAGTGACTTTCTCTTGCTAAGGCATGGTTCTAGGACCTTTTAATGCTTGTAAATAGAGGAATATAGACTCTTGAACTTAGTTTGAGTGATTTACAAATGTATTATGTATTTTCTAAGTGATGAACAACTAATCTAGGAAGATTTAGGAGATCCTTTAGTGCTTTAGTGTTGATATTTACAATGGGAGCTTATGAGAATGCAAGGTGAGTTATAAAGTACAACTGAATTACTTATATGAGCTTCCCTAGGTTAAACATTCACATTATGATCCACCTAAGGGAGATGTAAAAAATAAAAAATGATACTAAATTTATAAAAATATTCATTATATGAAAATGAATTGGACCGTAAAATGGGCCAAGACTGTAGTAAAACCTTGAAATATATTGTATGGTCCTTGACATATAATTAGTCAAAAAGTATCCAAATTCCGAGAATGATACTTGTAGGTGGATTACTACTTTGGATAATTAATATTTACTCTATAAAGCATAGAGTAGTGTATATGATGGGATAATATGGATTCTCGGATGTTCTATTACTACTGGGGATTAAATATAGGCCTGCAAACAATTTGTATATACCAAAGGTTCTCAAAGAGTGTAAGAGTCACAATTCTAGAGGACAATGGTATAAACCCTAAGATAGCTATAGGTTTCTAAGGCATATACTATAGTTATCCTCCATTTCTTTCTTGTTTACTTAATATTCGACTTGGCGATAGATTCATGTTGATAATCTTAAGTAAGTAGTATCATGATTTATTTGAATTAAATTACAATGATTATGTCATTATATTATCTCTTGTTGTCACCTTGCCCAAGGTAGGAGGATATATGGCGTTTGCTAAGCCAACTCACCGACTTTACCCTTACCACCATATTTTGATTTAGTGTGGTGGATATTATTGACCTATGGTTACACAAATTATATTTTTGGATAAATCTCATATTGGTTATTTTTGTGCATATATGTATAATAACTTGTCATATTTATTTGAAATATGCTAACTCGACTTTGACAGTTGTTTCGAGGCACACGATGCCTGTATTATTGCTATTACTACTTGTTTCAATGTTGATTGTGATGAATGTTATTGAGATGATTTTTGAATGGGTTATATTTTGTATGTTGTGAATATATATTGTTTTGGCCATTAAATGTTACGTAAATATTGTTCATAGTGTGAACACTTAGGAGTGGTTTGGGTTATTTGGTAGTAATAGTTTTTAATATTTATAAAATAATATATGAGTGTGCAAATAAGTTGTAATGCACAACTCATAGTTGAGAGATATTTAGGATATTGAGAGGACTTAGAGATTAGCCTTGATTCCTTACTTATAGGATTTCATTGAGCTATTTATATGTAATCTCTCCATTGGGAATTTGTCCTGAATGAATTACAATATCTTTGGTTTTATTATTTTATTGTGCAATGTGTTGTTTTTTATTTGATTGAATCATGGATATTTACAAGATTATCTCAATATGGAGATTAATTTATTATTAAATTTGGATGTTTTAATGTGAAAATTGATTTGATCAGTTGTATGTATATAGAAGCATTTCATTTGTGTTATCATATCAAGCTAGTATGATGATGTGTGAATTGAGTGTGTAAGATATAGGTTCACCATAGGAGAATGCGGGACTCAGGGATGCACCTCCAAATTCTACAAGTGACTAACTGGGCTGAAATTGTACCCACATTTTGTTTTTCGATTGGCCTTGTGTTTGTGTTGTGATTGTTTCAAACACCCTTAGTGGTTCCCTCTTGACCCTTATTGTATTAATTTTTGTTTAACCCTTGTTTTAAGTTATTTTAGGGGCCTAATGGTTCCTACTTGTGTTAGGGATGATTAATTATTGTTAATCATATTCTTAGAGGTGTGGGACCACTTAAACATGAGTTGGGTGGGCCCCACCACCTCTCCATGTGTGCCACTTTTCCCAAACCCGAATTTGGGATAAAAATGGAAATTGTAAGTGTTTCTTTTTGTGTTGGGGTCTCATTTTCACCAAAATAGACCCCTTGGACCCTACCTATGGGTAGGAGGGTATTTTTCAAGGCTCAAATGGGCTTTTCCCTCCCATTTGAACCCCTCTTGTCCACATCATTATTAATGAGCTTGATTTTTGAGCCACCTTAGAGTGGAGGAAATTTAGTTTTAAATTTTAATTTGGGATTTTGGGGATTCTCCTCCATTATTAATTTTGTCTTTTGTTGGATAAATACTTGTAGGAGACATGTTGGGAGAGGGAATATGGTGCACATGTCACCCTCTCATTGGTGAGAATACTTGCATATTTATCTTCATATATCTCTACTTTGAATCTTAGAGGGAATTTTTGGCCTCATTTTTACATGGAGAGTTTGGGGAAGAGAAATTGGAAGAGCTAGATGCTTGGAGGGATATTTTGGATTCTTGGAGCTCATGGGGAGTTTGAGCTTACAATTTGGATTTGGATGTTCTTACTTGTGAGGTGAGTATCACAACTTTCTTTTATTGATTTATTTTGGTAATCTTAGTTGTTTTCTTAGCTATGTTTTTTAAATGTGTATGAAGGTTGTATTAAAATATTTTCTTATTAGTTATCCATCATTTACTCTCCTTTTGAAATGCATGGAAATACCTTTGGAAGGTATGGGAAGCCACAAAGGCTTGTGGTATCATGAAAATGTGTTTATAATAATTTTGTTTTATGGGAAATTTTGGGTGCCACAAGTTAATTATATTTATTTTCTTCCTTCTTGAGAAGTGTTGGGATTTTTAAGGGCATGTTATTATTTTATGGTAAGTTGGTTGGCTTGTGTATATGTTTCGTGATTTTTTTCCTTCCCTCACCTTATACACCTTGGAGGCATGTGTCCCTTTCTTTCCCATCGGCTTAGAGGGAGGATATCATGCCCTCCATTTGTGGAAGAGGCATGTAATGATGCCTATTGGTTGGGTGGACAACCAAACATCTTTCCTTGTGGGTTTTGAAACTTTGGCAAAGGGACTTGGAGAAATGGAGGGATCCGTCAAATAAAAGAATTAGCTATGTTGTTCCCTTCTTGAATTATATGTTATAATATTATTGAAAAATGAAAAAAAAAAATAAAATAATGTAAGTGATTGTGTTAGATGTGGGGATTGAATTTTCATTTCCTTGGAAATCCTTTTTTGTAAGCAAGAAAATTTTGTATATGTGCAAATAGAAAAAGATATCTTTAATTTCTTGTTGTTTATTTTGTGAGTAAAAGGAAATTGAAATATTAGTAGTACTCCTTTATAAGTTGTGACATGAAGGAAATATTTGTTAAATGTTGTAACGAGGAGGATTCTAAACATGTTGGTCACATAAGATAAAAAAACAATGGTATTTTAGAATGGTTATTTTCTACTAGTGTGGTTTTGGAAAATCCATGTTAAGTATTTCTGAAATCATAAATATATTTATATATAGAATACGTCATACTTTAATCTTGTCATTTTTATGGTGAAGTAAAAATATCTATTTGAGTTTTTTTTTTTTGGGATGTCATATTGAAAAGGGTAGAGATGAGTGAAAAATAAATAAATAAATAAACTAAAAAAGTGTGTTGGACATGATGGATGCTTCTTCCTTTTAATTGCCTTGATAAGGAAGTATTCCCTTACTAATAAATGTATTTTATATGTACCTTATTAAATAAAAATATGAATTCAATTTTATTCTAAGTAAATAATAGTAGCTACGATGGATTGATTTATTCATTTATGACAATGGATTTAAATGTAGAAATATAATACTCTCTCATTTCGATCATAAAAATAAAATTTGTGTATTATCACTAGTAAGGAAGGAAACTTGCTTGAACACATTGTATTGGTGTTGGGATATTTGAGCAGTTAAAACCAACCCACACCTTATATGCCTTTTATCAATATTCCTTATATGAAAATGAAATTTCCAAATTTACAAAGTTATATATATTTTAGATTTATCCTCATCCCGTACCCTATTATCAATATTTTATTAATAAAAAAGTTTAATGTAGGAAATTTTGGTTTTCAGAGTTAAGAGCCATTTTATATTTATTTTAAGGGAATTTAATGTAGATATTCCTTAAAGTATAAGGTTTTAGTTGAAAATATATTATATGAATCGTATAGCTTCAAATGTATCATGCATGATGTTTGTTTTCTCCATGTATTTACCAACAAAATAGAAGTTGAGTGGGAAATATAGGCCCGTGTTAGAACAAATCCACCAAACGGGTTTAAGAGTTGTTAAAAACCAAAACTAGAACATGGAGAGTGACACATCCTAAAAAAAATCCATTTTCCTTCATAAAACTACAAAAATAGAATTATATATATATATATATATATATATATTTATATGTCATTTTCCTTGCATAAAACTACAAAAATATATATATATATATATATATATATATATATAGGGTGGAGGGGCGCGTCCGGCCATAACATCCCCAAAACCAATACTTTATTTACAAGGTATGGCCCATTCCAATGGGCGTGCTATTTTTTTTAATAAAAATAAACCTCAATATTCCCTTGGAACCTATGGGATCACAACTTTGAGATAATGAGAGATAAGGGGAAATAATTTCTAGAAGGGATTGAAGAGGCGCAGTCCATAGGTTCCAAGGAATATTGAGGTTTATTTTTATTAAAAAAAAAAAAATAGCACGCCCATTGGAATGGGCCATACCTTGTAAATAAAGTATTGGTTTTGGGGATATATATATAGGGTGGAGGGGCGCATCCTAGCCATAACATCCCCAAAACCAATACTTTATTTACAAGGTATGGCCCATTCCAATGGGCGTGCTATTTTTTTAATAAAAATAAACCTCAATATTCCTTGGAACCTATGGGACTGCGCCTCTTCAATCCCTTCTAGAAATTATTTCCCCTTATCTGTCATCATTGTCTCATTATAAATACTAAAACCCCGAGAAAATATATATTTATTACCCCGCATTTTAGATGCAACCACTTCTTCATAGGGTCACCTGAATCCTTTCTCATGTGTTTTCATCTCCCTCTTCATAGGAATATACATACCTAGGATGAATACCTATATCAAGATCGAAAATCTAAACATTTCTACCTATTTATATAAACTCGGGGTGTGTAAACATATAAATAAATAAACACTTTTTATAACCCTAGGTTGGGTGATTAAACAAATTGAATATGAAGTAGGAAAAAAAAAAAAAAACTTTAAACATATGGCTTGGTATCCATGAAAGCACATCCAAGTAAACCCTACAAACAAACAAATGACCAAAAAAATAGTGATAAGGATATACAATCCCTAAAATGTGGTTAGGGCTTACAAAAAATATAGAAGATAAATAGAGGAGAATTATTTTCATCCAAAGGCTCATATAAAAATTGGTCCTTCCACTTTGCATTGGGTCCCACAAATTTGACATTTCTTTTTCTTTTTAATGTTAAACAAAATCTCTCCACTTTCTTATCCCTTCTTATGGGATGAATGTTATTTGATTTAAATTAAAATTGTAACTTCGAAATTTGATGATGGGGTTATAGTAATAATAAGAAAATAAAATAATAATTTTAGATCTTCATTAGGAGAATATATTTTGTCAATTGATTTTTCAAACGTTAAAATAATAATAATAATAATAATTAAATGCATACTTATCGAGAAGGAAAAAGTTAGTGGACATCATGGCTACTATGGGGTTAAAATCAATTATTTTAAATTTTGGAATAGAGATGACCCCCTCCCACTTGTTGTATTAATGTGATTGTTAGTGCAGAATCACAACACCCCTGGATGTTGATCAGATTTCTAGGTTGATCACTCTAGCATCCAGTGTGATTGCACAACATTGAATCCTTTCTTTGAGTGTGGGACTCATGAAAATGAGAAAGGAATCTCCAGAGAAGGTTGGTTCCTCTTCCTAAACTACCTGCCACAAGCTATTCCAGTGCAGGCAAGCTAATCTAATCCTAATCTAACCATGCCAAGAGAGAGAGAGAGAGAGAGAGAGAGAGAGAGAGAGAGAGAGAGAGAAGGGAAAAATAGAGCCTACACTAAAACAAAGTGATACACCGAGAGAAGGAAAATGTTGAACATCTATCAAAAGCTGCTATGGAACAAGGAGAGGTGAGCAATGGGAAGGATGGATAGATGCATCATAGGCCCAAGGATAGATTTCACACAAAAATATCCTAAAACTCCATGAACATAGCTCCAAACTTGTAATGAACATTAGAACATGCACAAATACCGCAATGAAGAGAGGCAAGAAGAGAACGAACAAAAGAACAAGCAGGGATGGACAAATGCATCACAAAACACATTTTGTTGCTTTGAAGTTTGCTGAGAACATCATTCCAATAGTAAAAGGCAAAAACGCTATTACAGAAAGGGGAGGAGGTTCGAACTCCATTTTCAACCCCGAGAAGAAAAGAATGGAGGCAGAGTTGAAAAGATGAACCACCCTTTTAAAATGAGCCAAATCTAGATTTATACAATGATGGGTTGAGCCTGGAGAGAGAAACATAGGAAAAAATGAAAGCAGTCCAACCATTGACCAAAACGCATTCTTCATTAAAATCGGTGGTTGAAACATCACTTTTGGCCATGCTGAAGAAGAATGCGACCCATGTGCATTAAAACTGGTTGTTGAAACGTCAGTTTTGGCCATGCTGAGGAAGAATGCAACCCATGTGCATTAAAAATGGTTGTTGAAATGTCAGTTCTGGCCATGCTAAAGAAGAATGTGACCCATGTGCATTAAAACTGGTTGTTGAAACGTCAGTTCTTGCCATTACCACGCGCCAGAAATGTTTCTTGATTTTCTCTCTCTAGACTGAACCAAAATTCAATATTGACCCTAGAATCGTGTAGATAATTTCACCATCTTTCCATTGGTATAAAGAATGTGAAAATCCGAGCTTTGGATCAAAAGTTATGGCAATCAAGATTTAGGGCAAAAACAAGCCAAAACGGATCGACGGAAAATATTTGAATTTTTTTCCGCGCACCGCCACTGGATGACACGTGTTGGGCACTCGATTGGATGATAAATTCTCTCTCCTTACCTTTCTGTGGATTTTCCTTTGAAAATTTTGAATTTTTATAACTTTGGAAAATTTTCCATTTTTTTCCCAAGCGCCTCGCCACTGGGACACGTGGCGTGATCTAGTTGGAGGACAGGGGCGCGGGGTCATCCTTGTCTTTTAATTTTTTGGCCCAAGACTTTTGTCAAATTTTCCTAAGTCTTTCCCTAGCTCCGAACTCCCCCACCTTAGGACACATGCCGTGTGTCTATTAGCTCGGGCCGACCCTTCAAACCTTGCCCTTTGAAAAATAATTTGGCCAAAAAAACACTTAGCCAATTTCCATTGCGCTTCCCCTTGTGACATGTGTCACGCTGTGATTCATCCGTGGGCCTCCTTGTCTCTTTTTGGCCACTTCACCTTTTCACGTCCCACGTGTACTTTTGGCCCGGATGTCCCAAACTATCTGCGACAAATTTCTCCGAACCACCCGATTCAGGCTTCCTTGTCCCTCTTTGCGGTGAAGACACGTGGCAAGATTCCATTGGCTCTCGGCTCTTTCAGCTTTTCCGCATCCCACGCGTCCTTTTGGCCCAACTGTCCCGCATTGAAAGTCCCCTTTGGCTGAATCAGCCGGTTCACGTCCTCCACGTACTTCTGTCCCAACTATCCGGATCGCTGGGACAAATATCTCTGAACCGCCCGAAATGGACTGTCTTGCACCAAACCGGCTGATCCGCGTCCTTCACGTATTTCTCGTCCCGATCTGTCCCAACCGCATGAAACAAAGACTTAGACATTTTTTCCTTGGTTTCGGCCATTTCAGATTTTTGCGTCCCAATGTCCTAATTGTCCCGATGATCTTTGCATAGACCGCCTGGCGGCTTTTCGGCCGATTCGTGCTCCGACGTCCCAACTGTCCCAAGGACCGCCTGGACTAGGACTTAGCTGATTTTCTCTGTATTTCGGCACCAAGCTTGGCTTTTGCAATTTTTTCACATTTTTAAAACTTGCTGGGTTTTCTTCTTGGACAGGAGAGTTAGAAAGAACCCGAGGGGACCCCAGAAACATGATTTTTTGCCTTGAATCAATATACTTTCTCGGGATTGAATAATCTGATGCATGTTATCAAAATTACCCTGGGGGTGAATTTTGGATAACAATTTTGGTGACTCAGTGGGGTTATCTACCTGCTAGATGAATGATCAGTAGCCTGAAGTAATCCATTGGGCATGGAGTCATGAGTAGTAGCCTGAAAACTGATATGAACTTGAAAACTTCCCTCTGAACCGCTTGGAAACCCACTGAAATGGAGTCGTTCTCACCAAAATGCCACTGAAATGGACTGTGCAAGAGCAAAACCAGCACCACAAAAACTATGTACAGAACTGAAAATCATACATGCTCCAAATGGAACATGCAGAGTGTGCACAAGCACTTCTTTTACTAAAAGCAAACCTACCTACTCTACTCTAACTGGAAGCAAAGGCAAGCTAAACAAACCCTACAATTGGTTGTGAGAAATAGCTTCCCTTTCTCAAAAGTGGCAGCCATGCAATTGATTTGGAGCTGACCATGGCTGTTAGGATGAATGGAAAATTAACCTGAAGCTGGTCTTCCACCCAAATCATCAAGGTATCAGCTGAAGGAAAATTCAATACCTCTTTTAGTTGCTCTGCATTTGGATTGAAGAGGTATGCCAACTGATCCTTGGTACTTCAGTAGCTCACCCTCGTGCTCGAAGCAAGCATGACTGGTTGTGACTTCTCCTTTGGCTCTAATGAAGCCAAATACCGATTGGGCAAGGTATGGTCCATTTGACATGCCCATAACTCTCGATTTTCAACTCCAAAATGGAGTCTTCTTGTAGACCTTCTTGAATGGATGGTGTGGAAGAAATGGTGAAATTCCTCTCTGTCCTTTCTCTTCCTCCAATGAAGAACATGAAAGATTTAAATCTTCCAATCTTGATTCCAAAGAGCTGCTTATAAGATGCAAAGTGCTACTACAAATGAATGTTCTCCTTCATGATAGCAGACTCAAGTGTTTGGAATGTGGATGATGAAAGAGAGAATGCTGGAAACTCAACCGACTCTTCTCCATCAAAACAGTCCTCCAAATCTGACAGATAAACTACCTCATGGCTGTCTTGCTACAAATGCTCAACTTCCTCCATGGTGTCCTCTTGATCTGTAACTTGATCATCATGGTTTCTTTCATCCTCCAACATTGAGTTTGAGAGATCAAACTCCTCTTCAGTACTAGACCTTGAGAGAGGTGAAGTAGAAAGAAGAACTGAAGGTTCTCCTGTAGCCTACTTTGTGCTCAAAGCCCTTGGATCTGTAATTTTCTCCTCCATAATTAGAATGTGCTCCTATTCTTTTGGATCTGGAGAAGCTTCTCCTTTCTACTACTTGAAGACAATCTTGCTCTTGATATAAATTTTCCTCTAGCACGAAGTTTGTCAAGTCAAACTCTTCAATTTGCTACTCTAGAGGACAAGTTGGGACTACAATATCTTCTTCTAAGCTTTCTTCCTTTATGGCTGATTGTGCAACTTGAATTGAATCAACATTCCCTTCAAAAAGAGTGCCAACATGGACACTACTTTTCGAGAAAACCGATCGCTGATCTCGCTTCTTCTTTTTACTCTTCTTCTGCTGCCACAAAATCACTCTTAACCACCATTTGTTCAACCTTAGCCTCTTCTGTAGGTTTAACCATCAAGGGGATCTTTGTCATCCCAAATTTGGTAGCCCAAACCCTCAAGTTGTCTATCATTTATTTTCTGTTGGGCTCCTCTTCTTGCTGTCCTTCATGGCCGATTTTTGCAATTTCTTCTTCCCCACATGGAATTGGGAATGCAAGAGGAGGGATGGGTTGTAACTCAATTGATTTGGCAATTTTTTGTGGTGGTAGAGGAGGTGAAACCTCTTGTTTCTTTGGGGGAGAGCGTATTTATTTTAGCTCTTGTGGAGGGGATGACTGTTTGGAAGGAAAAAGGAAAGAAGAATTGAGGTGTGGTGGAAGACTGAGAGGTGGAGACATGGGATCAACATTTGGGACAGCAGATGGGGAGTTTAGAATTTGCAATTCCAAATGAGATGGTGCTGCTTGAGTAATGGGAAGAGAAAAACTAGATGATGGTGTAGAACTTACCCATTGACAAGGTTGTTCAACAACAAGTGTATAGGCCTCTATTTCTGCTGTCCATTGTGCAAGTTGGGGCAGCATCTTCATCATGAAGTCCAGCTTCTCCTAAGGGCTGAAGTGTCTTGGAAAAGGGCCTCCCCATGGACAAGGAGTCCTGTAACCAATTCTGAAATCTCTCATTTGAGTGTTGCTCTAGATGCACACCATCTTTACCTCCATATTTTGGATTTTCTCCAACAGACCAGCATCTTGCATCGATTGTCTTCATTATATGCATACTCTTGCTCTTGGAAAGCTCCATATCCAAACTGATTTTGGCATGCTACTCATATGGGTATGCATGCTGATTTTGAATTTGTTCAAAATGCTGATTTGGAGGATTTAAAAACACGTTGGAGGTGGGAAACATTTCACGTTGTTGTTGAAAATGTGAATTCCATGATGGAAATGAATTCATGATTGCACAACTTCATGGAATGGAAAATAATGAAAGGGATGGAAAGAAGGATGGATGAGAATGGATGAAAAAACAGTCTCAGAACTTCAGAAATGGGTTGCAGATCAGATGGAGTCACCAGATGTGTTTGCAAGTGCCTCTAAAGGCTGAAATCTTCACAGGAACACACCAACCTACAAAAGATGAAGTGGAAGACCTCTAAGGTCCCACCGGGCATGCCAAAACTGTTAGTGCAAAATCACAACACCCCTGGATGTTGATCAGATTTCTAGGTTGATCACTCTAGCATCCAGTGTGATTGCACAACATTGAATCCTTTCTTTGAGTGTGGGACTCGTGAAAATGAGAAAGGAATCTCTAGAGAAGGCTGGTTCCTCTTCCTAAACTACCTGCCACAAGCTATTCCAGTGCAGGCAAGCTAATATAATCCTAATCTAACCATGCCAAGGAGACAGAGAGAGAGAGAGAGAGAAAAGGAAAAATAGAGCCTACACTAAAATGATGATACACTAGAGAAGGAAAATGTTGAACATCTATCAAAACTGCCATGGAACAAGGAGAGGTGAGCAATGGAAAGGATGGACAGATGCATCACAGGCCCAAGGATAGATTTCACACAGAAAATGTCCCAAAACTCCATGAACATAGCTCCAAACCTATAATGAACATTAGAACATGCAAAAATACCTGCAATAAAGAGAGGCAAGAAGAGAATGAACAAAAGAATGAGCAGGGATGGATAGATGCTTCACAAAACACATTTTTGTTGCTTCATAAGTTTGCAAAGAACATCATTTCAATCGTAAAAGGCAAAAACGCCATTACGGAGAAAGGGGAGGAGGTTTGAACTCCATTTTCAACCCTGGAGAAGAAAAGAATGGAGGGCAGAGCTGAAAAGATGAACCACCCTTTTAAAATGAGCCAAATCTGGCTTTATACAATGCATGGGTCGAGCCAGAGAGAGAAACACGGGAAAAGCGTCAAGCGGTCCAACCATTGACCAAAACGTATTCTTCATTAAAATGGCGGTGGTTGAAACGTCGGCCCGCCATGTCAAGAAGAATGTAACCCATGTGCATTAAAACTAGTTGTTGAAATGTCAATTCTGGCCATGCTGAAGAAGAATGCGACCCATGTGCATTAAAACTCGTTGTTGAAATGTCGATTCAAGCCATTACCACGCACGAGAGATGTTTCTTGATTTTTCTCTCTATATTGAACCAAAATGCAATATTCACCCTGGAATTGTGTAGAGAATTTCACCAACTTTCCATTGGTATAAAGAACGTGAAAATCTAAGCTCGGGTCGAAAGTTATGGCGATCTCAAGATTTAGGGCAAAAATAGGCCAAAATGGATCTATGGAAAATATTTGAATTTTTTTCACAGTGCCGCCACTGGATGACACGTGTCGGGTGCTGATTGGATGAAAAATTCTCTCTCCTTCCCTTTCGTGGGTTTTCCTTTGAAAATTTTGACTTTTTATAACTTTGGAAAATTTTCCATTTTTTCCCCGCGCCCTCGCCACTTGGGACACGTGGCGTGATCTGGTTGGAGGACAGGGGCGGGGTCATCCTTGTCTTTTAATTTTTTGGCCCAAGACTTTTGTCAAATTTTCCTAAGTCTTTCCTTGGCTCCGAACTCCCCGCCTTAGGACACGTGTCCTGTGTCTATTAGCTCGGGCCGACCCTTCAAACCTTGCCCTTTGAAAAAAAAATTGGCCAAAAAACACTTAGCCAATTTCCATTGCGCTTCCCCTTGTGACACGTGTCACGCTGTGATTCATCTCGCAGCCTCCTTGTCTCTTTTCGGCCACTTCACCTTTTCACGTCCCACACGTACTTTTGGCCCGGATGTCCCAAACTATCTGGGACAAATTTCTCCGAACCGCCTAATTCGGGCTTCCTTGTCCCTCTTTGCGGTGAAGACACGTGGCGAGATTCCATTGGCTCTCGGCTCTTTCAGCTTTTCACGTCCCATGCGTCCTTTTGGCCCAACTGTCCCGGACGAAAGTCCCCTGTTTCAGCCGAATCAACCGGTTCGCGTCCTCCGTGTACTTCTGTCCCAATTGTCTGGATCGCTGGAACAAATATCTCGAACCGCTTTAAATGGACTGTCTTGTGCCAAACCGGCCAATCCACGTCCTTCGCGTACTTTTGTCCCGACTGTCCCAACTGCGCGAAACAAAGACTTAGACATTTTTTCCTTGCTTTCAGCCATTTCGGCTTTTCATGTCTCGACGTCCCAACTATCCCGGATGCTGCGCAGACCGCCTGGCGGCTTTTCGGCCGATTCGTGCTCCGACATCCCAACTGTCCCAAGGACCACCTGGACTAGGACTTAGCTGATTTTCTCTATATTTCGGCACCAAGCTTGGCTTTTGCAATTTTTTCACATTTTTAAAACTTGCCGGGTTTTCTTCTTGGACAGGAGAGTTAGAAAGAACCCGAGGGGACCCCAGAAACATGATTTTTGCCTTAAATCAATATACTTTCTCGGGATTGAATAATCTGATGCATGTTATCAAAATTACCTTGGGGGTGAATTTTGGATAATAGTGATCAATGATGAAAAAGTTACATTTGCATATGCACATGTGGAGACTTTGGAATTTCTATTTTTACCTCCGTCACCAAACATTTCTACCATTGATTGATCAAAATTATCTATGTACTTATGCTTGAGGTTTGGTTTTCAAATATGGGTGGTGATCGTTGTAGAGTGGAGCCAGTTCAAATTGATGAATGAAGGAATAATACGTAATTGTGGAACATCTTGCACAGGGGGTTTGTCTAGGTTTATGGAATAAATTATTGGGGTAGATTTTCATCTATCTCAAGAATTTTTCAAAAATTAGGATGACAGGAAGGTGACTTACAAGGGGATTTATTTTGATATAAAAAAATAAATTATTTTGAAATGATGAAGCCTAAAGAGGAAGGGCTTAAGATTATTCAATAATAGTTTTGACTTCGAAGAGGAGGAGTGGAAATTTATGGACATTGGTGAATCCTTGGTACATAAAAATGGTGGTTTTTCTTGAGATTCCTTTCTACCTCTATTCAAAACTATTGGGATCTTGGTCATGAAGTTCATTACTCTGTAGGGGATATTCTCAGTAATTCCCTCTTTTCACCTCATATTCCTCAATTATTTTAGGAGGATATATTTTGTTAGTTTTATATTCTCCATTCACCGAACTCTCAATTAATCAAGTTAAATGGGGAAATAGGTGAATCATCTCCACCATGGGGTGATTATTCTCCTTTAAAAATTCTTTAATTGCTTCATTCTCCATCCCCCTTCCATTATTTCTTCCCCTACCTCCCATGATTTCCCACCACCCTCCTCTCCTTCGCCCACTTCCTTTCCCCCTCTTCCCCTCGGTCCCTCACTCTTCTCCCCCTCTCTCCTCCAATTCTCCTCTCCCCTCTCACCCTTTAGCCCTTTCCCCACCCCACCTCTATTTATCCCCCCTTATCTTCTCAGTCTATTATTCCTTCTTCTTCTTTGCTCCATTTCTCCATCTCCATCCCCTTTCGCCTCCCTCCATCTTGCCTACTTTCATTTCCTCTTGTCCCATCTCCAATCCTAACAAAATCCCCAATGACACTACTCTCAAAATATATTTATGAAGAAAAAGGGCCAACCTTCCCTACAGAGCCCCCTCCTTCTTATCTCCCCACTCATATAATAATGGCGAGTCTACTTTAGGATTACTCTCCACGGGGGAAATGGGTATGAATCATTCTTCCATCGTGGAAAATTTCACCATCAACGAACTGGATGAACTAACGAAGAAGATTAGTGGCCTCAAAGGAAAATTTAAAGCCAACTGTTCCCATTTCCATGATGATAGGAATGATAATAGGTTGGTTGTTGAGATGTAAAATAGAGTATGCAAGATGGATAAGGGGGTGGATGTTATCAAAGATAAACAAGATGACATCCTCTCCATGCACAAGAGCACCCTTGATATCCTTTCATATTTCTTGGATCAATTTGATGTCAACAATATCAAAGGAAATTACAATAAGGGAACCAAATTCAAAGACATCAAGAAAGGTATGGATGATGCTAATAAGAGCTTCAACAAGATAATGAAATGATCTGGATGTTTCAATAAGCCTATTGTATTTTTGTAATTTTTTTCTATGGTCACAGTGTGTTGACACCGAGCTGATTTTGTGCTAACGGTGGGCTACTACTATCTATTGTTGGTTTGTTTAAGTTGACGATGCTTCTTGCTAGTATTATTTTTAGCTCTTGTAATTTAATGTCTTATATAGGCTTATGTCCTCTTTTATAATTGGGTAGGGTCCTGAATAAAAACAAAACCTTTACCATTAATCGAATAAATATTTCATCTAGATTAGGATCACACCATGGCAAAAAATGTGATAATGATTGATCGACCCAACTAGCACCAAGTACATTTTTAGTATTGAAATTGAAATCACTTCCTTCGACATTATTGAAATCTCTAATTTTGTCATATGACTTAACCTAATTGTAAGGTGTATATGTTTAATAGTGAAAACCCTAAAAGATGATTTGGATGGTTAACTAGTTTTGAATGGAAATTATTATTTTTCTAATAATGTCCCATGGGGAGAAAATCTTAACCTCATAGTATAAATTGAGATGATGTAAGAGATATGAGATGAATTAGCTAAATTTTTGAATTAGCACAATTTTATTTTATCTTTATTCTTGTCAACCTTATTTAGGTTAACATTAATTGCTTAGCATAATTTGAGGTTGGTATTTCTTATACTCTAAGCGGTAGAGACCCCTAGCATACCTAACCTATCTTTAATTATGCAAATTGTTGTAATAAGGGGTATGTGATACTCTCATTTTCTCATAACACTTCTAATAAACTAAGTTGATTTTGAAGCTATTGGTTTGACCTCCTATTTATTCTTGTCAAACGTTTATTTAAAATTTATGTATATGTTCAAAAATCCTAAATGTACGGGGATAAAGGAATTGGTTATATGGACATCATTTGGTTGGGAACCAACAATGTTTATACCATGTTTAATTATTATTAACCAAAAATTGTTTCAAATTTTAAGAGTAATGTATGTGATTTAATAAAATATGATTATTTTATTTAAATCTGAATGTAAAGATCTACTATAAGTGATATACAATGAAATATAAATGCCAAATAATTTATTTTATTTTAAATATGAAAGGAAATGAGACGGGTAAGGTACTTATCTTAAATTCTCTTATTATATAATGAGTCTAAACTAGAGAATATGATGAAACAGTGCATACTATCGTAATGATCCATAGGAGAATGTAGTAGAGGTGGATGTGGTTGGACAGAGTGCCTAGAGAGGGAAAAGGGCGCCCATGGGTGCCCTAGGCCTATTTCTAGGAACGTGGCTCTACGGAAAAGGTCAAAACTTGGATTTGATATAGTTGTTAGGGCTTCACACTTCTACCCCCTTGGTTAATTTTATGTTGTACTTGGATCACTGAGGTTCCTGAACACTTACACACAAATATTCTCCTGTAAAACCCTAAAAAAGACATCAAATCCTAAAAAAGAAAAATGCAAAATTAGGGTTTGAACTTTCCTTAGCTATCAAAATGGTGAACTTATGACTGAGCATTGCACTACGTCTCAAAACCTATTGGGCCCCTGATAGAGCCTCCAAATCTTAAAGGCGTGTAGGCGTACATGATCGAAGGAAGCACGCAAGTGAATGTGCGCAAGGAAGAGTTCAAAAGGATTCTTGAAGAACCAAGGACGCACGTGCCGCGCAAAGAATAATTCGAGACTTAGCCATTTTTGCCCTTTTAGACATAACACATGAAGAATGTGTTTCATTTGGATAAGGTTTCACCTAATGGCAGTGGTGTCCTAGAAGGAATATACCTTGCGATAGGAAGGTCCAAAAATCTAATCATGACATGGAGACGCATGTGCCTGGGACGACCCACACCTTGACACTTGCGGCTAGATCTGAGGCTGTAGAGGAGTTTTTTAGAGCTCATATGCCTATTTATATCGCGTGCCCTTGGCAAAGAACAGAGACACAAGTAAGGTAGTGAAGCTCTATAGAATTACCGCGAGAACTATGGGATAATTGGGTAGATGATTCTAGGAAGGATGTAATGGGGAAATGGGGAATGCAAATTTTATTTTGTAAGCATACATGTATGGATCTAGATATGGCGCATGACTGTGGTCCACCTCTTTGTGATGTTTTGGAGTAATACTATGAATGAATGTGATAAGGTTACCACTATGTCTATGTTAAGATCTCCTTCCTATATTATCTGCATGTTTCCACTATGCTTTTGATCCTGTATTATTATGAACCTTACTTGAATGTTAGTCTAATTATGGATTTACAACTTCCTAGTTCTAGTTAATTCTGTTGCATGCTTTGTTACTATTATGACTGAAGGGGTGTAGAAGTCGTTCTGAGCTCTATAGCTTCTTCATGTCTGTTAAATCACTAAGTTAGAATCATGAATTATGCCTTCCACTGAACTCACATAAAAGAGAGACTCGGCTCCCTCTCACACGCCTCACACGCCTCAAGTGAGCGCCAGCCGCCCACTGGGTGATAGGCCAATGCGCTTGAGGTTCCCTTGTTCTTAGTGGGGTGCAAAAATGACTACATCTTGGTTCCATTGCCGGGACCTCTTTTTGAAGTTGTAGTGGAACATGGCATACATCATGATCTATGCAAAAAGTGATGGCAGAGTGCTTAACACTTGAAGGTGTTGAAGATTGGTTTAAAAGCACAGAGGATGAATTCACTCAGAGATTCAATACTGGACCTGGGTTTAACACACGAAGATGGGTGGAGGACACTCTTTATCATGAGTTATACGAAACCTTCTTCTATTGTTTCCCAGTAGAGTTATTTGAATGGCTCTCAGCTTATACATCTAGATCGGGGTGGTATTATAAGTCACACCCTTGGACCCAAGAAACATATCAGAACTTGCAAGATGCTGATCTAACATGGACCCGTGCTATAGATCATTGGTGGAAGGGAGTATTGACTAGCTACACTTTGGAATATGCCATTTCCACGTATTCCTATCCAGAAGTTGCTGAGTTTGAGTTCTTACGAGAGCCCAGAGGATCATTTCTGCATGTTATTCCCCTGGAAATCAAAATCTTGATGGTAACCATGGGTTTAGAGGCATTTCCTATGGCCGACTAAACCACTCTGAGCACTTGGTGAGGAAGCTAGGTTAGGGATAGATGGCTGATATAACGACTGAAAAGGAAAGGGAGGAGAGATGGATCAAGTATAATGAAGTGCGTGAAAGGGAGATCAATAGACAGCGTATGATTACAAGGGGTTATGGATCCAGACATGGTGGAGAGGAGTTGAGGTTCACGTAGAGGATGTGGAACCCGAACAGTCTGTGATACCCCATCTTGGTAAGTGCAGGAGAGAAAACCTTGCAGCTTTTGATGAGAGTTCGTCATGTAGATAAATAAGATTCATTAGCATGCATTTGACCCCACCTAGTGACCAAACCTTGGCACTTGGTTTGTTTGAATGAGGGAAAAGTACATTTGGTCCATTTGATATCGGTGGAAGAAACCAATCGACACCAAGAAGTTACAACTTCTCATTTGGGACTTCTATGGCTTCACACACTATTCTAGTATTTGGTGGAATGTTTGGGCAAGGCACATATCAAGCTGGTTTTGGAACCGTGTTAGGAAGTGGTGGGGAAAATATGATTGGAAGTGGTGTTAGTTCATAAAATGTCAGCACATAATTCATTGGAATGATGGGACCATTGGAACGAAAAACATACACCCCTGTACCTAACACAGGAGGATCTAGAGGAGGAAGTGGTGGGGCTGGTGGCTCAGGATCTAGTAGATCTAGTGGAGTAAGAAACACTGGAGAAAACCAAGGGATTGGATCGGGAGGACAAGGACCTCAGCCATCTCCACAAGTATTCTTTGAGATGTCTCTACACTTACCAGATTATAGTGGGATAGAAGATGCCGCAGATCATGTGCATAAGTGCAAGTTGCTATGGCGCGCGAAGGGGATCATGACCCAGGATCAAAAGGCCAGTCAATTTACGATGAGCTTGCAAGGATGCGCGCATAGTTGGTATAGAAATTATGACCCTCATCATACTGTTGTGGATTATACTACGCTGAGGAATGTGTTCTTTACGGAATTCCACATACCTAAGTTTGAACAGAAGAGCATCAACTCTCTCAAAGAAATCCAATAGGAATGGCAGAGAGCGTGTGGGAATATGATGCACACTTTAAAACTCTATTGTCTAAATTGTCTTATGATATCCACCCTTCACAACATGCTCAGTGGTTTTTCAGAGGGTTGATCACACCCTTTAGGAGGGATTTTTCTCATAAAACATTCACATACCCACACAAAGTGTTGGAATCTACTTTGCACGTTAAGGTAGTTGGTAGCATTGACACTGGTGTTAGCCCATTTCTAGAGGCTCAAATCACTACCATGGCTAAGCAATTGGAGAAATTATCTGCCAACACATCTCCAGAGATTTGTAGTGGGATGTGGTGCATGGATTGTAATGTAGAAGGACACACAGAGGATAATGGTGGGATATGTACTCGGAAGATGGTATGTGTGATAGCAGTAAAGTGTGAAATATGTCACAAAGACCATGATGCAAGTAGGTGCCTCCTATCAGTAGCACGTGATCTATAAAAACATGTCCTGTTATTGCAAGATATGCACCTCAAACACACATGACACCAAGGATTGTAGAGATTGATTGGATTCATGAGGCAATTGATCTTGTGTGTGCTTGACGGGCATTTGCGTAGTTCCAAAGGAGATGAACATCGGTATGAAGAGCATAGAGATGGAGATGTGCGTGGAAGAGGGTTTCATGGAGGATTTCATGGTCATGGTAACTACAGAGGAAGAAGTGAGTTCCCACGTGGAACATGCTTTAATTGTGGAGCCATAGACCATTATAAGCGTGAATGTCTAGATCTTCTACAATGCTCATGGTGTGGAAAAAACATAAGTACAAAGAGTGCCCAGAGTTATACAAACATATGAGTTAGTAGTACTGAAGGATAAGGGTGCTGCCATGGTGAGTATTAAGAAGGTTGACACGCGCAATGGCTCCCGTGAGTAATATGTGAATCAGAACTAGAGCCTATTATGGTAATAACAAGGGTGGAGTCCACACGTGCAAGGGAAGCACCTAGGTAGAGACCTCTAGTTTCAAGGGAAGAAGTAGTGCATGGGAAGTATCCAGACCCCATGCACCAGAAAGAAGTCTACCAGGAAACCATGGATGTAATTCAAAGCTTACAAGGGGAGATCCAAAGTGCTTAAAAGAACAAACTAGAAAATATGAGAAAAGAAGACTAGTAGAAGCACCAAGGGATGACTTAGATGAGGTTAAGGAGGTGTGTAAACTGCTGAGGTAGGAGAATATTATTCCCTTGCTAGGAGCATGGTTGAGATAAAAGGTGTCGTGTCTGGGGAAGAACACGAAAGGTAGATCCTACATGCAAACCTCCCACCTCATAGCCTTGATTATGACAAAGAGATTACCTTGAACGCAATAGTGGATGGATGGTTTCTTAGCAACATCCTCATTGACACAAGCGCGGAGGTTAATGTTCTCACTCTGGATGCCTAGCATCAAATGGGAAGACCTACATTACAACCATCTTCAAATGTGTTGTATATGGAAAATAAGACAAAGGCAATGCCCATAGGTGTCTTGAAGGATGCGGCCATTACCATTCAGGGGACTAGGTTCACTGGGGATTTTGAAGTCTTGGCGCTTGCCAAGGTAGATAATTTCCCATCTTTACTTGGGCACCCGTGGTGTTATAAGAATAATGCAGATCTCCGGTTTAACAAGGGGTACATAAGCTTTAAAAACAATAAAGAGAGGGTGATTATACCACTTTCTGATGTGAATTCGACCCCCTATACTAAACCCCTTGGAGAAGAGGTCCTAGAGCAGAATATATGTGTGCTCCATAAGAGATCCCAGACCATCCACCCTACATGAAGGAGTCATCCAGGTTTGATGATGCTCAATCATGCCGGTGATACTACCAAGATAGCATGTGATAATTGGGTGCATGGGACTTATGAATGGATTGGGTGGCATCTAAAAGGATCGGTGACAAGCTACCACAAAGGCGTATAGTTTGGTGCCTAGGAGGAAAGGCAATAACCAAGTATTTTGGGGATGCATACCCCGAGGTTTTACGAGATAAATGGAATCTCATTGGAGGGAGGATGAGTGACAAGGTATGTTGAGTTATATTTTGATAGCACAGCAACAAGGTGGTGGGCCGTGCATAAAAAAAAATTTGGTATGGCATGAAGTTAGAATTGCACTCACTGTTTGATTCTCAAAGAGTAACATACCCACCGCTATCAAGGATTACAATCCCACATTCAATCTTGTGAGAGGGTTTGGGGAGAAGGCAGAAGCTTTACCACCCTCCCTTTGGGTGCACAAGCTGTATTCAAAACTACAAGAATGTGTGTGTGCACTGTACATCCTTTGTGAAACAGATGGGAAATTGGCAGGAGTTAGCGGCTGACCTGGTTCACACATTCAAGTACTGAAGTACCAAGTAACCAGTTGATGAGGTGTTATAGACTATCAAACACCTCACTCTAGGGGATTGCGCCATGGTGGAAGATAGATTAGTAAACTTACTTGGTGGACCTAGCTTGGAAGTGTGGTTTGAAGAGGAGGAACCAGAAGACCTACAATTTGAGTGCACGTGTGCGAAAAAGGAGAAAGGAAAGATGGTATACATTATTGATGGAGAGGAGATGAAAGCTTGAATGTTGACCATTTGGTTGGAGCATGTGAAGTAGTTGACTGTGCGGATGCATGTGTGCACACATACCATGAACCACTCAAAACCAAGAAAGTTAACATCGGCTTAGAGAAGGAGCCCAAGGAAGCTATCATTGGGGACTACTGGTCAAACAAGGAAGTATCAAAGATCATCGATCTCTTGCACAAATTTGAGGATTTATTCCCACATGGATACCATGAGTTGAAAGGTGTCCACCATTCATTGGGGGAAATGAGGATAAAGTTGAAGGATGGTGTGCACCCGGTCAGGAAGAGGCCTTACAGGATGAATCCCAACATGCGCGTAAGGGTTAAAGAAGAGCTAGACAAAATGATAGCATCTCGGTATCATTGAGGCTATGGAGGAATCAGAATGGATAAGTCCAATGGTGATCAACATAAAGAAGGATGGGCGATTAGGATATGTGTGGATTACAGGAATTGAACGTTGTTTGTATCATAGATCCTTTTCCCACCCCCTTCATTGAAGATATTTTGGAAGGAGTTGTTGGGTGTGAGGTCTATTCCTTTACGGATGGATTCTTGGGATATCACCAAGTAAGGATTGCCAAGGAAGACCAAGATAAGACAAATTTTACCACCGAGTGGGGAAGTTTTACATATACGGTCATGCCCTTTGGATTGAGGAATGCACCGTTGTATTTTCATGCATAGTGGTACAAGCATTTCAAGACTTCATCCACAAATTCCTTCAGGTGTATTTAGATGATTGGATAGTGTATGGGTTGGTTAGGGACCATTGTGATAACTTGAGATTGATGTTCAAAAGATGTTGGCAATTGAGGATTTCCCTCAACATCAAGAAATGTATCTTTGCAACTCCTTTTGGAACGTTTTTGGGGCATATCATATGCAAAGAGGGCTTACTGGTGGATCCGTGAAAGTTGTGGTTATTGTGGGGTTAGGGGAGCCTACTGCACCAAAGTGCCATGTGTGGATTTCTTGGACACCTTTGGGTACTAAAAAAATTCATTAAGAGATACACCAAGATTGCCGTGCCTTTGGAAATATTCCTCAAACACAAGAGTGCCTTTTAGTGGGGAGAGGTGTAGTAGAGGGCATTTGACACTCTAAAATAAAAATTATCCTTTGCACATATTCTATGATTTCCATCCTAGGATAAACCTTTCCATGTCCATGTGGATGCCTCTGGTACAACAATGGGAGCCATTCTTGCTCAACTAGGAGAGGGGATTGTTGATCATCCCTTGTGTTTTGCAAGTAGGAAGTTGACACCAGTAGAACAAAATTATACAACGATCGAGCGTGAGGCATTATCAATGATCTACGCGCTCCAAAAATTTAGACAATATCTACTGGTGACTCCCTTCATATTCTACACTGACCATATGGCCTTGAAGTATCTAGTAAACAAAGCAGTGTTATAAGGGCGCATATGCCATTGGGTACTTTTATTTCAGGAATTTGAATTAAAAGTGGTGGTAAAACCAGAAAGAACAATTATGGGTTCAAACATTTATCTAGGATTGATTTAGGAGAGGACATGCATAGTATCAAGGAAACCATGCTAGATGTGTAACTATTTAGGTTGCGGCACGTACCCTTAGAATTAGAAGACATTTTTGTTTTTCTCAAGGAAGGTGTGGCACCCAAAGGGATGAATGCTCTAGAAAGGAAAAGGTTAGCCATACGTGCCACACCCTTCATGTTGATCAATGGGGATTTGTATAAAATGGGTCATGATGAGGTTTTGCACCGGTGTGTATTAGAACATGAATGCGTGGCCATAATAGAAGAATCTCATGGTGGGATTGCTGGAGGACACTATACGGGAACACAACCACGCACAAGATCCTAGTCACCAAACTATGGTGGGAGATGATTCACTAGGATTGCATTGAGTTTTGCAAGGCTTGTGACCACTACCAGCACCTTGGCAAACCTGGAAGAAGGGATGAGATGCCCTTGCGCCCCATCGCTAGTGTGAAACCTTTTGAAAAATGGGCAATAGATTTTGTCGGACCAATCTCACCAGCTACGTAAAGGACTAACTCGTGGTATATTATTACCTGTACTGATTATCTAACAAGGTGGGAAGAGGCCGTGCCCACTAAGGATTGCACCACAGCCACGGATGCTAGCTAGATTTTTATGGGAGAACATTATAAGCAGGTATGAGTGCCCATTAAGTTTAACAAGTGATAGGGGCACTCACTTCTTAAATGAAACCGTCAGGATTATATTGGAAGAATTCATGGTAGCCCATCATAATACTACCCCTTATCACCCTTAGGCAAATGGGACTACAGAGGCATTTAACAAAATCCTTAGTCACACATTGACTAAGATATGTGATGTGGGTAGGCAAGATTGGGATGAAAAGGTATCAGTAGTTCTTTGGGCATACA
Source organism: Taxus wallichiana var. yunnanensis (assembly GCA_018340775.1). Classification (NCBI taxonomy): domain Eukaryota; kingdom Viridiplantae; phylum Streptophyta; class Pinopsida; order Cupressales; family Taxaceae; genus Taxus; species Taxus wallichiana. The sequence continues at coordinate 401,306,466 of CM031235.1, forward strand.
GAACAATGTATAAAAGGTTGAACAAGGCCACACCATTTCAATGGTGGCCAAAGTCAGAGGCTATTTTACCGGTCAAATTTATGCTACCATTCGCATATATAGCATGCACGGGAGGATTGGATGATGAACAAGCACTAGAAGAGAGAATAGATGAATTGATAAATTTGGATGAAAGGTACTCACTAGCAAGATGGAGCCAAACAACTGAAAAAGATAAGCAAAAGGATCGACATGCCCACCACATGAAGAACAAACACTTTGAGGTTGGCAGGATGGTATTGCTATATGATTCAAAATTTCTATGCCATCCTGGAAATTTGAAGGTGCATTGGTTGGGTCCTTATGTAATTTCATACATCCTTGATTCGGGCGCGTGCGATTAAAGCTCTTGGATGGAACAAAATTACCTAGACACATCAATGGGAGTAGGCTAAAGCCCTGCTATAAATAATTCTTCTTGGCATTTGTAAAGAAGGTAATTTTTCATTAGCTTAGAATTTCCTTTTATGCTTTTCCTTTCTTGTATTTCCCTTTTGCATTGTTGTTTTGTTTTGCACCTTGGGCACGATAACCTTATTACTTTTAAACTTATGAATACAGAAGACCGCTCATCGATTTAGTGTGGGGTGAGATGATAAAGGGAAGCATAGAGTTATTCTATCATGAGGATTGGTAGACAATTTGAATTGGCCCTGTTGAAAAGATTCATTAAGAGAAAAGAAGGAAGTTGGTTGGCAAAATAAGGCTACATTGGAAATCCACGTACAAGGAGAAAAAGTGCAAAAACATGAGGTAGGTGAAAGAAAGAATCATGAGGATGGAAGAGGTGCCTTTGGCGCTGGTAACATACATGCAAGAGTATTTTGTCAAGATGGATTATTTGCATGTCAGAAGGTTGGAAACAATTTTTGCGCAAGGATTAGGTGTAGGACAATTTTCCCGCAAGGATCGGGTGCAGGTGGAAAAGTTTTCGCGTAAGGATTTGACACGTAAGGAAAAGCGTTGAAGTCGGGTTTGTTTGGAAACGCTGCATTAAACATGGCCGTATGGTGGTAGGTAGCCTAGCCTTAAATGCATAAAAGTGAGAAAATCTATAAATACAAGAGTGTGCATTTTATTATTTTACTTTTCAAAAATAAGAAGAGTGATTTTATTTCAAGAGCTAGGGTTTCAAGTGACTCATGTGAAGGAAAATTACAAAAATTAAGTACAACCAGTCCATTAGATCTCTAGTATATAGCGAGATGAAATCATAAACAGCACGAGAGAACGGGGGAAAGATCCTTTTTGGAAACATCTTGTTAACCATTGTGTTCTCAGAAATCGGGGTGCCAGATGCATCTGATAAGTTTGTATGGGAATACCCCGATGAAGACCCTTCCCCCATGGATAGATTCCAGAAATACACTTGTGAATCAATGATAGGGGTACACAAGGCGTGCTTAGAAAAATGGTATACGTGCCTCAGGAATGTATTTGAGGCTGAATGGCAGATCCCGAGAACAACTCCTGCAGAAGAAGCGAAGGAGAATTAGAGTACACAGTATACCAGCACTTTTACATTGGTGGATGATAGTTGGAGTCCCTGGTGCAAACTCCCCTTCTCATTTACTACCCAATTTTTCCAGGCGGGAGTGAACAAGTATAAGGAATTAAAGAAATTAAATCTAGAGTTGTCCACCCTTGATAGTGAACATAGGGAAATGAGAAAGAAGTTGGTCTACCGGGAAGTGCGCGTACATTGAAAGATACGTATCACAAGATGTGCACATTGTAAGGCCGTTGACCTTACCTATTGCTGAGAGTGATGCTGCCAGGATCTACCTATGCATAAGGCCAAAGTTTGAGAAGGGCACGTACATGGAGAATGAAATATCCATCTCGGACAGCCCCATGGGAAGAAAGAAGCCAGCGCCAAAGCATAAGGAGAGGGAAGAAGAGGAAGAACAAGGGGCGGTGGAGAGGTAGAATGTAGGTACCACGAGGTCGAGTACCTATGTCTGAAAGAAGAGGAGAACGGTGGTTAGGGAGAAGATCCTGGAGCCTGTGAAGCCACCATCCCCTGAAGAACCCTCGGATGAAGAAAGGAAAACATCCTTGAATCTAGAAATTTTAGCAAAGGAAGAAGAACAAGGAATGGAGGAACAAGAGTCTGAAGATATAGATGGCCTGAATGCCTATATAGGCGAGAAGGATGTTGATGAAGGGGAAAAGCATCATTTGTATAGATGATTCAAAGGAAGAAGGAGTAGAGGATACAAATGATGATTTCATCTTTGTAAGGAGGAAGGGCACCCAAGGGGAGGGAGGCACGCGGAGCAAAGGGGAAAGCACCAAGGAGTAGGAAATGCCCAAGCTCACCCAGGAGGAGATAGATGAAAAGAAACAAGGGAGGTTGAAAATATAATTTATTCCTTAGTCTATGAGGAGTTGGGGTGCAGTGCAAAGCTTGTGCTCGGTGAGTTCAAGAAAGAACAAAGGGAGAAGAGTGGAAGTAGCACAAAAGGCCCAACTCTTTCAGTGACTGTTCCAAAGGGTGTGCGCATGGGAAGTAAATGCGCGAGAGGAAGGAAGATCGGTGATGGGGTATGCTTAATGACCCTAACAAAGTTTTGTGTGCATGCTTCCAGAGTACCGTGCCCACCAAGGAGCTCACCGCCATGGAGTCCTTTGATCTTGAGGGTGGATACCCATGCATGAGGAAAATGCTATCATGGGCATTTGACTCCCACATTGATGAGCCCAAATTTGAAGTTAACCAAGAGGAAATACTGGAGCTCTCGAGACAAAGGGGGCCAACCCCCTCATAAACGCACAACACTTGTTAGATGAGAAAGTGTGTAATGCACTCAACAAGGTCTCCGTGGAGGTAGAGGCAAGGATCTTCTGCAGAAATGACAAGATTAAAGCCTTGGAGGACCTGTTGGAAAAGAGGAAGGAAGAAGTAGTTAAGCTGACAAAGGAACTCAGCCTTGAAAAGTTGATCAACACTCAACTACAACGGGAGTTACAGGAGGAGAAAGCTAAAGTGTGTGAAGTCTCTAAGAAGGTGGAGCTCATCTCCCAGGCTATTATCATGAAGCACCTAGACCTTAACCCTCCCGCACAAAAGTATGGTTCCTCCTTGGAATGTCTTGAGGACTTGACTCGAGATCCTCACCATGGAAAGGCAACCTTTGGCCTTGGAGTCGGTAGAGGATATAGCTGCGCGTTTGGAGAAGGAGGATAAGCTAAAGGTAATCACACTCATAGCTGAATACAATAAGGTCCTGGCTGATGTAAGAGTAGCTACACAAACCGCAGGGGTCACCTACGACCACTGCATGGATCAGGACAAGGTGACAGGCATGCTACTTGCAGACAATGAGGCCGAGCTAAAAGACTTCAGGGAGAAGAACAAAGGCAATAGAGTAGAATGAGAAAATATTTTAGCTAAGGTAGAAAGAAAATATGAAGCTATTGAGGCCCTTCGGGTCTCAATCAAAACATGGCTTAAAGAACTCTACAAGACCATTACAAGGAAGATGGATGCCTTGGAGGATCTTGTGAAGGAACTAGAAACCATGGTGGAGACCATCACCACAAAGGGGGAAGGGTTAACCTTCGATGAGGTGAGCGCATTGGTCGGAAACCTTTGTAAAAGGGTACAAGATGAGGTCAATGTGTGGGATACGTTGGAGGCTGACCTATGGCAAAATTTCCCCTTCTGCTTCTTTAGGCAATTTTTTCCTTCTATTATTTCTCTTCCTCTCCCCCATTCTTTATTCTTTCCCTCCATTCTTTTCCAAGGTAAGGCCTTGCATTTTTGTACTACATTCTTTGAGAAGGTTCTCAAGGGTGGAGAACAGGTGAAGTGTGGGGTAATGTTGGGCCCCTGATATAGCTTCCAAATCTTAAAGGTGCATAGGCATGCACGGTCGAAGGAAGCGCGCAAGTGAAGGCACGCAAGGCAGAGTTCAAAAGGATTCTTGGAGAACCAAGGATGTGTGCACCATGTGAAGAATAATTTGAGACTTAGCCATTTTTGGCCTTTTTATAGAACACATGAAGAACATGTTCCATTTGGATAAGGTTCCAGCCTGGCGACAAGGTGTCCTGGAAGGAATATACCTTGCGATAGGAAGATCCAAAAAGCTAATCATGACATGGAGAGGCATGCGCTGGGGTGACCCACACCTTGACACTTGGGGCTAGATTTGAGGTTGCAGAGGAGTTTGTTAGAGCTCAGATGCCTATTTATATGCGTGCCCTTGGCAAAGAATAGAGACACAAGTAAGGTAGCGAAGCTCTACAGAATTACCGCGAGAACTATGGGATAATTGGGTAGATGATTCTAGGAAGGATGTAATGGGGAAATGGGGAATGAAAATTTTATTTTGTAAGCATACATGTATGGATCCAGATATGGCGCATGACTGTGGTCCGCCTCTCTGTGATGTTTTGGAGTAATACTATGAATGAATGTGATAAGGTTACCACTATGTTTATGTTAAGATCTCCTTCCTATATTATCTGCATGTTTCCACTATGCTTTTGATCTTGTATAATCATGAACTTTACTTGAATGTTAGTCTAATTATGGATTTACAACTTCCTAGTTCTAGTTAATTCTATTGCGCACTTTGTTACTATTATGACTGAAGGGGTGTAGAAGTCATCCTGAGCTCTATAGCTTCTTCATGTCTATTAAATCACTAAGTCAGAATCATGAATTATGCCTTCCATTGAACTCACATAAAAGAGAGACTTGGCTCCCTCTTGTGCACCTCAGGTGAGCGCCTAGCACCCGCTGGGTGATAGGCTAGCACACTTGAGGTTCCCTTGTTCTTAGTGGGGTGCAAAAATGACTACTGAGAACCAATGCAGTTCTATTTTATTTTGTGTGAAATAGTTCCCTAGGTCACCCTAATGCCAATGACGTCAAAACAATAGGTGGTAGCTACATAAAATGTAAATGTGTGGATGGCATAGAATGAAATACTCTTCATATGTAGTGTGTATACAGAGTAATGTGCCCAAATGCATCCCCTTGATTTATGTCTAGATAAATATCCCTTGATAAGAAATTTTTCCCCATATAATGGTATGTATTTTGTGTTCATATAGGGATATCTTGCATGAATTTTGATAGTAATGACTGACATGATAACTAGTACCTCCGGATATGAGAGGGAAAACTGAAAATACTCGACCTCAAATGTCAAAAGTAAAATCAAACACAAAAAGAACACATGTTTCTAGGTTGGACATAAGCACTTGACACTAGTGTCCAGTCCTAGGTGCTAGTTTTCGAGAGACAAGTGATGAAAAATGAGTGAATATTGATAGGTAGGGATCCTATGACTTACCAAATTTGGGTATATGAGTGAAAGGTGTGAAAGATAAAAGAAATAGAACAAGGTTAATTTTAAGAGACCTATGGGAAATCAAAGTTGGAATATTCTTGGTGAATATCCCCAAAACCACTTTCGTAAACATGGTAAATTTTATGGGGTTTTGTGTAATCTTTCTCCCAAAATAAGCTTTCGTTTTCAATTCGTGATGATGTGAGAAAGGTGTAGACGCACAACAAGACATTTATAGTCGTATGACAACAAGTTTGTTTTTGTGTGATAACAAAACTCTGTCGTGTGATAGAAAGGTTGTTGTCGTACAACAGAGGTTTTTGTCTTATGAAAACAACCTTTTTTTCGTATGATCAGTAAATCTTCATTGTGCATCTGCACCTCCGCCATCCTTTCATACGTCAAAAAAAAGAATAATTTTATGCATGAAAAACCTCTTGTCATGTGGCAACAAGTTCCTTCCATGCATAAAAACCTCATGTCATGTGTCAAATACCTACCATGCAAGTTCTTAGTACTTGATATGTCGATACCTCGAGTAAAATAGTAGTAATTTAGTAGTAAACTTCCGACGAATCACCTAGGTTCTTATAGTATATTTTTTTCAAATGTAGGCGAATCCCACCCCTAAAACAATATATATTGTAAATTTTAGGCGAAACAGTCACCTTTGAACTACTCCAAAAATTCACCTTTTCAAATTTTCCTAAAATGGAATATTTTCCAAATCATGAATATTCACCACTAAAAAAATCCCCGAAATAGAAACCAACAAGACAAGTGGATGGACTATGGAATGGGTCATTAGTGAATACTTTTCCTACACAAAATTCATATATAAAACAACATACTTAGCAATATAGTAAATAATAGTAAGTTCATTATTTTGTGTCTATATTCCCCCCCACTTTATGTTGGTAGCGAAAGGTTGATAACATAAGGTAGATAGAGATGCATACCTAATAGAAGTTCGTATAAGCCCATGTTATAGAAGTACATACGAGATGTGGTAGAAGTACATTTTGAATGATAACACATAACATGGAAAACCATGGATCAAAATCTTAATCCATGCGGCATAATGAGATATGTGGGACTGTTATGAGGAGTGCTAAGAGAGATTTATGATTACGATGTTGAATGATTAGAGATTTTAATTTTTTTATTGATGGAGATGTGATGAGGTAGGGAGTGATCAGTTCCAAATCTGATTGCATGTGTGTGAAAAACCAAGGATTTTGTTGTCTTGTTTCCATACAAAGAGTGTCGGGATAGAAGTCTAGTGTTACCCTCCAACTTTAATTACACCCTTAAAAGTTCTAGCCATTGTAGATGGAAAATGAATTTTTTTGTTCATTTGGATCCAATTCGATTTGTTCAAATGTGATAACACATATAGGAAAAATATAGGAAAGGAAATGAAATCTCTTTTCCCCCACTCCATGGGTATCGCTGAAATGTGTATGTGATGGCTTATATGTTAGGTCATCTGGAAGCAATCACAAAAAAATAGAATAACTTCCCACGTTAGGTCATCTAGGAAAGTGGTGATATAACTCCCAATTTAGGTCATCTGGGAGGATAAATATGTTTTTTTGCATTGATTTATTGATATGATTTGTGGATATTTGAATATATGTGATTTATTGATTGGTTACTCATGGAGAGATTTTATGCTTGTTTCCCCTAGATTAGGTCATTAGGGGGAGTCATTAGAAAGTGATGTAAGATGTCACATGATGTATGAGAAAATGTTTGATAATGATGTGTTAGAAATGTATATTGATCATGTAATGGTGTAAGGGGAATTATAAGATGACCCCAATTGTATGCCCCCTTTCGAAAAAAGGGGGAGTGATGATGAGAATGAACACGAGAAAAAATTAAGCGTGAAATTATGTAATGGATAATGTATGATAGATATCACAAAATTTTGTGTATATCAAGTGGAAATGATGTCAAGGAGAAATATTATGTGTGAAATGTGTATGATATGGTAGTAGGTAGAATTCTAAAGAGAATGATGTAAATGGGATAAAAATTAGAGTAAGTATGCTCAAGATATGATTGAAATCGTGTAATGTGTATTAGTTAAGAAAATGAGCGCAAATAATGACTATAATAAGGTAGGTAATGGAAAGTTACTATAAATAGTAATGTGAAAAAGTGAATAGGTAATTCATTTGATTATTGCACTAGTGTGATTGTGAGATTTGGGTGTGTGAAGATGCCTCAAGTGAGAGCACCACAATTTATTCAGTTTGATATGGTGGTAACAATTGTGGCATCATGTATGATGTGAGCTAGTAAGTGTGATTTTTTCAAAAAATGTGTTGATATTATTCATTTTTGATGATTTTTCATAAATTTTTTGTTTTTGGATTTCATGGAGTTTTGGACTTGGAAAAGAGTGGTGAAGGTACTAATAAACCTTGAGATACTAGTGACTAGGCATGGATGCTAATGACCTACTCTTGGGCACCCGATCCTGCTTCTATGAGTTGGTGTCCTAGAAGGCTTGGGTGGAGCCAGTGTTGTAGATGTGAAAATTAATGTGTGTTGATGTTATAGGTAGGTGTTTTTCATATGTATGATGTTATAATGTCATTTTTGTTTTTTTTTTTGGTGGTGAGCATAGGGATATTCATTTGAGTTTTTTATAGTGGTCGTCATTTGATTACATTGCTAGGATTGGGCTTATCAGATGATGAGTGGAATGTTCTATACCTTTTCAAACTACGACACGTAGTGAGGATGGATTTTATCCATAATATTCCTATGATCATAGCTTTGTGTGAGAGGTGGTGTGCAAATACTTGCACCTTTTGGTTACCTATAAGGGAGATGATAGTTACTCTAGAGGATGTGTATCACATACTTTGCTTCTACCTATTGTTGGTGAGAGGGTTCAGGTGATGGCCATGGATGATGCACAAAGGAATATTAGGGATGTAAGGGAGTATTTTAGGGTACCCAAGTACCATAAAAGCATGAAAATTTATGCACAATGAAATCCCTAAGGAATTTTGAATTGTGAATCTTTTTCAGAATAGGGTTACCATGTAAAAAAATGTTCTCGATAGAAGCATAATAGGCTTTTCTTTCAAGCATGAGAGATAGGACCTGATATTATAATTGGCCAAAAAAATGGATGAGTGATAATATGTCATGTAAAGGAATACATAATATGTAAGTAGTGTATTAAGTGGTTGACACTTTCCATTATGAGTAATCATAGGGATGTCAAGAGAAGTAGAAGATACCAATGCTAAGGGCACACTAGATATAGGTGCCGATGAAGTAATAGGTGGTGAAGTAGTAGGACTAGCATTGGAAATATTATTAGGAGATGATGTAATAGAAGGAGATGAATCATGCATGTTATTAGAGAAAATCTTAGAATAATATGAAAGTGGAGCAAGGGATTCACATTCAATAGTATGCAAAGAAGTAGAATCCTGACTATCAGGTGCCTCATCAAAATCGAACAAAGATTCAGATGTAAGGATTTCATTAAGTGTATCATCAATATATAATGAAGGAGAAGGAGAAATAGTATGTGATGCATCATGAGAAACATTTTTAGAAATGGAAGGAGTATGAGATGTAACTAAAGAATCATCATGACTAGTATGAGAAACAAGATCATGCACATAATTATTGTTATCATGTTTGTTAGATAAAGCATTATCATCAAGATTAATAATAAAACTAAGAATAAAATAATCTAATTTCTCATTATAAATAATAGAAGGAGGAGTTTTTACGGCTGAATAATAAGGTCTATAACCAAAGAATCTTTCCAGATCATAAAGCGATGCTAATGGTAGAATGATCAAAGATAGTAGGCACATTGCATTCATTAGCTAAAATTTGTCTTTGAGTATCATCTGGAAGAACAACATTGCAATATAGAGCGGTGAGTTCAACTATGGTTGTTTCATCATAGATAGGATTGACACTCACATGAGGCATGACTAGCTGAGAAGGAGAAGAGATATCCTTAACCATTAAGCTTTGACTAGATCCTAGGAAATAATTTATAAGATATGGGTTCACTAAAATGATTCAATAAAATATGATTATTTTATTTAAATATAAATGCAAATATTTGTTATAAATGATATAAAATGAAATATAAATGCTAAATAATTTATTTAATTTTAACTATGAAAGGAAATGAGAGGGGTAAGGTACTTATCTTAATTTCACTTATCCTACAGTGATTTTGGATTGGATAAAATAATGAAATAGAGTCTGAGACCAACACAAAAATCCATAGGAAAATGTGATATAGGTAGAAATGGTTAGATTGGGGCACATGGAGAATGACAAGGGTCCCCGCAGTGCTTGAGGCTTGTTTTTGGGCACTGGGTCTATGGACATGTTTGGAACCTAGTTTTGATATGGTTGCAGGGATTCACACTTGTTCACCTTTGGTCACCTGTATGTTGCATTTGGATCATCGAGGTACTTGTAAACCTATAAAAAAACATCCTCCTACAAAACCCTAAAAATACATCAAATCCTAAAAACTAAAGATGTAAGATGAGGGGTCATACTATCCTTAGCTATCATAATGGTGAACTTACAAATGAGCACTAAACTACATCTTAGACCCAATGTAGTTCTATGTGCTTGTGTATGTAATAGTTCCCCTAGGTCTCTCTTTTTCCAATGACACCGAAATAGTGGGCGGTAGCTAGATAAAATGCAAATGTGTGGATGGAATAAAATGAAATCCCCTTTCTATGTAGTGTGTATGTACATTAATGTGCCAAAATGCAACCCCTTGATGTATGTATATAGCCAACCCTTGATAAGAATTTTCCTCCCATATAATAGTATGTATGTTGTGTTTATATAGGGATATCTTGCTTTAATTTTGACACTAATGAGCTGATATGCCGACTAGTACCTTAGGATATGAAAGGAAAACCAAAAATACTGACCTCAAATGTAAAAAATAAGATCAAACATAAATAGGAAATATGCTCCTAGGATGGAAAGGAGTTCTTGGTGCTAGTGTCTAGTCCTAGGCACTAGTACCTAGAGAAAAGTGATGAAAAATGAGTGAAGACTCGACAAACATGGATCCACATGACTTGACCGAGAATCGGTGTATGAGTGACAAGTGTGAAAGATGAAAAAAATAGAAACCAATAAGACAAGTGGATGGACAATGGAATAGGTCATCCATGAATACTTTTCTTATGCAAGATCCATATATAAAACAACATACTAGGAAATATAGTAAATAATAGTAAGTGCATGAATTTGTGTCTACAGTATGTGAAAATTGGGGTACAAACATTGGTATCAAAATGAGGCACAAAAACTTGTACCTCTGGGTTAACTATATAAGAAGATTGTTTTTTTAACAACATATGGGTTTTTTATGGTGATTATTAATCTCGTGTGTGATGGGTATTCTATGATATTGTAATCAATTCAATTTTTTGAAGTATGTATGTGGCTCTCGATGAGCATATAGTAAAGGACACCCTAATTTCATATTTTTTGACATTATGTTAGAACCTACAGAGGTCAACATTAGATGAAGTGTTACTTTTCTTATATCAAATTATGGTAGATAATGTTATGGGTGTCCAATAGAAGTTTTTGAGAAGAATACATGGAGATTGATTAATCATTCTTGAGTCGATATCATCGAGAATTTAAGACATTGGTTATGGCATTGGAAAGTGGCTATAGATATTGTCGAGTTTTAGTGTCTTGGAGGCTTATTATTTTCCACAGGGAGAGAAGAGATTATGAAAGATATCATATTGGATCCATATATATATATATATATACCGAGATAGTCACTTGATTTTTAGTACCCATGAAAGAAGCCCACAAAAGGATGCATAGTAATTGTGATGTGGATATTTTCATATGTGTTATATTTGTAAACTTGAATTTCTAGAACCAACTTTTTATTTATTTGATTTACTAAAAATATTATAGGATCTTTTTATTATTTTGTTTTGAGTTTATTACGAGAAATTCGTGGTTTGAGTATGGCTAATTATTCATTTCTTCTCATTGTTGATATTTTATGGATTTTATCTCTTTTGGTGAATCGAGCTTTGTTTTTAGGCCACTTGGCGATTATCATCAAGGCTATTACATGGTTTTCCTTTTATTCTTGTTTGTGAGTTAGTTCTACTTTGTTTATGTTGTGTACTCTTTTTTTTTATGAGAGTACGCCCAAGGTATACCCTCAACTTATGTTGTTCCATTAATTGATATGGCTCTCTCAACTTATGTATAAGGATTTTATCTCACGATAGATCTATAACTTGTTAATAAGGATATTTGTTGACCTTATGTTTCAATAGACAAAAAGTAGAAACTATTTTAATCACTTTTCCTACCTTGAATGATAGAAACCTTTAAAGATAGTGTTACATCTTGCATTATAATGCATTTTTGAGTCAATTGTGTGTAGTTCACCTTAATGAGCTCATTATCTCCATCGTGACAATATTTATTTATAGTTCGGCGAGATTGTACTCGTGATCCTTTTCCGAAAGAAAACATATACCTCTAGTTTTAAGGTAAGTAACCACCTCTTTGGACTGCATTGGTCTTTGGTGAGTGAGGATAATTGACACAATAGAGCAACATATGTTAATTATATGGATAAATTTTGGAATATTCCTTTCCATTTGGAGGAAACCTTTTTTTTATTTTCTCTTGACCCTCTTGGGAAGTATGAAATGGAAATTTTCTTGTGTGGTCACATAAGAAACATGTCGAAAGTTACCCGAATGACCTTACTAACTTATAAACCTCTTAAGACATCTAATCCACTTTTCTCTTTTGAGTTTTCCTTATGGGATAAAATATTTATACTTATGACCATTTGAAAACTTCAAATGAGTCATGTTGTTCTTGAAACAAATTTAGTATTATTTTTAGTATATGATTGGTGGTGTGTTTTGAGGTATGATAGTATGGGCATTATATTTTCTTAAGATAGGACTCTGAGTTACTTTGGACCAAAATAAAATTGTACCATTCTCACGTGGTTGTCTAAACCAAAATAATTGGATATGATACATGATTTAGGAGTAAAGGATCAAGCTAATGAAATCCTAAGAAAATAGTTCTTATATGTTTCAATTAATGATAGTGGCCTTATTTGGGTATAGAAAATGAGGAAATTGGTTTTCCATGGTGGAAAAATTTGGTAAAATTGTAGACTAAAACAACTTAAACTATTCCTTATTGGTTTTCTTAAGAAATATTTTAAACCTGAATGGTGAATGGTTCAAGCTAAGGAACCTTGAAAACTAAACTAGAAAACTAATCCTAACTTTTTGATTGGTTATATATCTATTTACACATACAACCCATCTTGAAATTTCTTTATGTGAATTTAAAAAGAACTGAAAAATAAAGTCATAACCTTTATAGTATGTTGGGTATTATTCAAACCTTTATCTTTTTCCTTTAATGAAAAATGCAAATGTTCAAAATAATTTAGAGAATCTTGTGAACTATTTTCCATAACTTACATTTAAGTGCGACTAGGACATGGAACCACCCGTAAATTTGGAAAACTTTTCTCTCTTCTTGTGTGGTATTTGTGGCATCTTAAATGTTTTTCAAGAGTGGTTTCATGCACTTTAAGTATACTACATATAAACTTACGTGGACAACGTAGGAGTTTTAGACGATAATGTCAATAAACTTCTTTGAAACTTTACAATTTTTCCTTAACTAATTTTCTCGTGAAGAGAAATACACCTATGACATGACCAAGTTTGATCTATGGGGACATGTTTGTGGTGAATAAAAACCCATTGGTATGATGTGCTACAATTAATATGTAATTTCCTACATCTTCTAATGACTTCTAAAAGGAACTCTAATTCTACGGGAGGGGGATGTAGTGCCCCTCCTGTTCTCACTCCTTTACTTAGCGATTGACCCAACGATAGATTCATATTGAGAAGCTTAAATGAGTAGTATAATTATTTATTTGAATTAAATTACAATTATTTGGTATTTATATTAACTCCTTTTGTCACCTTTCCCATGTTAGGAGGATATATGGCATTAGCTAAGATGAATTACTACCACGACCCTTATCACCAAATTGTGATTTAGTGTGGTGGATATTATTGACCTAAGGTTACAAAAATTATATTTTTGGATAATTATAAAATTATATAATTTTGGGAATATATGTATATTAAATTTTCATCTCTATTTGGAATATGCTAACCTAAATTGAAAGGTTGTGTGTGAGGAACACAGTTCTATATTATTGGTATTAGTACCTAGTTCGATGTTGATTGTGATGAATGTTGTTGAGATCATTTTTGAATGGGTTGTATTTTGTCTATTGTGAATATATATTGTTTTGGTTGTTATCTCTATATGGATATTAATTGATTATAAAATTTGGATGTTTAACTTGAAAATTGATTTGACCAATTAGATGTATATAGAAGAATTTCATTTGGTTTATCATATCGAGCAAGTATGATGACGTGTGAATCAAGTGTGCAAGATACAGGTTCACCACAGGAGAATGTGGGACTCATAGATGCACCTCCAATTTTCACAAGCATTTTAATGTGTCGAAACCTTACCCTTGCTTGATTTTTTTTTGGCCTTGTGTTTTTGTTGTGATTATTTTAGACACCCTTAGTGGTTCCCTCTTGACCCTTATTGTATTAATTTTTGTTTAACCCTTGTTTTAAGTTATTTTAGGGGCCTAATGGTTCCTACTTGTGTTAGGGATGATTAATTATTGTTAATCATGTTCTTATATGTGTTGGATCACTTAAACATAAGATTTGTGGGCCCCGCCACCTCTCCATTATGCCACTTTTCCCAAACCCTAATTTTGGATAAAAGTGGAAATTGTAAGTGTTGCTTTTTGTGTTGGGGTTTCATTTTCACCAAAACGGGCCCCTTGGAACTGTAGACACCGAAATCATGTCATAATCACCTTGGTCCCCTAGCACATCCCTATAATCACTTCCTCATCCTCAACACCTTATCACCTACCTCCTGCACCCCACACATTTTAATTTAATTACTTTAATTAAATTAATGCCATTTACCTCCATACATATTAATTTAATTATTTTAGTTAAGTTAATAACCTTTTACCCACGCACATATTAATTTAATTATTCACAATAAATTAATTCACTACCCTCACACACCTATTTAATATAATTGCCTTTTATTAAATGTACCTCACCTAACCACCTCCATCATTTTACCCATTAACCTAAATCCTAAACCAATGGCCTAAATAAAACCTAACATTAGACCCATCCGGTCAACTCACATTTAAAAGCCTCCTAAGGTTGGTTTTCGCACTAAGGAAAGGAAGAGACCCTTATCAAATGGTGGAACAACTTCCCAAGAAACTTTTGAACAACCCAAGATATCTCACCCAAATTGATGTCAGTTCACCTAAATCAATGCCGGTTATATCGGAATGGACCAAATGGCCTATTTAGACCCATTTATAGCTTTGTAATATGGGTTGGTTATTTTGGAAAACTTCGATCTCGAATTCGATCTCTTTAGATGCGATAATAGAACAAAGATTGATTTGTGATCAACAAAGGCAACCAAATACACTGGCACAATAGTGAAACTTTCTTCCCAGCATTCTCCAATGCAGCAACTTCTTCATTATTCTTCAAACCTGTACCTCACAGAAGAGTAAGTATCCTCCTTCCATCTATTTCATTTTCTTATCATCAGTTGTAGTCTTTATGGTAAAGGAACCTAGTCTTTTACCCTTTGTCCATTCCCTCTCTCCAGTTGTAGCCACCTTCCATACCCAATCATCTAAAGACTTGGCCCAATTTCCTATTTTGACCTCCTCAGTAGTCTTAGACCTTTGTAACATATCTACACCCCCTCTGTGATCAATCCCTGCCTTCTATCCACTCCACTTTTACCCCAAAACTCCAAAACCCAGATTGTGTGATTCCACTAGCCCCGAGCTTAACCGTTGTCGGTTCCCTCTAATTATCGCGGTTACAGTAAAACCGTCATTAGTTTCATAAAACCGTGGTCGGTCTCTATGTCGCTTGATCTCTACTAGAATAACAACTTGTTTCTAACATATACCTACTTGAACACCTATTTGACCTTCAGATCTGTATCTAACCTAGATTGTTAGCTTAGATTGACGTACAACCAATGTACTTGACCTCTGGATCTCCTTCTAGCCTAGCCTATTAGATTAGATCTATCCTATTACGTTTTGTATGAGATACCTAAATCATACTAAACTACAATAGGACAATATTTACTTTATTTCAGCATTGAATTATTTTAAATAGTGGATTGACCACCTAGGAAGTATCGCACTTCCAAGATCTAACACATGCTAGGCAGTCCACTGCATATATTGTTTAACTCTCTTTGGTGGTCTTGTTTTGACTCTTATATAGGTAGTTCTTCCTAGCCAAAAGGAAGGTCTCACAAGCAATTTGATTCAAAATTCAGATACGCGTACATATAACCTTCAACCATCCTAAAATAGGTATTCCTCTTACCACCCTTTACCTTATCTATTTCATCAAGTACTTCTTAGAAAACTAAGAAATCAGGTGAAACATTTTGGCATGCCTAGTGGGACCCATTCGGGGTTCCTTGCATCTTTCTTCATTCCTAGGTGAAAAATTATGTGTGTTTGTTTCCCTTCAAGTAGCATTCACATTAAAAATTTCTCCTTGGTAACATTCTTTTCTTTCTACTTGCTCGAAAGACACATTTCTTTTGGTGTCTTTAAAAAGAACCTTATTATTCTTGTTTTTTTGCATTTTAGTGAAAGGGCATCCCTCTTCCTGTTCATCTATTGTTGTCATTGAATATCATACTTTCTATTTGGGTTTAAAACAAGTGCACTTTGCATTCGATTTAACTCATTAGCTCACATTAATTGAGGGAAAAATATACACTGGAAGTCATGACCGGTGATGGTCTACAAACAAATCGTAGAAAAGCACTTCTATCCTTTTCTTCTCTCTGAGTCTTACCAAACCACACAAAAATTAAAAATACATACATTCTTTAAAAACATCATACACGGGAAGACGCTGTAGGTGATCACACAATCATGATACATTGGGCACCCAAGTCGCTGCTCTGTCGAGTCATACATCGAGTGAAGCCTACCCCCACCATAACATTCCTGAAACCTCACCCTTTAGAATTCTTTCTTTGTAGGAAGCCTTCCTCACCAAGAAATTTTATTGTTTTGTTTATAACAATCGGTCCATGTAAATAGCATAAGTTGAACAAACGTAATAGAATAGGCACTCTAGGAACATTCTTTCTTAGTGTTTTGCTTGATTTGTGTTTTAAGGTGAAAGCTTTTGATCATTATTTTTTTCTTTCCTTGTGCACTACCAATCATAGTCGGTGTATTCTCAAGCTTCGTCGAGTGTGCATGGACCAAATCTACATCATTCTTAGACTTCTGCGTTTGATTCAAAACCAAATTTTTAAATCACAACCATCTTTATTATTCTCTGTTTCAATTTCACAGTAACCAGCTACGGTTATCTTTAACCATCCCCAGTTACATTTTAACTAGCATCAGTTAAACCCAACCAATGTCGGTCTAAAGTCTTCTTGAATACCTATCCAAAACACACCTATTTCACTTTCTGAGTTGTAAAAGGATCCTATCACCTTTCATATTGTCATTACTTCAATCACAGTCACCTTACATCTCATCCTGTGTGGAAATTGTTAGTCTAGGACCATCATTTAAAAGACTATGGGTTTTACACAAGAATGGCAGCAGTTAGGTTAAGCCTAACAAAGATCGGTTTTACAGGCAAGCCGGTCACCCTATGCTATTTTATAGCTCACCATCCGACCTAATCCACTCACTGTTGACTATTTTCCTAGTTCTATTGTGTTCTATGCCATTTAGACATAATACAATCTCACCAAATCAGTTCTTACCCACATGGTGTTGACCCGTAGTCAGGTGAGTGCCCTCATATTTGACACTAGTCAACTACCACTCCCACCTAGCCCTTCATCACCTAGTCCTTCACCACCTTCCATCTCATCATCCATGGATCCTAATCAACCTATCACCATTCCTACGGGTGACACAAAGTTTGCATGAGTCCTGGATCGAATCCCACTGCTTTGAGCCACTACCTCACCCATGCCTCCACTTGAGATGCCTCAGGTCAATTGATCTATGACATGCCTATATCCTTATCTCCATCCCTAATGATCGCTTCTACCTCAGCTCCACCTCCTACCATGGTGACCTCACCCATTTTATCCCCAGTTGTGTTGTGCTAGGTCCCACACCAACTTTGACCACCACATCTACCACCTCTATTGCACCCGTAGTCTCCACCATACCTTCATCCACCACCCAAAACATAGCATCATCCGCACCTATTGTCTCATATATACCAGTCGCAATGCTACCACCTGTGGTGTCGGTAACCTCTACCCCATTTCAAAACATTGTCCTTTCTATTCCTAATCTCTACCTACCATCTCTACAGGGTCACTACAAGTGTCCAACCCTCACATACCTACTACCAGCCACAACTGTTTCTAGATATATACCCTCTATGTCTGTCTCTCAATTCCCGCCTCCTTATTTGACACCACCATATTCTAGAATGTCGTATTCTTCATATGTCCCACAACAACCTCCTTTCACTCCGGGGGTACCCAATCTTCACAACCTAACAATGAATTTATCAAGTTAATCATGGACAAGATGCAGACATTAGAAGCATCTATTTCTGGTGCCCACAATTCTCTCACCTATGACGAGATTTGTAATGAGCCTATTCACCCATCCATTCCCATTCACCCATATCCCATACACTGGGAGATGCCTAAGTTTAACCACTTTAATTAAGGAAGACCCATAGCAACATTTGTGATCTTTCAAACATGGGTGTTACTTAATTTCCCATGATGATGCTTTGCTTTTGTGAACCTTTCCCATGTCCCTAACTGGTCCAACATTGGACTGGTATAGTGGATTACCTAGACATTCCATCTTCTCATTCAACCAAATAGCCCAAGCCTTCTTGGATCATTTTTCGATTAACATCGTCAAGAAGGTTACCATGACCAATCTTTACTCCATGCGTCAATATGATGATGAATCTATCATAGATTTTTTCACTCGTTGGCGTATCCTAACCAACCAAATCACTTTTCAGTTACCACAAACTGAACTCATAGAGCTCTTCACACGAGCCTGTGCTAGACATATCTCACCTACCTTACAGGTGCAAACCTTCTAGACATTTGATGAGGCTTTCACCATGGCACATAAGCTCAAAATTCATGCCATCGAAGAGAAGAAGATATAATTATGAAACAAGAACTCCTCATTTAAATCACATGATACTTCCTCTTCCTTGAAACCTCAGATGAGTTATTCCAAAGCCAAGGGAACTACCAACGCAATGGTACTTAAGGTTGGCCTTGCCCATCCATCCAATCATGTTAAACCTTCATCCAATCTATCACCCTAAGCCTTCCAATTCAAATGAGAACAAAAAAATACACAAAGCAATTGTGGAACCATATTCATCATTTTACAAAAGCTTATTAAAGCTAATGTCATCACCCTTCCTCCTATCAAACCACATACTAGTTTTGACCCCTCTCACCCCATACCAGGTTGGTATAAGGAAAATGACTACTGTAACTATCACCGTGTAAATGGTCACAGTGATAGCAATTATATCACCTTTAAAAACATTGTTCAGGGAATGCTCGAGAGTGGCGAGTTAGTCATGGATAACCCTAATGCACTTGCCAATCAAGACCTTCATATATTCAAGAAACCATTCCCTAACCATTCCCCATCTAACGATCAAACTGGTGATGCCTCACACAACAAAAGTAATACACGAGAGGTACATGTTATCTTTACTAACTTACCACTTGACTCCCAAATACCTTCTATCCCCTCCATTGAGGAAATCCTAGCCCAAAATCCTCTACCCACACAGGAACCCACTTTATTTGTTCCTCTACCCATAGAGGAAAGCCCTTCACCTCCCCGTACACCTGCGGAGGAGTCTCTCATTAGCACCGATATCATTCCCCCTTTAGCTTACCTACCCAATGAGCTACTACCAATTGTACCTCCTTCACCCATAGGGGAGTACCCATCATCTTCTCCACCTATTTAGGATCTAATAGATTTGTCATTACCGCTCGGTGACCATTCTCCATTAGCTATCCAAGATCCTATGGACCTACTTTTGGCTCTCTTACCTATAGAGGCCAAAGCTAGTGAATTCCCTATTTCTCAGACACATTTTATGGGAATTTCCACTCACTCCACACCTACCTCATCTAACATAGTGTCATTCTCACATTTGGCCAACCGCCTGGACCATGTTGATAGGGCTTCACTTTAAGGGTGTCTCTTACTCCCGGTCTCGACCCAAATGTAATCATCTTCTCGCCGACACTTTTACCATTTATCCAAAGATATTTCAACAACCCAAACCACACATGAACATAACTCTTGATACATCTTCTATTGCATCATCATCATCTATACCCACCTCTCTACTTGTTAGCCGACATGTTCCAACACCATCTCTTGTATCTAAACCCACTAGTGTTCTAGGGTCACACCCACATCAAACCTTACACATCCTCCTATCAGGATACACTTGACCACATCTTCTCATACACCTATTGAACCAATCCCTCAACCTAAAAAAAAAACCCAACCTTTTAATCCACATGCACCGACCTCACCAACTACACCTTTATCACCTTCACCCCTACTATCCATCTTGGGACCTCACCCCTCTACCTTAACAAAATCTACTCTCTCTAGGGGAAGACCTAAAATTCCCTTGACCCCTTCACCATAGCCTACTGCTCTACTTAGGTGAGCCTTGCATCCTTCATTTCCATCGATAACTCTTTACCTCCTATACCACAATTACCTTCTATAGCTCCTTCACTACTTATGACATTTTCTTCCACCTTACCTGTACCTCCCTCTCGACCTCGACCAACGTCCACTGCTGCACCTCATTTGTCCCCTTCGGTCACTCATCCTCTCCCTCCATCTACCTTGCCATCTACATCACATGCTCCCCCTACACCTCTACCTAAGAAAAAGCACCAAAAATTGAAAAAGCCATTAATTTCCAAAGAGGTGGTTACACTTACCCCTCTTTCTATTGTTGCACCTACACCAAAGAAAGTACAACCCAAATCCATGACTACATCACCTCAACTACCACCACAACTACCCAATCTTCCAACCAAACCTACTTTCACTTCGCATTATGATCCACTAGTGGGATCATACGCTACCATCTTGGCTAACCTCCTGGAAAGCTCTGCTATCACCCTCCCTCCTCTTAGACCTTATGACCCTCTTAAACCTAAACTAGAAGGGTTTGATGATACTAAAATTTACACCTACCATCGTGTGCTAGGGCATGATGTTGAGAACTGTAAGGGTCTAAAGGCTTCCCTCATTCAATTATGTCCTTTTGACCCCAATTTTGATGACGATGACCTCCTGGATGATGAACCTATTTCACCCTCACCACCTTCTTCACATCTTCCTCCTATACCTATACCACAACCTCCATCTTCACCACCATGACCTTCCTTTGCATCTCTAAAATTTGAAATTAACATGGTTCGTATCAGACAACTTACCATGCCACCACCCAAATTTCATTGCACCCAACTAACCTCATAAGGATTTTCTCCTCCAATAGGTTTTTCCCTTCATGTCGTTATACCACTTACCCTACACCTTCTCCATTTTCCAACTTCCCTCAAATCAACATGGTACACATCACTACACATGCGTAGAAGGGAAAAGAAAAGGTAGCTAACCCACTAACCAATCCTATACCCAACATACCATTTGAACCCATACCTAAAATAACTATCTGCGGCCCCGCATACCCCATTTCTAATGGTGTCACACATCACACCATGCTCAAAAATTACACCAGTATCCTCTCAAAATGTCCTTATACGACCTCATCCAAACCTCAGAGTCACATCGTCAAGCTCTCATGGAGGTCCTTCAATCTATTGAGGTTTTACCTAATGACCCCACACCTGTAGCATCTATTATCACACCTCATCATGTCACTTCTCTCACCAAATTTCCATCTACCTCATCACCTCCACCTGTTCACCAAGTTGCTATCCTTAGTTTCTTGGATGATGAAATTATCCCCACCAAACCAATGACCTAGATCCTACACTTTTCATCTCCATCCATATCGATAATATACACGTCTAACATGTTATGATCAATGGGGGTGCTAGCATTAACATCATCTCCTCTCACGCATTCAAACAAATGCGCATACCCAACAACTGCATGCATAAACATCCAGTCATGTTGCATTCATTCAATGATGTTATCACCTCTACACTCGGCACTATCATCCTCCATGTTTGTGTGGGTCCCCGTACTATTCCCGAGTTGTTCTATATTTTGGAAGGGGAGTTTCAATATAATTTGTTTCTTGGCAGACCTTGGATTTGTGCCATGGGTTGTGTTCCTTCTACTTTACACCAATGTGTAAAGTTCGAACATGAAGGATGTTCCTATACCATTCCAGCTGACCCATCACCTTTCAAAACTTGCAACATGCTTTACCGGCCCAATGATGTCCTTGTACCTATTAAGGCATCTACCTCCCTACCTACATCTTCTTCACACATGACCCCATCCACCAGTGTCGTTGCAACCTCACCTTCACCCAAATATTCTATTCCCACCACTTTGTTGTCACTTCTACCAGTCACACATCAGCTTCCCAACTAACCGACACCTCTGCTGATCTAACTTCTAATGCTTCCTCCATTCTAGCCACCAATATATTAACCATTGATCCCTTGGAAGGTGTTTTCAATGCCTCACTATGGGGGAGTATCACCTATACAATGTCAATACATTCCTTACTCCACAAGATTATGGAAACCTTCACCATCATCCTCACTATGATCACTACATAGGCGAGCATCTCCTTTATGGTCCTCCCCACCTCTGTACCCATCTTACCTATGGGGGACTTGATATTTCCACTTACACACCCAAACCACCATCACAAACCCGACCCTTTTCAGGCTGACCTTTAGTTGCTTACCAACCGCCGCTTTGCTCACACTTTCCTACACTGCTATGCCTAGAAGGGTTTCAGCTTTGCCTCTATGAGCAAGGTCATCACACCATTATTTCATGTACCACACGTAAACACAATGATCGTAGTGGAATCGGTTTTACCAAACTACCTGCTAAAAATCCCCGTATTGAACTCATTGAAGACATTGACCCCTCTCCACCTTCTTCACCTACCCCACCTTCACCAATGGAGTTAATGGATCCAAAATCTATCCCTCCTACCTTTTTTTTCATAAATACCATTTCCTTGGGGCCTCTGACCTATCACTATGATGGCGAGGCTTCTTTCACTCTCCCATTCCTGTACCTTGAGATGGTCAACGATGACACACCTACCATTAACATCATTCAATGTCTGGATGATAAGTCCATACTCACCTACCTTGGTGCTAAGGACTCTTATATTCACCAGTTGTT
Source organism: Taxus wallichiana var. yunnanensis (assembly GCA_018340775.1). Lineage (NCBI taxonomy): Eukaryota > Viridiplantae > Streptophyta > Pinopsida > Cupressales > Taxaceae > Taxus > Taxus wallichiana. Next base: position 401,329,413 of record CM031235.1, read on the forward strand.
ACCTTCTGAGATGCAAACAATGTTGAATGAATCGACTATCAAAGTCAACATCCACACTCAGGATGACCCCCACATTCTCAAGATTGGCCAATCTCTGGATGCTGCTGAACAGGAAGCCCTCACTTATTTTCTTAAAAATCATAGCCATGCTTTCACTTGGTCCTATATTGATATTCCTAGCATTGATCCCACTATCATGGTCCACAATATTGTAACCATTCCCAATGCCAAACCCATAAAACAAAAGTTGAGTAAAATGCACCCTCACATTGCTCTTCTTGTCAAAGAAGAAATTCAATGCCTTCTCTCAATTTCCTTCATCTTACCCATCGATTACCCCTAATGGATTTCTAACATCATCCCTATCACTAAGGCGACAGGGGGACTTCACATTTGTACTAATTTTTGTGATCTCAACCTTGCTTGCCCAAAAGATGATTTTCCTCTGCTTGGTATTGACCAGTTGGTTGACCTTACCACTGGCCATGAGATGCTATCACTTATGGATGGTTTCTCGAGTTATAACCAAATCTTGCTTCCTCCATAGGATCAACACAAAACCGCATTCATTACCCCTTGGGGGACCTTTTACTATCAAGTCATGCCTTTCAGCCTTAAAAATGCTTTGGTGCTACCTATCGAGTGGGTTATGACCTACATTTTCCATGACGTTATGCACCGTATATCGAGAAGATTATGTAGATAATCTTCTCACCAAATCTAAAAGTTGTGTCGAGAACCTTGTCATCCTTGAAACCATCTTTGACCTCCTCATTAAATATTGTATCCGCTTTTAGCCTAAAAAAGTGTGTCTTTGCGGTTCTCTCATGAAATCTCGTAGGATTTATTGTTTCCCTCCGTGGTATAGAAGTTGACCCTGCTAAAGTCAAGGCCATTCTCAATATGCCTCCACCCACTAACCTTCACCAACTTCGTAGTTTGCAGGAAAGTTACAATCTATTCATCGATTTATTTCCCAACTCTTCGACCATTGTCAACCATTTCATCACCTTCTCAAAAAGGATGTCTCTTTCAAATGGGATGATGACTGCCACAAATATTTTGAGGCCTTAAAACAATACCTTCTCCAACCACCCATACTTGTTCCACCTAAAGATGACCAACCCTTCTACCTATACATCTCTACTACCGATCACTCTTTAGGGGCTATGCTCACTCATCATGACAAAAACATAGGGAGTAGGTGGTTTATTACATAAGTTGTACCCTTCTGGACTATGAAACCCGATACACTCACCCTGAAAAACTTTGCTTAGCCTTAGTTTTTGTCGCCACCAAACTTCACCATTACCTACTCAACCAAAAAACCTATGTTGTGACCAACACTGACCCCTTACACTTCATGTATGCTAAACCTTACCAAAATCAATGTGCCACATGTTGGCTCATGATTCTTGCTAACCTAGACCTCAAATTCATCCACCAAAAATATATCAAGGGCCAGGCCATTCGACTAGCTCATTGATGCTCCTCTTCTCAAGTTATCAATCTTCAAACTTTGATTTCCCTAACGAATCCATTGCTAACCTCTCTTTAGATGATGACCCCTACCAAATGATCTTATTCTTCGACGGTTCCAAATGTTAGCATGGGGGTGGTGCAGGAATTATCCTCATTCCTCTTGATGGTGAACCCATTCCCTTATCATTCAAACTTGACTTCAAATGCACTAACAATATCATTGAATACGAAGCACTCGTATTAGATCTCATGACTTCCTATGCCTTAGATGTCAAATCCATTAATATCTTTGGTGATTCTCAACTGGTAGTAAACCAATTCAATGGTGTTTATCAGTGTCATAATGAAATACTTCAAGAGTACAAATGTTACGTCGGCATCATGTTGACTACCTTTGATCGCTATAAAATTCAAACCATTCCGCGATCCACCAATAAATTCGTGGATACCATGGCCTGCCTTGCTTCCCAAATACCCACTTTTCCGACTATTCGACATATTTGTTACCATAAAATGCATCTTGAGACCTTCTTAAACATTTTGTTGTGTTAATCTCATCCGAAGTGTCTCACTAAACACACAAGACCTTTGGTATAAGTAGCTTTGAGAATAGCTTTCCCTTTCTATATTTCCTCCTGATCTCACACATAATGGAAAATGTGCCTTTCTCAAGAAGGCCTCTCATTATGTCATCATGGGTGGCCTTCTCTATAAAAATAGCTTTGACAGTATTCTCTTACGATGCCTCACTAGCTCTAAAATCCACTATACCATTAAAGAGGTTCATGATGGCATATGCAGAGGTCACTTCAGTGGCCTCACTGTTGCTAAACACATTCTTCACCTAGGCTATTATTGGCCGACCCTCAATCATGATTTTTGTGACTACATTAAGCATTGCATAAAATGCCAACAACATGCCAATATTCATCACACACCTAGTCATGCCTTACAGGTTACTCGTGACATTTGGCCCTTCTCTCAGTGGGGTTTGGATGTTGTCGGAGAGATCAATCCTCACTCTTCCTATGGCATCAATGGATCATCTCCACTAAAGCTGAGAAAATATGTGATTTCATCAATCATCACATTATTTTTCACTTCGATGTTCCACATCGCCTTATCATTTGATAATGGAAAAAAATCAAGAAAAAAACTCTCTGAGAAACTTTATGACACCTTTGGTATCCACTTAGCTTCTCCTCACCATATTACCCACAAACCAAAGGCCAAATGAATCCACCAACAAAACCCTAAACAAAATTCTCATGAAAGTGTTTAACAATATTGGGAAGGATTGACATACGCACATTCCTTTCACCCTTTGCACATATTGTAATAGTATTCACACTTCCAATGCTGCTACTCCCTTTTCTCTAGTCTATGTACCGAGGCTATTTTGCCTCTCAAAGTCTAGATCCCATCTCTCTCGTATCTCTCTTCAAGATATTCTTATTGATGATGACTTTCTCCAAGACCATTTAGCACAACTTGAGTTATTAGATGAACGTCATTTTCATTCCCTCTACCATCTCCAAGTCTACTAAAAATGTATCAAGCATGCCTACAAAAACGTTTCTATAAACACACCTTTAAGGTTAGCGATCTTTTCCTCAAGAAAAATCAACACATAACCAAAGCAGAAAAAATCATACGAGGCAAATTTACTCCTAATTGGCTTGGACCATACATCGTTACGACTATGGATTAGGTGCTTATCGCTTGTATTCACTTGATGGTAAGCCTGAACTTGAGCCCCTCAATGCCTTACATCTTCGACCGTTCTACTATTGAGTTCTAGTCCTACATCACTATTTATCTAGTTCATGCTCATCCCTTGAGCACCATTTACCTTTTTCTTTTCCACACCTCATCTCCAACGACTAAACAAGAATCATGTGATTACCCGTCACCCTTTTTCCTTATCTTAAATATGTGCACCACTGCTCTGCACATGACATGATTCTCATGGATAATTTTCATCTTCTTTTAGATGAGATCCCATGGTCGTTCACCATTGCCTTCTCAACAAGAACCAAATGCTTCGTTATAGTCTCGTCCATGATTTAAAAGCCAATTTTTTTAATTATTATTATTACCTCAAAATAAGGAATTAACTCCTTGAGTCAAACTTCCAATATAAAAGATGAATCCCTCAAAAGGACATCTTCCACCTTCAATTGTCGCTATAAGTAGACTGCTCCCTCGAAGGACAGCTATAAAAATATCACAACTCTCCACATAGTCTTTCCAAAAAGAGGACTATTTTCTCAAAATTAAAAATCGAAGCTTCCCACATCGATCAGCTTTGCGAAGACCTCAAGGAGACATATTCATCCTGTATAGACTTCCCGCATCGATCAGTCTATCTAAAAGGTCAAAAGGAAAAAAAAAAAAATGTAACCTTTTTCGTCATGGACTTTCCTATTGTGATCTTGGCCTTATTGCCCAAGGCATTCTACTTCCCATATTATGACCCAATTACCTTCACCTCCTTACCCGTTGTCTCTTCACCTCATGTAGACACCAAATTTGTGTCTTACGACACCATGTGCCCCACATCTCATTTCGTAACCTAACCTCACCACCTAAACCTTGCACAATTATTTATTAATTACCTTATAATTAATAAATCCACATCTCCAAACCTGCCACCTCATTTCACCACCTCATCATGACCTAGCCCTAACCCTAAACTAACCTAATTAAGACCTATAACTTGGTCTACATCCACACCCATGACTAATTACTCCTCACTTGTACCAAAACCAACCTAATAATGATTTGACCAAGCCCACAACTAATCCCTCCGGAGAAAAGGAGGGAAAGTTGGCTATTTTACTAAAAATAGTCCACTTTGACTTAACCGACATTGGTTCCTACTCGACCACCACCGGTTACATAACCGCCATCGGTTCCCTGTAAATGACCTCCCCCAACCAAAAACAAAGGATCTGGAATTCATTGGAAGGATCTGAAATTCACTTGGCAGAGCAGAGACAAGTGAAGAAAAGAGAAGAGTTTGTAGAGAAGGACATCGAGCCCAAGATCGCAATCGAGTATTTGAGTAACCAGAGCCCAGTGACACTCATCCAAGCATTGGGAGAGAAGATAGCTCACTTTTGATTGTCGAGATCATCCCACCTGAGCCCTGCCTTCGTCATCACAGTCCTTGGACCTGTATCTTCATCAGGAACTAGTAAGTAGTGTCTTATACATTTTTAAATAACATTTCTTGAACTTCTGAATCACAGTAATTACAAGTTCACTCATAGATCTACTACCTGGTAGCCCCTGCATCTAACTGTCATTCCTCTACCCTTACATTACCCCAAGAACAACCCCACACTCTCTGAGTCTTATCCATCACCCCATTGCCTATCCCTAATCATTTTCCAGCCTTATAAACACCATAGCCTGCCTTATAGCCAACCTTTATTAAAAGCCCCTAAATCACTGCCCCTACCGATATCGGTTATCAGAAACTCGGTACCGGTTATACAGTGACCGGCATCGGTCACTGTGACTCAAACCAAAACCAGCCTTTCCTCTAGTGCTTTTTAACGAGGTAACTAAATTGTAATTTTGCAATAATTTCTTTGTTAGAATTTGTGTTAATTCGTATTAAGAGGGGAACTGACCACCTTCGAAAGGAAGTCCAATATTTCCTAGGCCCAAGGTAGTTCCCTCATTTATTGTCTAACTAAAATCCGGTGGTCTTGTATTCTTACTTATAGGTAGTCCTTCCTAGACAAAAAGGAGTTCTTCACAATCGATCTGATCTCTCTCTACGGTACGTGCACACCCTCTCAACATTCAACAGGTATTCCTCCTAGCCCTAACCCTTATCTGTTTCTCAAGAGAATGAAAGGATAGAAGCAACTCTATTCTAGGAATGGAAACATTCTATGCGAAACATTTTGGCACGCCCAGTGGGACCCATTTCGGTTTTCTTTCTTTCTTGCTTGCTTTCATATAGGGAGCATACTTGTTTGTTTCTACTAAATATTCACAAAATATTTTGTCATTTTGGTAAAAGAATTTGTCTTGCTTTCACATCTTTGCATTAGTGAAAGTCATCTCCTTTGCTTCATCGAATATCATTTTCGATTTGGGTTTAAAACACGTGCATCACATTCTTGCTTGTTGTTTTCAATTCTAGTGAACATAGGTTAAGTAACAGGTCGTACACGTGGGGGTGATATCCATAGTATTGACAAGAAATTAATCTTACTTTCACTACACAACACATACCGAATCACATCATAATCAACACAACAGCTCAAACATCCCCCCTTTTTTTCGCGGTATTCCTCCGCCTGATTGAGGTAACCTTATAAGCCAAAACAAACTTGACATCTCCCTTAGGTCTTTTGTTTAGGATTGACATCATCTTGCATCTAAGGCATAAGCCCACAATAATTAAAACTAATCCTAGGGTTAGTCTCTTGATTTGCCTATGCATCTTGCTTGTTTTTAGTTCTGTTTCTCTATCATACACTGTTTCAGTAATCACTTCAGAACAGTTTGGTAGGTATACTAAGCATCGTTAACCCCAAATCAGCAACTTCTTATAACTTCTTACACCGGTCCTATTCTACCGACATCGGTTAACTGACCGATGTCGTTTATAGTCTCGACCGACATCGTTATTCGACCGATATCGGTTCTTATCTTTCACAATTTCGAAAAACCAGCAACCTACCAATTCCAACATTTTGTGGTTGTTTTTTCGTCGATAGATTGAATACTGTTGTGTACTCTTGTCCATGGTTGTTATCACTTGGAAACAAGTCACAGCCATGGTTTCACATGCCTGTTCCATGCCTTTTCTGAATCACCCCCTTCACATCCTATGGGGAATCCTACGGACACCAGTGAGGTTCCCAAAATCCCTGTAGGAGATAAGGAATTTGTGAAATTTTTGGATGCTAATCCTAGCACTGTACAGTACTATTTGTCTCATACCCCTAACCGTACACCTGATGGTCAACTCCTTATTGGTATGCCTATTAGTATAGTGGCTCACTTAGCTCCTTCCCCACCTAATAACTCCACCTTACCCTCTTCATCCTTAGCTCCGCCTCCCAACTCAGTGACTTCGGAGGTTCATACGGCACAAATTGGCTTTCCTTTGGTTAATTTGGGGCCCCACATATCATTACCGCCAGCTCCTCCTACCTCGTCTCTCTCGCAGACTGCCCCTTTCATAACTTCCTCTCTGCCACCTATCCACATGAGCTTTCCTTATCAATCTCCGCCTACCTTTTCATTTCCACACACTTATCCGGTGGCTTCAACATCTTATATAGGACATCCTTATTCGGTCGCCTCAACATATTCGTCCTCAATACCTTATCAACATTTAACCCCACCATTGTCTAGTGGTGGCTCTTGGCCCAATCCTCCTCTGTTTATGACAACCGCACCATCACCTCATCCAACAACTAATTTAATCAAACAAATGATGGACAAGATGCAAAATCTGGAGGCTTCTGTTTTAGGAAGCCATAGCACCCTGACATACGAGAAAGTTTGTGGGAGCCTATTCATCCTTCTGTCCCCCTTCATTCATATCCTCCTCAATGGGAATTACCAAAATTTACTCGTTTTAATAGTAAGGAGGATCCTCAACAACACTTGCGATCATTTAGACATGCCTGCTATCTAATTACTCATGACGATGCCTTACTACTCCACACCTTTCCCATGTCCTTATCAGGACCCGCCTTGGAGTGGTACAGTGCTTTAACCTAGCACTCAATCTTCTCTTTTAACCAATTAGCCCAATCTTTCTTGGATCATTTCTCCATTAACATTTCCAAGAAAGTATCTATCACCGACCTCTATGCCATCGACAATTTGAAGATGAATCTATCGCAGATTTCATTGGACGATGGCGGGGCCTTATTAACCAACTTACTTATGCCTTGCCTTAGGCCGAACTTATCGAAATATTTACGTGGGCCTGTGCTAATCACATTTCTCCTACCCTCCAAATTAAAACTTTCCACACCTTTGATGAGGCCTTTACTATGGCTCGAAAACTAGAGATTCAAGCCTTAGAGGAAGAGAAATTATGGTTGCGCAACAAAAACCCTAATTTCTGAACCCAAGACTCCACCAACAAACCCAACACCACCAATTCTCACGCATCGACTGCTTCAAAATCAAAAGGAGCTGTACACACGGTGATGGTCAAATCCCAAGCACCATCTAATACCCCACCAAAAACCACCTATAAGTATAAAGCCGAGCCCATCAATTACACTCCCTTGGGAGAAACTTATGGTGTCATTTTGGAAAAATTGCTCAAAGCGGGAGCTATCACCTTACCTCCTGTTAAACCTCACTCCGGGTTTGATTCCACCCATGCTATACCTTCTTGGTACAAAGAAAATGACTTCTGTAACTTCCACCGCATGAAGGGACACAGTCACGAAAACTGCAAGATGTTGAAAAACATAGTGCAGGAAATGGTTGATGTAGGGGATATAACCCTCGATAATCCTAATGCCCCTGCTAACCGAAATTTGAAAATCTTCAACAAACCATTCCCAAACCACTCATCTAATAGTAACATAAACCAAGATATCTTAGCCGAGGAGAGTGTTCATGAAATCCATGTGGTCTTTGACTCCCAACCAAAAGCTCCTATCGAGGAAATTCTGAATCGAGCCTCTTCACTAACGCAGGGATCCAAACCCCCTCCACCCCCATCAAGACAAAATGATAACCTTACCATTCCTTTACCCATAAAGGAATTAACCACCAGATTTCTCTTCTCACAGATGAGCCTTCTTACACCACATCCCTGCAAGACTGTGAGCGGATGTTATCTAACTTATCTATTTCCCAAACATCTCCTTCTACCACTCTTGTTGTACAAGAGGAAGGCTCATCAATTTTTTGTCATCCTTAGAAGAGACACCTCTCGAACCAACATCACCAAATTATTTAATCATGATGGATCCTCTCAAACATGCCCTCCTACCTATTAGTTCTTCATCGCCTAAATCTTTTCAGCGACCGGTTGACCTCTTAACGCCCATTAATACAGTGCCTCATTTACCCCCTGTATCACACCCACAGTGGACCGGAATCACAACCCACCTCTCTTCCATACAAAAGTTCCTATTCACACGTGAAGATTGTCATCCCTCAGAAGATAGATAAGTCCTATGGGAGCGTTTGAGTACACCTATGTCATCCCTCGGAAGATAGATAAGTCCTATGTGACCATTTCCCTACCCCCACTTAGACCCTATGATCCATCTAAACCTAGACCTATAGGCTATGATGAGTCTAAAATCATGCTTACCACCGCACACCGGGACATGATGTAGAGGGATGTAAAGCTTTGAAAGCCATCCTTCGTCAGTCACCTCTCTCGGATAGAAAGGTTAAGAAAGACAACTTACGAAGGGAGAAACCTTTAGCTTCAATCCCCTCTCCTATACCGCTTGTCCTCACCTCACCAAGAAATATCATTATTGCAACCCCACCTCTCGAATACAATGACTGGTCCCTACCATCTTCTTCCTCTCGTGTTCACGAGATCAACATGATTAGCATTACTACTCGAGGGCATAAAACCAATGGGAAAGCTAAAGAAAGCACACATGCGGCCTCTCTTTCTCCGTCCGCCATCCCGATCGCACCACCACCTAAAGTGGCTATTCGTGGACCTACCTACCCCATCTCTGATGGAGTGGCCCACCGTACGATGATCAAACAACTTCACCAATCACCTGTAAAAATGACATTGTATGATCTCATTCAAACCTCTGAATCTCATCGACAAGCTCTCATTGAAATCCTTCAAGGGATAGAGGTCCTACCTAATGAAACCTTACCCGTTGCCTCCATTTTAACACCCAATCATGTTGCTTCTCTCACCAAACAATCTATCTCCCCAACCACTTCTATCTCTCGTACAAGAAAAGCTGCTTTGTCGGTTTCTCCGAAGATGAAATTGTTGACTTTGGCGCAGAAGATCCTGACCCCTCTCTTTTCATCTCAGCTTACGTCTAGGACATCCGAGTATGTCGTGTTATGATTGAGGGGGTGCTAGCCTAAACATCATCTCTTCTAAATCCTTCCAACAAATGAATATCCCTTCTAGCTACATGTGTGCCAACCCCACCATGTTGCGTTCATTCAACGATGCTATTAATTCTACCTTAGGCACTGTGATCCTTAACATTCGTGTAGGGCCACGTACCTTACCGAAATCTTCTATGTCCTTGAGGGAGAATTCTAATACAACATGTTGTTAGGCCGCCCTTGGATCCGGGCTATGGGATGCGTTCCCTCCACCTTACATAGATGCATAAAATTTGAGTATGAGGGGAAGTCCTACACTGTAAAAGCTGACGCTCCCCCCTTCAAAACCTACAATATGTTATATCACCCTAATGATGTGCTTGTACCAGTCAAGACACCCATTCATCCAACCCAACCATCCACTTCAACCACACCTCAACCATCCATCTCAACCGCACCTACACCTTCAACCAATGAAACCACCGCCGCAAATACCACTTCCTTTCCCGCAGACAACATCCCCACCTCAGATCCCTTAGTAGATGTTTTTCAATGCCTTATGCTGGGGGAGGATTGCCTATATAATGTTAGCACTTTCCATACCCCACAGGAGTATGGACAGTTACATGCGCATCCTACCTACGACCGTAGTGTGGGGGAAGTAATCTCCTATGGACCACCTAATTGCCGCACCAACCTAACACATGGGGGTTTCGATACATCCTCTATCACCCCTGAACATCCCCTTGGAGTGGTTCCCTTCTAATATGATTTTCAATATCTAACAAATCGTTGCTTCACCCTCACCTTCTTGACGCACTGTGCTTGGAAGGGCTTCGGTTTCGGTCTTTATGAACAAGGCCGACATACGATCATTCCTGTAACTACACGCAAACACAAAGATCGTCGTGGTCTTGGATTCTCTGAACCACCTACACCAAAGACACCACATATCCATTGTATCCAGGAAGACGATGAAGTCACTCCTTTCAAACCATCATCACCCATTTTGCCATCGTCACCCACAGAGCGATAGACACACGAATCCATCCCTCCTAACTTTTTTTTTTTTTTCATAAACGCTATCTTCCTGGGTCCTCTCACTTATCAACGCGATAATGAAGACCCATCTTCTCTTCCCCTTCTGTATCCAGACATGATCGAAGAGGACTCACCTTCAATTAATGTTGTTGAGTGCCAGGATGACGAATCCATTCTCACTTACCTTGGTGCGGACAACTCTTATATTCAACGCGCCTTACCATCTGAAACTCAAACCATGTTGAATGAGTCGACTATAGAAATCAACATCCACACAGAGGACGATCCTCACATTGTGAAGATCGGACAATCTCTTAACGCATCAGAACAAACTGCCTTCACTACCTTCCTATGTGCCCGTAACCAAGCTTTTGCTTGGTCCTACGCTGACATGCCAGGAATTGATCCTGACATTGCTGTCCATAACATTACCCTGAAACCCGATTCCAAACCAGTTAAATAGAAACTAAGAAAAATGCATCCACGCATTGCCCTCTTGGTCAAAGAAGAGCTTCAATGACTCCTTTCTGTTTCCTTCATCTTACCTATTGACTATCCTCAATGGATTTCTAACATCATACTTGTTACTAAAGCAATGGGGGACTTCGGATATGTATGGATTTCCGGGACCTTAACCTTACTTGCCCAAAGGATGACTTCCCCTACCAAGTATTGATCAACTTGTTGATCTCACTGCGGGCCATGAGATGCTTTCTCTCATGGATGGCTTCTCGGGATACAATCAAATTTTGGTAGCCCCGGCCGATCAACATAAAACCACCTTCATAACTCCTTGGGGAACCTTCTGCTATCATGTCATGTTGTTCGGCCTTAAGAATGCTAGTGCAACCTATTAGCGAGGCTATGAATTACATTTTTCATGACATTATGCACACTATCCTTGAGGATTATGTTGATGATCTTCTTGGAAAATCTAAACATCGCAGTGAACATCTCGATGTTTTAACCATTATTTTCAATCACCTGTTACAATATTGTGTTCGTCTTCAACCAAAGAAATGTGTCTTTGGTGTCCTTTCAGAAAAATCCTTGGTTTTATTGTCTCTTTGCATGGCATCGAGGTCGATCCAGCTAAAGTCAAAGCTATCCTAGAAATGCCCCACCCACTAACCTCAAACAATTGCGTAGTTTGCAGGGAAAACTCCAATCTATCCAGCGTTTCATCTCACAACTCTCGGATCGATGTCAACCTTTCCATCATCTCCTTAAAAAGGACATTGTCTTTCAATGGAGCAAAAAGTTCCACCAAGCCTTTGAGGCTCTTAAATCCTATCTCTTGCAGCCACCCGTGCTTATCCCACCTCAGGAGGATCACCCTTTCTACCTTTACCATTCCACCACCGACCATGCTATAGGAGCCATGCTCGCACATCATGACTCTGAGCATTGAGAACAAGTTGTTATTACATAAGTCATACTCTGGTGGATTACGAGACTAGGTATACACATGCGAAAAGTTGTGCCTAGCCCTATTATTCGTGGCCACCAAACTCCGACACTACCTCCTGAATCACAAAAATTTTGTCATCACCAACGTGGACCCCATTCATTATATGTACGCCAAACCTCATCTAAACCAACGCATCGCTTGATGGCTTATGCTCCTCGCTGATGTCGACCTTGAGTTTGTACACCAGAAATCAATCAAAGGAAAACTATCGCGAGACCAACTCGCGCGGAAGCACCTTTACCTCGGGGAGCAGTTTACTAATTTTACTTTCCCTGACGAACTCATTGCCACTCTTTCACTCAGTGAGGAGTCGTATCCAATGACCCTCTTCTTTGATGGATCCAAATGCCAATGCGGTGGAGGGGCCGACATTGTTCTCATTCCTCTGGATGCTGAACCTATGCCTCTTTCATTCCAGCTTGATTTCCCCTGCACTAATAATACAGCGGAATACGAGGCCCTTGTTTTGGGTCTCCAGGTTGCGTTACACTTAGGTGTAAAATCTATTAACATTTTTGGTGACTCTCAACTGGTTTTCAATCAAGTTATGGGCATCTACCAATGTAAAAATGAGGAACTTCAAAAGTACAAACATTACGTGGATTCACTTTTGACCTTATTTACTCATTATTCTATCCAAACCATTCCCCACTCTACTAATAAATTTACGGATACTATGGCTTGCTTAGCCTCGCAAATTCCTGCCTCACCAACCGACTCTGACATATTTGTCTTGGTCTAACAACTCTTTGCCCCATCTTACTCAGCCCCGGATGTTTGTATGATAAATAATGTGTCTGCTAATTCGCAGGATACCTAGTATCACCAATTTCACGACTACCTTACAACCTTTGTTCTCCCACCTGACCTTACTAGTAACGGTAAACGTGCTTTTCTTAAAAGTGTTTCTCGTTATGTCATCATGGGTGGACTCCTCTATAAACATGGCTTTGATGGCATCCTCCTTCGATGTCTAACCAGCGCGGAGGTTACCTATACCATCCAACAAGTCCATGACGGTATTTGTGGTGGACATTTTAGTGGCCTTACCGTGGCCAAACAGATCCTTTGCCTAGGCTATTATTTGCCTACTCTTAATAACAACTGCTATGAATATGTTAAGCGTTGTGTTATGTGTCAACAACATGCCAACCTTCAACATACTCCTAGCCATCCGCTACAGGTCGCACGAGATCTTTGGCCTTTCTCACAATGGGGTTTAGACCTTATTGGTGAGATTCACCCACCCTCTTCGCAATGTCACCATTGGATAATCACAACAACTGAATATTACACTAAATGGGTGGAGGCCATTCCACTCATTTCAACCAAAAAAGAAAAAAGTATAGAATTCATTAACCATCACATTATCTGTCATTTTGGTGTTCCTCATCGCCTGATAACAGATAATGGAAAATATTTCAAAAATAAGTTGTTACAAGACCTTTGTGACAAATTTGGTATCAAACTTAGCTTCTCATCACCTTACTATCCACAAGAAAATGGTCAAGCTGAATCTTCTAACAAAACCCTGACCAAAATTCTCATGAAATTCGTTAACGATTCTGGAAAAAATTGGCCTGATCACATCCCCTTTGCCCTTTGGGCTTATCGTACTAGCATTCATACCTCCACTAATGCCACCCCATTTTCTTTGGTATATGGTACCGAGGCTGTCTTGCCTCTCGAAATACAAATACCCTCCCTAAGAATATCTCTTCAGGATATTCTCACCAATGATGATTTCCGCCAAGAGCGGTTAGCCCAATTAGAGCTTCTTGACGAGTGTCGTCTTACAGCTCTTGACCACCTTCAAATCTATCAAAAGCACATCAAGCGTGCTTATGATAAGTGACTTCATGAGCATACCTTTAAGGTTGGTGATCTTGTCCTCAAAGAGAATCAACATGTAACCAAACTAGAAAAGAGCAAACGTGGCAAATTTGCTCCAAATTGGATTGGGCCTTACATTATCACTCACACTTACGGATCAGGCACTTATCGTTTAGCTTCGCTTAATGGTAAACCTGAGCCTGAACCCCTTAATGCCTTGCATCTTCGGCCATTCTATTGTTGAATTTAGTGTTATATCACTTCTTATCTACCTTGCGCTCGTCCCTTGAGCTCGTTTACCACCTCATACACTTTGTTTCATGCATCTCAAAATAGAATCAAGCTCATGTGGTTTGGTCATCACCTCTTCTTACAGATGCCTTCCCCTTTTTAGTCTGGTCCATGACTTAAAAGTATCAAAATAACATGTTCTCAATTATACACTTATGGGATATTCTTGAGTCAAACTTCCTACAAAACTAGATGCTTCATGCCAAACGGACATCTAAGACCTCTAAGTTATACATAGACTGCTCCCTCAAAGGACAGCTATGTGCAAAGCCACTTCTGCTATTATAAATAGACTGCTCCCCCAAAGGACAGCTATACACAAAAGCCGCATCTGCTACTATAAATAGACTACTCCCTTGAAGGACAGCTATACAAAGTCAGCCTTTATCAGAAGCTTCTCGCATTGATCAGCTTCGTGAAGACCTCAAGAACAAAAAAATACATATCCCATGTAGACTTCCCGCATCGATCAGTCTATATCCAGAAAAATAAAAGCAGTATTCAAAAGCACTTTTGAGTCATGGACTTGTCTATTTAGGTTTGGTTCTCTTTTGTCAGCATAATCACCTTATAACAAATTCTCTGCACCCCAGCTCTACTAGCCACCTCACCTCACCATTCGTCAAAGCAACAAAACCCAAGGGACGTGACATATATCTGATATATTGTGATTATAAAACTCTTTTCACCTATCGAATTCTCACATATGTAAGGTACCTAGGGTTTGAGGCTCATCCTACGTTAATATGTGGTTTGTTTAGCTCTTCTCAACTACAGGACACTTTTGCCTTTTTTACTCAAATCTAGGATTATGTGTTGACCTTAATTAGGACACGGTTCCCTACTACTTGGGTAAGTGAACTTTCGCTTCACCTATACCTACACCAATAACATCAATCCCTTACCAACACCAACAACATTACCCTACCAATATCAATATTTTTACCAACCAAAAATTACCTAACCATAACCAAATTTCCTGAATTCACCTCTCCCTGGTCCTAAGGGAGAACTACATCGGTCTGAGGCCCCTCCTTGCTTTGTGCAATGGGCTATGTAGGCAGCACTTAGGAGACATGGGGTCTCCCAAGGTTAGCTCGACCATCCCCTACCATAACCTATCGTGTGTTGTAAATATAAATATTTTTTGTGTATTTCTACTTGATCACATTCATCTTTATCCTTTTTCAAAACAAAACATTCAAAACACAACCTTTCTTATTATTATCATAACTCAAATCAACATACATATTTAGTTTTATTTAGATGTTAAACAAATACATCTTCTCTATCATCGACACGCAGGTCAGCATCCTTATTTATTCTTCTACCCCTATGAAATTCACTTAGACCCTTGTGCCTCATCCCGCACTAGGTGATGATCGTGATCATTGACGACGCTCACCTGGCCTCTCCATCCTCAAAGGTGCCACTGTTATTGGTTCCTCCCACTGATCTACCAATCTCTCCTGTAACATATGAATATGCTCTCTCACGTGGAGGAATCTCACCTCTAGTCTCTCCACTTGTGACTCACAGCCTAACAATCCCTTTGTCTCATTCACCCTTGTTTTAAGTGGTGAACTAAACCCCTATAGGAAATCTCTCTCCATTGTAATCACATGGCTATGTCGGGATGATCAGCCCTCTCACGTGAACCTCGCAGCTCTGTTACCCACCATAATCTATAAGCCTCTGTCACTCCCCGCATCCATTACCCTACGATCGATCGCTATCTCTTCGGTCCTTACGGAGGTGTCGGCCGGGAGGTGAGAATGATGCCTCGGCGTCGATCCTCATATATGGTCTATAAGCTGCCTCTAAAAATATGGTCTATGATGCATGACTCTAAAAATAAGAACTTAAGTTGCCTCCCAAGCTTTTCTATTTTTAGAAAAGCTCGTTTTAGCATAAGCGATATCGGTTACGTAACCGGTATCGGTCATATTTCTATCGACATCGGTTAGATAAGCGATATTGGTCACATGTCTCCTTTTGCTTCAACCTAGGCCTTTTCTCTAGTTTTTGCAAATTTTGGTGGCGCCCACCTCTTTTCCCGCATAACGACATCGTCATCAATATTTGTCATTAGAATCCCATCAACGCATATACATATCATCAAAATTTCAACAACATCTATATACATTACATTCCAAAACACATGAGACATTTTCATATATACATCAACCCAATCATTATACACACCATGTGGATCAAACTCATCATCTATATACATTAAATTTCAAAAACCATTGACAAAACACATGAGACATTTTAATATATACATCAACCCAATCATTATACACACCATGTGGATCAAAATCATCATCTATATATATCAATGTCAAATATATAACTTGCCCTGCATGGGGCCTCTGTGATCTAAAAAATACAAAGCTGGCACGCAGGCCATTGTCTCTCTCAAAATATCGACTCGGCTTGCAGGTCGGTCTCTCATATCAAAAATATACTCGGCTCGCAGGCCGGTATCATCTATACAAAATGTACTCACTCGCAGGCCAGTATATACAACAAAAATGAATAAATAAATCATATGTGGGCACGCAGTCCTCTATATACATACCCGGTTTGTAGACTAGTGTCTATATCCAATATCAAAAACCCATCTCCACTCCCAGGATGTCTCAGCTCTCTCCACCACCCTCGGCCCCTCCCCTTGCTAGTCTCTGCACTGGCTCTCGCCTCCTCCCTATCACCGACCCACCGGCTATGGCTACGGCCCCCTGGGATCTCTGGCTCTAGGATATCTCAGCCTTGAGCCTGTGAGCCGCATATGGTGATAGTCGGCCCGGTACCATTGAGCATGTCTGATAGTACCGGGCCTCCGCTCTCACCTCCATATAGTGGGCCCGTGCCACCATGGCTGTTGGGGCCGGTCCCCGACTCCTAATAGTAGTGGCCCCTGCCCTACCGGTACACCTGTGCTGTGGCGTACTGTACTGTACCTACACCTATGCGTGTGGCGGTGCTCGTACTATGGCGGTGCTCGTGTGTCTGCACAGGTGCTCGCGGCCGTGCTTGAGCCTATGCCTGGGCTAACTACCCCTGTAGCACCCCAATCTGTGCCTATGCAGCAGCAAGTTGCCCCTGTAATAACTACACTGTCCTACAAGCTGTTCCTCTCCGCTATCATAGTCACCAAATCTGGCTGTGTGGGTTGTGCTCTCATAGCTACTCTCTGACCTGCCCACCAAACCAAAAAGGCACCTGTCACTCTGGCATCATCCACTGTATCATCAGCCGGTCTCTCTGCTACCCAATCTGGGTCAACGGGCTGCGGTGCAGGCAGTGGGGCCTCTACATCATCCCCCTGCAGTACTGTGGGAAGGGAGGTGGCTCATCCTGTCGCAAGCCCAACTACCGTCGTACCCTCTCTAGGGGTATCCTCTCATACTCCCCAGGCCTCCGTCCAGCTATCCAGAAACTATACTGGATCCAGCGCATCTGTGCTTAGGCTCCTCCTTGGGGCTGATGGCCTCTATAGGGCCTCCATATAATGTCCAGTGCGGTCAAGCCCTCTAACATATGATGGTAGTAGGCCACATCTCGTCCTATGAGCACCGCTCGTGGCTGGCCCATGACCCCTAACCACATCTGAAATCCATATCTATATACTATCTATGGCCCTGGCTGTTGGGGCAGCCCTACTGGTTGTATACAGATGATATGCTCGTACACTCCAGCAGTGTAACAAAAATGTCGAGCAAATACCAAATCACCTCATACGGTGATAACCCCACTCTCTCAGTATAGGCTGCGCACTGAGATACTACTTGGTGCCTAGGCATAGCATGTATGCTCCTCTACCATCTCATGCAAAACTCCCATCAAAGCCCATGGGAAGTGGCCTCCCTCTAAGTCAGGGAGGGCGAAGTAGGTGATACCAATCATCATCAACACGGCAAGTCGTGTCTCCTGTCGATGTGCGCGATACATGTCGCCATAGGAAATGCTCGCACTATGATAGGTAATCAATGGGGCTACATCCCCGAATACATGCAGGATGCTTTCCATCATTGTCTCCGCATCCACCTGGAACACTGCCTCACCTACGATCGGTAGTCTCAGGATACGATATACATCCTCTAATGTAATCATCATCTCTCTAGTAGGGAGATGGAAGACATTGGTTGCCGGATCCCATCTCTCGATGAGGGCAACCATTAGGCTATGGTACCTATCCACAGCCCTATACCGCTGGACTCCGCCGAGTCAACCTCTCACATGATGGCCCCCGTGTGCTTCGACACATGTGGCCACATCCACCTCAATAGAGGGGGCATCCGATCCCACATCGTGAGTTGCTGGCGTGCCTGCAAAAACAACCCACTTCATCAGGCCTACCCTTTACAATAACAACTACCTTAACTCTCTATACCCACTTACCCACCCAACCATAACCTAACTCTAAAACACACATCTACACCCACCTATCTTACCCTATACATCTACGATATCCCCTTTACTTATCTCACACCCTACCAACCACCCCGATCTACTCTAGCCATCTAATTATACCCCTGCCAATTTAGCACCTCCTACTTCATATCCAACACCTAATCTATCCTACCTGAACCAGCCCCCAACAACCCCATTTCCCCACCCTAATCACATTTCTTATCAACTCTACCCCCCCCCTTCACCCCCAAACAAACAAAAAAACAACACGACAAAATTCTAACAACAAACAAAAACCACAACTCCTACCCATTCGACCAGTGCCGGTCACCCTCAACCGCCATCGGTCCCCCCAAGTAAATTATACGTGCTTAGGCGACGCCAATCGACCTATGACCGACGTCGGTCTCTGTAACCAAACAATGTATACAAACTATTTTCTGTGACCGATGCGGTCGCCTAGTGACCAACATCGGTCACTGTCCAATTGCGGGGCCAAACCCAAAACGGCCCGCAAAACACCTTTTTACCTATTTGTCCCTATTTACCACAAGAAAACCCTAAAACCTACCCACCCCCTCTTGTTTTGACCTAACTAGCCTACCTACCCACTCCATTTTACAAATTACTTCCATTCATTCATTATTTTATTAAAATTAAGATTCCTACCCAAAACCCACATCTAAGTTAAAATCATTAAATTCACATAGGTAGGAGTTCAGAGCCTACCGGTATGACTACACGTCATCGTGGTGGGATAGGTGGTGGTGGTCCAGCTGGTCCAACACCTCCTACTCCTCCTAGCTGTGCCATGGCTCCAAATCTCCTCAGCTAGGTCCTCAACCAATCAAACTCTACCTCCTGCTCGTTGGGGTCTACCAATCACTCACTCCTCCACTTAACTGGTGCCAACTCAGCCCACAAACTCAACAAACTCACTTCACACCTCAGATAGCTAAAATTGGGTGCTCAAATTCACAAAGTGACAATGACATGCCATATTTTTCTTTTTATAGGTTTTGACCTATAACCGATACCGGTTATTTTTTGCGCTTAGAATACCGGTATCGGTCTTCTAACCAATATCGGTCACACATAACCGATATCGGTTACCAACTTCCATCCCCTAACTCCTACCTTTATCCACCAATCTCCACTTTTTCCCACATCACCTACCCCCGGCTTTGCTGACTAGCCTTATTTTCACTTCAATCAGCCCGACCCATGGCCGTAACCAACCTTTTGGCTCGACCCAAGGCCGCAACCAACCAATCAGGCCCGACCCAAGGCCGCAACCAACCATTTGGCCCAACCCAAGGCCACAACCAACCATTTGGCCTGACCCAAGGCTACAACCAACCATTAGGCCCGACCCACGGCCGCAACCAACCAATCAGGCCCGACCCAAGGCGTCAACAACCAACCAGGCCCGACACAAGGCCGCACCCAACCAATCGGGCCGGACCACGGTCCACCTGACTAATTAATCGGCCGACCCAAGGCCACACCCCACCAATCAGACCCGACCCAAGGCCCTCACTCATCAATTGGCCCGACCCAAGGCCGCACTAATTAAGTACCTCACCCAAAACCCACAAATTACAATTTTATCCACCCATCATGTAACTTTTTGTTCAATCTGGCTCACCTATTCACATTTTAGCATGATTAGGATACTTGACTTGATCGGTCAAACAACTTTGCCTAGCACCGAGACCGTGACATTTATCTCAACCAAACCAACCATTCGTACGCCGAACATGCCTAAACGTTCTGTACCTTACCGTTATATCCCCGAGCTGCTTCCTATGCCTTGGATACCAGGATTATATCAACCTTGTTTGGATAAACTATCAACCTTTGCCTATGTATTGCTTGTTTGCTCTTCAAATCGTGTACCCTAGTCACACTCGCATTTCAACGTGTGTTTGCTTCCTTACACTTACCTCACCATCTTACCATCATCTCAACACCATTCACCCTTTATCAACCCTATCCCCGATTTCACGCCGCCACCTTATAGCCAACCTTTATTAAAAGCCCCTAAATCACTGCCCCTACCGATATCGGTTATCAGCAACCGGTACCGGTTATACAGTGACCGGCATCACGGTCACTGTGACTCAAACCAAAACCAACCTTTCCTCTAGTGCTTTTTAACAAGGTAACTAAATTGTAATTTTGCAATAATTTCTTTGTTAGAATTTGTGTTAATTCGTATTAAGAGGGGAACTGACCACCTTTGAAAGGAAGTCCAATATTTCCTGGGCCCAAGGCAGTTCCCTCATTTATTGTCTAACTAAAATCCGGTGGTCTTGTATTCTTACTTGTAGGTAGTCCTTCCTAGACAAAAAGGAGTTCTTCGCAATCGATCTGATCTCTCTCTACGGTACGCATGCACCCTCTCAACATTCAACAAGTATTCCTCCTAGCCCTAACCCTTATCTGTTTCTCAAGAGAATGAAAGGATAGAAGCAACTCTATTCTAGGAACAGAAACATTCATGCGAAACACCTCATACCGCCTCAAGGGACCTACTAAACCTACAACATTTGGTGATTTTGTGACTATTCTTCACCTTTATAGTAATCAATTATGCAATGTCTTTAGGGTCTTACGTTCACTAGCCTATCTGTAGATGTGTTTCATACGTTTTGATCCTTGCCAATCGGGTGGCTTTCTTGTCCCCTCTTATCTTTTCTCTTCTTCATTACCTTTTGATCCTCCTATATAGTACTAGACCCTCAATGCTTGTCTTTTGGGATTTTTTTCTCCCACCTTAATCGACCTAAAATCACCTTTACCTATCTCCTGATTCTCGACCCAACCATCAATGACCTCAACCTAATTATACCTATGACCTGAAATCAACACTACCTATTGGCCTAAAATCACCTTCACCTATCTACATATACCCTACCTAAACTTAATTGACCTTGACCTAATCATCCCCACGACTGGACTCAACTCTACCTATCAGCCTACCTACCTCTTCTTCTATATTCTCATATTCTTCCCTAGCTTATGGGAGAACTACATTGTTCTGAGGTCCCTTTTCACCAAGACTATGTAGGTAGCACTTCTAGGGCATGGGGCCCTAGAAGGTTAGCTTGGCTACTCTTTACCTTAACCATTTTTCCCCACCTTTTCCTAATTTCCTGTTCATATTAAAAACCCAAAAATCTATCCCATATCCACATCATTTGACCTACATACATTCCTCACCTCTCACATATTCTTTTACCACTACCATTCTTTCCCATATTCATCTATAACCCATATTTAAAATTTTTACACCATTACATTCATTTGTATTAACATGTATTACCAAAATATCAAAATATGCATCCATGCCTAAAGCAGGCGACTCCACCATGCCTAAACCCAACTCGACTAAATCCATGCCTAAACCAACCCGACTCAATCCATGCCTAAACCGACCCGACTCCACCATGCCTAAAATTAACTCCGACTCGATCCATGCCTAAAATTAACCCGACTCGACCTATGCCTACATCAACCTAACTCAATCCATGCCTAAACCGACCTGACTCCATCATGCCTAACTCACCTAATCCATTCATATCATAATGAAAGTAAAATAAAATACACATCACAACACATAATCAAATGAGCCTCATATATCTCCTCATATACATCTCAGTGTCTTAATAATGTACACTCATCTCAAAAATACATGTGTCTCTCTCATACATCGTAAACATAGGCTAGTATCATGTACAAAAATAATAATAATAATAATAATTACAAAATTTCTTCAAAGACGCAGCCGGTCTCATATATCATACATAAAAAATGACTCAGAATGCAGGCCGATCCATAGCGAGTCAATCATCTCCCCATCCAATATCAGGGAATGATCCCTATGTTTGTGTCTCTCTTGACCCCTCTGTCACACCTGTCTGGTGCCCGACACCTGCCTCACCTCCTGCTAATGGCCCCTTACCTAGGGCTTTCCTCTGCACACTAGTGGCCTCACCATGACCTTATTCTTGGGCTCACTGGCCCCTTGTACTCTCCACACTATAAGTGTAAGATTTAATCCTCTCACTGGAGGCCTATTGTGCTTTGTACTCGGTATAGGAAGGCACATCTAGCCTGACATCCAACAGATGATCCTGATAATATCATGCCTCTACTAGGGCATCCTTGAATCGAGACCTAGTTCACTATCTCGTGGGGTGTCATGGGTCTTGCTACTGCATAGGTAATCGTACAATGGGACCATGTCCCTAAACCTATACTGAGCCCTGTGTTGGTACTAGAGCCTGAGTCAACCTTAGAATCTATACTTGTGCCTGTATCTAGGCCTGCAAGGTAGTAATCTGTGCATGTATTCTGTCATTTGGCCCGCATACCCATAACCTACCCTCTCTATGCTATGGCCAATCGGCCTGTAAAGCCTACACCTATGCTTGTAGAGTGGCTATCTCCCCACCATCTCCACCTACCTCCTCTCCATCTCTATCTCTCCCTACCTCTACTTGCGTAGGTACCTATCCCTGCCCTGCATGAGCCTACAGTGTCACTATCAGGCCTCGTAATGTGGTAACATGTGCCTCTGAACCTGTGAGCTACCCCTGCATGATCCCAAGCTGCATCACCAAGGTAGCCACCTACCCCTGTAGGGCATCTCTTTGAACTATGATGGTGGCTAAGTATGGCTGCCCCTGGTGCGGGTGGTACTGCTCAGAATCGTGCCACCCACCACTTCATATACCCATATGTAACCCTAGCATCATCAATCTATGTATCTACATGCTACACCTCTTGTCTAGTTGGCACTGTGGGTCATGGTGGAGACATAGTTCTCTCCACGCCATCTCTCCTGTATTGTGGGAATGGAGGCAGTACATCCTAGACTAACCCGAATTGGTGCCTAACCCACTGTACGCAGTATCCACTCATGATCTCCAGCTCTCCTCCCCTCTATCCACGGATGATGTATCTCGTAGCAGCCTAGCTAGCTTTGTGGCCATCTATTTGTATGCGGGGAAGCCCACATATGGCCTCTAAATTATTTCCACCCTAGAAAGCTCCTCCAACAACCTTTTGTAGTAAGCTACACCATGAGTGGCTCTAGCAACTCAAGCCTCTCCCATGGCCGGTACCCACCGCCTATACCCAACTCTCAAAAATCTCCATGGAAATGCATCTTCCCGGGGCATCCCCACTGGTTGAACACAAACAATGTGCTCGTAAGCCCAGCAATGTAGTAGTACGAAACAACAGATGCTAAACCTCCACAGTATCCCATAGGCCCATAGTTCTCTATACACCTGCATCAGCAATGCAGGTGCCCATGCGAACCATGTCTAGTATATCATCATGTCATGTAGGACTCCCATCAGTGACCTCGGGAATCTCGCACCCTCTGCATCCGGCAATGTGAAGCAACACACTACCTCCATCAAGAGTACCACTAACATCATCCCCTCTGGATGAGCTCTATACATCACTCAAAAAATCATGCTAGTGCTATGGAACATCAGGTCCACAACACCCTCACCAAATACATGTGCTAGTAGCTCCTCAGATGCCTTTGATGAGATGGAATACACTTGGGCCCCCAATATTGGAAACCACAAGATCCTGTAGACATCCTCTAGGGTTATCGTCATCTCACACTGTCGATAACTAGAAGGTGTTGGTCACCGAGTCCCATCTATCGATGAGGGAAACCATTAGACTTTCCTCCCATACTACATGTCGGTAGTGCCTCACCCCTATCAACCCCACCTCTGCAACATGCTACCACTCCACTCGCATCATACTCATATGTCTTGTATCAATAGCAAGGGCGGCACTGGGCCCTCATCCGTAGCTCATCTCGTGCCCTGTATCCAAAAAAAGCAATGTATTAGTACACCTTCCCAACTTACCTATTTCACCCCACATCCCTACCTATCTACCCTAACCCTCACCCAAACCTACCCAAACCCATCCACCCAAAACTACATTACCCTAACCCTCACCCAAATCTATCCAAACCCATCCACCCGAAACTATCTACCCTACCCAAACCCATCCACCCAAAACTACATTACCCTAACCCTCACCCAAACCTACCCAAACCCATCCACCCAAAACTATCTACCCTACCCCTCACCCAAGCCACCCTAAACCCTTTCTCTCCCTTAACCCTCTTCCCTCTCACCTAATCCTTTCTCACCTACCCTACCTATCTACCCTAACCCTCACCCAAACCTACCCTACCCCTCACCCAAGCCACCCTAAACCCTTTTCATCTCCCTTAACCCTCTTCCCTCTCACCTAATCCTTTCTCACCGCCATACCTATCTACCCTAACCCTCACCCAAACCTACCCTACCCTCACCCAAGCCACCCTAAACCCTTTCCATCTCCCTTAACCCTTTTCCTTCTCACCTAATCCTTTCCCACCTACCCAACTTCCCCATTCCCCTTGCCCTTCCTCTATCCCCTCTTTTTTTCCCAACTTACCCTTAGGTTAACC
Organism: Taxus wallichiana var. yunnanensis; assembly: GCA_018340775.1. Taxonomy (NCBI): domain Eukaryota; kingdom Viridiplantae; phylum Streptophyta; class Pinopsida; order Cupressales; family Taxaceae; genus Taxus; species Taxus wallichiana. The sequence goes on from CM031235.1 coordinate 401,354,492, forward strand.
CGATGTAATCGAGTCATCATTGGCCGACCACGGTTATCCCCTCGACTACCCATGGTCAACCCTGGACCGACATCGGTCATTGTTCTTGGGGTAGTATCGGTCAAGTACCCACCGATGTCGCCACAACTCAACCGATGTCGGTCAATATCGCGCCGCCTTCCCCGACTTCCCAACCCTATGTTTTCCTTCCTAGTCATTCTACCCACCCAAATCCCTCCTTAAACCCTTAATTGTTCCTACATTACCCTTTTCCCTACCCCTACCCTTCCCCATTCCCATTTCCCTATATTTTTCCCGTTTTGAAATTATTTTCCCCAAACCCCCATTTTTTCATATTTCCTATATCCTAACCAATTCAACCAAACAATCTCAAACAAAGGTTCAAATCATACACGATCCCATCAGCGACGTCATGGTGGAACCTCGGCCGCGCGCCGCTCTCCCCGATCCTTCTCCAACCTCCTTTATGCGAGAAAATCCTCCGGCTCTCTCCACCAATCACCTCGCTTGATCCGATCTCATGTCCCCACCTCTCACTCAATAATTCTCACCTACGGGACTCGCCAACCAATCTCTCTACCGTAATCTTTTGTCCTCTTCCTCTTTTCTCTCTTCTTGTCCTTTTCTTCTTTTTAACAATGCACAAATGAATTTTAAAATGTGGGTTTTTCACTTTTTATACCCTACCTGAATCAACCGACGTCGGTTAACCCTTCTTGATGTCGTTTTTTTCCTAATCCAACCGTTGTTGGTTCCTCTCCACCGTCATCGGTTCATCTTATTCTTTGTCACTTACCCTGCATACTCATTGCCCTCACATTGACCTCATTTTCCTTACCTCCTCTTTCTTTTGCCTCCCCTACACCTACCTAGACCACTTTACCTTCCCCTCTGGCCCTCCACCTTCTTCAACCTTACCTCGTTAGCCATTGACACCTCCTTATTTTACCCCCACCTCAGCCTTACCCGTGTTGTGACTTATATACCTGGACCTGGAAAACTATTTGTGACCTTTGAACCACTATGCTCGCTATACCTTGTGACACTGTTACCTATGTTGATTGACCTAATGACCTTACCTAGCCTATTATCGTGATGTTTATCCTGACCCTACCTTTGGTGTACGAACATACCTAAACGTTCTTAAACGTTCCTACACCTAACCTACGTTGTGTTTCCTGACCATATCCTATACCTTGGATACCAGAATCACTTCAACCTTATTTGGATAACCCTATCAATGTTAGACAATGTAGAGTTTGCAAGCTCTTCAACCTAGTACTATGTCACAGTTTATACATTTTCATGCGTTATTTGCCCTACCTTTGACCTTGGCTTGTTTACCTATATAATAGATTTTCCCTTTACCCCATTCCTCATTTCTAAGCATTCTTATTCACATCTAATTTTATCAAACCACTCACCGATTCTCCTTGTCACCTCATCAGTTCTGGTTTGAGGGGATCACCCTCATTCCCACTTGGGGCAACCACATCTTATTTTTGTCAACGTCGCTTACCAATACAAGCTACACAACAAAAAGGGGCAAAATGTAGACACCGAAATTGTGTCGTAATCACCTTGGTCCCCTAGCATAACCCTATAATCACTTCCTCATCCTCAACACCTTATCACCTACCTCCTGCACCCCACACATTTTAATTTAATTACTTTAATTAAATTAATGCCATTTACCTCCATACATATTAATTTAATTATTTTAATTAAGTTAATAACCTTTTACCCACACACATATTAATTTAATTATTCACATTAAATTAATTCACTACCCTCACACACCTATTTAATATAATTGCCTTTTATTAAATGCACCTCACCTAACAACCTCCATCATTTGACCCATTAACCTAAATCCTAAACCAATGGCCTAAATAAAACCTAACATTAGACCCATCTCGTCACCTCACATTTAAAAGCCTCATCGGGTTAGTTTTCACACCGAGGGAAGGAAGATACCCTTATCAAATGGCGGAACAACTTCCCGGAAAATTTTAAACAACCCGAGATATCTCACCCAAACCGACGTTGGTTTTCCCTAAACCGACGCCGGTTATACCAGAATGGACCAAATGGCCTATTTAGACCCATTTATAGCTTTGTAATACGGGTTGGTTGTTGTTGGAAAATTTCTGATCTTGAATTCAATCTCTTTAGATGCGACAACAAAATGAAGATTGATTTTTGATCAAAAAAGTCAACCAAATAAACTGGCACAATAGTGAAACTTTCTTCCCAGCATTCTCCAATGCAACAATTTATTCATTATTCTTCAGACCTATACCTCATAAAAGAGTAAGTATCCTCCTTCCATCTATTTCATTTTCTTATCATCAGCTATAGTCTTTGTGGTAAAGGAACCTAGTCTTTTACCCTCTATCCATTCCCTCTCTTCAATTCGTAGCCACCTTCCATACCCAATCATCTTAAGACTTGGCCCAATTTCCCATTTTGACCTCCTCAGTAGTCTCAGACCTTCACAACCTATCTACACCCCCTCTATGATCAATCCCTGCCTTCTATCCACTCCACTTTTACCCCAAAACTCAAAAACTTAGACTGTGTGATTCCACCAGCCCCGAATTACCCATCGTCGGTTCCCTCTAAGCTGTCACCGATTCTGGTAAAACCATCATCAGTTTCATAAAATCATGGTTGTTCTCTGTGTCACCTGATCTCTACCAAAATAATAACCTGTTTCTGACATATACCTACTTGAACACCTATTTGACCTTCAGATCTGTATCTAACCTAGCCTGTTAGCTCAAATTCACCTACAACCAACCTACTTGACCTCTGGATCTCCTTCTATCCTAGCATGTTAGATTAGATGTAGCCTATTGCATTTTATATGAGATACCTAAATCATACTAAACTACAATAGGACAATATTTACTTTATTTCAGCATTGAATTGTTTTAAACAGTGGATTGACAACCACCTAGGAAGTATCACACTTCCGGGATCTAGCACATGCTAGGTAGTCCACTGCATATATTGTTTAACTCTCTTTGGTGGTCTTGTTTTGACTCTTATACAGGTAGTTCCTCCTAGCCAAAAGGAAGGTCTCACAATCACTTTGATTCAGAATTCTAGATACGTGCGCATATAACCTTCAACCATCCTAAAATAGGTATTCCTCTTACCACCCTTTACTTTATCTGTTTCGTCAAGTACTTCTCATAAAACTAAGAAATCAGATGAAACAGACCTACCTATGGGTAGGAGTGTATTTTCAAAGCTCAAATGGTATTTTACCTCCCATTTTTCCCTCTTATCCACATCATTATTAATGATCTTGATTTGTGATCCACCTTAGAGTGAAGGAAATTTAGTTTTAAATTTTAAGTTGGGATATTAGGGGATTCTCCTCCATTATTACTTTTTTCTTTTGTTGGATAGAGACTTGTGGGAGTCATTTTGGGAGAGGGAAGAGGGTGACACATGTCACCCTATCATTGGTGAGAATACTTTGGGATTTCTCTTCATATACCTCTACTTTGAATCTTGGAGGGACTTTTTGGCCTCATTTTTGCATGGAGAGTTTGGGGAAGAGAACTTTGAAGAGCTAGATGCTTCGTGGAATCTTTTGGATTCTTGGAGCTCATGGGGAGTTTGAGATTGCAATTTGGAGTTGGATGTTCTTACTTGTGAGGTAAATCTCACAAATTTCTTTTGTTGATTTAGCTTGGGAATCATAGTTGTTTTCTTAGCTATGTTTTGGAAATGGGTATGAAGGTTGTCTTAAATGATTTGCTTCTTAGTTATCCATCATTTTACTCCTTTTGAAATGCATGGAAATACCTTTGGGAGGTATGGGAAGCCATGGAGGCTTGTGGTAGCATGAAAATGTGTTTATACTCATTTGGTTATATGGGAAATTTTTGGTTCCACAAGTTAGTTCTATTTCTTTTGTTCCTTCTCGAGAAGTGTTGGGATTTTTATGGGTTTGTTATTGTTTTGTGGTAAGTTGGTTGGCTTGTGTATATGTTCTCTCCTAGTGCTTCTTAGAGGCATGTTCCCTCTCTTTCCCATGGGATTGGAGGGAGGCTAGCATGCCATCCATTTTTGGAAGATGCATGTAATGTTGCGTATTGGTTGTGTGGAAAACCAAGAATCTTTCCTTGTGGTTTTGAAACTTTGTAAAAAGGACTTAGAGCTTGCATTCTTACATGGAGAAATGGAAGGATCTGTCAAATAAAATAATTAGACATGTTGTTACCTTCTTACATTTTATGTTATGATATTATTGAAAAAAATGAAAGAAATAAATAATGTAAGTGATTTTTTAAGATGTGGGAATTGCATTTTCATTTCCATTGGAAATATTTGTTTTGTAAGCAAGAAAATTGTGTGTATGTGGAAAAAAAAAAACAAGAGCTCTTTAATTCCTTTTTTATTTTTTGAGTAAAAGGAAAACGAAATATTATTATTACTCCTTTATACGGTGCAATGAAGGAAAGATGTGTTAAAATCTGTAATGAGGAGGATTCTAAACCATTTTTGTCACATAAGAGAAAAAACAATGGTATTTTAGAATGGTTTTTTCTACTAGTGTGGTTTTGGAAACTCCATGTTAAGTATTTGAGAAATCATAAATATATTTATATATAGAATATGGCATGCTTTAAGCTTGTAATTTTATGATGAAGTAAAAATATCTATTTGAGTTGATTTTATTTTCGGATGCCATATTGAAAAGGGTAGAGGTGAGTAAATAAATAAACTAAGAAAAACAAGTATGTTGGATATGATGGAATCTTCTTCATTTTAATTTCCTAGATAAGGAAGTATTCCCTTACTAATAAATGTATTTACTATGTACCTTATTAAATAAAAATTTCAATTCAATTTGTAACTTGTAAGTAAATAATAGTAGCTACTATGGATTGATTTATTCATTTGTGACAATTAATTTACATGTAGAAATATAATACTCTCTCATTTCCAATCATAGAAATATAATTTGTGTATTATCACTAGTAAGGAAGCAAACTTACTTGCACACATTATATTGGTGTTAGGAGCTTTCATAACAATTAAAACTCACCCACATGTTTTATGCCTCTTATCAATATTCCTTATATGATTATGAAATTTCAAGATTTGTAGGTTATAGATATTTTAGATTTATCCTCATCTTGTACCCCATTATAAATGTTTTATTAATAAGAAATTTTAATGTAGTAACTTTTAGTTTTACGAGAGGTAGGACCAATTTTAGATTTGTTTTTAAGGGCGAGACAATGTAGATATTCCTTAAAGTATAAGGTTCCAGTTGAAAATATATATATGAATCATATATCTTAAAATGTATCACACTTTTTGTTTTCTCCATGTATTTAACAACAAAATAAAAGTTAAGTGGGAAAGATAGGCCCATGTCAGAACAAATCCACTAAATGGGTTTGTCACATCTCGCAATTTCAGTCTATTTCGTTGAAAGGATAAGTCATAAAATGTTGAATGGTTTACAAATGCGAGGGGGATAAGCCCTATTGCTTAGATGAGTATGCATCTACATGTGTGTATGTATATGTTGAAATGGATATACACACTCACACGTAGTTGCATACGCAAATCGCACAACAATGCTTGTCATCTAACGCTTTTTTAAGTACTTAACATTTGTAACTTATTCTCGCCTTTTGTATGATGATTTCAATGATGGGAGATATAGCTAGGAATGTTGTAGCTATAATAAATATGGTAGTGCACCTTGTTATTATGTATGTTATGAGTTATCATTTTTCGAAAGTAATGATTGGATGGATTGGTATATTTCTTTTTTATTGTATTGGATATTGATCTTATGGTTTATCTAGCTTGCTGGAAATAATGATTACATAATGTGAGAGATATATAAATTGTTGCAATAGTATTATTTTAGTATGGAAACATAGTTTTACTGCATAATGCTAACTTTATTCTATTATTATGATGGTAAAAGACAGTAAAGCATAATAGCGGTCCTCAGTAAGGGGAAGGTAAAACATTTAAAGTTGATTTAATGATATTGTTATCTACAAGTCTAATCTAATTCCTTCTATTGCAATAAAATATGAACTTGGTATATTCATCTTGATTACTTACTTGACTACTATGTTGAGCTTGAACATAACACATATAAAGTTTTATTTGAGAAATGATTGATTAATCTATCATTTTGCATGGTATCGAAACTTGTTTTTTTTTTATTTTCATATTTGACCGGTTGTAACGCCAAGTAAAGTGCTTATTTATTGGGTTTGACCAAGCTATTCTTGATTTGTGAAGCAAAATAAATATTGTTAATTGTTTCAAAATTCCATTATCCATGTCTTGGGAATATGTTATGATTTTTTTATTGACATTAAAGAAGCTCATAGAACTTATTATACAAGTTGGAAAGCTATTTTTGTTTTTGATCATCACCATGCACATTTCTTTACATTGTATTGATTTTATTTGGTATTTGACGACTATATATTTCTATTTGTTGATATGTTCTATATCATACTTCTTTTCTTATATGATTTTGATGATGGGTTAGACTCTCTTTTCAATGGTAATAAAATTGTTTAAAAGGGGTGGTTGAATTTGATAGGTTGTATGCACCTTCAACCATATACATTGGTCTTTCTTTGTATGGAAATCAAATTATTTCGACCATACTCAAATGAAATTGTTTGCTTTATTGGTAATTGGTCAACTAATGACCCATGCAAGAGTGTAAGTTTAATTATTGGTTAAATTGGTTATCTTGGGCCGAACATTTTGCACCATGCAAATAATGGGAACTTGATTATTATTTTATTTAAATATGGGAATGAATGATCTAAACACCTCCACACAAATTTGTCGAGTTAAATGGAAAAGGTAGTGAGATATTTTAGATATGCCACTATGTGGCACTATGAGAACTTAATGACATTAAAAACTCCTCGAAATTTGTGAATATTCCCCAAAGATAATGACATGCAAAAAGGGAAATTTCATTATTTTTTTGGTAGTTTTGTTCTTTTGCTTTTTTCATGAAAGGGGTGATGTCGTTTGATTGAACTAATCTCATAGTTTATTCTCGCTAAAAACAAAGGGAGAAATTTAAGTGGTGAATGGATATATATATATATATATAGGGTTAAAATGGTGAGATGTCTCGTGAGAGAAGGGAAGTTTGAATTCCTTGAGTTTCGATTCAATTTCATAATGGTTGTTGTAAGGGAATAAAAAGAAAAATTTGAAGAGCTTCCAAGTATTCTAGGCATGGAACCTCTACCCAAATCTACTTCGATTTAGAAATATAGACTTTCATCTAGTTATATTATCTTGTTGTATTTTTATTGTTTATTAAATCTTGGTTTAATATAAAAATGAAACAAAGGTTCTAATAAGGATTTTGTGAAATATATATATATTAGTCATTGGATAAATTTGATTTCAAATTTCCTATGTTGTAAACTATCGGGCTTAGATTTTATGGTAGAATCTTTCTTCCTTTTTCAGATACCTTGCTAATGTTGAGATATATTAACCATAAATTCATAATTGATTGGGGTTGTGTCCATTTTTCCCCTATTGTGACGTGTGGGTTTTGTATTGTTGATATGTTTATTTGTGGGTTGCAAAAATATCAGAACATGCCTAAGCTCGGGTCAATTTTCATCATGAGCTTATGGGTCCAAGTTCGTAGAACCTCTAAATAGTGTCATAATCCTCTTTAGAAAATACTTCTATGTAAATATTATGAAATGGTTTATGAATTTAGGTGATTGTAAATCCATTCACTATTTCCAAAATGGTTTTGTGGAAATTGTCCTGTGTTGAGCTATGAGTAAAACTAATAAGGGAAATTTTTACTAAGGTATGGGTTATTCATTTTTTTATTTTGATTATTTTACGAAGATTCTTTGATCTCGCCAAAAAGGTAAGGGTTGATTGTACAAGCTCAAACGTGTTGGGAGTAATTACCTCCTGTGTTATTCATGGATAAATAAAAATTAAGGATATTGAATGTTATATATTCATACCTTGTCATTAAGTTTAGTATGAGATAATAATTTAAATGGGAGTAAGATTTTCAAGGTTCGCACTACTCTATTGTTGGGATTATAAGGTATACTCATACAATAGAGAAATTGAGTGTCCCAACTAGATAAGCACATATGCGATAATAATTTTGGTATTTTTCTACTATCTTTAGAAATTCTTAAGGGACCTATCAGGGGTGAACTCATACTTGAGATGATCCATTTGAGTTGTTCTTATTTTAATAAGATATCCTTCTTTTAAAGGTTTAAACTTGAATTGGATTTTTAATAGGTCCCTTGTTGGTATGTATTTCCAAATTGTAATTATCCATAACTTAGTATGTATTTCGAGCTAAAACAAAATACTAAATTATTTCAAATATAGTTAGTTTCATCTCTTTTTCTTTTATGGTGTGTGTAACGAAAACTATTGATCTTTAAGTAGGTGTTCATAATTGGTTGGGATTTAGCTCTTGTATGAATTGTGGATAATTTCTTTATTGATGGTTAAAAATTTGGAGGATGAATAATCTTTTCATATTCGATATTTCATGACTAAGCAATATGGTTTTTGTAGATGGCCCATGCTAGTTCTATTGAGCTAACCATGTTTATATTATAATTTTAATCTTGTAGGTTGGGAATTTTATGAAATGGTTTAAGAACTAGATAACAATATATCTCGATTAATTTTTTAATTGATTTTAATGTTAACGAAGTATTTCTTATTATTAAGGCTTATTAAGGAAAATAATCCTGGAAAATAAGTAGGTTTAAAGTATTTTTTCCTACCATTTCCTAATGTCGAATCACTTCAGATATGGGAAGCAATACCGCTTTCCAAATTTCCTTTTTAGATCCCTCTCTAAATCATTGAACAGGTGAAGAAATGAAATTTTATGGTTCCCATTCACCAAGACCTTATCAAATCATTGATTAGCAGAGGGACACCGATAGTGTGTAGGGATTATAAAATTTCCCAAAAGAGATGAATCCAGGTTCCATAGAGGAAAGGAAGATTTTAGGGAAGAGACCCAAGACTCATATAACCCGTGAGTGCCTACCCATAAGGGAAAAGGAAAGAAAGTTAAGGGTATCAAACAAAAGGAAATAAATAGTAAACCAAAAGAATAGGAGAAGGAACAGTGGAAGGTGATAAGGAAGGGAACACATATAAAGGGATTGAAACCCAGGATAAAGATACAAACCTAGATCTGGAAGATATGGAAGTGATAAGAGAGATTTCTCCCAAAGGCCAAGATAAGGATGATGAAATGGAAAACCAAACCCGAACATGGAGGAAGCCATTTGGTAACCTTAACTTACTCAAAGTTACTCAAAGGGATTTATTTACAACAAAGGAAGGAGTGGTAAAAGATAACACCTTTATGAAATAATTTGAATATCTGCAGACTTGATACAGATATCAACAAACATATGATAAGTTTGGTTTCTAGTGAACTGAAGGATGTTTAGGAAAGAGTGGATAAAATCACCTCTATTTTGGTCAATGATCAACAAGAAACTACTAAAAAGAGGTGTGAGAACCTGGAAAAATAATTACTTGGCATAAAGGAGACTATGTTGCAAATAAAAATCCTCCATATCCTGAATATGAAAACCACTATTGAGCACCTGAAAATGATGGTTGAGTTGGTTAATGTTATGCAAAGATCCAAATAGATGGAAAAGGATGGAGCTATCCCTAAGAAAGAGATGATTGAACCTGACTATGAGAGGTGGAGAATGACTATAGTAGGGTTAGTCAAAGAATGGACAGAATGCATGCAAACATTGGATGAAATTGTAAAGGAATAAATGTTGTTTATTTTGTAGAATGATGTTAGTTATGTTTTTGGTTGTTTATTTGAATCTCTCTTGTTTCACCGTGTAGTATATGGTTGTTTTTGGTATGTTATGTTGTTAATTTAGTACTTGATTTTTATTTGAGGGATTCAATGGGTATACCCTTGGCTTTGGCTTTGTAATATTTGATTCGAATCTTTATGCGGGGTAAGGTCCCTGAACCCTTCTTTATTGTTAATGAAAAAATGATCATCTTTAATAGTCACTTGTGACTTTGTATTAAGAATTATCAATCATTGATATGAATATAAAGAGTTTATTCATATCATTATTATTGTGTTTAATGGCATGTTTGTATTAGTTTGAAAACAATAAAGTATCTATTTTGGTTGGGTATTATATGTGAAAAGTTCTATTATTGCGATATGTCTTTACAAAATATAAAATGTTTAACAAAATAGTAATTTGTAACAAGAAACATAATATGGTATTGAATTATGATAATTATGTCTATAAAATTTAAATCATGTTTTACGTATGAAATAATGTGAATCATATAACTTCCTTTATGACAACAACTTTCATAGAGATGATTAAATATATTTGAGATAAAATATTATGTCTACCTAACCCTAGGGGTGAAAAAATATACCGACATAGATTAAGTATGAAGTACCTTGAGATCATATGAGATATTAAAACTATTTAAAATAATTTTTATGAACTAATAATTATATTAGAAAATAGTAATATAATCGTGGAAATATGGAAGTGTCCTTAAAGAGTTAATTTTATATAATGGATTTGTTATTCATAGATAAACATGATGTTAAATGGCAGTTTATATGTATGAAAAATGGAGAACAGGTGAAATAGTACAAAATCAAATATCCTTCTTAAGTAAACCAAAATTTATAAGCATTTATTGATAAACATTAATGCAGTTTTAATTAATGCTACAAAATGGTTTTAAAGGCTTATACTTGATTAAACCTAATCAATTATCATTATTGATATACTTGAAAATCATGCAAAAGTAGTTACATAATTTATGTAATGACTCGTGGAGATCATTGCGTACCTCTAACATGATTTATATATCATCATGAAACTTAGTTAACATATCCATAGGATGAAGGCATACATTGTTATAAACAAATAAACTAAAATGGTTAACTATGAACTTAATAATAAGACAACAAAAAGAATCCTGATACTATGTTGAGACAGGTTGTGTGGTGAAAGGAAGAAAAGTTTCAAGTGGCTTATGTGTAGTCACAAAACTAGGCTTGCAAACACAATGCCAAAACTATGCGCATAGTAGTGTAAATGACTAATTGCATTGTTTGTTCACCATTTCTTCTTTTAATTGTGTTTTTATCTAGAGTGTAGTTGTATAATTTACTTACCGACACTAAGAAAATGAACGCAATTATTTGTACCTACAAAAATGTCTAACTAATAATATACAATGTATATTGTCTTGTATATAGCATTGAACGGGGATCAAGAAGGATTTGTTAACCCTTACGGTTACACGGGATTATAATAGGTTGTTAAGATGGATTCGGAATATTAGTAATGTTGGATTATTTATAAAGTGGCTAAGTAATAATGTAAATCATTACATCATGAAAATAATTAAGGGAATTATAAAATCAATTATTATGTTGGGTTATTTCTTTTGTGTGTTGATAATCATTGAAGACGTCAAGTTAATTAACCTAAAAGACCTTTCAGATCTATAATTTTCCTTGCATAAAAACACAAAAAAATATCTTCAAAACCATAGTATCTACTGTAAAAAAATAAGCTTTTTATATATATATATATATATATAAAGAGAGAGAGGGTGGAGGGTAGCACGACTGGATTCAACATCCCCAAAACCCCTACTTTAATAACATGGTATTTCTCATTCCAATGGACGTGTTGTTTTTTAAAATGAAAAATAAACCTCAATATTCCATTGGCACCTATGGGACTACACCTCCTTAGGCCCTTCCATAAATTTTTTCCCCTATCCGTCGTTGACTCATTACAAATCCCAAAACCCTAAGAAAATATATATTTATTCCCTCTGTTTTAGATGCAACCACTTATTCACAGGGACACCCAAATCCTTTATGGTGTGTTTTTATCTCCCTATTCATAGAAATATTCATACCCGGGATGACCTCCTATATCGGGCTTTGATAATCTAACCATTTCTACATGTTATATAAATTCGAGAGGTGTGTAAACATATAAATAAATAAACACTCTATTTTTGTAACCCTAGGTTGGGTGTATAAAAAAATTGAATATGAAGAAGGAAACAAAAATATATAAATAAAAGTTTAAACAAATGGCTTGGTCTCTATGAAAGTTCCTCCAAGTAAACCCCGTAAACAAACAAATCACCAAAAAGATAGTGATAAGGATATAGAATCCCTAAAATGTAGTAAGGGATTACAAAAAATATCTAAGATCAATTGAGGATAATTTTTTTCATCCAAAGGATCATATGAAACTTGGTCCTTCCACTTTGCATTGGGTTCCACAAATTCAACCTTTATTTTTCTTTTTAATGTTAAATAAAATATCTCCACTTTCTTCTCCCTTCTTATGGGATGAATGTTATTTGATTTAAATTAAAATTGTAACTTGGAAATTTGGGGATGGGGTTATAGAAATAATAACCAAATCAAATAATAATTTTAGATCTTCATTAGGAGAATATATTTCCTCGGTGAGCTTTCGTAACTTAAAATTAAATAATAATAATTAAAGTCATATTTCATCTAGACTAGGATCACACCATGGCAGAAAACGTGATAATGATTGATCAACCCAATTGGCACCAAGTGTGTTTTTAGGATTGAAAGTTAAATCATTTCCTTTGGAATTAGTGAAACCTCTAATTCATTCATATGACTTAACCTAACCATAAGGTGTGTATGTTTAATAGTGAACACCCTAAAAGATGAGTGGATGGTTAACCAGTTTTGAATGGGAATTCTTAATTTTCTAATTACTTCCCGTGGGGAGAAAAACTTAACCTCGTAGTCTAAATCGAGATGAGGTATGAGATATGGTATGAATTACCTAAATTTTTTGAATTAGCATAATTTTATTTTATCGCATGATTTTCAACCTTATTTATGTTAATATTATTTGCTCAATATAATTTGAGGTTGGTATTGTTTATCCTCTAGGTCATAGTGACCATAACAAACCTAACCTTTTCATGCAAATTGTTGTAATAAGGTGTATGTGATACTCTCATTTTCTCATAACACCGCTAATAAACTAATTTGATTTTGAAGTTATTGGTTTGACCCCCTTTTTATTCTTGTCAAACGTTTATTTAAAATTTATGTATATAAAAATCCTAAATGTATAGGGATAAAGCAATTGGTGTAGACAAAAATAACAAACTTTGGGTAACTATCTAGTCCTGATTACATACTACTATTCATGTGATTCCTAAGAAAGAAAAGTACTAATTAACCCATGTCTTTGGCCACCTTTATTTGATTTTTGTTGTTACTTTTAGTCTTACACCTTAGTTGCTCAAGTATTCCTTTTCATACTTTGACATTTGTCATATTGGACATCGAGTGCCTAGTCAAGATTTCAAAGTGTCATGGGTTTCCCTCATCCTCTTTGAGTGCCCTTCCTCTTTGTATTTTACTCACACTTTTGGGTCATTTATAGCCATTTCAACATCTTATCTTTTTGGTAGTATTCCTTTTCAAGGTTAATTAAGAAACTCAAGAAAATGAATCATATAAATATAAAGTTATGTGATCATAATAAGGGACCAATCACTAAGCAATATCTATCACCACCTAAGGTTACATCCATCATGGCATCTAAGAGCTCCCCCTGTATCCATATAACTCCATGAAAAGGGATACAAGGGTTCATTTTCTACATCACACTTCATAGGAGGGAAGTTCATTATATTCCATGCACACATTTACTGCATTCTACATCTAGCTAATTGCTTGCTATCTAAGTGTAATGGCAGTACAATTATGCACACACATGAAGAAATTCATTGGCTCCGAGATGTAGTGTAGCAATCAGTCATAATTTCACCATTGTGATAGCTGAGGATGGTCTGACACCTCATTTTAAATCTTTTTTTTTAGGATTTGATGTTTATTTGAGGGTTTTGCAGGTTCATGCTTTATTGCAGGTTTTTAGTGACCTCGGTGATCTTAGTGTGACCTCAAAGAGATCAAATGTGACTAAAGGTGAACACATTATGACACATCGAGGAGGTTTTTAGCATTTCCGTAGACCCAAGAACCTAGAAATAGGTCTAGGGCACCCACGAGTGCCCTTGTCCCTCTCCAAGCACCCTAGTCCAGCCTATCTCCTTGGATATGCATTTTTCTATGCTCCAGTGTGATGGTTAGTGCTTCAAATTTCCTATTTTTCCAACTCTATGTAGTCTCCGAAACTCTGAAAATCAAATAATGCTTCTTACCCTCTCTTTACAATTAGGGTTTCATTATTTATCACTTAGTTTCTTGGGTATAATTTTTGTATCTCATTATATATTCATTTTACTACAATCTCGCATTAAGATTAGGATCTTATTCACATTTTAGCCTAATCATTTTGGTGAACCCAAACTCGATCTACATGCTCCTAGGATTCTCACGTGCTTATTGTTCATCTTCGTAGGCTCTTATCATCATGAGTATCTCTTTTATTGATTTCTTTCTCTTAAACCATGAATTAAGAGAAAGAGTCAAAAATCTCCTAGATATCACTCACATTCCTACTAACATGCATCCAATTGAGTCTATAAAACATTTGTAGAAGCTTTTCTCTTAGCATATTGCTTTCCCTGTCTAATCCTTGTGTTGACCTTACTATTTTTTACAATGACCCAACATTGCACATCATGATTCACATTTACAATGTGGGTGTCAAGCTCACTTTAATTGATAATGGATTTGAACTCAATATTTTTCCATGTCATTCCTTGAAAAGATTGGTCTTTGGTGTTAATGTCATCCCATCCTCTATTTCTCTTAGTATATATGATGGCTCCATTCATCCATTCTTAGGTCACATTACTTTACCTACCTATCATACGTTGGACCAAAAAATATTAACACCCTCTTCTTTATCATTGACTTTCCCATTTTATACAATTTTTTAATTGGTAGGACATGGATTCATGCCATGCAAGTAGTTCCCTCTACCATGAATCATTTTTAAGTTCCCACATGAGTGTATAAAGTATACTATTTTTGTGATCATCATCCATATAAATATTGTGACCATGATCCAAATACTACACTTCCTACTCTAAGAAATGATACTACTGTTGAACCCCAACCTATGGATACTCCACCTCATTTTCCACCACTTTAAGGTTATATTTTCATGATAGATATTGTCTCATCTATTTCCATCACCTTCACCGCTACTAGTACTACTATGATTATTTATCAGGGGTCTATCCAATCTAGAGACATCAATCCATCCCCTACAACTTCACATGGGCCATCTCCATTAGCATGCCCACCATTTACATGTACACTTTTCATGAATGAATCTTATTGCAAACACATTCCATTTTATCCTACTTTACCTAAATCTATATGCATGCATGATGGTTTGACTCGGCTAGGTTTTACAATTGACAACATATTTCCTCCGCATTATGATCATCATCTCTACCATGGGTTTGTTTGCATTACCACTACTTATGGTCTTTGAGTCTTTATCTCATAATATTTCGCATGTTTTCCTGTACTTCTCCACTTACACTTGGGAAAATATTGGCTTGATTACATTAGGCATATGTTAGATCCAAATCATACTGATATATCATTTCCCATGCCATTTGGTCAGGTCTTTATTTACAATGACTTGTTCCTTGGTTATTCACATAACCTCGCTCATTTGTACACACATGGTTTTCCACTACTCTCATTCAATTGAGGAGTATGTTATGGGCATGTAAAAATTACTCTTAGATGGTTCTTTACACGACTAACCTAAGACTATCTCTTATCAAGTTCATGATCTAGCACCTTTTGATTTTGACTATGACAATGATGATATTTTAGATGACATTACTTGATTATTCTCATCCTTCACATACTTGGGGGCATGATGCTTATTCTACCTAAATCACACATTTCTTATATTTGCATCATTTCACACCTTTATTTTCACATATTTATCTTCACACGCATGCTCGTATCATCATTACCTGATGACACACTCTTGTGCTTTGATTCACACTTGATTGTTGAAGGCATCCTATACACATGAACCTCACACAATGCAGAATAGACACTACACATTACACATATTCACACATCATGCAATTTTGTACATATACACCATCCTCCTCTTCCATCTACTATGCATCATGTATTGCACTATGTGCTTTACATACCCATGCATCATACACATTTTACATGTTACACTATTATAAATTCTACATCACATGCACTTTGTGCTTGCATACTTATATAATTTACAAATCTTCCATCACACACTACAAATTTTACATGTCACACACCTATGAAATTTTATCCTCACCACATCTACTACAAATTTTACACATTTTTCTCATCCACTTCTATGCATTGCACTCATTACCCGATGACGAAATCTAGTCCCATGACCCATACTTGACTACGAGGGTATAAATATTAAATGGACCTCACTTCCTCATCACACTTACATCATTTTCTTCATTTTATCTTCACTAAATCAATCAATAAATCCTTCTATCACACTATGCGACATTTTTAACCATCACCTTATTCAAACATTTCATGATATACACTTTTTGCTACATCATCATGTTTTCTAGCATTTCATCCATACATCTTGTGATATACACTTTGTGCTACATCATCACATTTTCTACCATCCTATTCATTCATCTCGTGATATATGATTTATGCTACATCATCACGCTTTATGGCATCTGCTTTCCCATTTAGTGATATACACTTTAGGATAAATCATCACACACTCTAGCACATCATCCATATGACCATCCCTATGTCACATTCAATATCATCTACACATCATCATTATATAAAAACCCTCCACGCTAAACTCATCAACTCTTTCTAACATACAACACATCATTCAAACCATTTCTTGATGATGCACTCTCATTTATGGTTCATTATTGACTATTGAGGGGGCATAAATAAATGAACCTCATTGCATATATACACATCTACTTGGGGGGCACAATGCTCCTATCATTCACACTACATTCCATTTTGCCTCATCCATAACATACTACATATCTTGGTTTCATTTACTCTTTCTTACTTATGCTTTTACATGTTCATTTTATTACACATGCTAGATATATATCTTGTATGTCATTATCTTTATCATACACACATGTGTGTTCACTTAATTTTATAGTTATGATAGAATATTTTACATATCTATTACACACAACATGGATGTTTTTTAGGGTACCTATTACTAGTCCCATAACAGACTCTTAGGGGTATCCATTTCGCATACAGTACATGTGTTATTGTTTCATTTTATTTCATAAAACACTCTTTTATGAGATAATACAAACTTTGAAATACTTTTTATCTTTCTAACATGCTAACGGGTGCTTCATGTGCAACATTTGTTATGTGGGACTATTTGATTCCATGGTTGTCGATAAACTACTTGCCTTTTTCTTTTCATTGTTTACATGATTTTCCCTATGTCTTGCTTGTTCTTTGATTTCTTGCACCCATTATGTCCTTGATTGTCTTGTGACATCATGAGTTGTGTCCCATGTTTACAACCCACTTTTTCGTGGTCTACATTATCTTTATGCATGTTTACTTACGTCTTAGCTTACACATTGTCTACTTAGCTTACATTTCATCTTATACATGCATTTTATCTTACTAACAATGCATATTTATCTCTTGGTTTCTACAAATGACATTCCCTCCCCTGCAGGGCACATGATTTAACACATCGTTCGGTCCTCCTTTGGGCCACATACTCCTTCAGTGAGGTCATATGCACCCAAAATGAGGGGGGAATCATTTAGGTGAATCATTCACACATTAAACATTATACACAACACGGTACTGGTAAAACATAGTTTTTAGTTTAGGAAAAATCTTACAATCATACTTAGGTCCTTAGCACAGTGGCCTTTCCTAGATGCTTGAAACCAGGGGGAAATTACACAGTGAGTGGTATTTCAACATAGTATACAAAAATACATACATAGTGGATTTCACAAGACAGACAGTCCTTATCACATGCATTTATACACACCATCTGTAGTGGTGTTCTACATTGTGAGAAATAGTTAAAGGTTAGAGGATGACACTAGACTATTCTCCCTACACTTCTTCCATTTCATTGGTGTGAGATCACCCAAAAAATCGCATGCCAATATCATCTATAGGATCCTTTCTAAACCCTTTCCTCATCACAAATCAGGTGCACATGTTCCTTTTTCACATTTTCAACATTTTTACATACTTTCCTTACACAATTTTTACATATTTTGATCATATACATGCATATTTGACTACTTGTAAAATTCTCTTTAACAGCTTGTAGGTCCTGTCCGTATGGGAAGAAGTAATCAACTTTAACAACCTCACACACAACAACATCAACAATAGGTACATCATGATATCTACACATACGTTTCTGCCCTAGGTTCATTTTCATCACTATTTGCACTTTCTCCTCCTTAGCATCCACACTTCAAATTTTTATCATTCCATGATAAGCCTAGTACCTCAACACACCATTCATCATTGATCTACATGGTTTTTAGGTATGCATCTTTATCTACTTTATGTTACCAAGATTTCCACTCACCAACATAAAGTGGGGGAAAATGTAGACACAAAATCATGCTTTTAGGTAATTATCTAGTCTTGATTACATATACTACTATTCATGTGATTCCTAAGTAAGAAAATTACTAATTAACCCATATATTTGGCCACCTTTATTTTCTTTCTAGTGCTACTTTCAGTCTTACACCCTTTCTCAATATTCCTTTTCATACTTAGGAATTTTTCATCCTAGACACCATCGCCTGACCAATATGCCGGTGTAATAGTGCCCTTATCCTCCTCAGGGCACCCCTGTCATCTTTGTATTTTACTCACATTTTTGGGTCATTTCTATCCATTTGAGCATATTATCTTTTTGGTAGTTAGAATTTTTAGGGTTAATTACGAAATTCAAGAAAAGGAATCATATAAATATAAAGTTATGTGATCATAATAAGGGACCAAGCACTAAGCACTATCTATCACCACCTAAGTTTGCATCCATCAAGGCATCTAAGAGCTCCATTACATCCATCTAGCTCCACCACAAGGGAAACAAAGGATGGTTTTTTCATCACAATTCATAGAATAGAATTTCATTTTATTCCATGCACACATTTACTACATTTTACATCAAACCACTTTCTCGATATTCAAGTGTGACACGCACAAGAGAAACCTAGGGTATAATTCCACACACACATACAAATAACTACATTTCATCTAAGATGTAGTGCAATTCTTAGTTGTAAGTTCACCATTGTGACAACTAAGGATAGTTTGACCCCTCATTTTGCATATTTCCTTTTTTAGGATTTGATGTCTGTTTAAGGGTTTTATAGATTCATTATTTATTGAAATTTTCCAACAAACTAAGTGATCTTGGTGTGACCTCAAAGAAATCAAAAGAGACTAAATGAAAACACCTTGAGATACCTCAGAGGATGTTTTCTAAGAATTTTTGTAGACCCATGCACCCAAAATAGGTCTAGGGCACCCACGAGCACCCCCTTTCCCTCTCGAGGCACCCTATCCTATCCTATCTCTATTAGTGTAGGTTATTATTTATCCTTTTATTTATTTATTAGGATAATTATTACACTTGTGTTAGCCCTACACTTTTTGGGTTAGCTTTCTTAGGTGTACTAGTTGTGTGGAGTTAGCTTACTAGTTGTGTTGAGTTAGCTTCTCAGTTATGTGGAGTTAGCTTACTAGTATTTTGGAGTTAACTTAACTACCAGTATCAGTTAGTGGGAGTTCTTCACCACTGATTTAGGTAGTAGTTGCACTTCCTTCCTCCTATATGTACATATTTCTTATTGAATAATTCAAGTCATTTTATTGTAATGTATTAAGCATTATGGATTATGATGGATTTCTATATATGGTATTTTAGCTCTTTTACTTTGCAAATCTAATGTGGTGTGCTATTATCATCTAATATCATGGCTTGGAACAATATTCTTATCGTTCCTTTCATGGTATCAGAGCAATAGATGATGTAGACATCCATCTGTAAGTTTTTTTTTGCAACCAAGGGTTTATTATTTTCATAAATTCGAATTTGTTAGCAATTTTTACGTAGCATGCATTTTATGCAAAAGCAGTGTGGAATTGGATTTGGAAGGTGCCAAAAACCATAGAATCATCAGTAAACTCAACCATTTTTTGAGACAATCAAATGCGGGTGCATATCTATACCCTATGTGTGCATTCTTTTATCCATTGGATATAAGCATGTACCTTCGGATGCATTCTCTTAACCTATGAATATTTCAGTTTTGGATGCTGTATTTTATCCATTAGACGCAGATATGTACCCTATGGGTGCATTCTTTTATCCATTGGATATAAGTGTGTACCTTCTAGATGCATTCTTTTACCCTCTAGGTATTTCATTTTTGATGCGAGTCTTACATCTATCCACCGGACTTGCAAATATGTACCCTCTAGGTGCATTATTTTATCCATTAGATATAAGCATGTACCTTCCAAATGCATTCTTTTACCCTCTGGATATTTTAGTTTTGGATGCAATCTTTTATCCATTGGACACAGATCTATACCCTCTGGGTGCATTCTTTTATCCATTGGATATTAATGTGTACCCTCTAAATGCAATGATTTACCCTCTAGAAATTTAGGTTTTGGGAGCAAGATTTTATCCTTTGGTTACAAGCATGTATCATGTGGATGCACTCTTTTACCCTTTGGACATTTGGGTGTCATGTGTACCTTTTAAAAAGATTAGCATTAAAATATTATTTTAATAGCAAAACCTTGTAGAGCTCATAACTTTTGATCCGTAGCTCGGATTAAGGTGATCTTTTTTTTGAAATTGTGTATTTTTTCGAGATCTACGCATTGGTGAAATTTTTATACACATATTTCAAATGTAAAAGGTACTATTACTCATTGTAATATTTACATGCACTCAATTATAAAGTGCCAAATTCGGGAGGGTGTTGTGATCACTTGTGGATGTAATTTTAGTTGAGCCTGATGTCCTAAAATTTTGGGTATTACATTCTTATATCTATGGGTGTATACATTTATATCTCTCTTATTTGTTGAGATATTTTGGATATGTATTTTTGACACTTTTTTTTTGACATGGTGACAGTCTCTCTTGTGGGGGAGCTATTCTGGTGGAGCCCAGTGTTAGTTTGTTAGTGTTTGAGTAGTTGATTTTGGCAACTCATACAAATCTGTGGTATCACTCTACTCATTCAGCAATATGGGAGGGTGTGGTGTTGATACTGCTTCTTTGGGTTTCGTGTCCTTGCCTTGTTACCTTGGCTTTTCTTGGATCGTGGCACTCCTATTTATTTGGATCTTGTGTCCTTGCCTTGTTGCCTTTGTTTTTATTGGATCGTGACACACCTATTTGTAGTAGTTGATCAAATTATGTTTGGTGTTTGTTTTTCACTTTCGACATCACTCCATTGACAGTCTCCTTATATGGAGCTATTCTGGTGAAGCCCAGTGTCAGTTTTTTTTGAGTTATATGATCGAGCAGTGGATTCAGACCATAGTGCGCACCACACTTCTTCAACATTATACGAGTTTTTGGAGCCGAGCTTATGAGGATATCTTGCAGTAGGATTTTTTCTCTACTTTGTTATTACTAGTTTTGGGTACCTTGCAGTGTCCATTTTTCCCAGTTGTTGTACGTGGGTACCTCATCAGGCCTTTTTGTCAGGACCCAACTTCTTTTCCACCCACCTAAGCTATGCTTACGGGAGGGTGTTAGTGTAGGTTATTATTTATCCTTTTGTTTATTTATTAGGATAATTCTTACACTTGTGTTAGCCCTACACTTATTGGGTTAGCTTACTTAGGTGTACTAGTTGTGTGGAGTTAGCTTACTAGTTGTGTTGAGTTAGCTTCTCAGTTATGTGGAGTTAGCTTACTAGTCTTTTGGAGTTAACTTAACTGCTAGTATCAGTTAGTGGGAGTTCTTCACCACTGATTTAGGTAGTAGCTACACTTCCCTTCTCCTATATGTACATCTTTCTTATTGAATAATTCAAGTCATTTTATTGTAATGTATTGAGCATTATGGATTATGATGGATTTCTATATATGGTATTTTAGCTCTTTTGCTTTACAAATCTAATGTGGTGTGTTATTATCATCTGAGATCGCGGCTTGGACCAATATTCTTATCGTTACTTTCAATCTCCTTAGATTTTCATTTTTCGTGCTCCACTATGATGGCCAATGCTTCACATTTCCATTTTTTCCAACCCTATGCAGCCTCTAGAACTTTTTGAATCAGCTAAGGCTTATTACCCTCTCTTTGCAATTAGTTTTTCATTATTTATCACTTAGCTGCTTGGGTATAATTTTTGTATTTCATTATATATTCATTTAATGAAATATTGCATTTAGATTAGGATCTTATTCACAATTTATCCTAATTAATTGGTTATATGTAAATTATTTGGTTGGGAAACAACAATGTTTAATTATTATTAACAAAAAAATTGTTCTAATTTTTAAGAGTAACGTAGGTGAAAATTAGGTACGACATATACCCAAAATAAAGAGAGGTATCCTACTATTATTTGGAGTGAAGGTAGGTCAAAATAGTGATTAAACCAAGGAACATAACATAAATAAGACAAAGTAATAGAATAAATAAATCATATGTATACTTTAATATAACAATGAATGGCCAAACATTCACACAACAATAAAATTGAAATAAAAGACAAAGAATGGTTAGAGATACTTACCTATTGTGTGATAAATAATTCATTGAACCTCCCAAAAAAAAAAAAAATGAGATAAAATTGCTATGGGTGAAGAAGGGAAAGATCAATAAAAAAATCAATTCCTAAGTCAATGTGGTGACCCAAATTCAAAAAGGGAAAGACATAGTGGTGACCCAAAACTTTAATTCTAAAACTAGATGCAAATACCTGTGCAAATATCAAATATGAAAGTAAATTATGATGTATTGTTTAATGTTTTATTGATACTAATTAAAAATGGAGACATGTATATATACATAACGTGATTGATCATGGTCAATCATGTTGACCATAGGAAAAAAATCCCTATAGAATTGATTGTGGTCTATCATGGTTGATTTGGGGATAAACCTAAGGTCAAGGTTGTAAATCAATGGGGAATATGGAAAAATAATAAAGGAATCTTGAAAAAAGTTAAGGATGAATGAAAGTGATGGGGAAACTAGGAATGAGTGTAAAAAGGTGGACAAAATTGAGATAACACATTAACAAAAGAGGAAACAAAGTGATGATATGGTACATATGGAATAAAAGATAACATAGTGATATCTATTAAATGATGTGGTTTATCCCACATGAACAAGTATGATTACACCCTAATCTTGACAGACCCCTTATATCACTTGATTAGGAGGATAATATATTGGAAAACCATCCATAAGTGAATAGATTAGCAAGCGTAAAAAATGAGGTGTATACATATGATAAAATTTAATATATTGTATGTCATAATATTGAAACACAAGATGATCTTTAGATAAATATTAATGTACATCCTAAAATAAAAATTATATGCTAAAAATGAAGCAACAATGTAAGTGTAATAAATAAATAATGAACTCTACTAAATGAAATATACCTACCTCATGCTTACCTTTTAGTATCGCATGGATTACCTGTGGTGGGCATAATTTCTTCTTATAACTTTGAAGAAGCATGTCGGGTCCCTAAAATATTGGATGAGTACAAGAAGGCACATGGGCACGCAAGGCCTATTTTAAGAAGGGTGCGCAAGGAGAAAGCATGCATGACAGGGTTTTAGAAGGGTTTATTAGAACAAGTGGCACGTGCACGCAATGCATAGGAAAGGTTTTAGGACCTAGCCATATTTGGGATTTCAGGTAGAACATGGGGAAAGCATGACCTGACTGTTTGTGCATATGGAGTGGATAAGGTGCCAGCATGGCAACTTGGAGCCCACGAAAGGAATATACCATGTGATAGAAGATTCCAGAAGGTCATCATGGTGAAGAATGAAGAGCTCGATTCTGAAGAAGCATGCTCCCATGGAGGACCACTTGGAAACTTGGAAACTGATCTACAAATTTAGAAAGGCATGACGGTGATTGCTAAGGCTATATATACAAGTGCCTGGTAGAAGAAAGATATCCTGGGAATGGAAAAGAGGTGAAGCTATGCAGAAATACTGTGAGAGTTCTATGGGTTGGGATTAGAGGATCTATAGGAGTATGATGTATCAAGGGGATGGGTCTGAATATTTTTCTTTGTACTATGAGGGGCTTAAGTCTAGTTCTGATGCATGAAATTGGTCTGCACTATTATATGGATCTGTGATAGCCTTAATGAATGTAATGTGATTACCAAACATATTTAATATGGATATATGTGGTTCTATTTTTACTTATATCTGTATGGATCAGTTTTATATATATTTCATATGAGTGGGTGTAAACCCCTATGCATTTCCTTTTTTTTTTATTCGGATCTATGTTTTGTAATGCTTTTCTTATGTAAATGAATACATTAGTCTAGAATCTCATTCTGAACTCTAAGATGAATGTATGGTTCATTTCTATTCTCTTCACTTAAGTCTCTATTGTAAATAATGAATCATCACAAAAATCACATAAAGGAGGGGCTCAACACCCACACATGCCTCGGGTGAGTGCCCAACACCTATTGGGTGATAGGCCGATGCGCATGGGATTTCCTTGTTATTTGAAAGGCATAAAAATGACTACATCTTGGTTCTATTTTGGAACCCTATTTTTGAATTTTTGTTAGAAATGACATGCATTTTTGTCCTTGTGATGTGTAATGACAGAGTGCCTAACTTTAGAAATTGTTGAAACATGGTTCAAGAGCATAGAGGATGAGTTTTCTCAAAGATTTAGCATTGGACCTAAGTTCAATGTATGTAGATGGGTAGAAGAGAACATATACCATGAGTTGTATGAGACATTATTTTTTTGCTTCCAAGTAGAGCTATATGAATGGCTTTCAGCATTTTCATCTAGATCAAGTTGATACTATAGATTGTGCATGTGGACCCAAGATGACTATCAGAGGCTACAGGATGTAGATCTAACTTGGATGCATGTTATTAATCACTGGTGGAAGGGAGTGCTAGCCAGTTACACTTTAGAATACACCATTTTGACATATTCTTTCCCATAAGTTTCTGAGTTTGAGTTTCTAAGGGATCCTAGAGGATCATTTTTGGGTGTTATTCGTATGGCTATGAAGATATTTGTCATTACTTTGAGTTTAGAAGCATTCCCCATGGCTGGCTAAGCTACTCTAAGTGATGGGAGAGGAAGCTATAGTGGAGGAAGATGGTAGACATTACAGTTTCCTTAGAGAATCTCATGAAAGGGAAATGAATAAATAACATGAGGTTGTAAGTGTGATGGATTTATGGAGGAAAACATTACGAGAACGTGTTTAAATTCATGTGGAGGATGTGGAGCTTGAGAAGTTTGTGTTACCCCATCTTGGAAAGCATGGGAGAGAGGCCCCTTCAACTTCTAATGAAATTTATTCACATGGAGAAAGAAGATCCATCAGCACACATCTGAACCCACCTGGTGACCAACCCCTGCAACTTGGTTTTCCAAATCAAGGGATAAGTATTGATAACCTAGTTAGAATCAGTGGGAGTGATCAATCGATGCCCAAGAGATATAATTTTTCATTTGGAACATCCATGGATGCACGTACCATTACGGTGTTTCGAGAAATTTTTGGGCAAAGTGCAAGTACACAAGGTTTGGGAAATGCACAGGAGTGGTGCAAGATGCACTTCTAGAAGTGGAGCAATATCGTAGACCATTGGCATGTAGTTCAGTGGAATGTTGGGGACACTAGGTGTAACCAATTGAGGCCCATTTCTAGATACAAGATGATCGGAGGTGGATTTGGTGGATCTCGAAGGCACATGACCTAGTGGATCCATTGGATCTGGACAAGGAGGAAACACTAGAGGGAACTAGGGATCTGGATTAGGAGGCAGGGGCCTCGGTCACCTCCTAAGGTGTTCTTTGAAAGGTCTTTACACTAACTAGATTAACAAGGTATAGAGGATGCCATAGAACACGTGTAGAAGTGTGAATTACTATGGCATGCGAAGGGGATCACTACTCGAAGTAGAAGGAAAGTCAATTTGTAAAAATTTTGCAAGGGCATGTGCATAGCTGGTATAGGAAGTATGATCCCCATCGGACGGTGGTGGATTACATTGCATTGAAGAATGCATTCTTAGTAGATTTCCATATACCCGAGTTTGATTGGAAGAGCATTAGTGCTTTGAAGGAGATCCAACAGGGAATGGAAGAGAGTGTGTGGGAGAAAGATGCATGGTTTAAAACTCTCCTGTCAAAAATTTTATATGAAATTCACCCTTCACAACATGCTAAATGGTTTATTGGAGGGTTGATCACTCCATTTAGGAGGGCATTGTCACATAAAACATTAACTAACCTGCACAAGGCTTTAGAGGTTGCCTTACGCACTGAAGAAGTTACGAGCATTGATACTGGTGTGAGACCTTTTCTAGAGGCTCAAATCACTACAATGGCCAAGAAGTTAGAGAATCCATATGGAAAATCAACACATGAGACTTGTAGTGGTCTTTTGTGTGTAGATTTTGAAGTAAAGAGGCATGATAAGGATAGTTGCCCCAAAAATCAAGTATGTGTCATGGTAGTAGATTATGAAATTTATCATGGGGACCATGATACGAGTAGGTGTCCCTTATTACAATGCACAATCTAGAAGAATGTATCTTGCTACTACAAGATCCACACCTCTATAATGCATGATATTAAGGAATGTAGGCTTATTGACCAAATCCATGAGGCCATTGATCATGGTGTGCACTAGACCAACCTTGCCGGGGAGTTTAAAGGAATATGATCACCGTTATGAAGTACACACGAGATGGAGGGTGCATGGGAGAGGATTTTGTAGAGGATTTTTGTCGCGATAGAAGTGAAGGAGGGAGAAGTGAGTTCCCATGAGGAACCTACTATAACTGTGGATCTACAGAACATTATAGGTGCGAGTGTCCAAATTTATTACAGTGCTCATGGTGCGGGAAGAAGCATAAGTATGAGGAGTGCCCTAAGTTGTTTGAGAAAATGAGCTAGCAAAGCGGAAGGAAAAAGGTCATTGGGATGGTGAGTATAAAGAAGGACGACACACAGTGGATGCCTAGAGTGGCGTGTGAGTCAGGGTTAGAACCTATTTTGGTGACAACATGAGTAGAGGTTACACACACCAAGGAGGTACCAAGGAAAAAGAATCTAGTCTCAAGAGAAGAAGTGGTACATGGGAAGTATCCAGACCCTTCCCATCAGAAGGAAGTATATCAAGAGACAATGGATGTCATTCAGATTTTGCAAGGAGAAATCTAGTGTCTAAAGGAGCAGTCCAGGTAGCAGGAGCAAAGAAGGAATGTTGAGGCTTTGCAGAAGGACCTAGATGAGGTCAAGGAAGTGTGCAAAATGTTAAGGAAAGATAATATTATTCCCTTTATAGGATAATGACTACGAGAGAAGGTACTACACTCCAAAGAAAAATGTGAAAGGAAGGTGTTGCATGTAAACCTCCCTCCCCATAGCCTTGACTATGAAAAATAGATCACCTTGAATGCAGTTGTGGATGGTTGGTGTTGAGTATCATCTTAATTGACATGGGATAATAGGTCAATGTTCTTACATTATATTCTTGGAATCAAATGGGAAGGCCTGCATTATAGCCATCTTCAAATGTGATGTATATGAAAAAAACTACGGTAATTCCTATTGGAGTATTGAAGGATGCGGTGATAACTATTCAGGGGCCAAGTTTACTAGGGAATTCAAAGTCTTGGTGCTCACCGAGGAAGACAATTTTCTAGCATTACTTGGGTACCGTGGTCTTTATAAGAACAAAATTGACTGTGGTCCAACAAAGGATATATCAGTTTTGAGAAAAAGAAAGAACAGGTGATCATCCCTTTAACGTATGGGAAGTCGGTGCCTTATATTGAACCTTTGGGAGAAGAGGTCCTCGATAGAATTTATGTGCACACCATCAAAGACCTGAAGATAATCCACCCTACAAAAGGAGTTATCCAATTTGAGGATGCTCAATCTATGAGTGATACAACAAGCATGACATGTGACAATTAGGTGCATGGGACCTATGAGTTAATCGGAGTAATAATTGAGGGTTACGTAATAAGAGTGACCAAGGTGCATTCACTCAAACACCTAGGAGGAAATAAGTTTCCAAGTTACTCTAGAGAGGGCATACCACGAAATTTTCTTACGAGGACATAGAAGCTCAATGGAAGAGTGAGGATGAAAGAAGGGAGATGTTTAACTATGTCCTGCTCGAGATTGTAGCACAATGGTTGGATACACACCATGAGAGTCTCTTAGAATGGAACAAAGTTAGGATTTCCTTATCTTTTAGATTCTCTAGAAGCAACACACCCACTGTCATCCAATAATATCATGGCAAGGAGCTCACCTTGTTCCAAATCCAATCTTGTGAGAAGGCCTGGATAGGAGGCGCAAAGGCCTTACCACCATCATTATTTGTGTATAAGTTGTATTCCACACTACAAGGTTGTGCACATACATGGTATATCCATTTAGAAACATGCCACCAGATGGGAAATTGGTAGGAGATGACAACTATTCTCATCCAAGATATTGAATATCAGAGCACAAATCCATCAGTGGATAAGGTGTTGCAAGTGATCAAGCTCCCTACGATGGGGAATAATGCCATAACAGAAGATGTGCTACTATATTTTTGTTGGTCTGAAAATCTGTCGCTTGGGCAGATCTATGGATAAACGAGCCAACAGTGTGCAGGGCATAGCCCCTCTTTGAGTCAGCAAAGCGAAACTGGTTTATTGCTATTCTACCAGTAGGAATCTATGCAAGTCTCACAAATTCTGCCTTCGGGGGTTTGGGATCTCATCCCAGTAGGGGTGTTTCCAACTGTGAAAAGAAAGGAAAGGAAGAGGGGATGAAGAAAGAGCAGGTCCGAAGGGAGAAAAGAAATGAATTCCAAAGCAGAAAGGTCAGAAGGTTTATGTTTTGGGATTGGTAGTAAACAGAGCCAAACCTACTTACATAAACGAGCAAAGCAATACTGATGATAAATAAATGACAATAAAAAACGGATCGGATCCATGAGAATAAACACATAGATCTAACGTAAGAAAGATCCAATGCACATAACACATGTATTCAACACAAATTCTAAATATTGTATTAATATTTTCCTTCTGTTACAAAAAGCTCAAAGTCTTTCCTCCTCACTTCTATTTTTCATCTGAAAGATATTCATCCATAATACAACAAGTATTGGGGTATTTATAGAAGAAGAAGAGAAAAGAAGGCAAAAAGAAGCCAAAACTTATCTACAAAGATATTTACAAAATATCTAAAAGTCATGTTGACTTTTTACAACTTGATGGATGACATCATCCCATGATGCAACATGGATGATGTCATCATTTGTATCAATGTACTTCAGATATTCTCGAAAAGAAAGCTGAAGAAGAGAGAGAGAGAAGAAGAAGAAGAAGAAGCTACTCGTCGTCGTCATCCTACGGCCGAAAGGGGTGGACTACTTTTGTTGTTGCTCAGGTGACGAGATATGGAATTGAGAGCGGTATTCCATAAACTTGTTGATCATTGGCCCTAGCTTATCCTGGGAAGGATCCTTGTGCCTATCACTGATCACCGCACAAGTTTCCCGCTCATCTGTGAGTTTCTCGGGGAGCTTGGAATAGTCTTTTTCCACTTCGATGAGTAACCCAATGAAGTCTCGGCAGGCCAGCAGGTTTTTGACAGACTCCGTGTCAAAAGTGACCTATGGCCCCATCCCTTGAGAAATGATCTCTTTAAAGATCAGGGTGGTTTCATCAGCTTTCCTTAAAGTGAAGGAAAGAGTAAGTAACCCTGGAAACATGTTAAGAACGATCCATTCCATTTGATGCATCGCGTCAGGGCTTCTTCCTTCACTTTGTCAATCTTTTCTAAGACAAATTCCAGCTGATCCACACGGTAGTCAGTGGACATGATTTTGTTGAGGGCCACAGGATGGCCGAAGACGCCGAACATAACAGATCTTTGACTGAAGCAATCGAATATTTGTTGGAAGGTCTTGTGCCATGATCTAGCATGTTCCAGCTCTTGATATGGGCCCCTTAACGCTTGGAGCTCTTTATTCACCTTATTGATGTTCAAATACAAGTTAGAGAACTCGGCGATTACTTTTTCACTGTCTTTGATGATTTGGCTCCTCCAAGTGGAAACGGTCATACCCTGCTCACCGATTTTTGCGTACTCATTAATTTTCTCTGGCTGAGAAGCTCAGAAGTCTCGGCGGGAGTTGGGAGGCGCACTACCCATCTTCTGTAAGGCTTGGAGTAGATATTTGTTTTGCTCTTTCAATTTCCTTTTCTCTTCTTTTTCTTTTGAAGCTTCTTGCAGAGGGCATCAACTACAGAAAGGGCTTCCCCTGAAGGCTTTCAGAAGATGTCCCCATTGTGACTTGGGTCACAGTAAAATCTGTCGGAGACAGATCCTTTTTCTCCTTGAGGGGATTGGGGTACGTGATCTCCATAACCCTCTCTCCCGCAACACTTTAAGAGAAGCATGTGACGGGCTTCTGCTTCTTTGCCCCCTTAGATGGGATTACTAGAAAATTCCATCGGAGCGATAGGAACTTTCCTTTGTTGCTTTGACTTAGCTCTTGGGAGATCAGTGGACCTATGGGAGAAGGGCCGGAAATGGAAAAGGGGGCAGCTACAGTAGTGGAGGGGAAAAACGTGGAGACACGTGGGGGCGGCATGGAGAGAATAGCTGAAGAAGTGCCCACGGGAGGAAGGGAAACTACAGCTGCAGAAGACATACGAAGGGAAGGGAGCACAGAGATGAGGGAAGAAATGGAGGAGGAAAGATCCGCAAGGGAAGAGAAGATAGACGAAGAAGTGGGGGAGGAGTAGAAGAAGGGGAGA
Organism: Taxus wallichiana var. yunnanensis; assembly: GCA_018340775.1. Taxonomy (NCBI): domain Eukaryota; kingdom Viridiplantae; phylum Streptophyta; class Pinopsida; order Cupressales; family Taxaceae; genus Taxus; species Taxus wallichiana. Next base: position 401,385,654 of record CM031235.1, read on the forward strand.
GGACATGACCAAAGGAATGGACGCTTGAGTCACTCGAGGAGGAAGGAAGGGAAGAAGAAAGGATAGAAGGGACCTCGATTCTTTGTAGTAATGCCGACATCCCGAGTGGATGGGCCTATTGGAACATCCTCTTACGCTTTTTTCTGGCGAAGCGAGTTATAACTGTTCGGGTGCCGTGGAAGGAGGACTCATTTGGAGCTTCTTCCAGAGTGGTCTTTGGACTCACCCTCTATTCCTTTGCCCTTGTGTTTAGGCTACTTTTTGGATCGAGGAGGTGCGTTACCCAATGGGGAGGTTGTGAAATCAACCCCGAGGTAGATTAACCCTTTCATCCGGCACGATGCTCTCTGTCTGCACTGAGTCTCCTTGATCCTCTCCTCAATCTTCGAGGTGCCTTAGTTCTATCAATAGCTGGAAAAGGCCAATTGTCCCCATCCGTGTTAGTATATACTTGGTCTATTTCATCCTCCATAGTTTGGAAGCCTTTGGGGACAATTGCTACCCCATATTAGATGATTTTTTCCAAGGCTAAGCGAGAATGATCCTTTCTCCGAGCTCAACCTCATGGATGGCGTCGATGTAGATGTCCTCGATCCGAGGGACATGGATTGGATCGAGCTTAGCCCTTGAGACAATTCCTTGGATCGAAGGTAGGCTGGCCAGAAATCATGTCTCAAATTAAGCGGCTCCGGCTCTCTGCGAACATGTCCTTTGCCTTGTGGTGGGTAAGGCATGTATATCGGCCTACTGTGAGGGGGAAAGGAGTTCCACCCTCCTTTCTTTTAAGGAACTTTTTGTGATATGTAATCAGCTATCTTGACAGCTCCAGCAAAATTAGCTTGGGCCCAGCATACCTCGGCAGTCTGGTCGGCTCTCCTAAGAAGTTGGCCGCCCTCAGATAGGTGAATGTGGGAAACTGGGTGAACAAGGCCCCCCGTTTCTCAGTAGCTACCACTATGCTTTTGGTCGTACGACCGTAAGTCATATTTGGCCTCAAGAGGTAGATGATGTGATAGAAAAACACATCATTAATCTTTGTGGATTTAGAGATGCTATTCTCCAGCCTCAATTCTAGGTAGTACTCATATATTTTGACCTGTGGCCAAACTCCACTTTCGCATCGGGCACAGGTAGTCTCTCGATGCCGCATAGACAACATAAGAGTTCATGTAGAATCTTCCCGTTATAAGAAATTGTTGAAGCTACTCAGAGATTGTGCTGCTTATTATCTCTCCCCAGCAAAAGCGCTGATCGGGCATATTCTTGTTCATGGTCTCTAAGTACCGCAACATCCATTTATGGAAAAAGTGGGTGTCAGGAAGCCCGAACACTCTGCTCAGGAATGTGATAGTGTCGCTGAGCTCCTCTGAGAAGTTGCTACGGTGGATGGTTTGAGGCCATCGGGTCACCACCTTTTTATTCTTTAAATAGACCTCGTTCATCAGCTGCATAAACTGATTTTCGTTATCATCCCAGGCCTTAATACAATCCTCTCGGTGTGCCACAAAGTGCCAGTGATGAGGGATGCCGAGTATTATTTCAAAGTGGCGGGCAGTGAGGTTAATGACGACCTCGCCCTTGTCATTTACGACACATCTTGTGTCCTTGTTGTAGCACTGGGCGACCACCATCATGAATTCATTGTCGGCCATGGCTGATCGGGATTCCTCCGTGAAGTGTAGGGCACTACTATCGGTTTGTCCATCCATGGACTTCTCGTTACCTTTTGAGTTCTTACCGGAATTCCTCCATATCAATGTGGCCCAACTATGAGTCCACGATATCTAGGTCACATTCGGCACCGGGAGTCGGGCATTCGATTCTCGATACTTGTATTTCATCTCTTCTTACGTAAGTTTGGCCTTGCCTTTGGATTTGGTAGGTCTCGCTTGATGTAGACATATGTTCTTTCGAGCTTAGTTGCTGTTGATCTGCATGAAGAAGAAGCAAGACCCAATCCAAAAAGGTTGTATTAGCCATTTGATCTTCCTTGAAAGGTTAATAGAAGAAAGAGTTAGTGATTTTGAGGCTCAGGGCACATGGCGCATGAAAGCTGCAGCTTACAGGGCTAAATAGGTAAGGCGCACAGAAAAGAGGTGTTGCAAAGGTTAAATCGGTGCAAAGGTGCATGGCACATGGATCTTTAATATACATTTTGTAAAGGGCGCATGGTGACATTGTGTTACATGGAGACAGGATGCGCCAAGGGCGCATAGATTTTTCATGTTGCATGGGGATTTGGTGTGCCCTTTGGCACATGTATGGTTTGTGTAACAGGAACTTTTCGTCCACCAAAGGCAACATGGCGCGGCGCACGTAGAGTTTACACAAAATGATGTTTTTGCAACAAGGAAGGTGCCTGTGCCTTCGAAACTTTGTACTTAGCGCGGATTAAGCTGATGTTGCACAAATGCAGGGTGCGCCAAGGAGGCACATGTATACGTGATGTAACAAATAAGGTTGAGGCGCCTAAGGAGGGCGCAAGGCTAGCACTTGCAGCATGCGAAGGAGGCGCGCCTTGAGGGCGCAAAAGTTCTTAATGCAACAGGCATGATGGGTGCGCCATTGGCACAAATTTTGATCATGTTGCGGGGTGAGGTGATGATGTGCAAGGCGAAAAGAAAAAACAGTCTCTTTTTAGAGCTTAGATTATCCTCAGAGGGGTCTTTTCACATGGTTTAGCTTCTTTTCTCATTTCTTTTCCAAGGTCATTTGGGTAATAAAATGGTTTAATCAAAAGGGATTTACACCATGCTTTTAGAATAACTTCCTCTACCGGTAGATCGGAAAGAGGAGAAAAATATGGAAAGATAGCAAGGCGGGGGCCGGATCAATATTTCACACCCAAAACCAAAACAATAAGCATACAAAGAACCAAAAATGCAAACACATGAAAGAGATAATAACCTCTTACCGGATTAAATAGTGAAAATTGTGTAAACAGGTCCACAACGTTGAAAAAGCGACAGGGCGGTGGTGTGACAGTCGAGAGAATAAAACGTGATGCTCGGAGATAATGACATTTGCAGTGTGTAAACACATATATATATATGCGAGTCGGTAATAAATGCACCACCAACCTTGTAAAGGGTGCATGAAAATTACTGACGAAATAGGAAAGCATGCGCCCTTTGGCACACCAAAGCATTTTCCAGCATGGAACTAAGTGCGCCCTTTGGCGCACCAAAAGAGGTGTCAACATGATATTATGTGCGCCAGTGGCGCACCAAAAGGAGGTGCAACAAAAGGTGTGCTAACACGAAGGCGCATGCGCCTTGGCACATGCAGGGAAGACTTAACATATCAAGGCTCACCAAAAGATGTGTTGACACAGGAAAATAGGCGCCAAAGGTTTTAAAGGGGGTGCACCAAAAAGTGATGTTACATAGCAATTCCATGCACCCAACCAAAAAGACCAAAAAAATGACTAAGTTCGGAAAACCAGATTTCGGACAAGGGATTTTGCAACGTTCAACGCATGAGGATCCCTAATGAGGATCGGAACAAAATTTTCCGTATGGTTATCGGTAAAATTTCCCTTGTCAATTTTACAGGATAACAGCTGGCTCTTTCTTGGGACTGTCCCTGAGCAAACTTGGGGGTAGAGAATCCTAGATCTCATGTGCCTATCCATTGGGTAGAGTCAAAAACAAGGGTGACCGGAGGAGAGTAAAAGAAACACACAACAAACCGAAAGAAAACACATGACGAAAACAAACACACAACCAAAGAAAACTGTACAAAGAAGAGAGCAAGCTCTACTTCTTGAAAATTTCCAGGTGTTGCCCGCTATAAGGAAGTGGGAGCTCGGTTCCATCCAGATATGAGAGATAGAAACTATTCTCTCTGTTGAGCTGCTTGATCTTGAAGGGCCGTCTCCACAGGGAATCAAACTTTCCGTGCATGCCCTTCGGCTCTCTTCGCTTGTCCCACAAAAGGACGAGGTCTCCTACTTGAAAATCCCTTTGCTTTGATTTTTTATCGAATAATCTCTTGACTTGATTCTAATGTTTGGTGATCCTGTCGACCACTCTTACTCTCTTTTCTTCGAGCTCTGTCAGATACATGATTCTCTTTTCAAGAGAATTTTGGAAAGTTTCATCTTCGATAGCTCATGCCAAGCGCAGAGCAGGAAGTTCAGCAGAAATGGGAAGCTCGGCATCAGTGCCATATAACACTTGAAAAGGTGACATGCCGAGAGACCTCTTGGGAGTAATACGATCGGCCCACAAAGCGTCGTACAAAGACTTGTGCCACATTCGCTGATTCTCATCCACTAGCTTTCGTATGATGGTCACCAAGTTCTTATTACTGGATTCGCCTGACCATTTCCCTGAGGGTAATAATCTGAGGCGTGAGCCAAAGTTATTCCGTATTCATAGCAAAAGCCAATAACTTCCCGTGAGGAGAAGTTAGAAGCATTATCAGCAATGATTTTGTTTGGACCGCCAAACCTGACAATGATATTTTCTTTAATGAAATTACAAACCACCTCAGAAGTGGCATGCTTGACAGGTATGGCTTCCACCCACTTGGTGAAGTAATCCATTGCTGTAAGGACATAGTTATGTCTGGCACTCGATTGAGGATTGAGTACACCAATAAAATCAATTCCCCATTACCTAAATGGTTTGTTGACAATGACAGGCCTAAGGGGAAAAGCAGCCAACTTCGGCTTGCCGACGAATTGCTGGCACGGTTCACACTTTGCCACCCAGGTGGCTGTATCTTGGAAGAGTGTCGGCCAATAGTACCTGGCTCGGATGATCTTATGTGCTGTCATGGAGGAAGAGAAATGACCCCCATAGGCTGAATTATGAAAAATTTCGAGTAACTTCACCTGTTGTGGTTTGTCAACACATCGCAAAAAGACGCCATCTATCCCACGTTTATATAAACTGTCATCCCAGATGACATATTTAGCTTCTCTGAGGTTTATAGTGTGCTTCTCCTTTACAATTAGGTGCATTGGGCATTCGTCGTAGGTGAGGAAGAAAGCGATATCGGAATACCATTCATCGCTAGTCGCAACAAATAGGACTAGAGGCAGTGAATCGGTTTTTCCAGCCAATCCTGTGCTTCATCGGTGTAGTCACCCCTTTCATCAGGGTTTTCTGAATCTTTGTTTTCAGCCATAAGCTGACATAGGCCCTTGCCCCTTACCAGCTTGGTTGGTTTAATATCTAGGTCATACTCCTGGACCTTTGCGATCCAATTTCCTCGCAAGCTTCCTAACTCTTGTTGAGTTAGAATTGATTTCACCGCCGTGTCAGGGACCAGCACCACCGTATGAGAGTTTAGAATGTAATACCTGAAATTCTTCACTGCTTTGACAATGGCGAAGGCATGCTTTTCCAGTTGAGACATTTTTAGTTCGTGAGGCTTGAGGGGAGAGCTCATGAACGCAATCGGAGATTCAACATCCTCCGAATTCTTTTGCATCAAGATTGCGGACACAGTATGCTCAGATGCGTAACTATACATGATGAAGTCCTTGGAGAAATCGGGACATACCAGGACTGGTGCATGAGCAATGGAAGCTTTTATTTCTTCAAACGACCTTTTCCCTTCTTCACTCCATCTGAAAGTTGGTGACCCTTTCATCATGTTCAATATGTGATGAGTTTTCTCAGCAAAGTCAGGAACAAAACGCCTGAGAAAGTTCACCTTTCCGAAGAAAGAATGAACACCAGTCTTGCTTGTAGGCAGAGTAAGGCTTTGAATAGCCTTAACTCTTTCGGTATCTATCTTTGTTCCTTCTTTGCTAACCACATGCCCTAGCTTGACTTTCCTTTCGTGACTCCAAAAACGGACTTTTTGGGTTTAGGGATATCCCATGTTCTTGGCACTGCCAATACTTGCTCCAAATGATCACAATGATCATTTCATTGTTTAGAGAACATGGTTAAGTCATCTAGATAAACCACAATGACTTTCCCCATCATACCTTTGAATGCAAAGTCCATGGCCCGCTGAAAAGTGGTGCCAGCATTAGTTAGGCCAAAAGGCATCCTGCTGTAGGCAAATGTACCCCAGGGAGTAGTGAATGCTGTTTTAAATTGATCTTCAGTGAAACCTCAATCTGATTATAGCTGAAAAACCATCAAGCATGGACAGCATCTCTGATCCAGTTACTGCTTGCAGAACTTGATCCATTATCGGAAGTGGGTAGTTGTCTTTCAAGGAAGCCTGATTCAAATTGCGAAAGTCTACGCATATGCGTATCTCGCCATTTTTCTTGCACACTGGCACAATATTTTCTACCCAAGTACTGTGATGAATAGGAAAGATGATTCTCACATCCAGCATCTTCTGAATTTTGGCCTGGATAGTACCCGAGATCTTAGGATTATAGTGCCTCTGCTTTTGGCGAAAAGCTTTGACATCTTCTTTCAATGGGATGTCATGTTGGACGTCCTTTGGCTTAAAAGACTTTAGATCGGCATAGGACCATGCCAATACATCCATATATTTCTTTAGCAACTTGAAAAATTTCCGCTTCTCTTCAGGCGTGCAACATTTTCCAATGTTCACAAATTATGGGTGCTCTACCGAACCTATATTGACCGGTTCGGTTTCTGGGGATGAGTCAGGGTTATCTCACCTCTTCTTTTTCACAAAACGGTCATGCCTGTCGAACAACCGCTCTAGAGAAACCAGGCCCTTTGGAATTTTATTTCCTTTGAGTGACATATATGCCGTCGTTCCCTTGATTCTTTATGTCTTGATCGGTGGTGATTCACGGCAAGTGGAAGTAGATCCTTCAAAGTGCAATTCTTTAAAATTTTCCGCCTTCTCTAGAAAGGCAATGAGTTGATTATTGTCATTGAATACTTGCCAGTCTTTGAGAATTGTCTAGCATGCTCGGGCGGAAAACCACCTCAATGGTGTATTTTTTTGTTTTCAAACACAGGTGAGGGAGCATGAGGGATGCTGAAACAACCAATGAATCGGCCATGTCATTTTGGGCTCTTGGAATGGATTCAATCGAAAAAGCGTCAAACTCTTCAATGCTGTCCTATACTGCATTACAGTAATGCCTGAGCCTTTCATTCTTCACTTGGTAAATCCTTTTAACTTGATTCACAACTAGCTTCGCATCGCCTTGCACTTTGATTCTTAATCCCTCTTTCTTTTGCGGCTTGCATGCAAAGTAACAAAGATTCATACTTAGCAAAGTATTATTTGTGTTAAAAAACTGCAACTTGAAAGAGAGAGGAATGACTTCTTCCTCGGGAGATATTAGCACGGCTCCGGCGCCACATCCACTGGTTGCGTAGCTACCATCGAACTGCAAGGTCCAGATCTTATTAAGATCTCCTTCTTGAATGAGAACAACCATTTTGTTAGACTTGGTAGACAAGAAATAGTTCCCCATTCCTGATGATTCAAAAAGGATTTGAGCTTTGGGGTCCTCAGAGCTAGTAACCAAGTACTTCTTTTGTGATTCCGGCTCCAAAGTCTACATTACACCTTTGACGGGAATTCTAGCTTTAGACCAGTCCATATGAATCTCTCCACCAACTTCACTGCAAAATCTTCTTCCCAGCAAAATTTCGTAGGCTACTGGAATGTCAGCAACGAGGACTGTCATCTTTACTCTCTTCTCCAGGAATGCCACAAATGCAAATTGCACATCTTTGATTTGGCCAATCAACGGAACCTACTTGGTTTCCAAGGAATAACATCTGCCGAAAGGCTTGGTAAGAGTGAGGCCCAGAGCATGGGCAACTTTTGCCGGCATGACGTTATCAGAAGCTCGGAATCAATTATGCAGTTACTCAACTTGTGACCATTGATTAGGAGGGAGAGATAGAAAGGCTCTATCTTGCCTGATGCCGATGTTGAAGCAACATTTATGTGGGATTCAGGGGGAGTGGAAAGGATTCCTTTTGGGGAAACCTGCTTAGATACAACAACTTGACTTTGAATATACTTGGTCAATCTTACAAGTTGTTCGGGATTTGACTGAAGATACTCAGCTTCAGACATTTGGATCTTGGTCTTTTTTGCATGATCTATGATATCAAATGCGGCCAAGGGTTGCGTTGGTGAAGGAATGAGTCCCTCACTTCACGATGGTGGAATAGGATTACTGGTCTTGGTAGGAATATGAGAGGACTGGTTTGGAGGAGAGATGGGGGGAAAGGATTTCCTTGTAAAAGATTTGCCAGGGAGTTGAGTAGGAAGAGGATTACCTCTTTTAGCAATGATCGGAGGCACGTTTGACATGGCCTTCTCCTGCTGGACATGGGCAGCAACTTCCGCTTCTTTTCCTTGCGAGTGGGTAAAAACAGCGTATGACTATCCGCTTGCATATCCCTGGGTACCCTCTTCTTCATCAGATTCCTCCTCATCAAATTCCATATACCCAATATTAGAGTCGCCAGTCGGTTCACCGACGTCCTAATCATCTTCGCTTTGAGACGAAGGTTCCTCATAATACTGCTCTCCTTCTTCAATTTCCACTAGAGCGTTGACCGGAGGGGCCTCAAGTGCCAACCACGGAGCAGTTGCGGGTAAGCGCGGCCTTTGAGAAACAGTGTTAGGAATGAAATTCCTCCGTGGAATATCCCGGTATGAGGAACTGGGGGAGGCCTGGGCCAACTGCTTCTTTAATGCAAGCAAGTCATTAGCCATCTTTTGAAAATTTGGATCAGACGAAGTAGTGGGCGAAGGGCCCAAAGATTTAGGATTGGATGATTCCTTTTTCAATTCACCAGATATTATCAAATTATCTTCTATTCGAATGGCAGTGGCTTGGGCGAGAATCAAGGTGGCCACTCGTTCTTGAAGGAGCAAGAAACTAACTTTCGAGCTCATAGTGTTTACGAAGAAACACTTTTGATTTTCGGTGTTGGAAGCATGGCTAGCGATAAAATGGGGACATCGGTGAGTGATCCGTGATAATAATACAAATGCATCTTACGAAGGTTTGTACCTATCTTCAAAAGCATCCCGCAAGGTGGCCCAACTCGTAATAGATCCGGCTGGCAAATGCTGAAACCATTCAGCTGCGGGCCCTTGTAGAGTTTCCAGAAAAAGGTGAACCGACACGTCCTCGTGAGTTACATCTAAGATCGCATGACATAATGAATGTAAATATGTGGGAATCCGTGCTTTGATTTCTACTCCTGTTGAATTTAGGAAAATTCTTTCGGTTTCCGTGAGGGAGTGCGTGAACTGGATGTGGTAAAGCCAAGGGACCCATAGCATTTCCCCATGGTACCGCCATTTGAAAAGCCGGAAAAAGAACACGAGCTGGAAGCACGGTTCCACTGAGCAGCAAGGTGCTACAAAGGGATGTGGATGCCCCTTGCGAAAGATGTTTCCTCCGTGGAGGTGAGACACTCCTGGATGACCGGTCGGTCGAGCTTAGCGTTGAAAAATGTGCCGGTGTTACACTGAAATTGTGCCTTTGAAGCAGATCGAAAGTAGGATCGACTTCTCCACGGGCTTTCCTGCTACGAGTAAATGGTTCACCCGCCAGCGTACCTCCCAGATCTGCGATGTTATGGAGCAGATTTAAAATTTCTTTTTGGTTGTACTTGCTGATTTTCTGGCTTTTCTGACAAAAACCAGCAGCATGTACCTTTCTAAATATTTAAAAATATCCTCTTCAGAAAACCGATTACGGTTAATGACAAATAACAACGAGGATAAAATGGCAGAGAAGATTAGTAAGCTGATTTTCGGATCTAATTTTGACTTTTTTCAAAGGGTTTCAAACTTTTGGTAAACAGTCAAAAACTCAGATCTATGGCAAAATACTGATTTTTATAAAAACTCAGCGAACTAAAGGTCTCCAACTAGGCCAGATCTATGGATCTCAGAAGAAAATTTTCAATTCAGAGCACTTTTGCAAATTTTTGGATTTTTAACAAAAAGTTCAGATTTGCAAACAGATAGTGATTTTTCTGATTTTTTCTGATTTTCTATCCTACCACTATCATAGATCTGATACATCTGTTCGTTCCCCAGCAGAGTCACCAAAAAATGTTGGTCTGAAAATCTGTCGCTTGGGTAGATCTATGGATAAACGAGCCAACAGTGTGCAGGGCATAGCCCCTCTTTGAGTCAGCAAAGCGAAACTAGTTTATTGCTTTTCTACCAAGGTAGGAATCATGCAAGTCTCACAAATTCTGTCTTCGGGGTTTGGGATCTCATCCTAGTAGGGGTGTTTCCAATCTGTGAAAAGAAAGGAAACGAAGAGGGGATGAAGAAAGAGCAGTCCAAAGGGAGAAAATAAATGAATTCTAAACCGAAAGGTCGGAAGGTTTATGTTTTGGGATTGGTAGTAAAGAGAGCCAAACCTACTTGCATAAACAAGCAAAGCAATACTGATGATAAATAAATGATGATAAAACAGAAGCGGATCCAACAGAATAAACACACAGATCTAATGTAAGAAAGATCCAATGCACATAACACATGTATTCAAAGACAAAGTCTAAATATTGTATTAATATTTTCCTTCTATTACAAAAAGCTCAAAGTCTTTCCTCCTCACTTCTATTTTTCATCTGAAAGATATTCATCCATAATACAACAAGTATTAGGGTATTTATAGAAGAAGAAGAGAAAAGAAGGCAAAAAGAAGCCAACACCTTATCTACAAAGATATTTACAAAATATCTAAAAGTCGTGTTGACTTTTTACAACTTGATGGATGACATCATCCCATGATGCAACATGGATGATGTCATCATTTGTATCAACGTACTTTAAATATTCTCGAAAAGAAAGCCGAACAAGAGAGAGAGAGAAGAAGAAGAAGAAGAAGAAACTACTCGTAAATCGTCATCCCGCAGCCAAAGGGGGTGGATTGCTTTTGTTGTTGCTCGTGTGACGAGATATGGAATTGAGAGCGGTATTCCATAAACTTGTTGATCATTGGCCCTAATCGATCACGGGAAGGATCCTTGTGCCTATCCGATCACCGCACAAGTTTCCCACTCATCTGTGAGTTTCTCGGGGAGCTTGGAATAGTCTTTTTCCACTTCAATGAGTAACCCAATGAAGTCTCGGCAGGCCAGCAGGTTGTTGATAGACTCTGCGTCAAAAGTGACCTCTGGCCCCATCCCTTGAGAAACGATCTCTTTAAAGATCTGGGTGGTTTCATCAGCTTTCCTTAAAGTGAAGGAAGGAGTAAGTAACCCTGGCGACATGTTAAGAACGATCCATTCCATTTGATGCATCGCGTCCAGGGCTTCTTCCTTCACTTTGTCAATCTTTTCTAAGACAAATTCCAGCTGATCCACCCGGTAGTCCAGAGTGGACATGATTTTGTTGAGGGCCCTGGGATGGCCGAAGACGCCGAACTTAACCAGATCTTCGACTGAACAGTCAAACATTTGTTGGAAGGTCTTGTGCTGCAGTCTAGCATGTTCCAGCTCTTCTGATATGGGCCCCGCTAATGCTTGGAGCTCTTTATTCACCTTATTGATGTTCAAATACAAGTTAGAGAACTCGACAATTACTTTTTCACTGTCTTTAATGATTTGGCTTCTCCAAGTGGAAACGGCCATACCCTGCTCACCGATTTTGCGTACTCATTAATTTTCTCCTGGCTGAGAAGCTCAGAAGTCTCGGTGGTAGTTGTGGGAGGTGCACTACCCATCTTCTGTAAGGCTTGGAGCAGATATTTGTTTTGCTCTTTCAATTTCCTTTTCTCTTCTTTTGTCTTTTGAAGCTTCTTGCAGAGGGCGTCAACTGCAGAAAGGGCTTCCCCCTGAAGGCTTTCAGAAGATGTCCCCATTGTGACTTGGGTCACAGTAAAATCTGTCGGAGACAGATCCTTTTTCTCCTTGAGGGGATTGGGATACGCGATCTCCATAACCCTCTCTCCCGCAGCACTTTGAGAGAAGCGTGTGACGGGCTTCTGCTTCTTTTCCCCCTTAGATGGGATTACAGAAAAGTCCATCGGAGCGATGGGAACTTTCCTTTTTGCTGACTTAGCTGCTGGGAGATCCAGGCTGGACCTATGGGAGAAGGGGCAGGAAATGGAAAAGGGGGCAGCTACAGTAGTGGAGGGGAAAAACGTGGAGACACGTGGGGGTGGCATGGAGAGAATAGCCAAAGAAGTGCCCATGGGAGGAAGGGAAACTGCAGCTGCAGAAGACATAGGAAGGGAAGGGAGCTCAGAGATGAGGGAAGAAATGGAGGAGGAAAGATCCGCAAGGGAAGAGAAGATAGACGAAGAAGCAGGGGGAGGAGTAGAAGAAGGGGGAGAGGACACGACCAAAGGAATGGCCGCTTGAGTCACTCGAGGAGGGGAAGGAAGGGAAGAAGAAGGGATAGAAGGGACCTCGGTTGCTGTAGTAATGCCGACATCCTGAGTGGATGGGCCTATTGGAACATCCTCTTCTGCTTCTTTTTCTGGCGAAGCCAGAGTTATAACCTGTTCGGGTGCGGTGGAAGGAGGACTTGCTGGAGCTTCTTCCTGAGTGGTGCTGGGTTCACCCTCTATGCCTTTTCCCTTGCCTTTAGGCTACTGTTTGGATCGAGGAGGTGCGTTACCCAATGGGGAGGTTGTGAAATCAACCCCGAGGTAGATTAACCCGTTCATCCAGCACCAATGCTCTGTTCTGCGCAGAGTCTCCTTAACCCTCTCCTCAATCGTCTGAGGTGCCTTAGTTCTATCAATAGCTGGAAAAGGCCAATTGTCCCCATCCGTGTTAGTATATACTTGATCTACTTCATCCTCAGTAGTTTGGAAGCCTTTGGGGACAATTGCTACCCCATATTGGATGATTTCTGCCAAGGCTAAGTGAGAATGATCCTTTCTCCTGAGCTCAACCTCATGGATGATGTCGATGTAGATGTCCTCGATCTGAGGGACATGGATTGGATCAAGCTTAGCCCTTAGCAGACAATTCCTTTGATCGAAGGTAGGCCTGGCCAGGAAATCATGTCTCAAATTAAGCAGCTCCAGCTCTGCGAACATGTCCTTTGCCTTGTGGTGGGTAAGGCATGTATATCGGCCTACTGTGAGGGGGAAAGAAGTTCCACCCTTCTTTCTTTTGAGGCTCTTTTTGTTATATGTAATCAACCTGTCTTGACAGCTCTAGCAAAATCAGCTTGGGCCCAGCATACCTCGGCGTCTGGTCGGCTCTCCCAAGAAGTTGGCCGCCCTCCAGATAGGTGAATGTGGGAAACCTGGGTGAACAAGGCCCCCATTTCTCAAGAGATACCACTATGCTTTTTAATCGCACGACCGTAAGTCATATTTGGCCTCAACAGGCAGATGATGTGATAGAAAAACACATCATTAATCTTTGTGAATTGGGAGATACTATTCTCCAGCCTCAATTCTGGGTAGTACTCATATATTTTGACCTGGGGCCAAACTCCACTTCGCATCAGGCCTGGGTAGTCTCTCTCTGATGCTGCAGCATAGACAACATAGGAGTTCATGTAGAATCTTCCCGTTGTAAGAAATTGTTGAAGCTGCTCAGAGATTGTGCTGCTTATTATCTCTCCCCAGCAAAAGCGCTGATCGGGCATATTCTTGTTCATGGTCTCTAAGTACCGCAGCATCCATTTATGGAAAAAGTGGGTGTCGAGGAAGCTGAGAACACTCGCTCAGAATGTGATAGTGTCGCTAAGCTCCTTTGAGAAGTCACTGCGGTGGATGGTTTGAGGCCATCGGGTCACCACCTTTTTATTCTTTAAATAGACCTCGTTCATCAGCTGCATACACTGATCTTCGTTATCATCCCAGGCCTTAATACAATCCTCTCGGCTGACGGCCACAAAGTGCCAGTGATGAGGGATGCCGAGTATTATTTTGAAGTGGCAGGCAGTGAGGTTAATGATGACCTCGCCCTTGTCATTTATGACACATCTTGTGTCCTTGTTGTAGCACCAGGTGACCACCATCATGAATTCATTGTCGACAGCACTGACCGGGATTCCTCCGGCGAAGTGTAGGGCACTGCCTATCAGTTTGTCCATCCATGGACTTCTCGTTACCTTATGAGTTCTGACCCAGAATTCCTCCATATCAATGTGACCCAACTTTGAGTCCCTGATATCTAGGTCGCATTCGGCCTGGGAGTCAGGCATTCTGACTCTCTGATACTTGTATTTCATCTCTTCTTCTATAAGTTTGGCCTTGCCTTTGGATTTGGTAGGTCTCCTGCTTGATGTAGACATATGTTCTTTCGAGCTTAGTTGCTGATCTGCATGAAGAAGAAGCGAGACCCAATCCAAAAAGGTTGTATTAGCCATTTGATCTTCCATTGAAATGTTAATAGAAGAAAGAGTTAGTGATTTTGAGGCTCAGGGCGCATGGTGCATGAAAGCTGCAGCTTACAGGGCTAAATAGGTAAGGCGCATAGAAAAGAGGTGTTGCAAAGGTTAAATCAGCACCAAAGGCGCATGGAAAATGGATACTGCAATATACGTTTTGTAAAGGGCGCATGGTAACATTGTGTTACATGGAGACAGGATGCACCAAAGGCGCATAGATTTTTCATGTTGCATGGGGATTTGGTGCGCCCTTTGGCGCATGTATGGTTTGTGTAACAAGAACTTTTCATGCGCCAAAGGCAACATGGCGCGGCGCACGGAGAGTTTACACAACATGATGTTTTTGCAACAAGGAAGGCACCTGCGCCTTCGAAACTTTGTACTTAGCGCAGATTAAGCTGATGTTGCACAAATGTAGGGTGCGCCAAGGAGGCGCATGTATACATGATGTAACAAATAAGGTTGAGGTGCCTAAGGAGGGCACAAGGCTAGCACTTGCAGCATGCGAATGAGGTGCGCCTTGAGGGCGCAAAAGTTCTTAATGCGACAGGCATGATGGGTGCGCCATTGGGCGCAGATTTTGATCATGTTGCAGGGGTGACAGATGCGCCAAGGAGAAAAGAAAAAATAGTCTCTTTTAGAGCTCATATTATCCTCAGAGGGGTCTTTTCACATGGTTTAGCTTCTTTTCTCATTTCTTTTCCAAGGTCATTTGGGTAATAAAATGGTTTAATCAAAAGGGATTTACACCATGCTTTCAGAATAACTTCCTCTACCAGTAGATCTGGAAAGAGGAGGAAAAATATGGAAAGATAGCAAGGTGGGGGCCAGATCAATATTTCACACCCAAAACCAAAACAATAAGCATACAAAGAACCAAAAAATGCCAAACACATGAAAGAGATAAGAACCTCTTACCGGATAAATAGTGAAAATCGTGTAAACGGGTCCACAACATTGAAAACGACGGGGCAGGTGAGCTGACAGGTCAGAGAATAAAAACGTGATGCTCTGGAGATAATGACATTTTACAGTGCGCAAACACATATATATATGCGAGTCGGTAATAAATGTGCCACCAACCTTGTAAAGGGCGCATGAAAATTACTGACGACATAGGAAAGCATGCGCCCTTTGGCGCACCAAAGCATTTTCCAGCATGGAACTAAGTGCGCCCTTTGGCGCACCAAAAGAGGTGTCGACATGATATTATGTGCGCCAGTGGCGCACCAAAAGGAGGTGCAACAAAAGGTGTGCTAACACGAAGGCGCATGCGCCTTGGCGCATGCAGGGAAGACTTAACATATCAAGGCGCACCAAACGATGTGTTGACATAGGAAAATACATGCCAAAGGTTTTAAAGGGGGCACACCAAAAAGTGATGTTACATAGCAATTCCATGTGCCCGACCAAAAAGACCAAAAAAATGACTAAGTTCAGAAAACTAGATTTCCGGAAAAGGGATTTTGCAACGCCCGACGCAAGGGATCCCTAATGAGGGATCGGAACAAAATTTTCGGTATGGTTATCGGTAAAATTTCCCTTGTCAATTTTACGGGATAACAATTTTCTAGGTAGTTTAGAGGCACGCTTCGATGAGGATGAGTCAAAGGGGATGCAGTTTGAGCATGCATGCATAGAGAAGGAAAAAGGAAAGATGGTTTATGTCATAGATGGAGAGGAAATGGAAAGTCTAGATGTTAACCACTCTGTAGGTATGTGTGATGTTATAGATAGCGCTAATGAAAGGATGTGCACTTACCATGAGCCCCTAAAAATGAAGAAGGTTAACATTGGTCTAGAATCGAGCCTAAGGAAGCTATCATTGGAGACTATTAGTTAGAGAAGGAGGTCTCAAAGATCATTGATTTGTTACATGAGTTCTAGGATTTATTCCCTCGCGGGTATCATGAACTCAAAGGCATCCACCATTCCTTGGGGGAGATGAGGATAAAATTGAAGGAAGGTGCGCACCAAATCTAGAAAAATCCATATCAGATGAACCCAAATTTACGCATATGGGTTAAGGAGGAAATGGACAAAATGATAGCATTATGTATCATTGAGGTTGTTGAAGAATCGAATGGATAAGCCCAATGGTCATCAACATCAAGAAAGATGGGAGGATAAGGATTTTCATTGACTACTAGGGATCTGAATGTAGTATGTGTCAAAGATCCCTTCCAAAGCCCATTTACTGAAGAAATATTAGAGGGAGTGGTCGTGTGTGAAGTCTAATCCTTCACGGATGGGTTCTCAGGTTACCACCAGGTGAGGATTGAAAATGAAGACCAGAGAAATAAAACTTTCACCACTAAATAGAAAAGTTTTTTCTATATGGTCATGCCTTTTAGGTTAAAGAATGCACATGTTGTGTTCTTGTGCATTATAGTACAATCCTTTCAGGACTTCATCCATAAATTTCTTCAGGTTTATTTGGATGATTGTACTATGTATCGTCTAGTCAAAGACCATTGTGATAACTTAAGACTAATGTTTGAAAGATGTTGGCAGTTGAGGATATTCCTCAACATCAAGAAGTGTGTATTTTCTACCCCATTTGGAACCTTATTGGGGCATATCATATGCAAGGAAGGCTTACTAGTAAATCTCTCTAATATTGTAGTCATTGTGGGTTTAGGGGAGTCTACCGGCCAAAACATCGTGTGTGGATTCCTGGGCATAAGGGTTACTATAGGAATTTCATCAAGGGATATGCCAAGATCATATCGCCCTAGGAGGAATTACTTAGACATAAGAGTTCCTTTCATTGGGGAGAGGTGTAGCAGAGGGCATTCAACACTTTGAAGGATAGGCTTGTCACCACACCCATACTTTGTTTCCTTGTTTGGGATAAACCTTTCCATGTTCATGTGGATGCCTCTGGTATGACCATTAGAGAAGTACTGGCACAACCTGGTGAAGGGATTATTGACCATCCCTTGTGTTTTGTAAGCAGAAAGTTAACATCAGCAAAACAAAATTACACCACTATCGAGCGCGAAGCACTATCCATGATCTATTGCAAAAATTCAAGCAATATCTACTGGAAACACCATTTGTATTCTACACGGACCACATGGCATTAAAATACTTGGTAAACAAGCCCGTTATGCAAGGGCACATATGTCGATGCATCTTATTATTCCAAGAATTTAAGTTCACAGTGGTTGTCAAGACAGGAAAGAATAATTCAAGACCCAATCATTTGTCTAGAATTGACTTAGGAGAGGACACACAAATCATTGAGGATACCATGTGAGACATGTAACTGTTTTACGTTGTGGCACACATCTTCGAATTAGAGGATATTGTAATGTTTCTCAAAATGGGTGTGGCACCATAAGGGATGAAAGCATTAGAGAGGAAGAAGTTATCCATATGTGTCGCACCCTACATGTTGGTTAGTGGTGATTTGTACAACATAAAACACGATGAAGTGTTGCTTTGGTGTGTACAAAAACATGAGTGCCTCAAGCTATTATGGAGGAGGCACATGGAGGAAGTACAGGATGACACTATATAGGGGATGCCACTACATGTAATATATTACAAGTTGGGTTATGGTGGGAGACCCTATATCAAGATTACAAAGAGTATTACAAGGCATGTGATCATTGTCAATGCCTTGGCAAACTAGGGTGAAGGGATGAAATGCCTTTGTGCCCTATTCCAAAGTACAGAGCCATTTGAAAAGTGGGCCATAGATTTTGTAGGTCCCATTTCTCTAGCCACACGTAGGATGGGATCACGCTATGTAATCACTTACACAAATTATTTGACAAGATGGGTAGAAGAAATGCCTACCAAGGATTGTACAACGGCTATTGCAGCCCAGTTTCTATGGGAAAATATTATTACAAGGTATGGATTCCCGTTGAGCTTAACTAGTGATAAGGGTACACATTTCCTAAATGAGACCATTAGGATTCTGCTAGCAGAGTTCATGGTGGCTCATCATATGACTACCCCTTACCATCCATAATAAAATGGGACTATGAAGCATTTAATCTTGTGACGTTGGTAGACAAGATTGGGATGAAAAAAAGTATCAGCAGATTCTATGGGTGTATAGGAAAACTTACAAGAGGTTGTATAAAGCCACACCATTTTAGTTGGTGTTTGGCATGGAGGATGTCCTAGTTGAATTCATATTACCTTCTCTGTGTATAGCATGCTTAGGAGGACTGGCCGATAAACAAGTGCTAGAGGAAAGGATTGACAAATTGATGAAATTATATGAGAGATGATCATTGGTCAGGTGGAGTCAAAAGGTTGAGAAGGCTAAACAAAAGGCATGGCATGATCTCCAAATAAAAAATAATAGTTTGAGGTTGGGAAGATGGTATTGTTATATGATTCAAAGTTTTTGGGTGATCCCGGGAAGTTGAAAGTCCATTCGTTGGGGCCTTATATCATCTTAGACATCCTTGATTCAGGTGCGTGCCAGTTGAGAGTGCTAGATGGGACGATATTTCCAGGCCATTTCAATGGGAGTAGGCTGAAGTCCTACTATAAATAAGTCTTCTTGGTGTTTTTAATAAGGCAATATTGTCAGTTAGTTTAGAATTTCCCTTTATGAAATTTCTTTTCTTATGTTTCCCTTTCTCTTAGTTTGTTCTATTATTTGTTTTGCACCTTAGGCACTGGTAACCACATTATTTTTGAATTTTTACATGTACAGAGGACCGAACATCTATTTTAGTGTGGGGTGGAGTGATGCGAAGTATAGTGTAAAGTTGAACTGGCAGTAGAAGTTGCAGTGAATGGCCCGATTATACAAAGCATGTAAGGATTAAGAAGAACATAGGAAAAGAGGTGGACAATAATGGTTGGTGTCAGGATAAAAATTTAGAGAAACCATGTACAAAGGAGGAAGAAGCACAGGAACAACACGAGGTAGGCAAGAAGTAAAAATCAGGTGGATAGAAGAAGTGCCTTTGGTGTTGTTGACACAGACGTAAGAGTCTTTTGTCATGATGGATTGTTTGCGCACCAAAAGTTTGTATAAGTTTTCCCATAATATTGGGTGCATAAGTGAAGGTGCATAAGGCCAGATTGGTGGAAAAATCTACATTTAGTGTTAAGTACGGTGGTAGGTAAAATAGCATTTAATGCTAGAAAGAAGAAAAAGCTATAAATAAGAAGTTGGAAACTTCATTATTTTACCTTGCATTTCTGAAGTAAATGGAGCTCTCTCAAACAATGGCATCTAAAAGTGATTTGTGAAAAGAATAATAAAAGAAATCTAAGAGGGTGTGACTAGAGTAGATCCGTAAACTAGTAGGAAAGGAGTACATGGGTGTGGAGGAAGTTGTTGAGAAGCATAATCTTTTGGAAGAATTATTCAAGTTAGGTTTTGACGGCTAGGGCATGGAGTTAGGAGGGTTTCTTCGCAAGATTGATTCTTGAGGTTGGATAGAGTGGTAGAGAAGAGCAAGGAGAAGACATTTGAAGTGTTAACCTAACTAGAAGAATGGCACCAAAGAAAGCAACCATCTCACCTAAAAATCAAAAGGGAAAGGACAAGGAGAAACAAATGGATTTCTTCGCAAGCACAAATGAAGAGTGCTATGCGGAGATGCAATACCTAGATGGGGTATTTCTAGGAAAGAATGGGAGTATCATTTGTGAAAAATGAATAAGTGACTATAATCATCACACCATCACGATAGAGAAAGAAATGGATTTGGAGTTGGTTCACCCAAAAACAAGAGGACACCGAAGGGCATGCCCATATACAATGACAAAGTAAAAGTTAAATTGGAGAAGAAAAGGTTACTGTAACTTTACGAATTACCATAATTCAGAAAACCTGAGTGCCTCTATCAGTGGCTGATTTCATGCATTCATAAAGACCATTTTTATTTAGCAGGGGGAAAAATGTGCATAACTCTCCAATTGATGTCCAAGTTCACAAGCCTTATCTATAAGGGAGAGAGTATATATGATGATCTAAGAAATAAGGATGCCATCAAGGAAATAATATATGCATATGACTACAAAAAGGGATCACAATAATTTGACATTGTAGAGATATCAGACCCCATGATGAGGATGGTCGTGTGCTTGGTAACCAATTTCAATGATCAAGAAATATGGACTCAAGTGAACAAGGCATGGCTGAATGTATGCCGAAAAATATTGGAGGGGACTATCTACAACTTGTCCGCCTTCATCGCAGATGAAATTGTTAGCAGCATGTAGGAGGGTGAGAAGATACTATTTGGAAATGTCCTCCTTAAAAAAAATTTCTTAGAGATCGGAGTTCTCGATAATCTGAAAAGGTTTGTTTGGGAGTACCCAGAAGAAGAATTGTCACCCACAAAGAGGTTCACAAAATATAATTGTGAGACCATGACACCCACTCATAAGGAACACTTAGAAAAGTGGTACAAGTGAATGAGGGATGCATTTGGGGTGGAATGGAGGATTCCATAGAAACCAATAGCACTCTTGAATGAAGAATTAGATTTTGTAGTGTACCAACACTTATTCATTACTAGATTCAAATTAATAGATGAAACAATGTGCCCTTGGTGAAAACTTCCCTTCTCCTTCACCGTGTAATACTTCCAAGCGGGGTGAACATGTTCAAAGAGGCCAAGAGACTAAGGTTTGACCTTAGTGAGGTGGATCAAGACCACAGAGAGCTATGCAAGAAGCTTGTCTACCCCAAAAAGTGCGCATATTTGGAAAAAGTATGTATCCCACGAGATCTAGATGATGAAGCCCCTGACTTTACCAATTACAGGAAGGACCACAACGTGAGTGTATCTGTGCATCAGGCCAAAATTTGAAAAGGGAACATACTTGGAAAACAATGTATCCATCCCTGAAGACCCTACAAGAAGGAGGAAGCCCACACCAAAGAAGAGAGAAAGAGAGGAGGTGCAAGAGAAAAGGGCCCCAAGTGTCCAAACTACACAATCAGTAGGTGTGTAGGAGGTAAGTGCCAAGCCAAGCACCTACACATGCCAAAATAAGTCCCCGATGAGGGTGAAGATGCCATAAGAGGAGGAATTGGAGCAAGGAGATCCATGTGCTCAAGGGCAAGTGCCAAAGGAGAAGTCACCAGAGGAGGAGGAAGAGAAAGAAAAATATCTGTCGGAAGAAGCAAAAGGTGACAGAGAAGGATGACTCGGAGGATACAGAGAGCTTAGAGGCCTATAGAGGTGAAAGAGATGATGATGATGAAATTGAGGTAGTTCAAATCCCTCTAATGTTTAAAGTACATGAATCAAAGGAGGAAGGAGAGGAAGAGAAAAATGAATACATCTTTGTCAAGAGGAAGAATGAAAAGGAAGAGGAGGATGCTTAGGATAGAGGGGTAAGTGAAGAAGTTAAAAATAACAAAGAGCCCCAAGCCTCCCAAAGGAGCAAGTAGATGAGGCCGTAGAGAAATAAGTAGAAAAAGTCATCAAGGATTTAGTAGAGAAAGAAATGGAACGAAAAGTGCGGACATGGTAATGAAGGAAGCCGAGGAGGAGAACATAGAAAAATAATATGGCAGTATGGGAGGAGATCCCAATTTGGATGTAAGATTTCCTAAGGCTACGTTTGTTGCTACCTGATTTAATCTCCTTCAAAAATAAAGCTACATCATGGATTTTACAAGACACTCAAAGGCAGATAAATGGTTTATATGTCATTTTGTAGTTGGGGAAGCAATTTATCTAACTTGTTAGCACTCAGGATTTAAGGAAGTGGGTAGCACCTTGGAAGGATTTGATCTAATCCTCACTATTTTAGGTTGTGCCTATCAACCAAGGTAAGAAAACCTATATTGTAGCCTCTGTTTTGTGAAGGAGGTATAAATATCCTTACACTTTGTAGATTGTATGGAGATGGCCTTGAGAAAACATGATCAATTTCCCATTATTCAAACTCAATAGATTTGTCACTACTCAATGATGGAAATGCTTTCAAGACAACGCGAGGCTACTAGAGACATGGTGTGATCATGAATACTTTGTGCATTTTTGTAAATGCATTATATTATCTTGTTGACACACAATGCAACATAGTGGTAGTATAGTTGGGATTGGTTATTTGGATAATTATTTGGTGGGAGATAAAGAAGATAAATTAGAATTTTCTAGATCCTTGAGAATCTTCACAAAAATGGAGAACTCAATAAAGAAAGATTCAAAATAGTTAAAACATTCCTTCAACTAGAAGGTGTGCATCATTGGATGCCCAACCATGCAAATTTTTACACAATCTTTGAGATTCTAGCATGAAGTCTCGAGTTAGAATACCCAATAAAACATCAAAATCTAAGATCTGTCATGCTTGAGGTACACCCAGAGGCTTACAAACAATATTTGTCAACAGATGAAAGAAAAGTGATTTTAAATCATTTATTTCATTCCCAGATGAAATTTCTTATGAAAAATGAAATTGTAGATGCCACTAAACTATCACAAGGATTGAGATTCTTGTGATTCAAAGATATTTTCATACAAGATTGCAATAGGAACAAGAAAAACTACTTGCAAACATTCTGAAAGTGAAATAAACACAAAATTTTCTAGATATTTGACACAAATTAACTCAAAATTTATCAGATTCATCAACAGGGGAGAGTTATTTAAACAATCTTAGAGCTTGTTGATGGTTATACACTTGTAACTAACTCAACATGAATGAAAATCTAACATAAAGGAAGTTAACTGGTTTCTTAGAAATTTTTCTCAGAGGATGAGCTTTTCTCAAAATTTTCTCATGAAAATGAAATCCCGACCATTTGCATGAAAAATTCATGCAATATATACCTTTTACTCACTCACTCACTTTGTTCCTCAAATCTTCCCTCCAAAAGTGGAATATTCGAAGCACCTTTACTTTGTAATATTTATGGAAAAAGACATTTAACAAACTCACAAAAAGTTGCCAGTTGTTCCTTCAAAAGGTGAATCATTACAAAACTTTCATCATTCTTCAATGCACATTTTTCATTTCCCACGCATGTAGATCCCTTTCATTTCATCATTTCAACTTTTCCCTTCCTATTTTTTTACTCTGTATCTTTGGATATGGTAATTCACATTTTTCATGAACCAGAGTAAAAATTCATTTGAAAAATGTCTTGGATTCACAAATTGAACCCCCAAATTGATTAATTCGGACCCTACAGGCCAAAATGACACAAATTGGTAAAAAATCGATAAATATTGATTGAAAAATGCATCTCCAAACTTCCTAGAGCTCAAATGGTGGCCAAATTGCTTAAATGCACAATTTACCATCAATCTATTCTTTAACTTCAAATTTGAGCCCTTCACTTGGCAAATTTGGGTAAAAACGGGCCTCGAGATGTTTTTTTACCTTTTTACTACTTTTGGAATTTTTCACAATTTCTTGATTTCCTCTGCTGCTCCACCAATGAGATTTGAGCCTAAAACGTGGCGCAATATAATTTGGATATGGAGTCGCAACTCAATTTACATATTTTGCATCTCTTTGGAAAAAGGAAAATGTTTCACTTTTCCTTCGATAGCCCGTACCTCCGCTTCAAGTTTCTAAAGTGGGTCCTAGCAGAACCCCAAGTCCCTTTATTCCTTTAACTCCCTTTTCCCTCAAAGAATTTTTTTCACTTTTCCTCCACACCCACACCTTCGCTATTGACTTCTCAAAAGAATTTTGACTTTTACCCTTGGGATTGCGAGTTAGTTTTATACTTTGAGTCATTTGAATACAAGAGGCAAAATTTCCAAGTTTCCCTGAATGGTCCACCTCCCTACCTCTTTGAATTTTTAAACTACCACGTGTCACCATGGAACACCTTGAGGTGGTCTCAAAATATTTGATACCTTGAATGAGTGTGAGATCACCACATGTCCTATTTCGGTGAGATTTTTCCAAAGCTTGAAGCTCAAAGAAGGGACCGTGTGTCATACTACGAGGCGATCTCTTTTTGGCCATTGAAAATTCTAAGTAAAATGTAAAGCAACAAGAGGCCTCCATGTGTCATCCTAGCACTTCTTTAAGATGGTGCTAAAAGTGTAGACCCTGAATGAGCGTGAGCTCGCCACGTGTCTGTTACCTCGCCAAAATTCTCCAACCGCATAAAAAATTATTCCAAGTCTGGGCCAACCAAAGCGGAAGCCTCCATGTGTCCTCTCGACACTACTTAAAAAGTCGACCTAAAATTTGATTCTCAAAAGAGCTTCATTCACCCACATGGACATATTTATGAGTTGAGGCCTTTTATAGAATTTTTGAAGTATTTAGCTAAGCCGCATCCAACCAAAAGGTTCCACATCCCTTGTAGATGCAAGGATGCAATATTGACCGAGAGAAAATGTGCGTTAAATCCTAAAATACGAAACACGAGCATTTGAGCCTAAAAATGAATTTTTCTTCAATGACAAAGAGTTTAGATTGTTGCAAGGCTCAAACATGATCCTTAGGGACACATTAACTCATCCTTCTTCAAGTATTTCAAGGTAGAAACATCAAGAACACAAATTATGACTGTGGCAATAGAGGGAATGGGAAAATGTGAATTTTTGAAAGGACAGATCCCGAGGAACCCAAAATACAAACCTTTCCAAAGGAACAAACAAACTAGGAGACAAATATGGACCCATACATGATCTTTGACCCAGGGGCAAACTAAAAATGGCAACAAAGACCAGCTAAGCACAACATGGGGAAGGATAAAATAATATAGGTTGTAAATCAATAAATTTTCAAGGGCAAAAATGGGGCGAGACAATTTTGAGCACCAACATAGGCTCCAACTTGGGGATGGGCACTCCCTGCGAGTGCCACAAGAACAAAAGTAGACCAAGTGCCAAAATATTATCCATTAGGTAGTGGAGTCATCTTTGCAAGGTAGAGAAATAAATCCATCTCCAAAAACAAACAGAGAAACTAGCAAAAACAGGTCACCAAGGACCACGATGAACCAAAACACAAAACAAGAAACAAACAACTGACTATACACTATACAAAAGATGTTTACCTTGATTCAGAGAGAACAATCAAGGAAAAATTTCAAGCACCTGCCATCCTAGATATGACCATGCCAAGAGGTTCTGATATGTTTTCCTCAACTAGAAATATACCTCTTTTTCTTCTCTATTCTATTTGTAAACCATCCATTTTCTCTAAAGCTCTTCCATTGTGCCTAAGTCACATTCTTCAACATTTTTCAAGGCTGAATCATAGACCAAATTCCTAGAAAATACAGCATACTCAGGAGCTTTGTTTTCAACACTTTCATATTCCCTGAAGTCCACAAAACTCACAAAGTTGTTAAGATCAGCATCTGCTTGCAAAACTTCATAAGATGCATTGTTTGGGTCTTCAATCAGATACATCATCTTCTTCTCTCCATATAATTTTACAAGGATACCTTTAATGGGAATGGTGGCAAAATACATATCCATTTGGACACTCCCTCCAACACTTGCAGCCCACTTTCTTGACAATAACATACACCATTTGGTAGGGAAATCAAAAATAAAAACATCAAGTTTCAAATTCTTACCCGGATAGGCTTGAAGTATGGGAGGATATCCCAGTTTGGTTGTAAGATTTCCTAAGGCTACATGTGTTGGTACCCATACTTAATCACCTTCATAACTTGAGCTGCATCATGGATTTTACAAGACACTCAGAGGTAGATAAATGGTTATATGTCGTTTTGTAGCCAAGGAAGCAATTTATCTGACTTGTTAGCACTCAGGATTTGAAGAAGTGGGTAGCACCTTGGAAGGATTTGATCTAATCCTCACTATTTTAGGTTGTGCCTATCAACCAAGGTAAGAGAACCTATATTGTAGCCTTTGTTTTGTGAAGGAGGTGAAAATATCCTTGTATTGTGTAGATTGTATGGAGATGGCCTTGAGAAAACATGATCAATTTCCCATTATTCAAACTCAACAGAGTTGTCACTACTAAATGATGGAAATGCTTTCAAGACAAGGCTGAGGCTACTAGAGACATGGTGTGATCTTGACTACTTTATGCATTTTTGTAAATGGATTATATTCTCTTGTTGACACACAATGCAACACAAGGGTAGTATAGGTGGGATTGGTTATTTGGATAAATTTTTGGTGGGAGATCAAGAAGATAGATTGGAATTTTCCAAATCCTTGAGAAACTTCACAAAAATGGAGAACTCAATAATAGAAAGCTTCAAAATGATTAAAACATTCCTTCAACTAGAAGATGTGCATCATTAGAGGCCCAGACATGTAATTTTTCACACAATATTTGAGATTCTAGCATGAAGGCTCGAGTTAAAATACACAATAAAACATCAAAATTTAAGATCCGTTACACTTGAGGTACACCCAAAGGCTTATAAACAATCTTTGTCAATAGATGAAAGAAATTGATTTTAAATCATTTATTTCATTCCCAGATGAAATCTCTTATGAAAAATGAAATTGCAAATGCCACTAAACTATCACAAGGATTGAGATCTATGTGATTCAAATATATTTTGATACAAGATTGCAATAGGAACAAGAAAAACTACTTGTAGACATTCTAAAAGTGAAATAAACACAAAATTTTCTAGAGATTTGACATAAATTAACTCAAAATTTATCATATTCATCAGCAAGGGAGAGTTATTTAAATAATCTCAGAGCTTGTTGATGGCTATACACTTGTAACCAACTCAACATGAATGAAAATATAACACAGAGGAAGTTAACCTGGTTTCTCAGAATTTTTTTTCAGAGGATGATCTTTTCTCAAAGTTTTCTCATGAAAATGAACTCCCAACCATTTGCATGAAAAATTCATGCAATATATACCTTTTACTCACTCTCTTTGCCCCTAAAATATTCCCTCCAAAAGTGGAATATTCGAAGCACCTTTGCTTTGCAATATTTCTGGAAAATGACATTTAACAAACTCACAAAAAGTTGCCAATTTTTCTTTCAAAAGGTGAATCATTACAAAACTTTCATCATTCTTCAAAGTGGAAGCACATTTTTCATTTCCCACGCATGTAGATCCCTTTCATTTCATCATTTCAAATTTTTCCTTCCCAATTTTTTACTCTGTAACTTTGGATATGGTAATTCATGTTTTTCATGAACCAGAGTAAAAATTCATTTGAAAAATGTCTTGGATTCACAAATTGAACCCCCAAATTGATTAATTCGGACCTATGAGCCAAGACGACACAAATTGGTAAAAAATTTGATGAAGATTGATGCAAAAATGCATCTCCAAACTTCCTGGAGCTCAAATGGTGGCCAAATTGGTGAAATACATAGCTACCATCAATCTGTTCCTCAACTTCAAATTTGAGCCCTTCACGTGGCAGATCCAGGTAAAAATGGGCCTCGGGACATTTTTTTACCTTTTTACTACTTTTTGAAAATTTGCACAATTTCTTGATTTCCTCTCGCCACTTCGCCGATGAGATTTGAGCCTGACACATGGCACAATATGACTGGATACGGAGTCACGACTCAATTTTACACATTTTTCATCTCTCTGGAAAAAGGAAAATGTTTCACTTTTCCTCCACTAGCCCGCACCTCCACTTCAAGTTTCTAAAGTGGGTCCTAGCGGAACCCCAGGTCTCTTTATGCCTTTAACTCCCTTTTCCCTCAAAGGGAAAATTTTTCACTTTTCCTCCACCAGCCCACACCTCTGCTATTGACTTCTCAAATGAATTTTGACTTTTACCCTCGGGCTTGCGGGTTAGTTTGATACTTTGAGTCATTTGAATACAAGAGGAAAAATTTCCAAGTTGCCCCCGATGGTCTACCTCCCTACCTCTTTGACTTTTTAAACTACCACGTGTCACCACGGCGCACCTTGAGGCAGCCCCAAATATTTTATACCTTAAACGAGTGCGGGCTCACCATGTGTCCTGTTCTGGTGAGATTTGTCTAAATGCTTGAAGCTCAGTGGAAGGCACCACATGTCATACTCTGAGGCAGTCTCTTTTTGGCCATTGAAAATTCTAAGTAAAATTCAAAGCAAGAAGAGGCCTCCACGTGTCATCTTGGTGCTTCTTTAAGATGGTGCCCAAATCGGAGACCCTGAATGAATGCGAGCTCGCCACGTGTCCTATTCCGCCAAAATGCTCCAACTGCATAACTTTTTTTTCCAAGTTTGGGCCAAGTAGGGAATCCTCCACGTGTCCTCCCAATGCTACTTCAAAGTTAGACCAAAAATTTGATTCTCAAACAAGTGCCGTTCACCCACGTGGACATATTTATAAGTTGAGGCCTTTTATAGAATTTTTGAAGTATTTAGCTAAGCCGCATCCAACCAAAAGGTGCCACATCCCCTATAGATGCAAGGATGCAAGTTTAAATGGGAGAAAATTCCCATCAAACCGTAAAATATAGAAACATGAGCATTTGAGCCTGAAAAATGATTTTTCTTCAATGACAGAGAGTTTAGATTGTTGCAAGGCTCAAACATGATCCTTAGGGACACATCAACTCATCCTTCTTCAAGTATTTCAAGGCAGAAATGTCAAGAACACAAATTCCAACTGTGGCAATAGAGGGAATGGGAAAACAAATTTTTTTGAAAGGACAAGAGCCCGGGGAACAAAAATACAAACCTTTCCAAAGGAACAAAGAAACTAGGAGACAAATATGGATCCATACATGATATTTGACCCAGGGGTAGACTAAAAATGGCAACAAAGACTAGCTAAGCACAACATGGGGAAGGATAAAATGACAAAGGCTATAAATCAATAAATTTTCAAGGGCACAAATGGGGCGAGACAATTTTGAGAACCAACATAGGCTCCGACTCGGGGATGGGAACTCTTTGCGAGTGCCATAAGAAAAAAATTAGACCAAGTGCCAAAATATTATCCATTGGGCAGTGGAGTCATCTTTGCAGGGTAGAGAAATAAAGCCATCTCCAAAAACAAATAGAGAAACTAGCAAAAATAGGTCACCAAGGACCACGACGAACCAAAACACAAAACAGGAAACAAACAACCGACTATACACTGTACAAAAGATGTTTACCTTGATTCGAGAGAACAATCAAGGAAAAATTTCAAGTTCTGTCATCCTAGATATGACCATGCCAAGAGGTTTTGATATGTTTTCCTCAACTAGAAATATACCTCTTTTTCTTCTCTGTTCTGTTTGTAAACCATCCATTTTCTCTGAAGCTCTTCCATTGTGCCTAAGTCACATTCTTCAACATTTTTCAAGGCTGAATCATAGACCAAATTCCCATAAAATACAACATACTCAGGAGCTCTATTTTCAACACTTTCATATTCCTTGAAGTCCACAAAACTCACAAAGTTGTTAAGATCAACATCTTCTTGCAAAACTTCATATGATGCATTGTTTGGGTCTTCAATTAGATACATCATCTTCTTCTCTCCATATAATTTTACAAGGCAATATTCAATGGGAATCATGGAAAAATACATATCCATTTAGACACTCCCTCCAACACTTGTAGCTCACTTTCTTACCAATAACATACCCCATTTGGTAGGGAAATCAACAATTACAACATCAAGTTTCAAATTCTTACCTGGATAGGCTACAAGTTACACCACCAAACCTTTGACATACCAAACAACTGGAAATTCCCTAGATACCCTAGTAGTACACTTTCCATACATTTTTGTTACTTTGATGTCTAATGATTCATAACTCCTAAAGGAACGATATTGCATGATGCCCTAGAGTCAAACATACAATTATGTAGCAACCTATCCTTGATGATCAAAGTTGTGAAGAAAGGGTCAACACTCAGTTGAGATTCAACCAAGGATGTTCCCAAATATACCTCCAGTGGTTCACCAAATTATTCCAATGCTGATGTCTTTCCTACCTCTGCAATAGCAAGTGGAGCCTCTACAACATTCACATTCCTTTTCATGGCAACCTTCTCCTCCTTCAATCCCAAATACTCAAGTTCTCTCTTCTTGTGCTCAGGGATTCTAAGTAGCTCAAAAATTGGAACACTAACCTTGATTTGGCTCAAAACTTGAGCAATGTCATAGGGAATGTATTTAGGAAAAATACAGTAGAAGGAGGGCTAGAAATTTCATCAGATGGCACAAGGTTTTTAACATTTTGAGCATGGGGTGAAGCATAAATTTTACTTGGGACAACAAGGCTCTTAGCAGATGTTTCTTTCTTAGGAACTTATTGGGATATTAGAAAGCAATGGGGTTTTATTCTTGGCCTGAAGCCTAGCTCCCTTGACAGCCTTACTTCTTGTGTTATACTCCTTCTCTTGGGAAACCACAGTGTTCATAAGCAGTTGCCTATCTTCTTCCAAGGGTATACCTCCATCATACTTCTTGATCATCAATTCCCTCAAGTACTCAAAATAATTATTGGGTAGCTCAAAGGCTTGTACATTATCAATTTCTAAAACATGAGAAGGAGGAAGAAGATGTACCCATTAGATGCAATCCCAAAAGCTAGCAAAGTAGTCCATGCACCTATCACTTCAGTAGATGTTTCTCCTTAGCATGAGTGTGTAGGGTAGTCCATCATACAAGAATCATAATCTGTATTATAATCATAAACTTCCTCTTTAATTTTCTGATCTATTTCACATGGTGGATGGGGTAAGAAACATTTGTCACATGATAGTCAACCTAATTTGCGTCATCAACAACAATGACTCTAGCATTTAACAGATTAGACACAACCTTACTTTCTTTGGCCTGAGATTGTCCATTTCCAAATCCCATAGGTCCTTTACCTTTGTCATTAAATCCCTACTCGTTCCTATGGTGATTTCCAAATCTATCTTGTGCTTGTTGCCTCTACGCTGACCACTGTGAAGTTTGTACAATTCATTTCTCAACTCTTACCAACTTGTAGGAAATATCTTTGATAGCCCCTGCCAAACTTTTCACCGCTTCCTCCAAGTATACACTCTTGTTTTCTTGAGTATTTTTAGGGTTTACTAATTTAACTCCATCTCTCTTAGGAGGTTTCCCAAGAACCTTGATATTTTTCTCAATTTTAAGTTCCATGGTGAAGGTTTGCCTTAAATTGCTAGGATTTTTTTCCCTCAAGTAATATGCAGCCTTCTTTTCAAATGCATCATAATATCTTATCAAACAAGATTCATCACATGGTCTTAAATTTACCAGCAATCTCCTCAAAGTTTTATTGAACCTTGTGTTGAAATCATGGAATGTTTCATTTGGGTTTTTCTTGATATTCTCAAACCCTGATAAGAGTCATCTGGGATCAATTTTGTCACCATATTGTAATCTGAATGCATTTTATATTTCAGTACATGAATCAATTGAATTATTTGGCAAGGCCTTGTACCAATCCCTATCATCCTCCTGTAAAGCGTGGACAAACAATTTAATGTACACATCCTCAAATCCAATTTCAAAATCCTCCATCATATTAATAAAGAGTTTCAAATTCTAATTACCTATTATGGCATTGTTCCTTGGAACTTTGGCAATCTACTTCTAACATCCTAAGGCACAACATTAGGATAACCAACCATTCCCCTAAAATTTATTGGGCCAAAGGTATTGACCAAAAATGCGAGGCCTAGGTGGGAGGTGGGCCATGTTGTTTAGTGGAGGTGATCTTGGGGGTGACATAAGTTGATGAGGAGTGCAAGATCTTTAGGGATCAAGAATTTGGTTCACAAGATTAGTATTCTATAGGTGTTGATTTTCTTGGAAATTTTTACTAGAATTGAAACACACAGTGTAGATTAAAGAAGGAACTCACCAGGTACAAAGGAAGGACCTTCACTAGTTGAAGTAAACAAGTTAATGAGAATATTTCTTGAATCAGAATCACTGTAAGAAGAGTGATAATCCTCTATTAAAGGATGATCTCTCTCACAAATGGATATACCTTTGCTTGATGTTTTTCCTTCAACAACCTTCCAAACTTTTCTCTCCTCTAAAACTGTCTTTCAAATTCTTGAAATAGCTTTCTACTTAGGTCCCTCCTGAAGAGAGATCTTCTTCCTTCTAGGTTTGCAAATTTATATGACACACTTCACTTAATGTATGATAAGGTACTGGTATTTATCAAAATATAACAGCTAGGATTTTCCACTAAGGATTTTCACCCTAGTTTGTGCAAATGCACTATGAAGATCTATCAAATGACTGCAAATATTAGCACTATGAAAAGCTTGAACAAATCTTATTTTCTTTCACTCAATTTATCAACTATTGTGCAAAGTTTGAAACAACAAATTAGAGACACTTGAACATATCAAACTCAGAATTATACTCTCATTCCTCAGTATAAATCTGATCGAAAATGATGCTCAACAATGTAGTTACACATAAAATATGTGAGAAGTATTACCAGGGATTTTGAAAAATTGAAATACTAAAAATGTCCTCGGTAACGGTGCCAGAAGCATTGATGGGCTCAAAATAATATGAACTAGAAGTAGATTAACAAATTAGTCTAGATATTGCATTCTTCATCCTGGAAATGGTGCCAAAAGTGTTGACGGGCTCAAAAGAATATGAACTGGAAGCAAATTAACAAATTAGTTTGGATATTGCATTCTTCATCCCTAAGCAATGGCGCTAGAAGCATGTTGGTACCCAGATTTAATCTCCTTCATAACTTGAGTTGCATCATGGATTTTACAAGATAGTAAGAGGTAAATAAATGGTTTATATGTCATTTTGTAGCTGGGGAAGCAATTTATCTAACTTGTTAGCACTCAGGATTTGAAGAAGTGGGTAGCACCTTGGAAGGATTTGATCTAATCCTCACTATTTTAGGTTGTGCCTATCAACCAAGGTAAGAGAACCTATATTGTAGCCTCTGTTTTGTGAAGGAGGTGAAAATATCCTTATATTGTGTAGATTGTATGGAGATGGCCTTGAGAAAACATGATCAATTTCCCATTATTCAAACTCTCACGAGTTGTCACTACTAAATGATGGAAATTATTTCAAGACAAGGTTGAGGCTACTAGAGACATGGTTTGATCCTGACTACTTTGTGCATTTTTGTAAATGGATTATATTCTCTTGTTGACACATAATGCATCATAGGGGTGGTATAGGTGGGATTGGTTATTTGGATAATTTTTTGGTGCGAGATCAAGAAGATAGATTAGACGTTGCGGATCCTTGAGAATCTTCACAATTAATGAAGAACTCAATAACATAAAGCTTCAAAATAGTTAAAACATTCCTTCAACCAGAAGGTGTGCATCATTGGAGGCCCAGACATTCACTTTTTCACACAATATTTGAAATTCTAGCATGAAGACTTGAGTTATAAGACCTAATAAAACATCAAAATCTAAGATCAGTCATGCTTGAGGTACACCCAGAGGATTACAAACAATCTCTATCAATAGATGAAAGAAAAGTGATTTTAAATCATTTATTTCATTCCCAGATGAAATCTCTTATGAAAAATGAAATTGCAGATGCTACTAAACTATCACAAGGATTGAGATCTGTGTGATTCAAAGAGATTTTGATACAAGATTGCAATAGGAACAAGAAAAACTACTTGTAGACATTCTAAAAGTGAAATAAACACAAAATTTGCCAGAGATTTGACATAAATTAACTCAAAATTTATCAGATTCGTCAGCATGTGAGAGTTATTTAAACAATCTCAGAGCTTGTTGATGGCTATACACTTGTAACCAACTCAACATGAATGAAAATCTAACACAGAGGAAGTTAACTTGGTTTCTCAGAAAGTTTTTTCAGAGGATGATCTTTTCTCAAAAATTTCTCATGAAAATGAACTCCCAACCATTTGCATGAAAAATTCATGCAATATATGCCTTTTACTCACTCTCTTTGCCCCTAAAATCTTCCCTCCAAAAGTGGAATATTTGAAGCACCTTTGCTTTGCAATATTTCATGCTTCTCCTTCTTTCCTCCTGCTGCTGCTCTCGCCACCCACACTTTGTCTCTACTTCTAAACGTGTCACTGGGGGCTTACAGGAGACTCAACCTTGAGTCTACTGCTGAGGGGATGAACCTTTGGATGACATTGCTCGTGATCTGCTGAACATTAGTAGTGCCAGTCCCCAGGCGGCACCAACGGATAACCCTTCTAGAAGATTGGAGGCCTTAGAGGTGAGCTTAAAATGCTGAAGGATGAGGTAAAAAATCTTGCTAAGCAAAAAGGCAAAAAAAGCATTGAGGGAGAAGGGAGCATTGGCAATAGCCAGCTTGATGAAATATACAAAAAACTGACCTCCCTTGACTCCCGCCTTGGGAAAACGAAGACTAGGCATGAGTATAATATTGCAGCATTCAGGGCCATAGAGGAATTCATCGAAGGACATGCAAGAAGTGTTTCGCAACTCTCGGTGTCCCGGATGACTCTTTGGGGCAATGAGAAAGAGAGTAAAAGAACCAGAGAGGAGCTCGATAAGACGGATGCTGCTCATATGACCACGCTGGGTATGTACCATGCTTGGAAAAAAGTAAAGATGAGTATTGATCAAGCGGCCAAGAAGTAGTCCTGTTTACTACCGCTTCTTGGTGTAGGCTTGTTGTTTTGTTGCCGTTGTTTTCTTTGTTAAGTCTCGTTTGTGTTCTTTGTTTCTAGGCTTCGGTGTTCTTTTCTGTAACTTTTGTGCTTTGATACATCTGCCTTCTCTGCTCCTCTCTCTTATTTCGGCTTTTAGGCCTCCTTTTTGTACACAAGGGTATAGTCCCTTTCAAAAACTATTTACCAATATTAAAAAAAAATATTTCGGAAAATGACATTTAACAAACTCACAAAAAGTTGCCAATTGTTCTTTCAAAAAGTGAATCATTACAAAACTTTCATCATTCTTCAAAGTAAAATCACGTTTTCATTTCCCATGCATGTAGCTCCCTTTCATTTCATCATTTCAACTTTTCCCTTCCCAATTTTTTACTCTGTAACTTTGGATATGGTAATTCATGTTTTTCACGAACCAAAGTAAAAACTCATTTGTAAAATGTCTTGGAGTCACAAATTGAACCCCCAAATTGATTAATTCAGACTGTATAGGCCAAGACGACATGAATTGGTAAAATTTTTTATTAATATTGATGTAAAAATGCATCTCCAAACTTCTTAGAGCTCAAATGGTGGCCAAATTGGTGAAATGCACAGCTACCATCGATATGTTCCTCAACTTCAAATTTGAGCCCTTCACGTGGCAGATCTGGGTAAAAATGGGCCTCGAGACGTCTTTTTACCTTTTTACTACTTTTGGAAAATTTGCATAATTTCTTGATTTCCTCCGCTGCTCCGCCGATGAGATTTGAGCCTGACACATGGTGCAATATGACTGGATACGGAGTCATGACTCAATTTTACACATTTTACATCTCTCTAGAAAAAAGGAAAATGTTTCACTTTTCCTCCGCCAGCCCACACCTCCGCTTCAAGTTTCTAAAGTGGGTCCCAGTGGAACCCCGGGTCCCTTTATGCCTTTAACTCCCTTTTCCCTCAAAGGGAAAATTTTTCACTTTTCCTCCACCAGCCTGCACCTCCGCTATTGACTTCTCAAATGAATTTTGACTTTTTACCCTAGGCTTGTGGGTTAGTTTGATACTTTGAGTCATTTGAATACAAGAGGAAAAATTTCCAAGTTTCCCTAGATGGTCCGTCTCCTCACTTCTTTAACTTTTCAAACTCCCATGTATCACCACAACGCACCTTGAGGTGGTCCCAAAAACAATTTAAACCTTGAACAAGCGTGGGCTCGCCATGTGTCATGTTCAGTAAGATTTTTCTGAATGCTTGAAGCTCAACAGAAGGCACCATGTGTCATACCGAGGCGTCTCCTTTTGGAAATTAAAAATTCTAAGTAAAATGCAAAGCAAGAAGACACCTCCACATGTCATCTGTCGTCACTTCTTTTATGGTGCCCAAAGTGAAGACCCCTGAATGAGTGTAAGCTCGCCACGTGTCATGTTTCACCAAAATGCTCCAACTGCATAAAAAATTTGTCCAAGTCCGGGCCAAGCAGCAGAAGCCTCCATGTGTCCTCCGGTGCTACTTCAAAGTTAGACCAAAAATTTGATTCTCAAACGAGTGTCGTTCACCCACGTGGACATATTTCTGAGTTGAGGCCTTTTATAGAATTTTTGAAGTATTTAGCTGAGCCACATCCAACCAAAAGGTGCCACATCCCCTGTAGATGCAAGGATGCAAGTTTGATTGGGAGAAAATGCCTGTCAAACCGTAAAATATAGAAACATGAGCATTTGAGCTTGAAAATGAATTTTTCTTCAATGACAGAGAGTTTAGATTGTTGCAAGGCTCAAACACGATCCTTAGGGACACATCAACTCATCCTTCTTCAATTATTTCAAGGAAAAAATGTCAAGAACACAAATTTTGACTGTGGCAATAGAGGGAACAGGAAAACGCAAATTTTTGAAAGGAAAGAGCCCGGGGAACCCAAAATATAGACCTTTCTAGAGGAACAAAGAAACTAGGAGACAAATATGGACCCATACATGATCTTTGACCCAGGGGCAGACTAAAAATGGTAACAAAGACCAGCCAAGCACAACATGGGGAAGGATAAAATGACAAAGGCTGTAAATCAATAAATTTTCAAGGGCACAAATGGGGCGAGACAATTTTGTGCACCAATAGCATGCACGGGGAGAAAGAGTGTAAAATCTTCATAGGTTAAAGGGATGTGTTACATTGATGATCTGAATAAGGTGTTGCACATGTGATTTTAAAGCACCATAATAATGGAGAAACTCTTGGCTATGGAATCATTTTATGAGGAAGGTGCATACCCTCAGATGAGGAAAATGCTTTCTTGGGAATTTTAGTCCCACATCGACAAGCCGAGTTTGAAGTAAGCCAAGGGGAAATAATAAAGGTACCAGAGTCAAAAGGATTCAACCCCTTGGTAAAAACTCAGTAGCTATCAAACGAACACATCTATAATGAGTTGAACAAGTTTTTGGTTGAAGTAGAAGCCAAGCTCTTTAGGAGGAACGATAGGGTGAATTTCCTAGAGGCAGAACCGGAAAAGAAGGAAGAAGAGATCACTGAAAGAACCAAGGACTTAAGGTAAGAAGAACTAATCAGCACTCAACTAAGGCATAAGTTAAAAGATGAGAAGGAAAGGGTACATGAGGTTTACAAGAAATTATATATGATCACATATGCCATTGTCTTAAAGCATCCATATCTAACACCACTAATACAGAAATATGGATCCACCCTAGAATGCCTAGAGGACTTGACCTGCGTCCTCACAATGGAAAGGTGACCATTGGCCT
Organism: Taxus wallichiana var. yunnanensis; assembly: GCA_018340775.1. NCBI lineage: Eukaryota > Viridiplantae > Streptophyta > Pinopsida > Cupressales > Taxaceae > Taxus > Taxus wallichiana. Next base: position 401,423,113 of record CM031235.1, read on the forward strand.
TGGAATCTACAAAAGAGGCATCAACACGCAAAAATAATGAGGAAAAGATGAAGGTTGTGGTAATTTTTTCTTAGTACAATAAAGTCCTCGGTGATGTAAAAGATTCCACCCAAGTTACTAAGGCTGCCTATGAAAACTACACCGATAGAGATAGAGTCGCAATCATTAAGTCGCCACTTATGAAACATATCTCAAGGAGTTCCAAGAGAAGAACAAAGGGAATAGATTAGAACATGATAGGATTCGATCGAGGTTGAGAAGAAATCGGAGGCTATTGAGACCTTGCAAGGCTCAATAAAGAACCAACTGAAGGAATTATATCCCAAAATCACTTAAAGGATGGACATGCTCAAGGATTTGGGAAAACAATTGGAGGGGATCGTGGAAATGATGAATACCCAAGGAGAAGGGCTAGGATTTGAAGAGGTGAGTGACCTATTTGGCAACATCTCACAATAGGCACATAACAAAGTCGATGTCCTGGAATAAGTTGGAGGTAGAATTGAAGAAATATTTCCCTCTCCTCTTGCAGAAGTAATCATAATTTCCCCATTCTTTCATTCTTCCCCAAATTATTCATTCCTTTATTCTTTCCCCAAACTATTCAATGATAGTTATTATTTATTCATTGAGAAAATGTTCCCAAGGGTAGAGAACATGTGTAGTGTGGGGTGATGTTGGGCCCCTAAAATATTGGCTAAGTACAAGAAGGTGCGTGGGTGTGCAAGGCCTATTTGAAGAAGGGTGTGCAAGGAGAAAGCGTGTAGGACAAGGTTTTAGGAGGGTTTAGTAGAACCAGTGGCACGCGCGCATAAGGCATAGCAAAGGTTTTAGGACATAGCCATATTTGGAATTTTAGGTAGAACACGAGGAAAGCATGACCCAAGTGCGCATACGGAGTGGATAAGGTTCCAACTTGGCAACTTGGATCCCATGAAAGGAATATACCTTGCAATAGAATATTCCATAAGGTCATCATGGTGAAGAATGGAGAGCTCGAGTCGAAGGAGCATGCTCCCATGGAGGACCACTTGGACACTTGGAAACTAATCTACAACTTCAGAAAGGAATGGTAGTGCTTGCTAAGGCTATATATACAAGCACTTGGTAGAAGAAAGATATACAGGGAATGGAAAGGAGGAGAAGCTATACAGAAATACTATGAGAGTTATATGGGTTAGGCTTAGAGGATCTATAGGAGTATGATGTATCAAGGGGATGGGTCTAAATATTTTTCTTTGTACTATGAGGGGCTTAAGTCTAGTTCTGATGCATGACATTGGTCTACACTATTATATGGATTTGTGATAGCCTCAATGAATGTAATGTGATTACCAAACATATTTAATATGGATATATGTGGTTCCAGTTTTTACTTATATCTGTATGGATCAGTTTTATATATATTTCATATGAGTGGGTGTAAACCCCTATGCATTTCCTTTCTGTTTTGATTCAGATCTATGTTTTGTAATGCTTTTCTTATCTGAATGAATACATTGGTCTAGAATCCCATTCTAAGCTCTAAGATGAATGTATGGTTTGTTTCCATTCTCTTCACTTAAGTTTTTGTCATAAATAATGCATTCTCACATAACTCACATAAAGGAGGGGCTCGGTGCCTACACGTGCCTTGGGTGAGCGCCCAACGCCTACTGGGTGATAGGCCAACATGCATGGGATTTCCTTATTCTTTGAAAGGCATAAAAATGACTAGAAAGCAAGACTAAAAATCACTATAATATAATTAGTAATGTAAGACATATATTACTTAGATTAGAGGACATAACAAGGATTCAACTGATTATTGGAATGGATATGAAAAAATAATATAAGAGTATAATTCATAGGTGTAATATATTGATAATATTTAAAAGGAAAACAGAGAGGATAATAGTCTAAAGGAAGATAGAAATGATGAAGTTCACAAGAAACCAATGGGTAGACATTACTGGTATGATAAAGTGAGATAAAATCTTCTAACCATGACATGATGTCATGGAATTAAAATCCCTATAAGTATAGATAAATATATTACAAAAGTTTCAAATATATGAGACAATGGATATAGAGACAAAAAAATGAAAAATAGTAGATTGATGCGGTATGTAATTTATAAAATGTTGTAGAAAGTAGATATAACAAAGAAAATGTCTATGTACAAGTGGTAGGTACTCGGGACAAGTTTGTCTTTAATGAGATAGGTACTCCACCACTTTTGAACATATTTTCCTTCTTTTCCTAGGTATAGTCTAATTTCAAGATGCGATAATTGATTTTACATGTCTTATGATAGAGAATTTTTTTCATTTTGTTTATAAATGTGTCCTTTGTATTTTCTATTATGATGAGTAACATTAGAGAACCATCATAAAGTAGATCAAGAGAATGTCGGTGGGCCTCATGGATTTACTCATCTAGGATGATCCCATGGAGAGAAATACAAAGAGAAGGTAGTTCCAAATTGAGTGGAAAAATAGTTTTAACACCATATACAAGTGAGAATGGGGTTTCCTAGTAGATTTATGGATACTTTGGTATGATAAGCCTAAAGAAAAGATAAATTTTCAAATTCTAGTTAGTATGTGATTTCTTAATGGTTTTTAGATAATTTTTTTAAGGATTTGTTTAGTGGATTCATATTATCTATTACATTGTGGGTGATAAGGGTTTAAACCTTGTGCTTTGTTTTTAATTTAGCACAAATTTGTTTCATTTATTTTCATTTGAAATTCCCACCATTTTCAAAATGATCGTGTGAGAAATTCCAAATAAGAAAATAATTTTACTAAGAATACATTTGGAAGTGGTGACAATGGTCATATTAGTAAGAGGCATAGCTTCAACCCACATGGTGAAGTACATAGTGGCAATGATGATGAAAATATTTCCATCTTAGGAGTGAATAAGTTTCCCAATACAATCTAATTCCCACATACTAAGGGATAGGGAGCCTTAAGTACTTAAATCTCATATGGTTGAGATTGAATTATGTCATCATGGAATTGGCATGGCTTACATTTCTTAATAAATTCATGTGTGTCAAATTACGAGTATTTCAAAATTAACCCATATGTAGGAATTTGTTAGTTTTGGCATGGTGGTCACATTTTTACTTCAAGTTACCCCATGCGATTCCTCAAGGAGAGAAGTTACCTCACCTGCAATATTACATTGGAGTAGGGTACCTTCAAATTTATGACGATAAATAATTTCATTCTAAATGATTTACTTGAGAGGTTCATTTTGGATATTGATTCACTCATGTTGATTACAAGTCAAAGGGTAGGTATGATATTGGATAAATTGGAAGATGTACTAATACCATGAACTTTGCCTTAGTAGTAAGGATAATTCCCATATGACAGATTTAGGAGGAATCAAGATAAGGTTGTGTGGAAGGGGTTTTATAAATTTGGACCATCTAATGGTATTTTTGGAGATCTAGGTGAGGTTGAGATTAGATAATAGATGAGGCTAAGGAATTAACTAGTGAATTGTGTCCCCAAGGAATGGGGTTAATAGTGAAAGAGTTGAATTTTTATAGTGGTGGTATAATTATTTCATGATATAATTTAATGTTATCTCTTATAGATTGATAGGCACCACTAACTTTGTAATAGACAAGTGGGAGTCACCCATGACATCGATATATGTGATATTGGAAGTAACATGTAGACTACATGCCTAGGATAATTTCTTCATATTTCAAGACAAAAAGAGAATGTAAGTGTCTTATCTAATGGATCATTGAGGAAAAAACATGTCCTAGCTCTTGAAGGAATATTTCTATGTCAAAATAGAGAGTTTATGTGTTTATTAAGGTAAAAATGCTTTCTTATTATTTAAATTTAATGTTGGTTTTCATGGGTTTGAAACCAGGTTTATTCTCAACATCCATGAGAGAATGTTCCTCAAGATTAATATAAAATGTATGGTAATTATCCTTAATCATAAGGGTTTTATACATGACCTTACTGAATAAGATTTCCTCATAATGTAAAGAATTTGGAATGGGTTGGGTTGTATTTATCAGAGTGAAAGTGATTATATTTGTGATGACTTGGAATTTTAAAATTTAGGTGATAATACATATATAAAAATCTATGAGAAGTGTCATTAAATTACCATTGTGATATGTAGGAAAAACAAATTTGGAGAATAAATGGTGAAGATGGTTAGTATGAATGATGCATAGGTAGTTTGATAAATCATATAGTGTGAAACCTTATTAGAAGTGAAGTATATATGGAAAGTTAGGATCATTATAAAAAGGTATATCATGTTTCATATTCCAAAATAGATTGAATAATTTAGTATATAGTGTGATATTTAACTTTTTCATCCTATTGAGAAAATATTATCCCAAAGAGTCAATTACACATGAGGTGTAGAGGATGAGAAAATGATTGGTAAATGAAGGATATAATGTAGGAGTAGAGAGAAGATTTTTTTCAAAATTTCCAAGGCCTATAGATAATAGCTAGTCCACTCAAGTTTAAAACTCTTGTTAATAATATTATTAATGGAGTGAATGGGATAGAAGAATTTGGGGAAAAACCATCGGACTCCCAAGTTTCCATAGATAATTGAAGATATCAAGGATAGAGGTATGTCAAGGCATGTCAAGGATGGATTTTATATTATTAGAATCCATTTCTATTCCTTGATTAGATATGAGGAAACCTAAGAGTTTTCCTTGAGTTAGTAAATAATACATTTCCATGGGTTGAGGTGATCCTTATATTTATGAAGGCATATAAGAGAAATGTATAATTCATGGACATGATCTTCATTGCATCAATATTTGTGAGAAGGCCATACACATATACTTGAATGATTTTATGAATGAGATGATGGAATATGTGGGTCATATCTCAGCGATAGGTTGCCCCAACATTTTTAAGGCCAAAGAGAATTTTAACATAGTAGTATGAACCCCATTAAATAGTGAACGTGTATTATGCCAATCTTTAATGGCTATTTGGATTTGGTTATAGCTGGAAAAGCCATCTATAAGTGATAACATCTCATAAACTTCCATAACATTTAATGTTGGAAAATATAGAAGGTATGTGGAAATTATACTTATGGTAGGTAAGGTTACTACAAATTTGTATGACTAATGTGTTTATTTTGCAAAATGAGGACTATGTTGGAGAACCATTCAAATTAGTCAACATGATGAATGAACATGTTATGGAAGATCTTGATGAGTTCCTTATGAAAAATATTATTGATTTTGGGGAACTTATAGACTTTTTCTTATGATGTGACATTAGGATATGTGATAATGTTATATACCACAATATTTGGATCACTTTTAGGCATGCTAGAATATACATAAGAAAACTTATTTATTTTTATGAAGGAATTCATGATACTTATCATGGTGACAAGGAAAAGAAAACCTAACATGACTACATGGGATGGATCTTAATCAATTTGGACATTAATGGTATTTTTAACAAGCAAGGTATTGTCATCTTGAAAATGGTTGGGAGACTTAGGAATTTTGGAAAAACTTCAATAATAGGATCAACCGTAACAATGAAATTATCAAAGAGAGGTGGTCGATTCTATGGTGTTGTCTAGGAATATTTTCATCATGTTCATGGATGAACTCAATGATAGCCTCATTATTGTTAAGGGTATGTAGTGTCCCATTATATTCAACACATATATTAAGTTCCTCATAATTATTACCATCATGATGTTCTTGGGAAATATTTTTTCTTCAAATTAATTTCATGATGAGGGGAAGAAGAAGGAGAATTTTTATTGACAAGATTGACCATGCTAATAATAGAGTGTCTAATGTCATTAATTGGGATAAATTATAGAATTAAGGGATCATCATGTATAAATACAAGTGTAGACACCTAAAATTGGTTACCCAATTTAGTGTCCCCTCGGTTTGCTTATCCTCTCGGGTAACCGGGGCACCTTTATATCACCACTTCTCCCTTAGGGTATTAATTAAGTATCTAATTAAAACACCTATCCTAAGTTTATTTCACTCCATTATATTTCACTCATGTATAATTAAATATTAACTATTTAATTATACCTTTTACATTTTTTCCAACTACTTATTTACCCCATATCATTTCCCAACCTCCCATACCATTATTATCCATTCATCCCACCTTTTTCTCCCCTCCTAAAACCATGCAGCAAGATTTTTCCTATATTTGAGTCAGAGGGATAATATTCTTATCCTTCCAATTCATTCCTTTTCACCACTTTGGGATTTTGTTCCTTGATCAGCCCCGATCGTTTCTCGATCGACGCCAATTTTTCGAAGTGGCACCAATTTTTCATAAGAATTGCTAATTTTATCTCATTCAGCACCAACTATAAATACATGACCTAAACTCAGTTATGGTTAGATGGTAGATGACAGAGAGATAGATGAAACAACGAAAAGCTTGAGCCTAGAGCCTTTGAATTATCAATTGAAAGAAAGAGCATTCTGTCCGATTAATCCCTGAGAGGTGCACCATCACTCTGCCCTCACAACATCAATATTGTGAAGGTTCTTCAGCCTCTTGGAGATTCCATTTCTCCATTCAGCCAAGGTGGAACTCTGTCCACATCTCTACAGTTCCTACAGGTTTCCACGATCCGATCTACATCAACCAGTAATCAAGTTTCTCGTAATTTTCCCTCGATCGACGCCAACCCAGTCCATTCGATGCCAATTATCATCAATCAATGCCGATCACCATCGATCGACACCAACCCATTACTGATAATTATGATTATCATCAATTGACATTGATCACCATCGATCGACACACCGACCGGTCTGAGACAAGCATATAATTCAAGTAACACAAGTTCAATTTTATTTTTATAGTTTCCTACTTTCTTTTAGTTTCTACTGTGGTTTTTACATTGTCTACTATTTTTAATCATAAAACCTAAATATTTATTTACATCTTTCATCATGTATGTCTTTACTCTTGATTGAAAACATGAATTGACATCCGCCAAGGAAGCTCATTTCTTCCTGGACCCACTTTCTCGAGAAGTTCACCCATATATCGTCTAACGTCATCTTTTTCTGCCAAGGATTTGTGCATCATAGGTTTCTTGGATCTACTTGATAGGATTTCTCATGTGCATCCGTCTTGTCTCCATTGGTATTCTTTCCATCTACATCTTCGGATCTTATCCAATCTATCAGGTATCAATTTCATTTGAGTTTTTAGGGTTTTTGTGTTTAGTTTGGTGCATTAACTTGGATAGGTAACAAGCATGGAAATTATTGATCTACATTCTGGCACACCCGATGGGACCCCACCAAAGTCCCTTATTGGTAAGTTCATTTATTTTCCAGTTTTGAGCTTTGTTCTTTTTCTTCACTGATTTTCATTAGTTGTTCTTAAGCATTTCCTTTCATCATTTCAGTTTTGCTTCTTTCATTTCTAGTTTCTTAAAATATAAATTTCCTTTCCACTAGTATCTTGTTGGATTTGTTTGTGTGTTCTGCTTAACCCTATTCTACGGAGTGGTTTGCTTGTTCACGGGATTGTTCGAGGGGAAGATCTCAACAACATGCTTTTTGAAGTCCACACACCTTGGAGAGCTAAATCTACAGGTATTTCTCTTTTGTGGTGTTTTCTCCTTTTTAAGAACTTAAAAATAACTTGTTTGTTTATTTTTATCACACTCAAACACTTCAGTTTTGGTCCTTAAAATGAATTAATCACATTGGGAAAGAACTTGTTTGACTTGTCTTCATTGAAATCAAACACTTTGGTTTTAGTGCTTAAAAAGAACATTTTCTTTTCATTTATGTTGTATGTTCTTCACCTAGTTCTCTAAATAGGTTGGAAAATTGATCAAAATCAGTAGTGACACTATTTGATTTCTTATTTTTCACCCTTGCACACAAAGCCAAAATCACTAGGTATAAAGCATTTAAACAAAAATTCCTTCCCTGGCCTCACCTACTTGGAAGTGACATCCAAGAGGAAGAGTCTACGTGATACTCAGGCCATGCTATAAATTCACATAAGTTCTGGTATATATTGGCAAAGTATCGATTCCCTTATCACAACAAAGTGTGTGAAGTGCAGGGGTAGGCCCTATATCAAGCCATGTACCAGTCTTTTACTGAAGTGCCTTTGGGACTCCTCACCAAAACATTCCCCAAACCATCTTTAGTTTGGCCAATTGAGTAGTCCCCATTCTAAAAAGCCTTCCCAAACATTTTCTTTCTTAAAAATCATGAAAATTTAAAAGAGATAATCACCTATCGTTGTTTGAATTATCTATGCATTAATTAGGTTAATCTCTTTCTATGTTTTTGCTTGTTTATGATGGTCATCACCCGATCACAATCTAGAAAAATGGCTCAACTAGCCTCTTCTTCATCGAGACCCCCACTAATGTGGATGTTTTGGCACCCCTCAGGTCTTCTTCGGGACCACTATTAGTTAGTTCCCCATCTTGGTCATATAATCCTTTCTATCATCCTAAAGTGATCCCATCATGACCAACTTCCCCCAGTCCTTCAGAGGTGTCATCTGCTTCTGATATAGAGTATGTTCCTCACAGAGATCTTGAATTTCAGGCACTCCTTGACCACAACCCGGTAGCCCTTATGGACTACTTAGTGCATAAGTCTATTTGAATATCTGATCAGGGACCACCGATCCAGCAAGTTTATGATTATTCTCATGATCCATCCTAGGCTTTCATAGAGTAGTTAGCATGCTTCTTCTCGCCTCAAACCATGAAAGAAGGTGGTGCATCTATGCCTCCTTTTTCTCTTCCACCGACCATGTCGACTAGTTCTCAAATGACCCTGCCTATCCCTAGTGCCGTGGCTACCTCGGCTACCCCACAAACTAATTTCGAGAGGCCCTCTTCTTCAACTATGATGAGTACATCCACACTCCCATAAATTTCTGTAAATTCTTCTATGTTGTTTATTGCATCTCGGTGTTCAAAAGTATCTCTCTCGTGAGCTAACCACCTCCTACAAGTCAGTCATTTCCTCCTTCTCATCTTCCAGCTGATATTTCTTCCAATTTTCCCACGACAGTAACTTTTACCCATCCTTTGGCATCGATACCCTTAATAACTAATCCGGTAGTCAAAAGCCTCATTCAGAGTTTGTTTCCCACCATATCAAATCAAATCAACACCCACATTCCTCAATCCATTCCGATTCAGTTGGCAAGTGTAGGAACCCACCAATCACATGCTCCATCTTTCATTCAACCACCTTTCTCTCAACCACTTGTCATCTCATAGCCTATTTATACTCAGGATCCTTCACAACAAATACCTCACCAGGCATCACCCAGAATGCTTGGTTATTCCTCTTATCATCCTATTAATCAATAGATGAATCCCCCATTAACACCTCAGCAAAACATACCATTCACTTCTTATATGGGACATACCAACATGCCCCCTCCTCAATTTGATGTTGTCCAACTTCTTTTCAAGAAAATTGCAGACCTAGAAGCCTCCACCAAAGGGGCTCACCCTTCATACTCTTTTGAAGAAGTATGTAATGAACCAATTCATCCATTAGTGGCTTTTAAGCCTTATCCTCCCCAATGGGAACTTCCTAAGTTCTCAAAATTTCATAGTCGGGAGGATCCTCAACAACACCTATGAGCATTTAAACATGCTTGCTACCTTATAGTCCAGGACCAGGAGCTTATGCTTTGTACCTTTCCTATGTCTTTAGCAGGGCCCACTTTAGACTGGTACAATAACATACCCCAACACTCTCTATTTTCTTTCTCTTAATTAGCTCAGATGTTTGTTGAAAACTTCTCAATAAACATCACACATAAGATCTCGATTACAGATCTTTATAACATTCGTCAATTCAATGATGAGTCTATTGCAAAATTTGTCACTCGTTAGAGAGGAATAATAAATCAGTTGTCCTTCTCCCTCCCTCAATCTCAAAAAATCAAGTTGTTTACTCGATCTTGCGCCAATCATATTTCTTCCACTTTAAGGATTCAAACCTTTCATACATTTGAAGAAGCCTTTATGATGGCACGCAAACTTGAGTCTCGTGCCGTTGAACAAGGAAAGTTAAAACTTTGTTCTAAGTCTAAACCAGATTTTTCTCGGTTTACAAAATCAAACCCTTCCACTTCTAACAAAGACAAGAATCAGGGGTCCACAAATGCTATCATATTAAAAACATCACGAGCTGATAACACTTCTAATCAAACACCTCAGAGAGACTCTTTATCTTCTCGAAAAGGACCTCCATCATCTTGGTCTTTTACTTTTTGGGGGAATCATATGCTTCTATCTTAGAAAAAATGTTGGAAGTTCACATGATTAAACTTCCCCCTATTAGAAATTTTGATGAGAGCCAAGAATGACCATTTTGGTATCGTGAAAATGAATTTTTTCGTTATCATAGAAGCAAAGGCCATGACATTGAATGATGTCAGACCTTCAAAAATCTCGTCCAAAAATTCATTGATAAAGGCGAGCTCATTCTAGATAACCCAAATGCTCCCCCAAATCAAGTGCTTGATGTTTTTAAACAGCCTTTTCCAAATCATTCCCCAAACAATGACGCTTCGGGGTCTCAAAAACCAAACACTCATACTATCAGCTTCATTTCTACTAATGGTTCTTCTTCTAATTCTAAATCATCCACAAACATGTTGACTGAATTGGAACTTCCTTCTCGCTCCTTCAAATTCCAAGATTCCACCATCCTCAGATGGTCCATCTTCAAGTCTTCCTTTATTAGAAATAGATTCATCTCCCTCTACCTTGCTATCTGATCTTCCACCTATACCTGAGACAATGTCATCTTCATCTGTCTCATCATTAGATATTCTTTCGGTGCTTGAGTCATTTACATCCCTTCAAATTTCCACTATGGATACTTCTACTTCTGTCGCTCCCATTTTTGCCACGACCATGCCTTTGGTTAACGTACCCACAGTTGTACCAACTTCTATGCCCTTAGAAGTATCTTTGATATTGACTCTTCCTATATTTTTCCTATAGTAATTACACCCACAATTATCGTGTATCAAGTACCCTCCTCATAAGAGGCTACTTCTTCAATACCTACCTCTTCCGCTAGTGCTTCCTTGCTTATTAAGGGAACATCTAAAGAGATAGCATCGACACCTATACTTCGACTCCGAACTTAGACATAAACAATTGGAGCTTAAGATTAGGGTTACATCACACGGTATTGTCTCCTTTACTTCCTCTAAAATGATTACAATCACCTTATGCGGCAGAAGTTGTCACCATCCACGAAAAGGGAAAACCAATGTTTAGGACCATCAAAAATCTTGGTTTCGTTCCTCAAAAATCCCTCTCTACACCTCATAAAAGATTGAATTTATCCACTAAAAAGACATCTTCTTCTACAACACCATCTTCACCGGTGCCTCGTAAAGTAGATTTACCACTCGGTAAGGCGTCACCTCTTTTATCAGAACCATCATCTTCATCACTAAAAACCAAGGCACCCTTTATACCTCCTATCAAATCTATTTTGGGAGCTCCTCCCCCATCTAAATCAGTCTTATCTAAATCATTGTCTGTTTTGGCCAAGCAACCTTCTTCATCTCTCGAAGACTAAAACACTTGTCATGTCTTCGTCATCTTCAAAATCTATCTTAGGAGCTCCTCCTCCACCAAAATCAATCTTTCCTCACTTGCTTCCATCTCAAGCACCTAAGGCTGCTTCTCCCAATGTCCAGAAGAAAAATAGTCCCTAAAAATATTGTCAAACTAGATATGCAGGTTCTTTTACCTCAGTAATTTGCTAAGGCTAAAGAGGTGCCTTCTTCACCTTTGTCCACATCTTCGTCTACCAGATTCTATACTAAAATCCTTCACCAACTTATCCAATCTTCATCTATATCTCTTCCTCCAATCAAACCCTATAATCCCAAAGGAGTAAAACCTTCATGGTTCAACTCTGATTTGATTTGTGCTTACCATCACACTCCAGGTCATGACACCGAGGGATGTAAAGCCCGTAATCTATCGTTAACAACCTCTTGGAAGAAAGTGATCTTCTATTGGAAGAGGAGGAGGAACAAGTGTCTCATGTCATCCCAACTACATCTGAGCCTAAACAGTCTACTCAGGCCCCTAATTCTATTGATATCACTCTGGATGATCTTCCACCTTCTCAAATTGACGTAATTTGTATCGCCACTAGAACACAACAAAGACGATAATCCATCATCTTCTATAGCCTCTTAACCATGAGTTGTTATTTCTACTACCCCCGAAGGAGTTCCTCCTTCCTCATTAGCCCCGAGACCTCAGGTCTCTATTCATGCTTCACCTTGGGCTCAGATTCCCATGTCAGTTAAGGAGAGTGTTATGAAATAACTCACCCATGCTCTAGTCAAAATGTCTCTTTTTGACCTCATTCAGTCATCTCCCCAACATTTCCAGGCTCTGATTGATAATTTACACCATATCATGGTGAATTCAGATGATCCCCAACCTTTTGAGATGGTTGTTGGATTGAATAGACCATCAACCACCATCTCCTTTGAGGATTATGAAATTCCTCCCCTTTCTTCTGAGGATTTAGAGGCTCCTCTCTTTATCATAGTTCAAATCAATAACACTACATTAAAATGCACTATGATCGATAAAGTGGTGCTGCACTCAACATCATTTCCTCCCACACATTTGAGAAACTTAAGTTACCAAAGAACGTAGTGTCACCACCACCTTTTTCCCTTCAATCATTTAATGATTAGCTGGCGATTACTTTAGGAACTGTGGTCCTGCCCATTCGGGTAGGAAAGAAACTTCTTCATGAGATTTTTTACATTGTTGAAGGAAAATTCCACTACAATATGATCCTCGGACACTTGGATCCATACAATGCAATCGCATTCCATCAACCCTCCATCAATGCATAAAATATCAAGTATGAGGGCAAAATATATACTCATCCAGGAGACCCTTTTCTGTCTACACAATGTGACATGACCACAGGGTCTGTCCCTCTAAAAGAGAACACTGATTCTCCTGACGAGGCTTCATCCTCTTCCATACCTATAAAAAAACTACCAGATCTACAAAATCTAGAAGAAATGTTGCAGTATTTTTTGCTAGGAGAGCTTCCTCTTCTCTCTTTTGACGCCCATCTCAAACCTAATGAGTATGGTAGGCCAGATAAACAACCTGAATATCAACCAAATCTTGGTTGCATTATCACCATTGGTATACCCAATCAACATACTAACTTCATCTATGGTGGTCTTGATACACCTCACTATTGTTTAGATTCTCCTCTTAGGGCCAAACCCTATTCGGCAGGGTTTGATTATCTCTGTAATCCCGCATTCGTAAAAACTTATCTCAGTATCGATGTGCATGGAAAGGCTTTGGCCTAGGAAATTATAAATAGGATGTGCATGACATCACATCCATTCCAACTCTTAAACCACATTAAAAAATTGGTTTTGGGTTCAAACGTCTCTCGAAAGCCACCGTCACCATTCTCAATGAGCCTCTTTCTATTAAGGAGCCATCTTCTCCCGTCAAGTCTGAAGCATCACTCGATTTGGATGACACCATTTCCATCTCGCCTAACTTTTTTTAGTCAATTCCATTTCCTTAGGTCCACTAACCTATAAGACTAATGGAAAATCCACTTCCATACCATTAGTCTTCCCCGAAATAGTCGAAGACGATTCTCCTACTATCAATACTATCCACTATTCGGATGATGATTCTGTCCTTACTTATCTGGGGGTAGAGGATTCTTATCTTCCTAAAACCATTCCTTCTAACACATCTACACTTCTCAATGAAGCCATTGTTGACCTTAATATAGGGACTTCTGAAGACCCTCGCATCATTAAGGTTGGCCAATCTCTTAACCCACAGGAGTTAGGAGACTTCACCGCCTTTCTTTCCGATCATCACCAAGCATTTGCTTGGTCATATGAAGATATGCCAGGCCTCAATCCTAACATCATGGTCCACAATATTGTTACTCTTCCAGACATCAAACCAGTTAAACAAAAACTATGTAAGATGCATCCTTGTGTAGCTCTCCTCATTAAAGAAGAGTCAAGTGCTTACTTTCCACCAACTTCATCCAACCCATTGACTATCCACAATGGGTTTCAAATGTAGTACTAGTAACCAAAGCTACTAGGAAAATTCAAATTTGCACCGACTTTTGGGATCTTAATCTCACTTGCCCAAAAGATGATTTCCCTCTACCTAATATCGACCAACTCGTGGACTTAACTACAGGTCACGAGATGCTTTCTCTGATGGATGGTTTCTCTGGGTATAATCAAATTCTCATCGCACTAGAGGATCAACACAAGACTTCCTTCATAACTCCTTGGGGGAATTTTTGTTATCGCGTCATGCCCTTCAGTCTTAAGAACACGGGGTGACTTATCAATGCGCAATGACCTACATCTTCCATGACCTCTTACACAAAACTATAGAAGATTACGTCGATGACATCCTTGGTAAATCCAAACACTATCAGGATCATCTTCTCATCCTTGCACCTCTCTTTGAGAGACTCATTCATTTTTTCTTCGCCTAAATCTGTCTAAATGCGTGTTTGGCGTTCTCACTAGTAAACTCTTAGGATTTATCATTTCTATTAGGGGTATTGAGGTCAATCCCACAAAAATAAAGGCTATCCTCAAGATGCCTCCTCCTTCCAACTTAAAGTAGCTCCATGGTCTTCAAGGATGCCTTCAATTAGTGCATCATTTTATCTCGTAGCTTTTAGACCGTTGTCAACCTTTTCATCATCTCCTCCATAAAAATGTTCATTTTGAATGGGATGAGCATTTCCAAAAAGCCTTTGATGATCTCAAAGCTTATCTTATTTCTCCACCTGTGCTTATACCTCCACGCAAGGGGGAGCCATTCTATCTTTATATTTCTATGATTGACCATGCTTTGGGAGCCATGATCTTGCATCAAGATTCTAATGGTAAGGAATAGGTTGTCTATTATATCAGTTACACTCTTCATGAGTATGAAACGCGCTATTTCAAAGCTGAAAAACTATGTTGTGCTCTCTTCTTCACAACTTCTAAACTTCTTCATTACCTCCTTAATCATAAAACCTACATCTTTACGAGTATCAATCAACTCAAGACAATGTATGTGAAACCTTATCACAATAATCGTTTCACTCTTTGGCTCATGCTCATGATGAGTTTGACCTTGAGTTCATCCCGCAGAAATATATCAAGGGTCGGGTCATTTCGATCAATTAATTGATGCTCCTCTTCCAAGCACTCAAGTCCCCCTCACTCAATTCCCGGAAGAGTGCATCCAAAAATCGATTTCAGTCTATCTCCATTTAAAGTAAAAATATTCTTTGATGGGTCCAAGTGTCAGCAAGGGGGAGGTGCAGGTTTTGTCATGATTCCTCCTTGGGGTGCACATATCCCTGTTGCACACAAGCTTAACTTTGAATGTACCAATAATATGGCTGAATATGAAGCCCTTGTTTTAGGTCTTCAAAATTCCATTAATCTCGGTGCTCACCATATCGACATCTTTGGTGACTCTGAGCTCATCGTTAATCAAGTCACTGATGTCTATCAGTGTAAAAATGATATCCTTCAAAAATATCATGATATCATTCTCTTTCAGCTTCCATCTTTCGATAAATTTACTATCTAGGCTATTCCTCGCACTGCAAACCAATTTACAGATATGATGGCTTCTTTAGCCTCACTTATTCCTCCATTCACTAAAGACTCATGACTTTATGTGGTTGTTTAGCATTTAGACCAACCATCTCATCTCAAGAAGTTGACTTCAATCAACGTCATCATGACTGACACTCAAGATGAGTGGTATCAGCACATTTTCAATTATCTATCCTACTCAGCACTTCCTCTAGATTTGACTTCCAATGGCGAAGAAATTTTATCCAACGCGCAAAACCGCTATACTATTATGGGTGGAATCCTTTACAAACGTGGCTTTGATGGTATTTTGCTTCGATGCCTCAAAACCTCCAAGTCATCTAAATTCATTCAGGAGGTCCATGACGGTATCTGTGGTGGACACTTTGGTGGTTTGGCTGTGGCTAAGTGCATCCTATGTTTAGGTTATTATTGGCCTTCTCTTAATCAAGACTGCTGCGACTATGTCAAGAAATGTGTCAAGTGTCAACAACATGCTAATCTCACACATATCCCTAGCCAGGCCTTGCAACCTGTAGCGGATTTGTGGCCTTTTTCACAATGGGGTCTTAATCTCATTGGTCTCATCAATCTGTGCTCTTCGTAGTGACAACACTCTATCATTACTGCCGCAGAATACTTCACTAAATGGGTGGATACTATTCCTCTTTCATCGACCAAAGACAAACCTATTGTTGATTTTTTCTATCAACACATCATTTGTCACTTTGGTTTTTCTCACAAACTCATTACAGATAATGGAAAGTCTTTCAAAAATAAATATTTGCAGGAACTTTGTGACACCTTCAATATTAAACTCAGCTTTTCTTCTCCGTACTATCCACAAGCTAACGGCCAAGCTAAGGCTTCTAATAAAACTTTGCATAATATCCTCGCAAAGGTAACTATCCAAGCTAGTAGGGATTGGCATTTACACATCCTTTTTTCTCCTTGGGCTTGTCAGAATAGCATTCATACCCCTACCGGTGCTACTCCCTTCTCTCTCGTCTATGGGTTTGAGGCTGTCCTTCCTTTGGAAGTCTAGATTCCCTCTCTTCGCGTCTCTCTCAGAGAGTTTGTCTCTGATGAAGACTATCATCAAAACCATCTAGCACAACTTGAGTTGTTAGATGAATGTCATCTCAATGCTCTTGAACATCATCAAGTCTATCTTGAGCATGTCAAGCATGCTTATAACAAGCATTTACAGCAGTGTGACTTCCAAGTTGGTGATCTTGTTCTTAAAGAAAACCAAAATGTCACTACTCTAGAATGGAGTCAACGTGGTAAGTTTTCTCCTAACTAGATGGGACCGTACATTGTCACTCATAAGTACGGGTCCAAGGCTTATCGCCTATCTTCCATGGATGGTATACTTGAAATGGAGCCTCTTAATGCTTTGCATCTAAGGCCCTTCTACTGTTAAAATCTATCTTACACAATCTTAGTCACACAACAAATCTTTCCATCCATCTGTAACCAGTCATGCATTTTGTAGTGATTCAGAACTATGTGGGTCTCCACATTATTTCTTTTTATGCCTTAAATATGAGTACCGCAGCTCTACTCATGGAATTTTCCTTACGGATTTTTTCCTCTATTTGATCTATTTTGTCTAAACTCAGTTTCTTCCAAAGCTCAAAAAAAAAGAGAGAGAAAAGAGATGCTATCCTAGTCCAAAAGATAGACTGATCCCTCGAAGGATAGCTATCCATGCCTTATCAAATAAAATAAAAAATGTAGACCATTCCTCGAAGGATGGCTACCATCAAAATCAAAATACAGACCACTCCCTTGAAGGACAAGCTGTTTGTTTTATGGCATTTTCAGCCTTTGTAGTAACAAACTTCCTCTATTGGCCAGTTTGTTCACTTTTTAGCATCTCTAAAAGACTTCATCAATCGATGCTTTGATCACCATCTAATCAATGCCGACCAGTCCATTTGACGCCAATTATCATCAATCAATGCCGACTAGTCTACGACATGTATATAATTCGGAGTAACACAAGTTCAATTTTGTTTTTATAGTTTCCTACTTTCTTTCAGTTTCTACATGCAGCTTTTATATTCTGTCTACTAGTTTTAATCAGAAAATATAAATATTTATTTACATATTTCATCATGTATGTCTTTACTATTTATTGAAAACATGAACTGACATCCACCGAGGAAGCTCATTGCTTCTGGACCCACTTTCAGCAAGTTCACCTATATATCGTCTAACATTATCTTTTTTCGCAAGGATTTTTGTATCGTAGGCTTCTTAGATCTACTTGCGGGATTACTCATGTGTGCTCATATTTTCTCCATCGTATTCTTTCCATCTACGTCTTCGATCTTATCCAATCTATCGTGGTATCGATTTAATTTGAGTTTTTAGGGTTTTTGTGTTTAGTTTGGTACATTAACTTGGATAGGTAACAAGCGCGGAAATTCTTGATCTACAACAAGACTAACGACATATGGGAAAAGTGAAATAACATAGGTGGTTTAGATGTGTAACATATAAATGGGGATAATGACATCATAAATATATGTGTTTTACTACAAAATCTATATTTTTGGTAACAAGTCCAATCTTGTTGGAAAAAGGAGAGTGTTAAGATGTATATACTTGGTTGTATAATTAATTTTTTAGAATATCCAAGGGTATATAGGAGACGAGGATTAGGTGTATGGATGTAAGCTAAATTGACTTCATTCTTACTATCACTAGTGTCATAGTTTAGATACTCAATTTTGGCAATTTAACCTTTTGACACTGCTAGTTTTAACAACGCACTCTTGCTAAGAAAAACACACTCTTTATATCCCCACTTAGTACATCCCAAGGTATCTTGTATAACTTTTTATTCGTACAAACTGATATGTTGACAACTTTTGAGAGTTAAATACATAAAATATATAAACAAACTCCATATGACAAGATGAAACCTTTATTTTTCATGTTTTTCATCCCTGTTCAAAAACATCCACTTTGGTTGTCTTACGTAATCCATTCTTGGCTGAATTCTATGGTTTTGGATTGATATATCTTTGGAAGCACAAAGGAATAAGGGAGGATGAATAAGTCCTAAAAATATTTTTATTTCATTTAGAAATCCATAAATTTATAAATTTAGATAGTTCATACAACATTCATAACCATGTGTTCTTAATAATATGTGCAACAACAACCGTAAGAGCAAGAAAAAAAAAGTACTCAACACAAGAACACCATATGTAAAGTGGGAAAACCTCATGGGAAGAAAATCCACTGAAACTCTGCTTATATCACACAAGAAAAATAATTTTAGTGAATTACAAAATTCAAAATGAGAACCAACCCCGATTTAGTGAGGCATCAACCCCACAAGGAGCACCAATCCCTAGTTTAGTAGAGCACCAACTCGTAAGGAGCACCAACCCTAATTTAGTGAAGCACCCACTCCATAAGGAGGATAAAACCCCCCAAGATGATCAATCATCCATTGAACCACCTTATGAATATCTGATCTTATATTTTTTTCTACCACAGTGATGGAGACCAAGTATCCAGGTCACACTTCTTCAACTCTTCATATAAATCTTGGGTGATCAAACACTCACAACTAGCTCCTCCTTTACTTTTCAAACCTTAAAACATATGCATAAATTCTTTCTAATCTTCCTTAACCTATTACACACTTTATACAACCTCAATTCATTCTCGCATACCTATAAGACAACTTCACCTAGGTCACACTTCTTACACACACTCAACTAACTTGTAAAAGCACCCAAAACAATGATTTTATAAGATCCTCTTTATTTCCAATTCAAACACAAAATTTTTCCTTCCTTTGGCACGACCCATGAATCATAAAAACATCCCAATTTTGAAATATAATAGTCACAAGTGATCCAAAAATATCATCCAGGATAAAAACCTCATTACATGTTCCAAAAATGGCTCAAAACCCCATGGGCACAAAGATAAAAATGCCCTTACATAAAAACCATACTTATTCATGACCCATTAATTTTTACATATGCTTAAAAATAAAATTTAAAATTCATGAATTTTTGTAATTTAGCTCAACCAATCAAATTATTTCATTTAATAGGCACAATACTCTTTGTTCATCTTAAAACTATTGTTTCATACACCATTCGGGACCGAAAACTTCACTATAACAAAAATAAATTAAAATAAACCAAAACATTCCATATGACCATTTTATGAAAGTTATATAACCTTTATAACACTTATAATAAATTTATAAGCCTTGAAAAAATCACCTTCTCAAACCATAGCCACTTTTGTCTTCACCAAATCCAATTGCCCAAAATGTTGTTTTCAAAGATCAGTTGATAAAAACATTTACGGGATCAATAAAGTCATTTATATGGATTAATTTTATGAAAATTCATCCTTATTCACATACCAAGTGATATCAAACATTAACTAATCCATCTTACACTTCACCCAACTCAAAACTTCTAGCAGATCATGTCCTATCCTGCACTGGAAAAAATATTCTTATCAAAATAATGACTTGGAAACCACATTAAATATCATCATCATGATACAAACCTCATATTAATTTAAATATATTTTAATCCTATTTCCAACAAAACTTTAATTATATCCAAATTCCACATGTAGTTCTAGTTATGCTCACTTTTTATGAATACTTATTTTTATGGCCTCACCGCCCTTTGAATAGTCAACCTAAATGCATCTCATTTGAACATTTACCTACATGAACATGTCCTAAAAAATATTATTACATCAATATCAACTCACATATATTCTATAATGTCAATTTATCATGCAACTCCTTGGAAAACCCTTGTCCTAAAACACTTTTGTTCAAAAACTGACCTATTTGAGTGGGGCCCACTCATCACCATGACCTCTACCATACCTTTATGGAAATATTAAGGAGTCCTATACATTTTACAATCATTATTTATGCACGAGGAACAATTCTATCCACTTTGGAAGAGTTTTTGCATACCACTTTTAAGCTAGGGTTTTAAACCCATAACTAGTTGTTTACCTTTTTAACATTCGTTCGTGAAAACTCCGACGATAAAATGAAATAATTATTTTTGTGAAACCTTCAAGACTCAATTTAGAAAAATCACTGAAATCCATAAGGTCCCATGAAAACCACACAATTCATGGTGAATATCACAAGATCAAATTCAAGATGGAAATACATTAGTTATTAACCCTATCTCATAAAACTCGGCATATATTATGTACACTGATGTGAGTGCTCAAGAACTCTCCAAACATGTTATCCATCATGCCATCATGATTATCAAGAAACTAAGAATATTCTACCACCATGAAAATCACATAGGAACTTGAATGGGCTCGCAGAGAAAGAAATCCACACCGAATCTCCTTGTAGCATCATGTACACATTTGAACCATCATGGAAACATTGTATAGAACATCATCTGACCCTAATCCATAATAAACTTTGTCATTAATGTATTTTTGGATCAAGGATAACACCTATGGTACCATATGTCAATAATCTCCCCTTTATCATACATGGAAAACTACTTGAACTTCTCCCCTTTTTTAGATTAATGACAAAGGCATACCATACCTGCATTATCTTCATCTCCCATAACTTCATAACATCATGCTTTGGTTAGAAACATCAACAAAATATCTCATTCAAGATCAAAACCTTGAAATTTTCACTAAAAACTGATTTTTCCTTCTTTACAAGCATGCAATCACCATGTTCCCCCTAGGCCAAGCATCTACAACGTCCTCGAACATCATCAATAAGAAATGAAGAAGCATTGTCATACCTTTTTTGGAGTTAAGAACATCATTTTACACATAAATTATCTATCAAACTTGTTTTATCCTTCAATAATCAACTATAACTAAGCATTATATGAACTGACCACACCATAGACATGTCAACAATGATGTATGAGAACCGATACAACCTTATCTTCTTCATGCATGAAATTTCATAGCTTGTCTAGACATAATTAAAGCATGTTTCATATCATACCTGCCATCAACCTTACTCAAGGGACTGACTTCCCTAAACAAGCATCTAAGTACATCTAGAACCAATTTAGGCATGTAACAACAAGTTATTCAAGCTTTGAATCATCAAAATAACACTCCCCAGGCACACAAGACCATTGTGTCTAGCTCAAAAGCACAAATTTGAATGATTCACCTTGCTATAATTTCACAAAATATGGAACATGTAAATTTTCATTATCCAAAAGAAATCCTTCAATATAATCAGCCTCTTTACTTTTAAATGAACTTAGGAATCACTCCATCAAGTCTTAATCCCAATACAAGCTCAGTAACTTTGCAAGACTCGGCTTCAAGGATTGAGAATACTTTTATGTTCTCCATATGTCAAGATTAAAGTATTGAAAACCTCCTAAGACCTTTATACCACACATGTACTACTGTAATCATGCTTCTTGATCACCATTGTATTCTATCTCAGTATTGTAGATCATTCTCTCATAATAGCAAGTGAATTATGCTCTGTTACAAATATTAGATAACCTTAACCATGCATTGATACACCTTTTATTGTTATTATCTTGCATAATCCCCTTAAACCTCGAGCACTATACAAATCACATTCCACATACACCATGTACGTGAATTTCTCTATCCTATAGCACTTCCATATTTTCACTCTTCATCATGCACCGATATGACCTGGTAAGTTTGATATACCATGTTCATGAGTCATCGATCTCTCCAAGACCTATTTATAATTCTTCAAGTCCTCCTCACTATCTGAACATGCTTTGATAGAGGTGAATTCTTTGTATGGTGCATAATCATATTATCCTTTAAGATTATGAGAGTTAAATCTTTCCCTTTCAGATAGAAATTTTCATCCTTAAGGACCTTATACCAAAATATTAAGTCCAATCATGAAAAAATCATATCAAGGTTGTTATTCTTAGTCTTCATTGTCTATATTTTGAAATTAACATGCATTGAGAAATTTCAAACAACTTGTGACATTTGTAGATCATATGCTTCTATGTTATAACACATAACTTTGATAATTACTTATGGCTTGCAACTTCTTAATCATTTCACAAAATTTATGCCTTATTGTAATCTCATGATATATGTGGAGAGTATTATCATCATTTCAAAAACTCTTATGCTTTATTCCTACTTTAAGATAACTCAAACACTTTCTCTTATCCTATAGCATGCATTTCATTGTAACTAGTTCTCCCAATTACTCATGACACCACTTCATACACTCGTACCTTATTTTATCTAAGCCACTCTCACTACTTTCATGCCATGGAGATTCTATAAAATCAAATTTTAGCACAAAAATTTCCATACCTAGTTATATTAAACTTTGATACATACCTTGACCCATGATTAATACTCCGTCATCTTAAATTATTGCATTGAGTCACATTTTTTCATAACTCAAGTATTATAATGTACAATCACAGTCTTCAATGGCTTCATAGGCTCATAAGATATTCACACTCTTTATCAACCATATTTATACTCCAAGGAGTATACTTACACATTTCGCCATACCGAACTCTATAGGCTGATGAAAGATCTCTACTTTGACACTAAGCTACTTGATACACCTATAGCGACACTATTTTACTTGACCAAGAGGTTACATATCATACACCTTTAAGAAGACATCATCATTAATGTAGATTAACACATTTAGCATTCAAAGACACCAATATCAAGTGCTTGGGACATAAATTACAGCTTCGAGACAACTTTCAAGCTTCAAAGGACATCATACCATAGGAATTTGATGGAGACAAGGACATTGAAATATTTCCACAAGGAAACACATACAAGAATTCACATATAAGTACTTGAGACTAAAAACTTATAGTTAACAATATATAGACTGATACATATTTGACACATGCCTTGAAGACATTATCTTACTCTCAAAAACACAAAATGCCATTACACAATCACACCTTCATGAACAACTCTTAAGACCCATACCTTGACACAAGCTTAGGATGCATCCTTCTTTCATGTCTTTATTATGTTAAGATCAAGAACATTCTTTGGTCATTCAAACTCCTTTTCAAGACACTACCATCCTGTAGCTACACATTCAAAAATACACTCTTCCTTTCAAAGGTCACTTGTAGTAGAGTATCATCTTCATGAATAACTTTGCACAACATATACCAATCTCATCTTCTCTTACTCATGCTTTTCTTCAACTTTTTTATCGTTTCAGTTTGAACATAACACAAAAAAATAATATAATTCATACCCTAAAGAATACCATACCACATCACAAAGATCAACTAAGCACTTCCTTTTATATATACATTCTCTCACATGACATGAGCACATCTAACATAATGCCTGACACTATTTATAGAACCTCAACACTAGTCATAATTCAATCATCATAAAATTTATACTCTAGGCATACAAAGGATAACTAATTTATTCACATCAATTCAGAATATTATCCATTACTTATAGGTTTTGTGTGTCATCTTCATCTTCTTTATTACATCTGTCAATAATCTCATTCACAGTCAACTAGGCCTTATAACATTGAGAAATATACAAAAATTTTGGTGTAGAGAGTTACCCCGATCAAATATCACTTGTTTCAAATACCCTTTTTCCCATATTATCTACTTGAGAATTATTGAACCATGTCCTTGAATAAAAATTTCCCAAATCGCAAAGATACTCATCATAGAATTAGGTCTTTTGACACCTAAACCTGTCAACTCACCAAGCTGTCGAGAAAATCCCATGAATGTACACACACTTAGGACCTAAAAACCACTTGAATCATTTAGCTATCCTTTTCATGATGATATGTACAAAAAATATAGCGCTAATATCCATCATTTATACTTTCAAAAACCATATTCCATTCATAATGAAACCACCTTGATTTTGTCTTGTTGTCTTCAAGAAGCACTACATAGATCTCTACTCCCATGCTAAGTGATCAAGCCATCACACATGATGACACTAGAGCATATCCAAGCATAATTTTTAGAACCTTTTACACTATTAGAGACTCATGACATAATATTTAGTGACTTTACACATCAATGATCATGATTGGACATCTTACAATGACTAAAACACACTTCCTAAGGAGAATGAACTTTTTAGGACCATTGATAGTATCAACATGATACTAAGCCACATACATAGCTTCACTTACATCATGGACAAAAGGTCACATTTGACACTAGTCTTTACAAATCATGATGACATCATAGGACTCAAGATAGCTTATCATGTTCTTCACATACCACAAACCCTTTCAATATTGCTAAGCATCAGACTCAAAGACAATAAAAACATAATTCATGAGTTCTAAACCACTTACATATATTATATATCACCATAGTTAGACTCATGAACATAAAAACCATCTCATATAAAAAAACACCATGAAAATACAACACAACCCTTAAGAATTTAGAAAAGAACATCCAATGACCACAAGATTAAGAGTTTTACTTTTCATACACAATGACTACCAATTTGCATCATGAGAACATACTGAAAGATATACCTTGTGATCATGGAAGAGTCACACACTAATAAAGACAACACTTCCTCATTCCAATGTTTCATATGGACCAATACACCTCTAATAATCATAGTAGAGGTATATTAACACCATGAATACCTAAAAGAAGGTCTTGAAGAGGTCACAAGCCCCCTAAGGTACTTGAAAAAATACTTCTCTTTTCTAATGTAAGATTTATGTCACACATTTCCTTTCACCATCACCAACTCTAATTAGAGTACGGATATTTCTTATTGGTTCCCAATTCCTTCTTGGACCATTTTCATGTATTCTAGGCCTTAGAAGACCCCTTCCTTGTACATTAGGACCTTGGAAACTCCTATTTTGACTTGAGAGACCTTGATGGTAGTTCTTTCTAGCATGACTGAATTTGTTACAAGAGTAGGACACTACTACATTCTTCCTCTTAAAACCATCAATATGTCTAGGTGGATCATACAAGAAAAACCTAGCAACATGTCCTTGTTCATTGCAATTGTAGCATACAACATTCTTAGAAACTCACTTATATTTTCTTCCCATGGATGAGTATCTCTAAGACACAATTTCATATTGATGAACATCCTCTTACTTTTTCTTAGCTCAAACACTCTTAGATTCCATCCACAATCCTTGGCTCTATGACCATACTCACAACATGAATGGCATTCACCATGAAAGATCCCTACACCATTCCTAAGAGACCTTTTCTTACAATATCTAGCTCTATGACCAAAATCATAACATGAGAAACAATAACCATTGAATGATATTTCATACCTTGATGCATTAGGTTGCCTAATAGGCTTGGTATTCTCATTATCCTTGGTGTATGTCACCTTATTTTCTTCCTTGGTACTTGGTTCACCATCTTCCTTGCTTGAAACCATGTCCTCTTGCTTCAATTACTTGTCCTTGAGATCCTCATTGAATCCCAAACCATCCCTATCACCTACTGATCTTTGTTGGATAAGAAGATTATCTAGATCCTTTTTCACTTTTCTCAAAAAATTTCAGTTTTCTTGAAAATATATTAAGTCTTGAATGTAAATATTTCATACATATTTCATACTTGATGCATTCATCCTCCTTAGTCTTGAGTCCGCTATAATTGAGAAAAGTAGCCTATGATTTCAATTGGGTACATTCTTCCTATTTGAACTTTAGGGGTTAATACAACTCCTCCATTTTTGATTCAAAATCTAAAAACATGACTATGCTCATGAACATCTTCCTTAGATTAAATTCTGGCTACAAATCTATCTAATTTTCCCTCTAGATTCCTTGTGATCTCATCATGTTCTTTACTCTCATTCTTCAACTTTCCTTCAAGGAGCTTAATCTAGTTTTCATGGTTTCTCATCATTTCATCAATTTGTTGTGTGATATTTTGGTTCTCATCTCTAGCATGAGAAATTTCCCTTTTACTACTTCCCAAGGTGACTCTTCACAATCTGAATCTGAATCAACAAATCCTTCTCCAAATTCACAAGTTACAACTCCTAAGGGGGAGTAAAATTTATGAACAATTTCTAAACAATTCATATATTCACTTGAATTATAACAAGAGTAATCTTTTGAGTTCTTTCTTTTCTTATAATTCTTCTTCTTACCACACATTTTTGCTTCAGAATATCTCCTTCAAGCTATTAATATTCTCCGAAGGATCAACTTTGATACCAATTGTTGGAAGCACAAGGGACTAAGAGGGAGGTGAATCATTCTTACAAATATTTTTATTTTATTTACCAATCCATAAACTCATAAATTTCTATACATAATAAAAATTTAATAACCATGTGTGCTTATTAAGATGTGCAACAATAACCACAATATAAAGAAACAAAGTACTCAACACAAGAACACCATATGTAAAAGGGAAACCCTCATGGGAAAGAAAATCCACTTAAACTCTTCTTATATTACACAAAGAAAAGAATGTTAATGAAGCACCAACCTGAAAATGAGCACCAACCCTGATTTAGTGACGCATCAACCCCACAAGGAGCACCAACCCCTAGTTTAGTAGAGAACCAATTCTACAAGGAACACCAACCCATAATTTAGTGAAGCACCCACTCTGCAAGGACCCTACAACCTCCCAAGATGACCCGAACCCACTAAAACACCTTATGAATATCTGATATCCTATATTTTTCTTCCACAACTAATGGAGACCAAGTATTCCACTCACATTTCTTCAACTCTTCTTATAAACCCTAGGTGATCAAACCCTCACAACTAGCTCTTCCTTCACTTCTCAAACCTTCAAACACTTGTGAACATTCTTTATTATCTTACTTGACCTATCACACACATGATCCAACCTTAATTCATGCTCACATACCTGCAAAACAACTTCACCTAGGTCACACTTCTTGCACACACTCAACTAGCTTGTAAAAGCACCCAAAACAATGCTTTTATAAGCTCCTCTTGATTTAAAATTTAAAAAAAAACTTTTCCCTCATTTTTCATGACCCATGAATCATAAAAACATCCCAAATTTGAAATATAAAAATCAAAAGTGACCCAAGTAGGTATTAATGGCTAAAAACCTCATTACATGTTCTAAAAATGGCTCAAAACCCTATGGGCATAAAGATAAAAATGCCCTTACATCAAAACCATACTTATTCATGACCCATAAATAATTACAAATTCTTAAAATAGAATTCATCATTCATAAATGGTCTCATTTTAGCTCAGAAAATCAAATTATTTCATTTAATGGGCCCAATAGTCTTTGTTTATCTCAAAATTGTTGTTTTCTACACCCTTCAAGATCTTAAAAACTTATTTATGCTGCCAAATATATTAAAATAAACCAAATCATAACATATGACCACTTTATGGAAATTACATAATGTGTATAATTTTTTAAGAAATTTAGAATCCTTGAAAAAATCACCTCCTCAAACCATAGCCACTTTTGTCTTCACCAAATCCAACTGCCCAAAATGTTGTTTTCAAAGATCATATGATAAAAAAATTTACATGAAAAATAAATACATATAAATGGATAATTGGATGCAAAATTCATCCCTATTCACATTCCAGGTGATATAAATCATCACCTAATCCATCTCATTCTTCAAACAACTCAAAAATTCTAACGGATCATGTCTTGTCCCGCTTTGGAAAAATATTCTTATCTAAAGAATGACTGCATGTGTGCAATGGAAAGTTGTAAAAGCTATGGAAAGAGGTTAAATAACCTCAAATATTTCCTAACTCATCTATGCACCATGAGATTAGAGATAAACAAGAAACTATCTATGCATATATAAATTTGAAACTAACATTCAAACCCTAGCATTTATACTACTCTCTAATCTATGAAAGCTTAATGAAAGTGAACCTAGTTAGATTCTAAGAAATAAAATTGTGTTTTTTTACTCCCAAAAATAGTGAAGATATCTCTCCAAGTTGGCTACATGGCCAAACTTTAGATCTTCCCCTACTAACTATATTTGGAATGGATGGATGCAAGATGAAGGAGCTCTAAACAATGGAGGATAGCCAAGATCAAATGCCTATTAGCTTAGCTAATGCAAATGAGGTCTAATGTTAATATCTCCAAATGTGAGAGGTGGACTTGTGAGTGAAGTTTTATTTTGAATGGGTGGGCTTAGCCTTGTATTTATAGTTTTCCACCGGGAGAATCTGGAATTTGGTTGCATGTGGGACTAAAGCTCAAAAATCATTTTTAGATTAGATTAGGATAAACATGTTTTAGGATAGTTAAGCTAGGATTAGGCTAGTTAAACTTGATTACAAAGTGATTAGAGACTCATTGAGAGTTGGGAGGGGTCGGATAACCAATTGTGATTGATAAATAGCCTACGGCGAATAGAAGTGGTCTAGAGAGAACTAGGGAGGTTCTAAATGGTCAAAAGGAGGAATGTTTAGCTAATAAGAGAGATATTAGCCAAATAAGTTGATTATAGGAGGAATATGACTGAAAGAGTGTCGTGAATGGGAATTCAAGAATGGAGCGAAGTATGGGGATTTAACGAAGTGTTATTAATTGATTGGATTGGATGAAATGCTAAGTGTAAGCATATTTTAGTTGTCTACATTTTTCCCTCTTTGGGGTGACGTAAGCGACGTCACTTCAAAGAAAGTAGAAAAGCATAAACAAGTAGAAAATATTGAAGGGATAGAAGAAAAATGAGAATAATGAAGGATGCCCCCTCGATTGGTGATGGGGTGATAGAAGAACTCGATCAACAATCGAAAATATGACAAAAAGATAATAGAAGAAATGATAATGTGAAGAAGAAGAAAAGAAAGGGGATATAGAAGAAAAGGAGTATGAGAAAGGGGGAATGAGCTAACATCCATCTAGTGCCTTTTAAATAAATTTATTTTTCATCATATTGCTAGAGATCTTCATCATCGGTCCTTATTAAAAAGAATGAACAAAAGTGTAGTATGACATGAAAATCCATATATGAACAAATTTCCATTGCTAAAAATACCAACTCAATGCCACATATGAAATGCAATGCAATATGAGAAAGTAAAATATGCTTAACTCCATGCAACATACAAAATGCAATGCAATATGAGAAATTAAACAAGCTAACCTAATAGAGAAACATAATGTAATGTTTTTGTTATCAAGCTTCAATTCTAACCTATTCAAATTAACGACAAGGGTTAATGATGGTGCCCCAAGCAAGGATACATGCAAAGGGAAAATGGAGGACACTTGATCGATGAAAAAGTAATGTGCAATATGAAACAGTACCGGTGTAACTTGTTGTGCCCAGAATACATTGACAAAGTAAGCAACCTAACTTTTGTTGATGGAGGTAGATCAAGATGATCCGTGAGTCATGCACATCAACAAGTGAGAACCAAAGAGTGACGTTTTATAGGATGATTTTCAATTTTTAGAAGTTTTCTGAAACATATTTGAATGTTTTTATTTTTCTAACATATTTGAATGTTTATTGTGATTTTTCTAACATATTTGAATGTTTTTTGTGATTTTTTCCTTGACTTTTTTTTTTGAAACTATGTACAGAAGACAAGAAAGCATGGATGCCCCTAGTGATAGATGGATGTACAAGGATGTAAGGCCATGTACGTGTGAGAAAGGTGAAGATGTAAAATGCCCTAGGGATTAGGTGGGAGTAGTCAAAGGAAAACTCTTCACAGGTAGATGTGAGACCCAAGGTCCGTTATGGATAGGTTCAACATGATGGTGAACATAAACTAATGAAGTGATGGGAAGAAGAAAGGATGCCCCCAGTGTAAGTTGGCCTAAAAACATATGATAGAAAGGAAGGAGAAGATTGTTTTTGTGAAAGGTGAAAAACGTGTCCGCAAAACATGGAAAACAAGTAATCTTATACACATGAATGTTCAACGGAGTAGAAGAATGATGTGAATGATATGAATGTAGCTTAGAAGCTTCGTGATGAATAAGTGATTAGCCAAAGGCATAAATTGTGAGACGAGATATGGACTAGAGTAAGAGTTTGGAAAAGTTCCAAAAAAAGAGACTTGATAACATACTAATCCTATTTACTCATAGAGATCCAAAGTGTGTGCACGTGGAATTTATAACCTCTCAAGGGAAGATTTAATAGACAACAAGTGAATACACCCTAGCTAATGTGTAGGGATGATTGATTGTGAAAGGATATTTTGTGAATGGATGGTGAAAGGATAGTTGTATATTGCTCCACTGCCACCAGGCATCCATAGCCCTGACAGAGATGTATTTGATTCTAATCACAACATTGCTCTACTGCCAGTCAGGTGTCCATAGCCCTGATAGAGATTATTGGAAATACCCCAAGAGAGAGTAATATATCAATTTGCTTTTGATTTATAGATTTTAGCTTTTGATTTTTGATTGATTTTGATTCTTTTGCTTTCTAAAAACTTATTTCAGCTCTCTTGTTTGACAAGGGGTTAAGAACACTGATGGCCTAATGAAAGGAAATGGTAGTGAATGTGATGACGATATTGGCTAGAGTCAACAAATATGTCCAAAATTTCTTCACAACAAGTTGATTATATGTTGATAGTGATAATATCTCTAAGAGGTCAGTCATTCTTTAATTTACCAAGGTGATAAAAGACCAAGGTCAAATGGATACCATAGAGATAACTACTGCAAAATACATGCAAATAGGCTAACAAAAATATCATCAATGGGATGAAAATGGTACCTTTGATTTTTGTTGTGTTTCCTCATGTATTTTTGTATTTTTCCATTCTTTTTATTTTTGGATTTTGATATTTTTAAGAGGTTGGGACTAACAAGGTCACTCTATGTGGTAAGATCCAACAACAATGTTTGTGACTTCCTTGATAAGGGAGACTATGCACGCTTTTTTTTATCGAGAGTGATATTATCCCCGATCTCGATGATTGAGGTGATTTCACACTCAATAAATGACTATGATTTGTTCTAAAACATGGATTTCATATGTGGGAGATTTAATTCCCCATCCAGAGAGGTTTAAACACTTTGTGCCATACTTGATGGTTACATTGGTGTGCGTTCTTAAATCGCACTTGATTTATATTTTTAAGATTGTTTGATTTTTTGGGAGCTATAGAGCTCTTTGCAGCTTTGATTCGATCTTGATTAAGAAACTCTTGGGTTTCTTATAATATAATGCATGACTTGTCGATCCCGAGAAGGAGAAGAAAGTGAATGTGGACATTTAAAACTTATGCAAGAAATGACCATGGGCTTGCCACCGCATTTGGTATAAGAATAATGTAATGGACGAAAAGGATACGGTCCAAGGATTGAATAATATGGGCTCTTTGGGGGTGAGCCATAGATAGAAGATGAAGGGCTACTAGGATGTGGCCCAAGAATAGAAGAAGAAGGGATAATAGGATGTGACCCATAGATGCAAGATGATGAGCTACTAGGATGTGGCCCAAGAATAGAAGATGATGGACTACCTGGGGTGATCCATACCTAGAAGACAAGGGGCTAGTTGGGCATGCCCCAAGAATAGAAGATAGTGGACTACTTGAAAATGTCCCACAAATAGTAGAGGGAGGGCTGCTAGAAGGTGACCTGAACCTAGATGAAGATGAAGGGATACTTGGATTGACCCCATAAGAGATTTGGATTGAGGAATTATGATAGACAAAGAGTTATTGGGTGATGAGAAGATAGGTCCTGGATCAATGCAAGACTAAGGAGTTTCAACACATAATCTGAAGATGGAAGATTAAGAGGAGGATACATTGCATGATTTGAGGCTCTTCCTCCATTTCTTGATAAAAGGAATCAACCTTTTCCTCACAATATGCAGACGTATCAAATTCTAAAGAGAATCCTTTCTTGTAATCTTCTAAAGGAATATCTTCATATGCCCCTATAAATGCCCTAATTATTTCTTCATTCGGAAGAGATCAATAGATATGAGTTGTTGATCAAACACCGGGGGTTGATTGGAAGAAAGAGGTTCACTTGGTGTGGAAGAATTAGAAGATGTTTGATGATGATTGATAGAAGAAGATGACATGAGAGACAAATAAGATGTGTGGCTAGATGTGTCAAGAGTAGAAGGTGGTGTGGACCTACCTATACGATGGTATATCATCTGTAAACTAGTAGGATTAAGTCCAAAGTCTATATATTGTGGTGCATGGGTCAATTTAGACGTTTGAATTTAATGAATTTGAGTCACATGAATCTTCAAAGAAGGAAGAATTATTGGGTGTGATTGATGAAGAAGGTCCTACGAAGAAGGGGAGGACCGTGATTCAAGAATTGCATCAGATGAATAATAACAAGGGTCTTGCAAAGAAAGAGAGGACCACAATTCAAGAATTGTATTAGATGTTTGATTGGAGGGACTTGGAGTCACACGTATCTTTAAAGGAAGAAGATGTCATTGACGCAACTGATAAAAGGGGTCCTGTGAAGAAAGGGAGGACTGCGACGTAGGAGTCATATTAAATGTATGATGAAGAGGTTCCTATGAAGATAGGGAGGACCATGACATAGGAGTCACATTAGATGACTTAGGATTTGAATTAGATGAATCCGAATAATATTTTGGATTTGAATAGTAGTTGGGATCCAAATAGTAGTTTGGATCTGAATCATTAGAAGAATCAGAAGAAATGTTTGGATTGGAATCCTCAAAATAAGAGGAAATGTTTGGATTATAATTAGAATAATACTGGGGAACTGAATAATAATTTGGATCAGATGTGTCCAAACCATACCACCGACTATGAGATGAAGGTGGGGAATAAGTTACCCATATGGGCTCTCTAAAGCACAAAGAACCAAATGAGTTTTAGTTGTAATGGGAATCTTTTGATTTGAATTGCTAAACCTAGGTTCCTTATTTTTGTAAGTATGGGGAATCACATGACAATTAGTCATTTTTGGCACTGTTTTAAGTACAAATTTCTAGATTTAGATAGTGTGATGGAACTCCTTCAAAGTGAAGGAAGTGACATGTTGATTTAGGGAAGCATAATGACAACCAGCTAGACATTTCATAAATATTGATATGCGTGCATGATTTTCTGAAGAAGGTTTAAGGAAAATAGACATCGTGATGATGCAATATTGATGAGATCAAAAGGGATTGTCCTAGAAATAAATTTCTACATATGAATGATCACAAGGAACAATCATGCAAGTGTAAAACACAAAGCCAATCAACAAGGAAATACACCCTATGAAAATGCATGTGCAAAGTGATAGTTCGATGCAAAAATGATCAACACAATGTCAATATTTATGTCAAGCTCAAAATGAACAAGGCATAAATATTAACAAAGGGTAGATGTGACTCCCAATCAAAGGATACCATGAAAATTTCAACAAACAACAAGGCCTAAATGTTAAAGGGCGAGGATTACAAATGTAAGCCACATAACCACACCAATTGGACACGTCTATCAAGCTTCGCAAAGAAGTGAGATATTAGTGTCAAAGTGGTATCAAAATGACACAAACAAAGTAAGTGACACTCTTCATGATTTTGGAAAATGTTTGAAGTAAAACTAAGTCAAAGTATACTAAGGATGTGCTAAAATGTGTGCAGAGTAACACCACAATGTGGATACTTAGATCATGTTTATGAAAAACATGACATAAGTATCTTAATTTTTTTGAGACAATGCAAATAAGGTAATACGTCAAAGGGAGATCAAATGATGAATCAATCTGAACTATGATGATGATCTTGAAATCAAGATCAAGCAGCCATCAAAGATATAAGGACGCATCCACACACTTTAGATGTTTAACAACTCAACCACAAACATGGATGAGCGTAAATAGACAAAAAAGTGGTGAACACTATCTATGAAAACACTCCCAAAAGATGCCTTCTATTGCCCCAAATGGGAAACAAGAACGCAAAGGTGTAGATCAAAAGATGGAAATGAACTAAGCGTTACTTGGGCAGAGCTTCGCCTTGTCTAAAGGTGAGAAAGAAGCTAAGCTAAGTAAAATGTCATCCAATTTCCGTGATGAAAGGCACTTAGATCCAACTTAAGTGGATTCTTTTCCTTGTTCAAAAAACAAGGTTCTGAATATAAACAAGTTATCACTTCATGATGGGTAAGACGCGATAAAGGACTAGTAAAGTGGGCCTCAAGACAAAATGGCCTCCTTAATAAGATCTCTCAACTAGGTGTTACAAATCCATCTAAGAGCAGGCATGATTTACCCAAAAATTCACACTGACTAATTTGGGAGAATCTCATCTTTTCCCCCTTCAAGTAAAGTGGGAACAAATTGCATCCATCGTGTACTCTTGCCGGTGGTCGCGATAAGGACATCTTTGTAACACTAAGTCAAAAAGAAAACTAGTCAAGTGGGTAAGCGAGGGACTTCGTGTTTCATCCACGAGGTTACACGATGGTGGACTAATTTACGGTTCCTAGTACAACCCCCCCATTGTTGTAGCTTAAGGCATTATGCCAAAGGGGCTATGTTCTAGTTGAGTGGATAGGACGTATCCCTTTTTGAAGCTTCGCAATAAAGTGTTTTGAATATCTTTGTTCTTTTTTATCTTGTTTAATTTTGATGTGGTTTTCTTGAACACCTTTTGGAAACCTGTATGACAACTGTATTAGTAGTTTGAATTTGTTTCAATTCCACCTTTCTTTGACAATTTTTTGTGGTTCTACACAACGGATTAGTAATTTTCCATAAAAAAGACTAAAGGGGATAAAACATCATTTCGATTCTCAAGATCATCCTAAGATGCAAGAGAAGAGCATACATGATGTAGAATCCAAATATGAAATCAAAAATGGAAAAACTTAGTTCAAATGAAATATTTTTTCTTTTTAACAAACTTTGACATTCATTCTTTTAAGAAAAAGCATTTTTCAAAACAAAAAAGAGACATAGAAATCGTTTATGATTCCCAAGATCACCTAAAAGGTGCGAGGGAAGAGCATACATGACTCTAATCTCATGATTAAACATGAAATGTTTATTAACCTTTTAAACAAGTCAAATCACCATCAAACATGTAAAAATACCATACAAAATAGAAGTTAGATTCAAAATAAAACTTGTAAGGTGTTAGAACATCAAAGACCAAATTTTCCAAAGCATTTAGACATGTTAGAAATGAGTAGTTTAATAAAAATGAAAACCTTAAATTTTTGGTAACTTAAAACCCCAAATTTATGTTTCCATTTTGTATTTCACTTCAATACCTTTCCAACGCAACAAAAATGGAGTTGTTTCGAGTTCGGGAGCAAAATTTATGGCCTTCGAAAGATTGCTAATGATGTATGCACCACTGTTAGTGTACCTACGCCACTATTAGTGTACCTACATGCCTCTATCAAAAAATGATAGTTAGAGTTGTACCTATGCACATTGAATTTCCTATGCACTCCCTTTCCTGTAGGTGGCCAAAACAAACACAAGATTTCTCAAAATATCAAAAAAATTATCGATTTGGTTCAATTTTGGCAGAACTTCACCTCCTTTGATCTTGCAAAGAGCACGAAAACAAGACAATCCTAAATAAACTAGCTAAGAAACTTGATATTTATCCATTAATACAAGAAAGGTTAGTGAAATTAAAAACTTGAAACTAATCTAAAAAACTTTGAAAAACTAATCTAGAAAGCTTGAAACTAATCTAGAAACATTGAAACTAAAAAAATTTAGAAACTAAAATAAAAGCTTCAAAATGACTCCATTAATGGAGGATGGACTAAGATTCCCACCGGGTGTGCCAAATGTGTGCAATGGAAAGTTGCAAAAGCTATGGAATGAGGCTAAAGAACCTCAAAGATTCACTAACTCATCCATGCACCATGAGATTAGAGCTAAACAACAAACTATCTATGCATATATAAATTTGAAACTAACATTCAAACCCTAGCATATATACTACTCTCAACTCCATG
Source organism: Taxus wallichiana var. yunnanensis (assembly GCA_018340775.1). NCBI lineage: Eukaryota > Viridiplantae > Streptophyta > Pinopsida > Cupressales > Taxaceae > Taxus > Taxus wallichiana. The sequence goes on from CM031235.1 coordinate 401,459,737, forward strand.
AAATCTTAATGAAAGTGAACCTATATATATTCTAAGTAATCAAATTGTGTGTTGTTTACTCCCAAAAATAGTGAAGAGATCTCTCCAAGTTAGCTACATGGCCAAACTTTAGATTTTCCCCTACTAACTATATTTGGAATGGATGGAGGCAAGATGAAAGAGCTCTCAACAATGGAGGATAGCAAAGATCAAATGCCTATTAGCTTGGCTAATTCAAATGAGGTCTAATGCTAATATCTCCAAATGTGAGAGAGATGGACTTGTGAGTGAAGTTGTAGTTTGAATGGGTAGGCTTAGCCTTGTATTTCTAGTTTTCCACTGGGAGACTTTGGAATTTGGGTGCATGTGGGACTAAAGCTCAAAAATCACTTTTAGATAATTAGATTAGGATAAACATGCTTTAGGCTTATTTAAGCTATTATTAGGCTAGTTAAACTTGATTAGCAAGTGATTAGAGACTCATTGAGAGTTGGGAGGGGTCCTGGATAACCAATTGTGATTGATAGATAGCCTACGAAGCCAATATAAGTGGTCTAGAGAGAACTAGGAGGTTTTGAATGGTTGAAAGAAGGATTTTTAGCTAATAAGAGAGATATTAGCCAAATAAGTTGATTACAGGAGGAATACGACCATAAGAGTTTCGTGAATGGGCATTTGAATGGGCATTCGATAATGGAGCCCAAGATGGGGATTTAACAAAGTGTCGTTAATTGATTGGATTGGATGAAATTCTAAGTGTAAGAATATTTTAGGTGTCTACACTAGAAACCACAATAAATATCATAATCATGATAAAAAATCATATTACTATAAATATCTTTGAATCCTCTTTCCAACACAACTTGAATCATATTTAAATTCCATCTATAGCTCTAGTTATGCTCACTTTACTGAAGACTACTTTTATGGCCTCAATACTTCCTTTTAAACAATTAACCTCAATGGAGCTAATTTGAACATGTAACTATATTAAAATGTCTTAAAACCTCTTTTTAAATCAATATCAACTCACATACATTCCACAATGTCAATTTAGCATGTAACTCCTTTGGACAACCTTGTCCCAAAACACTCTTCTTCAAAAATGACATGTTTGAGTGGGGCCCACTCATCATCATGACCTCTACCATACCTTTCTGGAAATATTAAGGATTCCTATAAATGTTCCAATCATCATCCATGCACTAGGAAGAAATTTTTTCCACTTAGGAAGAGTTTCTTGCATACCACTTTCAAGCTAGGGTTTCAAACCCATAACTAGTTGTTTACCTTCTTAACATTCGTTCATAAAAAATGATGATGAAATTAACTCATTATTTTTGTGAAACCTTATATAATAAATTTATAAACATCCCTAAAATCCACAATGTCCCATTCAAATCACATAATTCAGGGTGAGCATTAGAAGATCAAATTCGAGATGGAAATGCATAACCTTGTCTCACAAAAACTGACATATCTTACAAAATTCACATCCTAAAAACCTAATTTTTTTCTAAAATCACCATGACACATCACACTAACATATCCAATCATCATAATTTCATCACCATACCTAAAAATCTCCATACATTGATACTTTGCATAGCTACCCCTTAGGGTTTCACACTATAGAAGCTAGGGTCAACTAAAAGAATGCTATAACTCATCATGAAATCACTAAAAATGACCCAAACATACTTTTTACACCATAATACACCTGAATAAATTCATCCATGAGCTCATATAGCTCCAAATATCATCCTCATACCCCTTAACATTCATACCTGCTCCAAATGAGCACATATAACATGGCCAATCACCTGTATCTACACCCTGCAACTAATGTGAGTGCCCAAGCACTCTCAAAACTTCTATCCATCATGCCAAAATTATTCTCAAGAAACCAATAATCTCCTACCACCATGCAACATCACCTAGGCACCTAAATGGGCTTACAAGAGAAAACAATCCACACTGAATCTCCCTATAGCATCATGTACACATCTAAACCATCATGTAAACATCATACACAACATCATATGACCCTAATCCATCATAAAATTTGTCATTAATTTGGGTTTTCATCAATGACAACACCTATAGGACCATATGCCAACAACATCCTCCATTTTATCTTTGATTCCATATTCTTCATTGGATCATTTATTCCCTCTGGGCCGACATTTCCATGATAATTTACCTTTGGAGCCCCATAAAAACAAGTTAAAATAACCTCATTTTATAACCTGACATAACCTAGCATTCTCATGAAATCCTATTTCATAAGATATCTCAAAAGGAACCCAAGTCTCCCTAATATTTCCAAAGCTTATGCATAATCAATAAGGAAGTAATCACTACAAGTATGAAGAATTCTACTGTAAATTAATCATCTTACCTCATTTACAAACAATCAAACATCCCCACTTAATATATTAACAAGATCCAAAATCAATTAAAGCTTTGTCAAGGAGGTTCCAATTTCCAAATATAGTTTCATTTGTTTATATATCACATTCTAGGTGGAGAATGATGTGTGGTTTGAGTTCTCTTCATAGTATTGTTGAGGTTGGTGATATAAGGATGCAATACAACCCAACTAATGTTTATTTTTTAGGGTATCCCACCCCATGGCTAGGGTTTTATACCTTATTCATAATACTCAAATGGATTCATAGTATGAGTGATAATTAGGGTTCAATATTGAAAAACATTTCCAGTAGTGGGTGAAAACCCTAGGAATTTATAGAGTGAGATTCATAAGTAGGTTTAAAACTATAAAATAGGTGCAAAATGGTATGAACAGTCCTGGTAGATCTATGTGATACTACACCAGGTCATTTTATAGCTACAATTTTAGGAATGAAGCACTCTCAGGTTTAAATATCCCATTTCTAGAACTCTACACACCCATAACTTCCGAGATTCATTTGTAATCAACTAAGTGCACTCACAACCTTGCATTTTTAGTTCATATCATATACATTAGTTGTAATAATTAATCATTTTCTGATATTGCATTATTAATTTTGGAAGTTAAGTAATCAAAATAACCTCCTATATCCCCCTTTACATCATGTTAGCGTATTTAACTCACTAACCTATTATAATTATAATAAGGGTGTAAAACATTTGGTGAACCAAAGTTATGATTTGATCTTTATATTAACCCCAGATTACAAAGGGTTTCTCTTTATATCTTACTATATGATTCTTCTTATGGGCCTACTTATTCTATTTTAGGTTGTAATAATGGATTATTCTCATGATCAAACCATACCATTCCTTAAATATATAAAGTGACACCCCACATACAAAGATGTTATCCTTAAATTTTTTCACAACACTCAAATTCATCCCAATATACCCATTGAGCATGTTTAATATGTTCTTCAAAAGGATGTATCTTTCAATATTGGTGATCATTCTATGGAAAATCCTCCCCAACCACTTGTTAATAATATACTTCCTCTATATTTCTAAGTATTTGTGCATATGACTCTAATAAAGTGTGTTCTTATTGAAAAACATCGGGCCTCAATATTTCGCAATGATCTTTTATCTCTGCGATCTAGGTGTCTTTGCTAAGGATTTTCTCCTTCCCATCTTAGCATCCAAAAATCTAAAAATGTGATGCAGGAGCATCAAGGTTAGGAAGAAATTTTTAATTTTTCTTATTATTTTTAGCTTGAGTAAGTTTTAGAGGACATTTAAGATTATTGGGAATATGTTTCAACTCATATTTCTTGTACATGGATTGTAAATTTAAAAATGGATTTTCCCTCCAAAATGTCAAATTTGAATTTCTTGAGAAGGTTTAGATGTTTAAATCCTAGGAAATTTTTATGAATTTTTTTAAAGAGGATTATGTAGGTATAATGAGGACAAAATAAACCCTCCAATATGTTTACACATGCCCAAATGACTTTTCACCCTAGTTAGGGTATACCAAATTAATTGTGATCTTGTAATTGTCAAAAATAAAAGAACATTGAGTTATTCGAATATGTGAGAGGAGGAATCATTTAGGATGAAAGAGGATTGTAGAGAAGAGGACACTCAAGGAATATATGAAAGAGTTCAAAATTATATTAAGGATTTACATTGAAAATGTTAGAGGGTTTCTCAAAATAAAAAAGGATTTTTATGGTTGGTCCACGAATATACAAAACATAAGGTTTTATGTTATTTATGAAATCAAATCTCTTGAATAGTGGAATGAAGATTTGTTATAGGATAATAGATGTGAGAGTGACTTACTTATTCTGGTATCTTCAGTCTAACTCTTTCCTCAAACATGAAAGATGAGTAATCACATAACTATGTGTTAGAAATACTCATTAGTGAGTCTAGTGTATGGTAATTCTTATCAATCTATTAAATGTTTATAAATATTGTTCAAAATTTCTTAATATGCATGGGTAATTTCAATCATGATATAAGTCTAATGTTACTTTAAGAATGTATTTATATTTCTTAAAAATAAATGGTTTCGATTTTTATATAAAATCGACAAACTACGATCCCTCTATAATTATCGTAGGCTCTATCTAAATTTATATGTTGATATAATGTTTAAGTATGGTCCAAGAAGAGTAATTAACATTAATTAGGGGTGAAAACACATTTCAGTGATGATTTTAATATTTAAGACCTTGTTTCTTACAATAGGATTGTTATAATCCCATGTCCCTGTTCAAACCTTGTGTTAGGGTCATGAATCATATTTTATTATTGCTAAGAGAAAATTGTAGAAGGAATTACTGACCAGTGAGACTCATTAGGGGTTGAAAATAAATATAACAAAAAGGGTTTGGTGTATTGGATAACCCACCAACTCAGATTTCTTCATAGTTAAAATTTATTACATTTTACAAGAACCATGTTTTAGATCCCAACCTCTATAGATTTATTAAGAGAGTTAATACCTTTGTCCTTATAGTTTTGAATAGAAATATAATGTAATTATTTAAATCTAGTTGAAGGGATAGATATTTTTGACTCTCTAATATATGTCAAAAACAATATAATTATAATGTTCTTATCATAAATTCTATTTTAAAAGTATAGTTCATGTTTTAAGTGACTTTTAAGTGTGTGTGGGAAAATTTAAGTTATAGAAGATCCCATGTATATATTTATGAGAAATATTAAGAGAGATAAATCCATTTAGGTTAAATAAAGAGAGGTTTGGTGAATTTATAGAGTGTAATAAGACCGAATACCTTAAAGATATTTGTGTTAACTTATGACACTTTGGGACTATAACTACCCTTCAAACTACCTCATAGTTTTGTGGGTAATCATTATTAAAAGTATTGAGGAAAGACTAATAAGAAACATAAACAATAAAATGGTTGAAGTCATGTCGAGATCAAAGATAAAGGTGTTACATCATACTAGTAGTGAAATTATTGCCATTTTACTTTATCTTGGAAGTCCTAGTTTAATTGTGAAACTGAATTAACCCCGATAGAACCTTATTGTCCTATAATATGATTATAAAAACAAGGAACTGAGTAAGTGAATTATTATAAGTTTTTGGAAATATTATTATGTAATAATCCTATAAAAACCAATAATATATCTTATCCATGTTTAAGATAACCCATTATTTTTAATAGCTACAGATGGACATCAAAGAACTAAAGATAGAGGTCTACATAAAAATTACACTCATGAAGTCTTTGGTTATATCACTATTCAAATCAATAATTATCCCTAGAACATTTGATAAAAAAATTTATGTTATCCCTAATGATCCTAACTATAGCTTTCTCCTAAGGAAACCTTGGTGTTGGTAGAAACGTTTTCGGTGGAAATTTTTTTGGATTACTTTCCAACATCTTTGGGACTCTAGGTCCCTCTACTTGGGTGGTGCAGCTCCACTTTATTGTGATTAAAGGAAATGGGAATATTTTGGTTGGCCAAGAGGCAGGGGTCAACCAAGTATACTCCACTTTACCCCTATAAAATTCTTACAATGAATTGTAAGGGAAGAATTTGCTGAAGTGTGGGGAAAGGGGAGTGATAAATTAGACAAGGAAAATTAACTCTATGAGTAGAAAATCATATTCTCCCTGTGCTCAATTCAAAAGTTCACATTCACAATTAATTAGAAAGAAAAAATGAGATTATTATGCCAATGACCAAAGGAAACCATGCACACAAAGTTACACACATTCATGAGTCTTGAAAAGAAACAATCCCTTTATTTATTGTAATTTTTATCAAGTTGTATAATGTTGGGAATGGAAGAATTTCTATCTCTCTTATTTAGCTCAAAAATATCTCTCTTGTGTACAAAATCGACAACCCTTAAGAAATATTATTTCATTACATTATATAGATCAAGAATGTAATTTCACAAACAGGACGAAAGCCTATATATTTTATTAATGTGAAATTGATTAACCATTACAATGGAGTGCTGCAATATTTATACATATTGGACATAAATATGTAGACAAACAAATATGTTGCACAGGTAAAACCATACTCACAACTGCTTCCAATAATACATCGAGAAGCATATAAATTGTTATAATAATTGTAACAATTATCCCTGTGAAACAAAAAGACAAATATGGTTTAAAACCATATAACAACTTACAATTATATTATGGTTTATAATATAACCATATAATATGATTATTTAATTAATAAAATAAAATAAATAATAAATCATATAATGCATAATTAATTTATCCTAACATTCCCCCCCTTAATTGTGCATTGTCTCAAGGGATGAGGAGAGGAACTCTCTGAACAACTCGAACTTGTCACGTGCAAGTGATTTTGTGAAGATATATGCTCGTTGTTTAGCTGTTGGACAATATTGAAGCTAGATGTTGTGCTTCAACACATGTTCACGTATGAAATGAACTTGTACCTCAATGTGCTTTGTTCTCTCATGAAAAACTAGATTGCGAACAAGTTTGAGAACACCTTCATTGTCAACATACATGGTGGTCGGTTTGTCATGTGGTATTCCAAGTCCTTCTAGTATGCAACGTAGCCAAATTGCTTCATAGACAACTTCTCCTGCAGAACGATACTCAGCTTCTGTGGAAGAATGAGAAATGAAGTGTTGTTTCTTACTTCCCCATGATATTGGTCTAGATCCCATAAAGAACACAAATCCTGAAGTGGATTTTCTGTCATCAATGTTTCTGGATGATCTGAATCCGAATATCTAGACAAGAAGAAGTTTTCATTCTTCTTGTATTCTAGACCAAGATCCACTGATCCTTTGAGGTATCTCAATATGCAAATTGCTACTTTCCAATGACAAACTTTGGGTTCCCGCATGAACCGGATAGATAGCTTACTACAAACTCGATATCCGGCCTAGTGTAGGTTAGGTAAATGAGACTCCCAATCAACTTTTGATAGAGAGTGGCACTTACCTCAGGAGATGAATCTAAACAAGATAACTGTAATCTGTTCTCCATGGGTGTAGCAATTGGTGTGCAATCCATCATTCTAAACTTCTCGAGCGTAGTCTTGGTATATTTCATCTGAGAAATAACAATATGATTATCTTTCTGCCACACTTCCAATCCAAGACAATAGTGCATCAGCCCGAGATCAGTCATGTTGAACGATCGATTAAGATCTTTCTTCATTGCATCGATCATCCTCACTAAATTGCCAGTGATGACTAGATCGTCGACATAGACAACAACAATCACCATCTCTCCCCTTTCTTTTTGAGGTAGAGATTGGGATCGTATGGATTTCTAACAAATCCATGTTATACGAGATGCTCATCAATATTGATGTACCATGCCCAGGGTGCTTGTTTTAGACCATACAGAGATTTCCTAAGTCTACATACCTTTGCTTCTTGACCAGGTACAACATATCCCTCAGGTTGAGTCATGTAGACTTCTTCTTGTAAATCTCTATTTAGGAAGGAACTTTTTACGTTCATTTGGTGAACTTTCCATCCAAACTGAGCAGCTAGAGTAAAGATCATCCTGATCATTTTGATCTTAGCTGTGGGAGCAAATGTCTCCTCATAGTCAATTCCTTCTTTTTGTGCGTACCCATTTGCTACAAGTATTGCTTTGTACTTGTCCACTGTCCCATTTTCTTTATACTTAGTTTTGAATATCCATCTACATATAATGGGTTTCTTCCCGGTGGAAGATCGACAAGTTCGCCAAGTGTTATTCTTCATCATCGATTAATATTCGAATCCATGGCATCTTTCCAAGATTTTGATTATAGGGATTCCTGGACTGTAGAGGGCTCAACTGATTCAATAACTCTACTCATTAAAGAAAATTTAACTTCTATTACTTTACTATGAGTTCGTGGTCGAGGGGTGGATGTATTCAAAGTGGAGCATCCAATATTGCATCTCGTAATGTACTTGTACACCATTTAGGAATACACTGAACTGTTCCCATGGGTTGTGGTTCTATCTGATCATCATCATCCCCATCATCACTTTCATCTTCTGAGGGAACATCAGATTCAATTTTTACAATAGGTGAAAATCTACATCTCATGAGTCCGGAGGAGGAGTCTTTGCTTCCTTCTTCTCGAAAAACTCAACATCTCTACTGGTGTAGACTTTTCTGGTCTTAGGATCCATCAATATATACCCAAGAGTCTCTTCATTATACCTAATGAAGATGAGTTTTTGTGACTTCATGTCTAATTTCTTTCTATTCTGTTTGGGTATGTGCATGCTTGCTTTGCACCCGAATACTCCGAGGTGTGCAATGGATGGTTTCCTTTTTACCATGCTTCTTGTGGTGTAATTCCATCAAGATAAGTTGTGGGTGCTCGTTCAACAAATACAATGTCGTATTTGTTGTTTCTGCCCAAAATATCTTTGCAAGTCTGGAATCATCAATCATGCATCGCACCATTTCCATGATGGTACGATTTCTTCTCTCAACAACACCATTTTGCTGCAGTGTGTGTGGAGGAGGAATTTTTCAACGAATCCCGTGAGTTTGTAGGTAGTCGCTAAACTCATCATTAGTGAATTCCCCCTCGATCTCGAGTGAAGAGTTCGATGTGATGACCTGGTTTCTTTCTCAACCGCTACTTTTAACTTTTTGAAGGTTTCAAATGCTTCACTTTTCTTGTGAAGACAAAAAATCCACATTTTCCGTGAATAGTCGTCAACACAAAGCATGAAGTACTAGAACCCAGTATGACTTGGCTGCAGTGGACCACAAAGATTGGTATGAACCAGGTCAAGTTTACCATGAGCTCGAAATGTACTCCTCTGGAATGAAACTCTATGTTGTTTGCCTGCTAAGTGAGGACACTTGTCTGTATCCTTCTGAAGAGATGGTAGCCCATGTACCATATTACACTCGGCGAAGTGTTTCAAGATATTTGAAACTTACATGACCAAATCTTCGATGCCACAATTGTGCTGAGGTGGTGTTTTTAGCTATAAGTGCTTGATCATCTTTGTGAACAAAATCAAGTTGGAACATGCGTCCCACATTGGAGGCTTTTGCAATTATTTTTGAGCCTCTTGATTTATCTCAAATCAAACATGTTTTCTTGCTAGATTGACTATCGAAGTCAATTTTCATGTTGTGATCTAGGAGTTGACTAACTGAAAGAAGATTCTTTGTCAACCCAGGGACATATAGGACATCTGATAGTCTGCATTTACATGAACCAAGGGGTAGAGAAATGTTTCCAATCCTCGAATCGTATATAAAGAATCATCTCCAAACGAAACATGATTTTTAATGGTGTGTCCTCATTGAAATAAACCAGTCTCTATGGCTGGTCATGTGTTGAGTGGCTCTGTATCAACATACCGACATCACTAGATGACGTGGATGGTTCACTTGATCGAGTAAGGAATAAGAAGTTTCATTGTCGTTGATTGTTCTTGTTGCTCAACAATATTACCTTGCTGGTGGGGTCTTCTTTTCCAGTTCCCCTTTTTCTACCCATGATAGTTGTTAGAATTTCCCTTGTAAGATTGTTGTTGTTGTGATCTAGAGTTACTTGATGAACCTTTCTTATAAGTGTTATACCAACAATCTTTTAAGTCATGTCCTCTTTTGCAAATTGGACATTGCTTCTTCTGTTGATTGTCCCCGTGATACTGATTCTAATGTTGGGACTTCTGATAGGAATTAGGTTTTCCTTTACCTTTTCCTTTCCATTTTTGATGTGAAGACAATGCCTACTCCTCTTCATCATCCTTATTGTGCATTGCTTCCTCTTGTTGCAATAGGTTTACCAGTTTGTCAAAACCAACTGTCGTATCTGTCATGTTTAGTGTTGTGACAAAAATGTGGTAAGAAGAGGGGAGTGCTCTCAGAACAATGGGAACAAGAGCATCATCTGTGACTAGTTCTCCTAGGGCTAGAAGTGAAGCCCTTAATTCTGTAACTCTTCTTAAGAAAGATTCAATTTTCTCATTCTACTTGAATTTCAGTGTATGTAATTGACTCTACAAATTCAATATGACATTCTTATTCTTGGCCTCGTATACTATAATCAATTTATCCCATGATTCTTTTGCTATTTTTGCATCTCGAATGTGGGGTTACACATCATCAGACACTCCAAACAAGATGATGAGTTTGGCCTTCTGATCTTCTTTATCAAACTGCCATTGTTGTGTTGTATCAGTGGCTGATCTAGTCAGAGTACCATTCATAATGACTGAGATCTCTTCAAACTCAAGATGTGTCTTTATTTTTGTCTTCCATGCAGCATAGTTGCTTCCTCTAAGCAATTGTGAATCTGGAAGAAAAAATTTGGGGGCATTGGTGCCCATTTTATAAAGATCACTAACAAGGTTTGGCTCTTATCACTCCAAGTATTAGGTCTCCCAATCTATATACCATCATTTCGATATACCAAACCTTTCTATATATGTGCCCTTCCGATATACCCGTTGGTATGTGGAAGAAGCTCACCCTTTCTATATACCCGATGGTACATGAAAGAGGCGTTAACGTACGTGAAAGAATTCAATACGTGGTACCAAGACAATACTGATGGGGTCTGTGTGATTATTGACACCGGCTCAAAGAAATATCCTCATACGTGCGTGTAACTTTGCTATATACTCGGATAATTTCTCAGTCTGGATTTATGTCATGCAATTGTTCACAGACGGATGGGATGGCTCATAGTGTGTGCACTGTGACCTTATTACTCCTCGTCAATTTAAAGGGTCAATGCCCAAACAACATTGTTACAGCTATATTAGGCATTAAGTGCAGTAGTAGTCATGACGGATTTACCCGTAAGCACTTCCCAGAGGCACCGTATATACCGAACGCTGCGAATGAGATCTAGGATCTTGTGAGTGTTACAGAACCAATTTTATACTGTTTTTTATTACAAATTTGCTAGTTTCTAAGCAGTTACAAAGTTTGCAGTTGATTATGGAAACCTACAAATTAGTACAATATGTTGAAGCATGCAATTACATTCAAAAATCTAGAAAAATTGAATGGCAGGCAAAAAAATTGTTTTTCGGGGCCCTGGTGGCCTTCGGAGCCCAATACGGCTTGCTGAGAAAACAACTGTAAAAAACTAGCTCAAAATGAAGTTTTTAGATAGCCCTCCTTTGGCAAAAAGTGCTCCAAATGCAAAAATATGTAGAGTGGAGAAATTTTTTTACCCTAAAATAGGGTTTTTCTCGCTAAATTTAGTTAGTTATAACTAAATTTGAATTTTTCGCTAAAGTTAGTGGTTCCACTAAATTTTCCACCAAATTTGGTAGTGGGTGAGGGAGGGGGATTTGACCCCTTGACCTCTCTTGATGGGAAGTGTCTTACAAAAGTTATGCTAGCCACTTGGGCGGCTAAGCTAAACAAGTATATGTAAAGAGAAAATTATAATTAAACACTTCCAAACTGTAAAACCATACCTCTTCATAAAACCACGGTTTTGGAAAGGTGGTTTTGAGCAAAAATTCCAGCAAAGAGAAAAAATGATAGGCAGTTTTGGTGAGAATGAAGGCGGTTTTGACTGTGTATGGCGCCTTAGATCATTTTTCTTCCTTCCTTTGAGCTTGTAATCTCTTCCTTGGTGAATTTTATCCTCCTCAACCTTAATTGCAATGAATAAAGGTGGTTTTGAGGAATTTGATGGTGGTTTTGAGGAATTTGATGGTGGTATTGCAAGGGATGGGGCTGGGAAGTTGCAGAGGCAACTCTGGCTCTCTTTTGCTTACACAAGCTTCTCCAATGCTCCTCAAACTCTACTGCAATCCTCCAATATCCTTCAACCTGCTCTGAAACCAAATGTAATTTCACAAACAGGGACGAAATCCTGTATATTTTATTAATGTGAAATTGATTAACCATTACAATGGAGTGCTACAATATTTATACATATTGGACAGCAATGTGCAGACAAACAAATATGTTGCACAGGTAAAACCATACTCACAACTGCTTCCAATAATACATCCGGGAAGCATATAAATTGTTATAATAATTGTAACAATTATCCCTGTGAAACAAAAAGACAAATATGGTTTAAAACCATATAAAAATTACAATTATATTATGGTTTATAATATAACCATATAATATGATTATTTAATTAATAAAATAAATTAAATAATAAATCATATAATGCATAATTAATTTATCCTAACAAAGAAATGACTCTTAATCTACCCCCTACATGATGTTTTGTTGTCTCATGTAACTCATGAATTTTCACCTTCCTATGATCTAGGAAATCAAGCTCCATTTTTGTAAATCAAAGGGATTTTTACAATCCAACATTATAAATTCACTTTAATGAATAAGAAAAATATAATGATTACGCATAATGAAAAATTAAAAAGGGGGATGGACAAGAAGAGGAAGAATGAGAGAAGAGAAAGGGAAGAATGCTCTAAAGTATGAGTGGGGAGGCCTACGAATTCTATAAATATCTTACTAGTGATGATCACAACCTCCATATTTATCAAGATGCACATATACTCTGACCGCCACATAAGTGTTTAGAAACATTGTTGAAATATTCCTTGATGTTAGCTTACGATGACCATATGAATATTTCATAATGACCATCTTTGATACTTGGTTGACCAACTTCTTTATCTCATTGATCTTACTCCAACTAACTCATTTCAAACCACCCAACTATCTGGCTCACCTAGCTCACCGGCTCACCCCAACTGAGATTCAAAAGATGCTTTCAAGACTCAGATGGAAGTTTAACTTCTCTGATTGAATTCTAGGATCATCCCGCAACCTTGTTTTCATGATCTGATGCTTCTTTCATGTCTGGAGGACCATGAATGTCATGAATTCATTTCATTCAACCACTTACTATTTTTATCCATGCCTCATATGTTATTTTTAGTAAGTGCATTGAGGGTGTCGGATTGCAACGAAAGAGGTCTTGAAATTATGGGTTTTATTCCTAGGTTCAATGCTCCAAATTTTGGGTAATTCCTTCATATGAACAAGTGGGAAAATGGGATATTCATCGGTGGGGAATAATACTAATAAAACACAACCCTCCATATCCCTAAAAATAGGGACTTCATGGTGTGAAAAATAGTTCACGTGAAACTATATTTTTAATGATCATTTCCTCCAATTTTCGTGCAATTTCACCCTTTGGAATATTGATAAGTGAAGGGTTATATTTATTCCTTTTTGAATAATATTCTTCATGTGATAGGGTATAATATTGATGAAAATCGGTCCTCCATATCCCTAAAAAATAGGGACTTCATGGCATGAAAAATAGTTCACTTAAAACTAGATTTTTCAATGATCATTTCCTCCAATTTTCACTCAATTTCACCCACCTGGAAGCTTGAGAAGTGAAGGTGTAGCTCATTGTATTTTTAGTTTTTTTCTTTATATGACAATGAAGAATAATAATGAAAACTCAGTCCTTCATACCCCTAAAAAATAGGGACTTCATGGCATGAAAACTAGTTTATGTGAAACTATATTTTTCAAGGATCATTTCCACCAATTTTTGCACGATTTATCCCACCGTAATGATTAATGGAGTATTCAAGATTAAGATATCATAGAGGTGGTAATGGAGAAGAATGAAATTATTTGCAAGTGAGAATGAAAGGGGGCTAGGAAAAGAATTAAAAACATCCTCCCGGGTCACATGGGTGACTAAAGGATTAAGAGGGAGGGGGTGTATTTTCTTACAAAGATCTCGCACCAAGGTTTAGATTACTTGGTGCAAAAAAATTTCACCCCATCTTGATTGGGCCACTTGGCAAAATTTGGTTGGACGGAGCAGGGGCTAGGAAAATGTGCACAAGGGCTTTTAGATTGAAAAAAGGGGCTTATAGAAGGTCACATTTGGGTTCATGGGATTAAATGGGAAGGTGGCACATTTTATTACACCATGTGCACCAAGGTCTTGGTGCACTTGGTGCAAAAAAGTGTGCCACTCTCCCATTGGTCCAAAATTTCACCAAAAAATGACTAACTCCTTTACCTTGTGGAGCAACTTGTTGAGGTCATATCATGAGTTCCCAGAGGAGTTTTTTGGTGCTTCCTTATATGAATTTGCATGTAAAATTCCTTTTGAACACAATGGTGATAGTCACATAGATTATTATGTCCGAAACGTCCCGAAATTTTCCCATTTTGATCGGAGACTACCATTTATCCCCGAGAAGAATGAGATCCCATGAAAAGCACCAAGGGTTATGAAAAATATGATGATTCCACCTTCTAGAATATTATCTTAGCTTTCTAATGAGTTTTTTTCCTCCTAACTCCTTACAAAGCTCTCGAATTTTCCATCAAAGATCAAGTATCTTATTTGACTTTCTTCTCAATGGGATTGAGACTGGGTCACATGGGGGACCAAGGGACTAAATGGGAGGGTTGGGAGTTTTGTGTCCCAACTTTCCCAAATATTTGGTGTGCATGGGACAAAAATGTACCCACACCCTGGACTCGACAAGTGGTAGAGTGTGATTTTACGGAGTGAGGGATGCGAAATGGAGCATGGGGGATTAATCTTGAAAAAGAGTTGAACTGCGGTCATGTGGAGGGTCCTGTAATGCCCCAATCGATAGCTCATAGTCATCAAGGTTCAAGTACCACCTCCACACCTAGCCCTTGGGTATTTACGAGATAATATTTCACCTTTTCTTGAACAAGTTGGGACGTATCTAATCCCATGTGTATTTTGTGTAATTCAGACAAGAAGATTCAAACTCCTATCGTGGTGTAACTTAGCTTCTCGGTTGTTGGCGAGAATTTATGAAGGGTCACTATTACCTTTGTGGTTATCGAATGTTGTCTTTGACTTAGGGTTATCTAATTATCTTATTTGTTTTGGTTGGATAGTGATATCATATATATATATATATATATATATAATACAAAAATTGTATAAGATCGGTATTGTTTGGAATTAACATAATAATAATAATGATGTTGATGATGATAATAATAATAAAAATAATGACTAAATATATTAAGTTATATTAATAATAAAATAGATCTTTTAAAGGTAAATGAAGTAAAATAAATAGATTAGAAATAAAGATGATCAATAAAAATTAATAATAAAAAGGAAAATAAAATAAAGTAAATTAATTAATTAATTAAAAGGGAACATTTAATGGAGTTGGCGAGTGGTTCGGTGAAATGGAAGGTGGTATTATTAGATAGAGATGGGAGGGTGGTGTGTGGCGGGAGATTGGACCTGGGTTTGGGCATCCTGAAAAATTTTAGACTTGTCACGTTAATTTCATAATAATACAAGCACCTTACTTGAGATCCAAAGGCCACAACCACACCGAAACCCAAGTCAATGTCTTTGTAAATTTTGGTAGTGATTTGATAGTTACAACAAGATCGATTTCGATACTCTCAAAATAAAAATAAATAGAAGCTATGAGAGCTATGATAAATGGTTACCTTGCTAACATCCATCCGAATCACTTTATTTTGGGTCAAACAACTCTACATAGAGATACAATCAATAATCAATATCTACTCATTTTACTATATAAAAATTTGTTGATCTACATCTTTATCTTTCCCTGAATCCATTTTAATTACCTATGAGAAGAAAGGAGATTCTACTTGTATTTATTTTGGTGGTTGTATGTAGAAGAAGAAGGATTTTGAGGATCAAGAGGCTCTTCTTGGGGCATAATTTCAAGTTGTATTGATTTTACCTATTTTATTTTCTTTCAGCACCTATGCTACATAGCACTATAACTTTGCAATGCTATTCTTCAGGTAGATGATGACCACTACTTTGTTTTCCTACCATTTACCTTTAATATTGAGTATTTTTTTATAGATCAAGGAATTGAAAGTACCTTTCCTAATATTCCACTTATGTGTCTGCAAGATTTGTCTCTTTCACCCTTCCTCCACATGGAACAACCTGTTTTTTTCTCTCACAACAATTGTTAATGGAGAATAGAGTAACATCTAGGCACACATATCGAAACAAAAGGGGAATTATTTGTAAATCATTAGAAAGCTCCAAAGAAATGTAGCCAATCGAATCACCCTTGAAAGTACCATCTCACCTATTGTCAAAGTAGGAAGCTTTTGGGAAAGGGTGGAAGTGTGTTAAAGGAATTACAACAAATCACACATTAGAATATTTGTGTTTGGGATTGATTTTTCTATCGGGATATCAGTTTGGGTTAGAAATGCGAGTTTTGTAAAGGTATGTGCAAGTGGGTTTGTTGAAAAACATGTAGAAACTTTCAAGCATATGCAAAATGTGGGTATTTTAAAAGGCTTTGGAATGGAAAATTGTTAAAAGTGGAGTACCTTGACCAAACTTGGTCCCACGGGCTATGATCATTTTGGTGAATGTTGAAATCATTTTTGGAATGGGTATTTAAGCATCCGAGGAAATAAAAATGGTAGAATTATGGATGTGCACAAACCACTTAAAGAAATGCGTATTCGAGATAACCAAATCTCATAATTTTGACTGGATTTGTTCCTCCATGCATGGTCTCCTTACCGAATATTTTATAATTTTCATATGATTTGGTTATTCATTTACAATATAATAGAAGTATTAAACCATTAGATACTTAAACAATTGGATGTTTTTAACTATGTGGTTAGTGCAAAACAAGAAAATCCCACCTTGTGAGTTACGTAACCGAGTTACAATTTGACCAACAACCATGGTTGCTACCACAACCTTATATGTTGCTAGACCCATGGTATAAAAATTAGGTGTTCATGTCTATTGGTATTGATGAGAGCTAGATGAGTCGTCAACTAAAACAACCATTTCTATCTACCTTACAAAGTTAGAAAAATGCAATTTTTAAAGACTTGCAAAACAAAATTTGAGCCCCCTAAAAGAGATGTCAAGTGTTGTATGTGTTCCTTGTTATGAGGAGAGTCACATAAAGCCTTATATCAACCTCGATTGACCATTTTTTTCTCTTCTAGGAGCCCTATTACCCATTTTGCACTTTTAGGAAGCTGTTAAAACTAAAAATTTGGTTTTGATTTCATCCCACCGTTTGGACCTTGAGCGAAGGAATGTCTTTCCGCCTTCACAAACCTCTAGTATTTCTACTAGAAAATTTCTTACAACCTTTAGTTTGAAAAAAAAACACTTTTCTAGATAGTTTTACAAAGGGGATTTTGTAGGCCTCCGGACATTGTTTGACTAAGTCAAACTAGACCAATTACGACCAATAGCTCCGAAAAAACCATTCCCATTTAAAAATTGTTCGCTAGTTCTAAACTCCATCAATTCTTGTGAATTCTTGGTATATATGAGTACTTGTATGAATTTATTCATTGTGCATTTACCCATTGGGAGATAGTTTTGAAAAATTCCTTTAGCCTCGAAAAAAAATTAGACATTTTCGCAACTAGTAGAAAAATGTGAAATACAGCCATAGGACCCTAGTCAAGGCAATAAACCATCATGAAAACTTATTGAAACTTATAAATAACTAGATGAAACTCTCTCTTGTGGCTTGTTGTGTGAAATGTGACTTTTGGAAAAATAATGTTTCTCTCTATTCTCTTTCTTCCCTATCTCTTTCTCTCTCCTCCCTTAGTTAAGAAATGAAATGAATATATGCCCCTAACCCACTCTTATTGCATGTGTATTATTATGATGATGTAAATAGAAAAATAAAAATGATAATTATCCTGGATTTAGGTGGATGTCATGCCAATAGAGCGAGGAGCAAGAGTAGGAGTGAGGAGGTTTTCAAAAACCAAATCGGTGGGAACTATTGTATGACACAGGAAACCCTTAGATTGAGGTACTACTGACATGGGGCCCTACCATCTATGCTCGGAGAAGGTAAGGTATCTTTTTCTTCTTTGTGGGATGATAGGATTTTGGGTCACAACAAGGACATTGTGGCTCAACCTTTGGTCTCAAATATTAAGACTATTGAGAAGAATGGACTCTTAAGCTTGGCTATTCTAGATGGATTGGATGAGAAAGATAAATCATGAATGGAGTTCTCTTTGGTTGGTAAGTTTTATGGATCCAAACCTAATGTGGAGTGGTTTCATGAATGGGCCCAAGGAAGTGGAGACCGAAAGGCTCGTTAGAAATTGCTTCTTATGTGAATAGGTTTTTTTATAATAAATCTCTCCAATGCTGAGGATTGTAAAAATATTCTCCTTGGAGGACCCTAGTTTTTGGGAAGATCTAGTTTGTTGGTTCAGAAATGGAGCCCAGGTTTTGATCCTTATAATGAAAAACCTGATGAGTTCCTGTGTGGGTTAAATTACCAGGCCTTCCTATGGAGTTTTGGGAGGAGGAAATATTAAAGGCTATTGCTAATGATAGGTTCATTGGTGATTTTTGATCTGGTTACTAGGGCTCGACAAGGCTAATGTATGCTCGGTTTTGTGTCAATGTTCCTATTGGGAACTTTCTCCGAAAATAAATTGAACTAAATTCAAGTTTGGTGTTTGGAATCAAAAAATTGAGTATGAAGTTTCACCTCTTTTCTGTCAGAAATGTTGGAGGATGGGGCATGAGCAGAGACAATGTAAGGAAGATAAGAAAGGTAAACAACAAGTTCTAGAATATTTGGGAGAAAAAATAAAAGGAGTTGGAGAAAAAATAGGGTTCCCAAGTAGAATTTCTTCAGTAAAATTTGATTTCAAAGTGTTGGAAATTGAAGATCCTGTTATTCAGCAGATTGTTCCGGATCATCAGCCTATCATTGAGAAAATTACCCTAGATCTAGTTCAGATTGAACTTGAAATTCATGTTCAGATTAATGTGTTAGAGAGTTTTGAGGAGGTGGGACATATTAACAAGGAAGTTCAGAAAGAGGAGGTAACCATAGAGGTTTCTCAAGAGAAGGATCAGGTTAAAGGAGATGATATGTCAACAAAAGAAGAAGTTGATCTTTTAGATTATGAGGTTGTGCCTTGCTCTCTGAATCTAGAAAATAATGTGGAAGAAAAAAATATTAATACAAGGAGTGCTCAGAAACAAGACAAATTTAAAGTAGACTATAGGAAGCCCTTGGAAAAAGAGGTAATTTGTCAAATAGGGACAGAAGGGAAAAAACAATGGCTAAAGAAATTGATTCAGGTAAGAAACACTCTATTGAATAGAGCATATCTCCAAATAAGATTAAATGAAGCTCATTTCTTGGAATATAAGGGGTTTTAATAACCCAAATAAATAGAGTATATTGTCAAATTTTAGAAAAAATCATAAGCCTAATATACTGTTGATACAAGAAACCAAGATGAAAAAAGAAAAAATGGATGATATTAAAAATAAGTTGTGGTTTAGTTCAGATATGCAATGTGTAGCTTCTATGGGTGCCTCTGGAGGAATTGCTACTTTTGGATTCAAAAGGACAGAGAAGGTTTGGTTATTTGTAATTCATCCCATCATCTTGTTATTATGTTCAGAGACAAGGTAAGTGGTTTTGCTTGGATATGCTCTAATATTTATGCTCCCAATTCTTTGAGTGAGAGAAGAAATTTGTGGGAAGAAATTGTGTAGTTTCATTCTCAGTATAGGGATATGGATTGGATGATTGGAGGGGATTTTAAAACTCCTTTGATCCCATATGAAGAAAGGGGGTTCAAATTTGTTTAGTGATAGTATGGGAGATTTTGCTGACTTTATTGCTGATTGTAATTTGGTTGATATAGAGTTAAGAGGTGGGAAATACACTTGGTAAAATAGGAGAATGGGAGATGATCTTATCCAAATTAAGTTGGATAGATTTTTAATCAACCCAAGTTGGTTCTCGGCTCTGGGTGGTTTCCTTATAGCTTTACCAAGAATTGGGTCGGACCATAGTCCTATCTGCTTTCAATCTAGTAATAGTATAGGAATGGTAGGTAGACCTTTTAGATTCTTTAAAATGTGGTTGTTTCATCCTTCCTTAAAAGAGGAGATTCAATCTTGTTGGAAAATTAGTGTTAAAGGTAAAGCTATGTTCAAATTGGTGTCTAAGTTGAAAAATGTCAAAGCAAGAATGAAAATCTGGAACAAGGAAATTTTTGGTAACATTTTTTCCCAAAAAATAAATTCTTTGAGGATCTTAAGAGGATTGAGGAAGTCTTGGAAAGTGGGAGGTATGATCAGGAGATTAGGAATAAAGAAAAATTACTTTTGGTGGAGTATCATAATCTGGAAGCAAAAGAGGAATCATATTGGAAACAAAATTCAAGGTCCTTATGGTTAAAAGAGGGTGATAGGAATACAAAAAAAATTCATCTGACTACTTCTATTCATAAACAAAGTAATACAATAATGGAAATTGAGGATAGGGGAGGAGTGAGGTTGAAGAATCAGATGAGATTTCAAATGAATTTATAAGTTTCTTTAGTGATTTTTGACTGCTGGTAAGCAACCTAACCTTGTCAAGGAAAGTAAAATTGTTGATTTCTTCACACCTGTTATCACTCTCTAGGATAATGTTGAGTTGGTCAAAATTCCCTCCCCAGAAATAAAAGAGGTTGTTTTTTATTTAGAAGGGGATAAGTCTCCCCAGCTGGATGGTTTTTCTTTTCTTTTTTTTCTTTTAGGAATTTTGGGACATTGTTCATGATGATGTGGAGGAAGTTGTCCAAGAATTTTTCATGACTGGTAAGTTGCTGAAAGAGGTTAATAACACTTTTATAGCCCTTGTGCCTAAGATTCTAGGTGCTGGTAAAGTTACTAATTTTAGACCAATTAGTCTATGTAATACTATCTACAAAATTATTACAAAGATAATTTCTTTCAGGATCAAATATCTTATTGGATGGTTTTATTTCTCCAAATCAGGGAGCCTTTGTTGAAGGTAGACAAATTCTTGACAATGTTATTACTATTCATGAAACTATTCATTCTGTGGATGTTTCAAAGAGGGAGGAAATGTTGCTAAAACTTGATATGAATAAGGCATATGATAGAGTGTCATGGAGATTTCTTAGGATTATTCGGAAAGGTTGGGATTCCATGTTCATTTTATAAATTTGATTATGGAATGTATTACCACTCCTAAATACTCTATTCTTATCAATGGTAAGTCTGAGGGGTTCTTTTCATCTAGAAGGGGTTTGAGACAGGGGGATCCTTTGTCCCTTTTCTTTATATTATTGTGGTAGATACTTTAAGATGACTTTGTGTTGACCAAAGGCAAAGGAGGATTCTGAATGGTTTAATTATTTCTAATGGTTTGGACCCTATTGCTTTACAATAGTTTATGGATGATACTTTTCTATTGGGTAAGGAAACTACCTCAGAAGAAAGGGATTTCAAGGATATTCTTCAATACTTTGAAGAAGTTACTGGTTAGCTTATTAATTTTTGAAAAATTTCTATAATTTTCTTGAATGTGAATGAGGAAGTTCATAATAGAATTGCAGTTGTTTTGGAGTGTCCAATCATTTTTTTCCTTGTGCATATTTGGGAATTCCTTTGTTTAAGGGAAGGATGGTTCTAGATAATTGGAATTCCCTTATTAGTAGGTTTCAAAATAATCTTGCTACCTGGAAAGGTACTTTGTTATCACAAGATGGAAAATTACAACTCCTTCAGAGTTCTTTACAGAGCCTTCTAGTGTATCTTATGTCAATCTTTAAAATGCCCTGCAAAGATAAGAACTGTGATTACCCAGATTCAGAGGATATTTCTTTGGTCAGGTACTAAATCAAAGGATATAATTCCCCTTATGTCCTGGGACAAGGTCACTCTGCCTAAGAATGTGGGAGGCTTGGGTTTGAAGGACTTAAAGAGTATGAATATGGCTCTTTTGGATAAGGTTGGGTGGAGACTTCAACAAGAGGATGGTTTGTGGGCTAAGATTCTTAAAGCTAAATACATGTATGTTGAGAAGATATCTTTTATTTCAAATTATATCATCCCTAAAGGCTCTTGTTTTTGGAATGGTTTGGTAAAGTGTAGGGGTTTGTTGATGAAAGGGAGTAAATGGGAAATTGGTGATGGTAATAGGATTAATTTTTGGTAGGATTGGTGGATTGATGAAGGACCTCTGTTAAACTAGCCATTGTGGAGAAATGTTGCTAATCATTTCATTTCTACAATTGGAAGCCTTTTGAGAGACTACTAGATTAGAATAGATTGGGGTTGGTCTTGGAGATCTCTTCATTAGGATGGTGAAGATGAGAATATCAAGGAGGCTCTTCAAAATATCAATACTAATCTGGGTGGTGTTTATATTTCATCACATCCTAAACCATATGCTCTAACATGGGAAGGGAAAAAGGATGGTGAGTACTCTATGAGAAATGGATATTTTATTTCTCGTAATGGTCCTCAACCAAACCCATGGTGGAATTATCTCTGGGACAATACTCTTATTCCCAAGGTGAATTTATTTTTGTGGCATGCCATTCAAAATAAAATCCTTACAGTTGATAACTTACAGGCTAAAGGTATGTTGATTCCAAATAGGTGCATTCGTGTAAATATGATAATGAAACAATTCAACATTTGTTCCTCCAATGTCCCTTCGCTCAAAAAAATTTCTCAAAAATTCTGAGATTATTTCAGGTTTTGTGGGTTTTTCTAGAAAATTTTGTTAACTGGTATGAACAATGGAATTGTTCTTTTTTTCTAGGTGTTTGTCAAAATCCTAGAATTTGGTGTTACCCCATTTCATATGGGGAATATGGCTGGAAATAAATCATAGGATTTTTAGGGAAAAACAAAAACTTCGATAGAGTGGGGAATATGATTATGGGAGATTTGATTAGTAATCTTTCCATTATTAGATTCAAGGAAGAAAAAAGTGTTCCTAATTGTGAAAAGGAAATCATTCAAGCTCTGGGAGTTGGTAAAAGCATTCAATGAGTTTGCTATGGAAGAAGAATATCAGGGAAAATGTGAAGTGGGAAAAACCTATGGTTGGATGGATGAAACTTAATTTTGATGGTGCTACCAAAAGCAGTTTGGGTTTAGTAGGTGTGGGTGGTATTATTAGAAGGGACAATGGTTCTTTCTTTATAGCCTATGTTATGCCTATAGGAAATAAAACTAATAATTATGCGGAGGCCTATGTAGTTTTGTATGGTTTAAAGTGGGATAATCATTATCAAATTAGGAAACTTTATGTGGAAGGGGACTCTATGTACATTATTAATGTGATGAAGGGTAAATTGAAATATCATGTTAATTTGAATGCTATTATGGATGATATTAGGACTTTATTATTGAATTTTGAGGAGATTCATATTGCACATGTGTATCGAGAAGTGAATGCTTGTGTGAGACACATTGGCCAGTTATGGTGTACGGGCTCATCATAATCATATATGGAAAGATGAGGTGGATCTGCCACCATCAACTAGGGTTTTCCTTCATGTGGAGTGACATTTATGGAAAGCATGGGATTTGGATTTGTGTAATCCTTGCTCTCATTAGCGTATGTGCGGGCCCAAAGTTCTATTATTTTACTCCCATTTTGGTTTTATGTAGGCAATTTTCTGTTTGGTCTAGTTTTTGAAGGTGTTGTATAGTTCTTCCATCATGGGTGGTAATAGAGTGAGGGTGGAGCCTTTGTCCTGTTCAGCTATGGAAAGGGATACAACTATCTGGGATATTTTTAAAAATGGGGGAGTTACTCATTTCTTTCAGAAGCTTCAGGGTTATGATGAGAATGTTTTGAAGGAGTTTACACAGTCAGGAGAAAGAGTTGATTGGTAAGGTTACTAATATGGATTGTAATGGATGTAAGGTTTTTAAGGACAAAAAGTGGTTTCAAGAGGAAGTTTTCAATTTCCTTGATATTGATGAGAAGATTGTTCATATGGATGATGGTATAGCCAAAAATATCTTTGTGGTACTGGCCTGAGGTTTGTTTTATTATTATGAAGTATTTCACTCTTGATGGGAAGTTTAGGAAGCTCCATACCCAACATTTCATGTTTTTAAATCACTTCCATAGAAATAGGAAGGTGAGCATTCCTTTCTATCTGTTTAATTCCCTGCAAGCTTTGGTGAAATATTTTCAAGCGAATACTATGGATGTTTCATTACACCAAGGGTTAATTCTACTACTGCTCAAAGTTGGTACCCCGATTCCTACCAAAAGTGTTGGAATTAGGTATGGTGAAGATTGGGAAGAACATTTGACTCTGGTGATAGATGCAGGCTCAATGTTTTGAAAGAGAAGGCTAAGAAGGAGTTGGATGTGGCATCTACTCTTCAATTTCTTGCAGGGAAGAATCTAGATGCGATTAATTTAGAGGGTTGGAGTGAGGGAAATTTTTTCATAAATTTCCTTTCCAGTAAAATTGAAATCCTTGAAGATATGGTTACTCGCTTGAAATTTGAGAATAAGAGTTTAATCAGAGGAGCTCAACGTTATGGCATAGAGCTTCAGATGCTTAGAAATAGGGTGGATATCCTTCAGGAGATGGTTGTGGCTAAGAAGGGGAAGAAAATGATGTGGGAGGTTAGCAGCTCTGAGGATGATGATGATTGTGCTAGCAAGGGTGGGGTTGCAGGACTGAGTTCGAGGACTCGGGCCAAAATTACTGAGGGGTCATTTGTGGCCTTTTTGTTAAACTTTTTATGGGTATTTTTGTTTTTTGGGTCATTACTAGGTTGGGTAGTATTATTGGTTTCTTTTGCTTCTCGTATAGAGTGGAACCCTTCTTGACTTGAGAAAGGTTTCTTTTTTGGCTAGGTTTTTTGATAGTTTTTATGGATATGATCTCACATTGTAATATCTTTATGTATATGGCCCTTGGATCCTTTCCAAACTTTATCTATAGAAACATTTTGTGATGTATTGAAAAACTTATTATTGAAATTTGGTAATATGTATGAGATGTTAGTTGTAGGGGTGCTTTGAGAAATTTTCATTTAACCATAGGTGCCATTTTGATTCAAACTTATGTATGGTAAAAAATAGGGTTGGATATATATATTAAATAAAATTGAATTTAATATCTTATAGTACATTTCCAGTGTGTAATTGATGATTAAATAATTAGTGTGTTGTGTCCCTTACCTTGAAAATGTAATAAATAAATCTAAATGAAACAATCAACCCTAGTATAAAATTTGTGCATAACTATTCTTCATGTGTGATTCTTTTAGCATAGAAAACTAAAACCTTAGGATGAACTTAAATCTTTACACTTGATGGAACCTTCTAGCTTAGGTAAATAAGATCCCAAGTTTGAGTCTATCATCATATCATGTATTCTTAGTGACAACATTGTGAACCCGACGAGTTAGGAATGACATGGTTAAAATTTTTCTTGAGTATGTGGTTCCCTCCTAGGATTTGTAATCATGTGTGTAGTAAAGAGAATGTGTTCTCTTAAGGTAGTAATCCATAGGAAACCAACATTAAACATAGTGTAAACCATCTTGGACTGACAAACATGTTGAGAAAATGGTTTTGGGTGGAAAAGATCACCAACTACCCTTGAAAGTCACTTTTAAGAGTTGGATCATAAATGAACTCGATACCCAATCTCAATTATTGTTTGGGTTATATGAATAAAATGCCATGAGTTATTTGTGGAACTTAACAACTTTTTAATTTACGATTAGTTTGTGAAAATGTAACCATAGATGATGTGCTAGGAGGAAAGTGAAATTTAGATCGTTCATATAATGTGTTTAAACCATCTTGTGGTGGGAAACCAGATCCACGTTGTGTAAAATCTAATGTGAATTTTAACCCTTAAACGAGGTAATTTTTCCTCTTTCTCTCCCACTTTTCCTATTATGTAATGGATGTATGATGTGAAACTATGTGATCATGTTCTTAGAGAAAAATCCCCTAAGATAAGGACTAGTAGTCCCATGAGGATAAAATTGTCCTTATTAACAAATGGCTTACACAACTAATTTCCAAACGCTATTTAAATAAAATTTAGTGATATCATTTTAAGATGAATGTAAATGAGTTGAGGGGATACAATGTTTTAGTTAACCAAACATGAGAATATTGAGTGTGAATCCCCTTAAAACCCTCTCAAACAAGAGTGTTATCTTGACAACAAGTATAGAATGTACCTAGAGTTACATGATGATTTTTGAGATAAGGGTGTTAAATAAATCTAGTTTTGACCTTAGTATGGTGTGTAAAATTTATAATTGAATGTATCCTTGTAACACACATATAATATTGATTTACCCAGAAATACAAACTTGGTTGAGTGTGTAATCATACTCCTCAAGATCTTGATGACTAAGCATTTAAGTGAAGTAGTCAAAATATATGGTTAGTTGTAATATCTTAAAACCAAATAGAGTAGCCTTAGTAATTAAATGCTAATATGAAAAGGACATGTAACCCATTTACTCTTGAACTGATAAACTTCCTTTATGACATGTGAACCTCCCTCATTTCAATTAAGGTTAATTGTAAAGCCAAGAAGCATGCCTTTAGAAAAAAATCCTTAAAACAAACACTAGAAACCTCATGTGTGTACATATTTTCCTGTCAACAACCAGGCTACATCATTCTTGTGTGATAAGGAAAAATGAAAACTTGGATGGAATCATTACAAGTAAAATGTTAAGCAAAATAAAGATAATGTAGTCTAGTTTAAATAAGAATGAAGGACCACATGATAAGTGATTTTCAAATAATTAAGGTCAATAACAAAATATGACTGTAATAAATATGTAAAATGGGAAAGTGTTGTGTCATGGATGGTGCCTATATGGGAGTTATACTGTAGTTGAATCATTATGTTGTACCTTGTCATTTGGGGAAAATTTGACCTTGATGTGCATCATGTATTTTCATGTTTTCTATGTGGGATAATGTTTATGCAAGCATCTCATGTGTTATGTGTTTTCTTAAGCAATCCCTTGTGTTTTCATGTATCAAGAAATGTAAGTCAAAGAAAAATTATTCGGCATTTTTATTGTGGTATTTGTGTGTACCTTGGGAGTGACTTGTTGGGATCATATATGGAGTTTCTAGTGGAGGTTTTTATGAACATTTATATGATATTGACTGAAAATTTCCTTGTAAATCCAATGGTGGGGTTATTAGATCTTGGTTCCACTATTTTCCCTTAAAATTTAGGATTTTTCTCAAGATCCTAGGTTGTACATGTAAAAATTGGTTGTATACATATTTCTCCTACATGTTGTGAAGAATCTTATTTTTTCATCCTCTAGGAATTTGAAAACCTTTCGACTATATTTTTTTACTCCTAAATCCTTTGGAGCTCCCTAATCACTTCACGAAGCTCATGGGTTATTTTTGTATTTTGCACTTTGTAAGCCTCCAAGACTCACTGTTGTTGAAACTACTCCAAAACTTGCAAAACTTCCTAGAAAATTCTAAAACTAATTAAAAATGTTCTTAGATCTCATCTATTCCTTATTTAAGGGTTTTTTTCTCCCCGTTCTATTCTTAGGGGTGTGCACCGACCTTAAGAAGTCTTGAGAATAACCCTTCCCAAGCTTATTGAGAAGCTTGTCTTGGTGGATCTAGCTTGGGAAAAACATGGAATGACTAGATACCCTTAAATCACCTAAGAAACAAATGACATGACACTTCGACTACTTGATATAAATGGGATAGGACTGACTTGGGGATTATGGTGATAGGAAGGAGGGCTCAGAATGACCTTTGGATAATTTTTTTGGGTAGGGTATGGTTCTCATGCTCAAAAATTGAGAATTTTGTTATTGCACATTTACATAAAAACAATTGGCTCTAGCTTGGGGACATGTAATGGATCAAGTGTAGTGAGGACATCACATGAGAACTCCATAATCTCAATACAACCCATAACATTGACCAGTGCCTTATCCATTGGGCCTTGCAGAACACGCATAACTTGCAAGAGATAGACAAAAGGGAAA
Organism: Taxus wallichiana var. yunnanensis; assembly: GCA_018340775.1. Taxonomy (NCBI): domain Eukaryota; kingdom Viridiplantae; phylum Streptophyta; class Pinopsida; order Cupressales; family Taxaceae; genus Taxus; species Taxus wallichiana. The sequence continues at coordinate 401,487,979 of CM031235.1, forward strand.
ACACACACAAACACAAGAAAAGGGAAACACACCACACAAAAAGGGAAAAAATGAACACAAAGGGAAAGGGGAAACAAACCTAAATCACCTATAATACAAGGAAGGTGACAACCCTCTTTCACTATAGTGCTCTTCTCCTATCGAGGTTACCCTTGAGTGGGTAAAGCTGAGTGATGTTGTTCCACAAATCCATTGACCGGTTCAAGCAAGTAGCTTCCTCTCCTTAACTGATTATGAAATCTAGGTGCTTTCATGATTGTCTATGTTCTTTTTAGGAGTAAGTTTCCATGATCTTCTTGATGCTCAAGCCTTCACTTATAAATTCCACTACCTTCATTCTCTTTAAAATAAGTTTCATAGTGTTAGTTTCTTTACATGCCTACCCACATCGCTGATACTTCATTTAGCATCCCATCACTTCCCTAGAGATGATTTTCATTTAAATTTCTTGAATTTTCTGAGTTATTTTATTTCCCATGTCTATGCTCATTGACCTCTTTTCCATGAGAAACCTCATACCTATCTTTTTTTCTCTACTCCACTATGAGGTGCTTGAATATTGACTGGAGGATCATAAGTAACCTCATACTTGTCCTATATGGCCATAGCATGAGCTAAGAGATCAATAATTAGCAGGTATCTTCCTAACCATCTATTGCATCTAATATTTCTTGCACGGAGTTATCCTTTGTTACTTCCTGTAGTTCATCTTTGTATGCCTTCGAAGAATATTCATTTTAAAGCTCAAGGAAACTATCTAAATGGATAAATTCATCATCTTAGGACTCACTGCATTCCATCACTCATTTTTCAAGGGGATCTTCACCTTTAATGACTTCAACACCCTCTATTTCAGATTTTTCATCATGGAAAGAGTCTTATTTTTCAAATGGGAAAGAAAATAATTCCATTTCATCATTGTATTCATCAACCATTGGCTTAAGAGGTATGTTGGGTTCTTCACCTTGATCTATTTCATTATGACAATCCTTTGCATCAATTGAGCATATTGGATCAGATTCACACACATCTTGTAGATTCATCTTACATCATGAGTTTGAGATTGAGATCATGGTCTTCTATCTCTTTCACAACTCTTAGCAATTTTTGCACAAAAAATTCTTTCAAACCTCTCACGGGTTCATCAAAAAATGATCTTGTCCCTTCAAGAGCATATTCATCTCCAAACGGGAAAGAAAATATTTCCTCATCATGGGTAGGCATACAAAATGGTTTCTCAATTTGAGATTCACCAAGAACCATTTTCTCTTCTTCCGAGATCACATCATGTAACAACTCAAGTCTATCCTCTTGCAACTCAAATTTCCTCAATGATTCTTCAATATCCATACCCCTTTAGAAAGAGATACTTGATCATATCAAGATGGAAATCTCATCCACCTCTTTATTTGTTACGAAAATATTCATCTTCCTACTATTTTGGTACAAAATGTTGGCTCCTTTCCTTGTTTTTGCATTGTGTACCTCATATTATTTTCTGGAAGTAATTTTTCCATGTCTCCCTTAACCAGATGGTTATAGAAGACCATTTAATTTGGATCTTACCCCAATTGTTGACAAAAACTCCTACTTAGCAACATTCCAAATGAAGCCAGAATGTCTACTACCAAAATCATCGTTGAAACCTTCTTATCTAGAAATTTGGCAAGATCCACCTGTGCATCTTTGACCTTCCCTACAAGTGGGACCTCTTTTGACTCTAAGGAGTAACAAGAGCCACCGAGCGGTGTCATGGTGAGTTTGAGGGATTTGAAAACCTTCGTGGGCATTATTTTGTTTGAGGCACTAGAATCTATTATCCAGGTTATTCAATACGTATTTTCCAACAATAAGGGAAACATAGAAAGGATTGACCTTGTCGCTTTTGATGCACTCAATGCAAGCATGGTCGGTGATGGAGGTGCAGTGGGTTTGGTAGTATTACTTTAGAACTAAGAGTTATAGCATCAGGTGTTAAACTACCAGTCCTGAGATATTAGATGAATCTCTCAAATTTTTGGGATGAGTCTAAAAATATTCGGTTTCATTAATTTGGACTTTGGTTTTGTTTGTATATTCAATAAAGTCAAAACGAGCAGATGTAGACAAGGGGGATAAAGGGACTACTTTTGGATCTGGGATAGGTTTGAGAGAAGGGGTATATGTTTGGGTAACAGAGGCTATTTTAAATTGTAAAGTGGAAGCTTTAAAAGCACTAGATTTTACAAGAATAGATTTAGATTTAAAAGGGGAATTAGAAGACTTAATTGGAATTAAGGGGGTTCTCATGCTTGCTATAGGATCAAGATTCTCCAAAGAAGACTCCACGCAAGGTGGAAGTGGATATCCTTGACTTATTATTTTATTTTTTGAAGTCGTCATAGGAGAATCTTCAGTCTTCTTGTTTTTATCTACAAAGTGGAGGAAGAATATTTTTTTCGGTTTGGGAATGAGTGAACACTGCACATGAGAGACTAGGTTCATCTTCACTATCATCTTCATCACCTCTAGAGTACTCACAAAATATGATTTGTGTGTCATTATCTACTTCCTCAACCTCTAGGAGATCATCATCTCTACTTCTTGTTTGAGCTCTCCTTCATCTTCTTGACTCCTACAACTTGCATTGATAGGTGGGGCCTCCAAGGAAATCCTTTGGGGTGATCCTGCAATCTGATTTCTATTGTTTCTTCAAGGAGATACTTGTTAAAAAAATCCCTCTTTAGTGACGAAATTTTGTTTCCCATTTTTGAAAAAATGGATCAGTTCTCTCATCTCCAAGATATTGGGCCTTGGCATTTGAGAAATTCTTGGTCTTTCTAGATAAGATAAGATCATCATCAAGGTCAATGACCATTATTTTCACTTATGTTAGATTCCTTGGTTGAAACCTTCGTAGGAAGAATCCTAACTCCGACGATTGAGCATTAATGAATAATCTCTTGAAATTTTTTTCAAATGGTGAATCCTCTTCCAGTATCCTATGGAGAAACCAATTGAAATGAGCCACAAAGTCTCTCATAGTTTCATTTGTGTATTTCTTCATTTGTGCTGATTAAACAAGGAGATCTTGACAATCCTCAGTAGATTTGAATCTTTCTTCATACTTGGACTTGATATCATTACAATGATTGATTGATCTTGCAGCAAGAGATAGAACCATTAATTTTATTTCTCTAAGAGAGATTCTATGGAAAATCTTACGGAAACGTCTTCATTTTTGAATCCAAGAATCCTAAATATGTGGTGAAAGTGGCGATGTGTTCCTCGGGATGTTATGTGCCATCGCCTTTAACTTTGGAAAGTTCTTGTGGGAACTGTTGGTAGATTGTGAAGAGAGGGTTCAAGAGAAAGTAGGCATGTATTTCTTCCCCATGAATAATGGATTGAGGTCTTTCTGCTTCATACACCATTTTTGTTTCAATTTATATTTCATCTCTTACTTCTACAAATTCTTCCTCTGTTCTTTCTTATTCACTCAGAACTTAATTCTCAATGTTTGTTGAAATATGGGAGAATATTCAGGGGGCATTATTGGGTGTTTGAATGGAATTACCAAGTGAACTACCCGAATACATAGATGGGGATGAGGCTTGAGAGAAGAAGTATCGATTGTCTTTGATTTTTTCTTATTGATTTTGTAAAGCCTTGAAATTGGAATCAACAACACCTCTCAACCTACTTAACTTGTTATATCTTCCTTCACCAACTCGAGAAAATTTTGGAAGGGGAATATGAAAGGACACTGCAGAACATGAAATGTCACGTGCGAAATCAACAACATGCCTTTTAGTAATGGGTTTCCATAAACTCTTTTTTTTCAATTTTTCATTTTATTTATTTTTAGATATTATTTTTGGTATTTTATTGATCTTGTGATCATATTTTGGGTACATATTTTTCCAATTCTACCCCACAAAGTGGGTGCAAAAATTTGGTGAGAAAATTTTTCAAGGGACAAATTTTTGGTTTCCTTTCCAACGTTTTCCGGGACTCTAGGTCCCTTTGCTTGGTGGTGAAACTGCACTTTACTATGAAAATGGAAATGGGAAATTCGTGGTTTTCCAAGAGGTCTGGGGATCCAACATGTACGCTCCACTTTGTACTCCATCGTAAATTATTATAAGGAATTGTAAGGAAATAGTTTTCTGAAGTGTGGGGAAAGGGGAGTGAGAAATTACACAACGAAAACCGACTTTGTGAGTAGGAAATAAGATTCTCACCAGGATCAATTAGAAAGTTCACATTCACAATTAATTTTAAAGAAACAACAAGATTATTATGCCAACGAATAAAGGAAACCATGCACACAAAATCGCACACATTCATGAGTCTTGAACAAAAATCACTTTATTTATTGGCATTTTTATCAAGTTGTACAATGCTAGTAATGGAGGAAAAATGGTGACAAAAATTGAAGAATTTTTATCTCTCTTCTTTAGCTAAAAAAATCAACAACCCTTAAGAAAAAGTATGTCATTACATTAAATAGATCAAGAAATGACTCTTCATATACCCCCCACATGACCTTTCGTTGTCTCATTTAACTCATGACTTTTTACATTCCTAGGATCTAGGAAATTAAGTTCCCTTTTTGTAAATCAAGAGGACTTTTACAATTCAACTATATAAAGTAACTTTAATGAATAAGAAAAAATATCATGATTATGCGAATGAAAATTAGAAAGGGGGAGAAAAGAAGAGGAAGAATGAGACAATAGAAAGTGAAGAATGCTCCAAAGTGTGAGTGGGGGACCTCCAACTTTGATGAAGATATTATTGATGATGATCACAACCTCCATCTTTAGTAGGATGCACATATACCTTGGACTGCCACATAAGTGTTTAGAAACACTGTTGAAATATTCCTTGATGTGAGCTTACGGTGACAATATGAATTGTTCACAATGACCATATTTGATACTTGGTTGAACAACTTCTTTAGCTCATTGAGCTTACTCTAACTAACTCATTTCAAACCACCTAACTATCCAACTCACCCAAATCACCATAATTGAGATTCATAATATGATTTCAAGACTTGAATGGAAGTTTAACTTCTTTGATTGAGTTCTAGGATTATCCACGACCTTGTTTTCATGATTTGATGTTTATTTCATGTATGGAGGACCATGAAAGTCAAAAATTCATGTCATCCAACCATTTACTATTTTTTATCCATGCCTCATATGATATTTTTATTAAGTGCACCACGGGTGGTAGATTGGAACGAAAGAGGTCTTGAAATTCTGGGTTTTATTTCAGGGTTCCACGCTCCGAATTTTGGGTAATTCCTTCATCTAAACAAATGTGAAAATGGGATTTTCATCACTGGGGAAGAATACGATAAAAACATAGCCCTCAATATTCCTAAAAATTAAGGACTTCATGGTGTGACATATAGTTCACACAAAATTAGATTTTTTCATGGTCATTTCCTCTAATTTTCACGTGATTTTTCCCACTTGAAGCTTGAGAAGTGAAGGGGTAGCTTGCTGCATTTTTTACTATTTTTCTCCATGTAAAAGGGTATAATACTGATGAAAAATAAGTTATCCATATCCCTAAAAATAGGTACTTCATGGTGGAAAACTAGTTCATGTGAAACTATATTTTGAATGATCATTTCCTCCAATTTTTGCGTGATTTTTCCCACTGGAAGATTGAGAATTGAAGGGGTATCTCACTACCTTTTTAGTGTTGTTATTTATGTGATAGGGAATAATACTGATGAAAACTCAGTCCTCCATATCCCTAAAAATAGGGACTTCATGGCGTGAAAAATAGTTAACATGAAACTAGATTTTTCAAGGATCATTTCCACCGATTTTTGCATGATTTCACCCACCATATCCATTAATGGAGTATTCAAGCTTCAGATATCATAGAGGTGGTAATGGAGGAGAATGAAGTTATTTGTAGTTGAGAATGAGAGGGGGCTAGGAAAAAATATTTAAAACATCCATCTGGGTCGCATGGGTGACTGAAGGATTAAGAGCGAGGGGGGAGAATTTTATTGTACCATCTATACCAAGTTTTGGTGCACTTGGTGCACAAAATTATGCCCCATCCTAATTGGGTGACTTGGCAGAATTTGGTTGAACAGAGCGGGGACTAAGAAAATGTGCACATGGGCTTAGATTGTTAAAAGGGGCTTAGAGGAGGTCACATTGGTATTTGGGGCTTGAATGGGAAGGTGGAGAATTTTATTGCACCATGTGCACCAAGGCCTTGGTGTAAAAAAGTGCACCACTCTCCTATTAGTCCAAATTTTCACCAATAAATGACTAACTCTTGTACCTTGTGTAGTAACTTGTCGAGGCCATATCATGCGTTCCTAGAGAAATTTTTGGTGCTTCCTTATATTAATGTACATGGAAAATTCCTTTTGAACACAATGGTGATAGTATCATAGCTTTATTATGTATGAAACTTCCTGAAATTTCCCCATTTTGATCGGGGATCGCCAATTGTCTTTGAGAAGAATGAGCTCTCATGAAAAGCACCAAGGGTTTATGAAAAATATAATGATTCCACCTTATATAATATTATATTAGCTTTCTAGTGAGTATTTAGTTTTCCTCCTAACTCCTTACAGAGCTCCTAGAATCATCCTTCAAAGATCAGGTACATGTTTTCACCGCCTTCTCCCTGGGGCTGAGACTGGGTCACATGGGGAACCAAGAGCCTAAATGTGAGGGATGGGGAGTTTTGTCCCCTAAATATCCAAAATATTTGGTACACATGGGACACAAAATTCACCCTCACCCTAGCTTGACAAGTGGCGGAGTGTGATTACATGGAGCGAGGGCTAGGAAATGGAGTCGGGGCTTAACCTTGCAAAAAGAGTTAAAGCGAGGTCATCTCGGAGGGTCTAGGGGCCCAAATAGGGTAGGGGCACATTTTCTTACACATGTTGCACCAAATATTTGGTGCACTTGGTGCAAAAAAGTGTACCACTCTCCCATTGGTTGGATTTCTAACCCAAAATTTGACTAACTGCTACATGATGTACCTTGGGAGTGACTTATCTAGATCGTATCTGAAGCTTTTGGTGTATTTTTTATGAAATTTTATATGATATTGACTTAAAATGGCCTTCTAAATCTAATTTTTGTTATTAGATATTTATTTCACCATTTTTCCCATAAAATTTAAGAATTTTTCTTAGTCTCTAAGGTCAGTGCATGAAAAAAACTAGCTATAGACATATTTCACCAATATATTTTAAAGAATATAATATTTCCATCCTCTAGGGCTCTTAAATACCTTTTTGAATATTTTTTTTGAACTTTAAATCCTTTCATAGCTCTTGAAATCACTTCCTGAAGCTCAGGGGCTATTTTTCACACTATGCACTGCCTAAGCCTCCAAGACTCATTGTTGTTGAAACTACTCCAAACTTGATGAAATTCCCAGAAACATCCAAAAATGATTGAAAAACATTCTTTGATCTCTTTTATTCCTTATTTATGGGTTTTTTCTCCCTGTTCTATTATGAGGGGTGTGCATTGGCCTTGAGAACAACCCTTCCCAAGCTTGTTGAGAAGCTTGTCTTGGTGGATCTGGCTTGGGAAGAACATGGAATGAATAGATACCCATAGATCACCTAAGAACACACTAGCATGAAAATTTAGACTACTTCAAAGAGAAGGGATATGAATAACTTGGGGTCTAGGATGATAGGAAGGAGGGCTCAGAATGACCTTTGGATAAAACTTTTTGGGGGTATGGTTGTCATGCTCGAAAATTGATAATGTTCTTGTTGTACATGTGCATGATAACACTTGGTTACATGATACACACATCACTTTAATACCCAATGGTCTAAAATTTTATCATATATACTCTACTCATGTTTATAAAAGGTACGCTTCCCCTCTTAAATATTATTCTCTATGGTAGTAGACATCCATTAATAATCACATGTCATCTCTTCTTGTTATTCCACCTAGATGGAAATTCACGTGTTTGTCTTGTTCTCTACATAGTGTATTGAAATAATTTCTTGAGTAAAACCTTATGTGTCTCCATCCACTATTTTAGGTTGATATGAGTGATCCTTCTAGCAAAAAATTCAATGATCATGTTTATTATAACTATCATAGTTCCATTAGGCACCATACTGATTGATGTGCTAAACTTTGCCATGTTATACAAGATCTTCTTAATGCACTTTTAAAAAAAGGGGATATCCCTTTAGAGTCCATATGACACATGTTTTTCCACATATTTTACTACTCTAAATTTAGATCAATCACTTAATCATGTCGCTCCAATTGTTTCTCACACCTGTACCTCCCATGGCTACATCTACTACACCTATGGTGTTAGGAGCATCTAATATTCCACTTCAAAATGCTACCATGAATATGGATTTCACAATGGTTACTTGGAAAAAATATAGATACAAATCTAATGATCATCCACCTCCTAATTTTCACAGCTACATTTACACTACACCCGATACCTAACCCCATGTTCCACTTTAGTGATTTTTTCTAATATCGATACACATCATATTATGGATCCTTATGTAGATCTCCTGACACTATATATAATTATTCAAACTATTTCTATGGGTTCTCTTATATCTTTTGATTTACATGCATTCAAAACTCTTGTTAGGGATTTACACAGTTATATATTAATATTACAATAAGGTGACTCTAATTTTTATCATACATTGATCCATATTCAGTTACTTTATGACACATATACACCCGTCGAGGACACTAATATTTTAAAACATACTCCCAATACATCTCCCCAAATCTGTAACAACAATATTGGTACTATAGGTTCATATCTCCTCAAAATAGGGCATGACCCTTTCCCCGATTATCACATTATAGCCATATGTTATATCATTATGCAATCTACTTATTCATGGCTCCATGTCTTACCTTTGGCCCCTAATTTTTAACATCTTGTTACATATAAGGCTTATATGTATCATCAAATTTCATCCCTCTTAGTACACTTAATATATTTTTTGTTAGCCCTATCCATGTACATAACTAAACCTTCAAAAATACAAAACCACTAACATAGTTATAAACTACAAATAAATCATTTATTTATTAAAAAAACAAAACCAGGACCTTTACACATATCTTGCATTATTATTACTTTACATAATACATGTTGTTTTTTTCTTTGATTTGATAAATTAAATCTCTATTTAATCTTTACACACGTGTTCTAATGGTATATTGAGCTTGATGCAGACATACACAGAGTGGCACATGATGATAGGTGTTTAATGAAACTTTAACCAAACTTCTTATACATCTAGGGCATATATTATCCACTATACACATGTGTTATTATGTCATTATAGTTCCTTTCTACTTTCTCATTATGCTTAGTTACATATACTATGTACATGTTATATATTAAGATAATAGTAGTAACACATGTGTCTTGTGCCACATTCACACCTCTTTTTCACATGTTTCTATCTCGTATTAGTTTCTATATTACTTCATCACATGATGATACTCTTGTTTTCTATAAATACTTGTTGGTTGTGTATGTTAAACTTGCTTCACTAATTGTGGTCTAAGTTCTGCTTTGCTTTTCTTATGACACTTTGGGTCTCGCATTATTTTTTATCTATTACTATCTTGCATTATATTTCTTATCATTTTTACATACATGAGGGAATTGATTGTCTTGTGATACAATGGGTGTCCCATTTTTGAAGCTATTTACCTTTTGTGTGATATTGTTTACATACTAATGAATCTAACTTTACTATTTCTATATCTTTGCAATTTTTTTCTTATACATTTATCATTAATACTATTTATATTATTTATATTATTTATATTATATTTCTTTTGTGTGCCACAATTTCAATGTGTGCGTCCTTTTGCAGGTTTAGGATGCCATCATTGGTATCCACCACTACATCCATACATTTTTTTCTACACAAACTATCAAACTTATCAAACATGGTTACACATATATTATTTTGATCTACACACTTAAATTATTTACCTCATGCACCAAAAATAGAGGTCATTCATTTGGGTATATTCTACACTTATTGTAGACACATGCATACTTTTTATGCTAATATACAAGTATATAAAGGGTACATGTACTTAAACAACATCAAATACAACAATTTAAAAAAATCATGCACAAATTAAAAATGTATAGCTTGGTTAAGATTGTATGGATGGTTTTTAATTTGTCATATAGTTTTTATGAGAAGAAGTTACACCAAATTTCTCAATAGTTTTAGATTTATACATATAGTAACCATTTATTGACATAGTTTTAGACACATTTCACTTAGATTAGATGAACTAAAAGGGCATGAAGTAATTTGTTGTTTATTCACAACAAGTTTCAATTATATTTCCAAGGGTCTTGAGAACATAGGTGTCCTCTCTCCATCTACACTTCAGTACATTACAATTGTTATTAAATTTTATTTAGTTTTCTAGAACTTGGGAAGGGAATGGGGGCACTTGTTCTCTTTTCTACTATGTATCGTTATTTAAATAACTGGTCCTATATCCGTATACATCGTTGTGGTCCATATCATTATGAAAGGTATTAAATTGGTTAATTTATTTGTAGGTATTCCTTCCTTTCATATTACATTAAAAGTGAACAATATCAAAGTTGTTGAACAAGTTTGATACATGATCTTCTTCCTTCATAGGGTTCTTTAGCATATCAATTTTTTTCTCTCTCATATTATCCATTCCATGTTTGGTTTCATACACCTAAAACTAAAATTTATCCTCAACATAATTTGGGACTGATCACCCCCAATCCTTCAACAAGGTCACAATCCAAATCTTCAAGTGCAAGAAAATAATTAGAGTTTCTCCCTTAGCCAAATAAACATGTGTATTCCTTCCAAAATTTGCATCTCTTCATTTCACTTTATGGAAATTATTTTTTTACATATTATATTTAAGTTAAAGTTTAATTTTCTACTATGGAAATTGACTACACTCTATATTGAATTTTTCATGTTGGAGCATGCTAATACCAACACAATGGGAAATTGATTTTTTTCAAGTAAAGGAAAAGTGTATCTACACATTCAGGTATTTTTCCCTTAAAAATAAAATTTTCATTTCATTATTAAAGGGGAAATATAAACGCTTAGATATGGTAATCTATCCTTTGACAATACACTCTTGGTAAGATAAACATACTCTTTATATCCCCACTTAGTACATCCCAAGATATATTTTGTAGCTTATTTATTCATATAAACTAATGTGTGAAAATATTCTAAAAGTTTAATGAAGAAAATACATATCCAAACTCTACTCGACAGAATGCAACTTTTAGTTTTCATGTTTTCCATACATGTTCAAAAACGTCCACTTTAGCTGGTTTGAGGCATCCAATCTAGGTTGACTTGTAAAATTTTAGATTGACATATCCTCCATATCATATTTCAATTTCATATTCTTCATTGGGTCATACATACCATGATAATTTACCCTTAGAACTCTAAATAAGTAAGTTAAACAAGCCTCATTTGCTAACCTAACACAACCTAACATTATCATGAACTCCTATTGTAAAATATAACACAAAATTCACCCAAGGATACCTCAATCTTTCCAAATTTCATGCACAATCATCAAGGAATAGATCACTATAGGTATTAATCATTCTACTGGGTCAAGGAGTCATAATTACTTATTTGCAAGCACTCAAACATCCACAGTTCAACTATTAGTAAGATACAAACTCAATTCAAGAATTGTCAAGGAGGTTCCAATTTCCAAATATAGTTTCATTCACTTAGATATCACATGCTTGGTGGAGAATGATGTGTGGTTTAAGGCATCTTTGGAGTAGTTTAGACATTACTTGTGCAAGGATTGTACTTCAACCCAACTAATATTTGTTTTTCAAGGTATCCCACCCATGGATAATATTAGAGACCTTCTGAAGTTCAAAATTTCTCCCATCCTGCATCATGATGAACTGAGGATTTGAGGCAACATGGGACTGTATCCAAGTTGTGTAACTTACACTTAAGACAAACCTTTGGAGAAGGTCAGATTCCTCTACCTATTTCTATTGCTAAAACTACTCCTATAAAGGGAAATGTAACTACCTAGTACTACTCTATGATTCCGAGGGACTTGGGTGAGAAGGAGATACAAGGAAAGAAAACCTAAGCTAAGGGAAGGTGATAGCACTAGAAATAGGGGATGAATAATCTTAAACAAGTTAAAATAAGGGAAAATGCACACATAGAGGTCAAAAAAATGTGACATAGTTTGAAACAATATTTACACACTTAATTCCATATAGCACAACAGAAAAATAACTTGAAAGGTACATGGATAATTCAAAGCCAACCAATATTGCAAAAGAAAATAAAGTAAATACAATAAAATGATAGCTAGGCAGAGAATAGCCAAAAAAACAAGACTTTAATTACTTCCAAAGTGTGTAAAATCTATTACAATGGTGGAAAGAGTTAGATATCCACATGTAAAAAACTATATTTGAGGCCTGCAACTCAAAATACAAAGAACACCAGTCTGAATAATGCCCTTGCAAACCAAAAGGGTCTAGCCTTTTCAAATGAGAATTATCCAACAATATATAGAAGGAGAGAAGAGGAGGGAAAAGAGAGGGAAACTTATATTTTCAAATCTAACCACCAAAAACTTACATTGAATGCCTATGAATCTTCCTGTAACACTATCGATCCATCTCCCCATGTTATATTAATGTTATCTCCAAAATCATTCCCTCTAATTTGTCATGAATGAATGATGAACAATTAGTGTTTTTGGTAACATGGGGTTGTATCTTAACTTATGGGACTTGATACTTGAGACAAACCTCCAAATAAGGTTGGTTCTTCTATCTGTTCCTAATGCTAAACTAATCTTACTGTTAGAAATGCAACTATCTAATCCTATTATAATAATCTAAGGGACTAGGGAGAGAGAAAGGTGCATGAAAATGGAAAATTCTATGCTAAATAGAAGTGATAACACCAAGAAGAGGGTGAAGACACTGTAATGAGGGAAAATGAAGAAGAAAAATGGATAAGGGAGAGAGGAAATAGAGGTGACAGAGACCCAAGAATTCATTTACCATCTATTATCCATAAAACACTACAAGATGAGCCTACAAGTGAGAAAATCATGCACAAAATATCACAATAAGAATGGAGAGGAAAGGAAATGTGAAAAATATAAGTCGTGGTTGAGAAATACCAAAAACAAAGATTTTATTTCTTTAAAAGTATGCACAGACCATTACATGTGAATTATAAGGAATAAAAACACATTGCAAGCTCAATGAATATCTATAACTAAGCAGTTACTTAGGAGAACTTTTGACAGAGTTCATTTACATTTTAGAACATCCTCCCCTTAAAAATGAGAGAGAGAGAGGAAAAGTGATAAATTCATATTTCCCCTTTAAACCACAAACAACATACATTAAATGTAAAAAAAAAGCATGGGAACCTTTAAAATACCACCCCATGATAATTTCCTTACATGAGAAAGAATGGGCACCATACTTCATCAAATGTGGTGGTTGAGCTACATGGATCTGCATTTTTAATATTGTATTGTATTTATTCATTTACACCCACCTACTCTCACCTAAATTACAATATTTCTTCCTTTTAATACTAATGTCTTTCCAATGGTACCAAGTTTATGAAATTTGGAGGAATTGGGTGAAAGTTATGGCCATTTTAAGTTTATGGTGTGGGATGGGTCGAAATTGGTTCCATGTGGATGCACTGAGTCCACAATAATATGTTTCATTCCTTACATGGGTGGTTCAAACAATTAGGGAATTGGAGAAATCATATAATCATTCCAATTTTTCTTTTTAGGGCTACTTTTGCCACAGTGTCGCTGATTTTTTTCTCGAGGTGGAGATTTGGGTTCGGGTGGAGCTGTGTAACAATTCTACCCATTCCATTGGTTCTCGCACCATCATTTCCACCCATAACACTATATCCTCACACTTTTTACCTTGTTTCATTAGTCAATTACACAACTGATTCAGATAAATGTCACCATGACGGAACTATTCCATCCATTCCAAAAACCCGCATTATCCACATTACTATGTCTACTTTTTCCTATGATCCAAAAGGCCATGCAGGGAACCCATAGCCCACAGGGAACCATTCCATTTATTACTAGAAGTCACAATTCAGCCATAAAACACATCAACTTATTTTTTTGGTTGAAATAGTCGTGTGGAGAACTCAAGGCCCATGATAAACGTTTCTCCTATTCCTTTAAAACCTGATTTAGTCGTAATACACCGCATAATACCAAATGCTTTGATTTCTTGGCTAAGTATCAAAATGAGGAGCTTGCAAGGAGGAAAGGAAAATCCCAAAACTGATTTTTCCTAACTTTTATCACTTTACCTTTTCCAAATCCAAATGAATATGAAATTTATCAATATTACTTGAAGAGGGAGTTATTTTGGATCAATTTAACTTATGGAAGAAGGAAGGAGACCAAATATAATTGAATATAGGTGGTTGAGTTGACTGGATGTGTGTATTAATGACTTGAGTCACATTTCCTTATTTTATACCTACCAACTCCTACTAAAATCTAATTTTGAAACCCCTAGAGTATAGCCCATTCATTCAACTTTCCAACGAGACCAAGAACTTTTGAATCTAAGATCTATAGAAGAAGTTATAAAAGAGTGCACATAAAGGGAAAATAGAAGGAGATAGAAGAATAAAAAATAAGGGAATAAGTGCTAGTGAGAAGGATATGGAACATTATACAACATAGGAGAAGTGGGATGCATAAAGGCTTGTAAGAAAATGGGATTGCTATATATTTAGGGTTATGATCAATTTCATGTTTATATCATTCATTTTTATAGATAAAATTTAAGGAATTGATACCTAAATGATGTGACTATCTACATGTGTGTCCAATATATACCTAATAAATGATTGTAGGAAAGAGGATGATAAAAAACCATGAGCTTTGTGCATATAGTATAAGGGTTGACAACATGAAGACAAATACAAAGTGGAGTAAATTATCATAGGTTTTATCAAATCCACAATAAGTTAGTGGGTATAGTTAAGGTCATTAGTGGAAACTATGAGGTTTTTAATGAGAGAGAAGGAAACAACATCAATTCTTGAACCTTCATCCACTATGAATCTTATAACTTACGCATCATGAATGACAAAACTAATAAGAATTGGAAGATGGATGACAAGGAAAAAGACTTTTTCATTAATCACATCATCCTTAGTGAACTCAATGTGGACACTCGAATTTGAAAATTTATCCTTTTAACACAATTGATTATGACTACACTTCTTAGTAAAGAAAAACACCCACATCCTATCCCCACTCGCTACATATTGTTATCTCCTAAATTGATTATTCCTACACACTAATGTGTCATCAAATTTTAAATATAAATACATAAAATTAGTACTTAACCTCTACTTAACATGACACAACTTCCATATTTCACTCGGTCTCCTGTCAAAAATTGCACAATAGGTTTAGGATGTAATTTTTGGTCTTTTCTGACCTATATGGTCTTGGACCAACACATCTTCCAACTCTTATTTCAATTGCATTATCTTTTTTTGTCCTTTAATCCTCTTAGGTTATCCATTACATAAAAATTACCTTTGTAGCCCTCTATAAGAATGTTTATATCACCTCATTTATTAACCTAGGAATCACTTGGCACTCTCATGAGATATCATTGCAAATACTAATTAAAATCCACCCAAGACTCCCTAAATATTTCAAAATTTGATGCACATCCATTAGGAAACAAATACTAGAGTCTTGAAGCACTCAACTAGGTCAAGGAGTTCAATGTCCTCATTCCCAATCACTCGAATATCCCAACTCAATGTTTTAACAAGAGTAAAATCATCTCAAGTATAGTAAACATGGTTCAAGTTACCAACTAAATGCATTTATATGGATAGTATATGATAGGTGGAGAAATATGTGTGGTTTCAAGCCTCTTTGAGTAGTACAAATGTGTAGTCTTTTATTTACCCAAACTAGAGCTAGGAATGTTGGAACTTCATCCAAAATAGTCTAAATGATCACCGAATCAAGTACAACCACCATGTCCCTCTTTTGTTATGTTTATAAGAACGTTAGCATGTATATTCATCATATCATAACCAAAGAAACCATTCATGCATAGAAAGATAACATAACCATGGAAATTCATAAACACATATAATAAGGAAACAACCATAATTCAAGGTGAACAATATAAATGTAATTCCCAATTCACCATCATAATCATAATTGTATTTCATAACAAAGTGGATGATTAAAAACCTAATACATCCTTATGTTGGACCATATGTGCATCCATGTATACTCCAAACCCTAGCTTATACCCATAATTACAACATTACATCACACTCTTTCTTTCTTGCCATCCTTTAACTACAAATGCATTATCTATATATATAGGGGTGGAGACTTACCCTTCACTTTTATGCGCACATTCCTAATAATATAAGCACTTAAAAAATAGTCTCGCATGCTTTCCTATTAATAGATCAGACCAAATATAACATGTTTTAATCATATTATTAGACATCTCCATGCATGTGATTTATCTTGATATGCATGTGCTTTCTTTCCTCTTGTTTGGCCACTAAGTATTTGTACCTTTTCTATCCCTGGATATTTACTTGGGAGACACTTCAACTCTACTTTTATATTTTTAGCCACTATGGAAAATTGGCTAATTCCTTTATTTCATCACTTCCCACACATAGCTTTACGTGTTGACCTATTTTATCTACACGTGTAACCCTTCCGCATTATCCTACCCTTTTGCACACACGTCCTCCTACACATAAGCCTTTATTATTGTTGATACTTAGTCAATTTTCTTTGACCAACATTACCCCACTTTAGACACATGTAGTTTGATCAAAGCACTATTAATCCTAATAGTGTGCTAATTATCCCCCTCCTTGCAAATTGACGAAACATCATTAATTAGGCTCCTCTAACTCATCGTTTACAACATTCTTTTGGTCGTATTTCTCCTATAAACCAACTCAACTGGGTTAATATAGTCCCTTATTATCTAAACAATCTTCTCATCATCTTCTATACAATTTTTACTAACTTCCTAAACTATCAATAATTTCATTGGATTGATAAGACCTCTCAAAACCCTAATTTCTCTCTAAATAAGATTAACTAGCCTAACCTAGTTTAACTATTCCTAACCATGATTAACATCTTCTAAACCTAGTCAAATCTTACTTTGAATCCCTAATTAAATTTTTGACTCCTTTTGTCCCACATGCACCAAAAGTCTCCCATTTCTGAAATTTGAAAACTATAAATACCCACTACCCCTAGACGATTTCTAAGAACTCTCCTTCTTCCTAACATAAACTATAGCATTTTGCTTAGGGTTTGGAGCTTATTTAATTTGTTTATTGAGCTATTGCTTTGCCATTGCACTACACACACAAGCATTGAGTAAATGGGAAGAACCATTGGCCTTGAAGCCATTAATGGTGAGCTCTCATTCTCATAATCACATAACTGATTGCTTAGAATCTACCTAGGTTCATTTTAAAGCTTTCAAGAGTAGATGATTACTAAATATGTTATATTTTCTTGTTTTTTTCAAGATTAATGTATGAAAAGTGATGAATCCTTGTTTATCTCTTATCTGATGGTCCATTGACTAGTTTGTTAAAAGCCTTTGGGGTTTCTTTAGATATTCTTACCCCATGTCCATGGCTTTTGCAAATTTTCATTGAACACATTTGGCATGACCGGTGGGACCCTTAGTCCATCCTCCATTAATGGAGGCATTTTGAAGCTTTTATTTCAGTTTCTAACTTTTTACATGTTTTTGTAGGGTTAAATATTTTGCCTTGGGATTTTTAGCTAGGTTTTATGTAGTTAACCTTCATTTTCATGCTTCTTTGTTAATTTTATGTTAGAAATTACATTTAATGGCTAAATTCTAACCTGTTGACACTTTTAGAATTTCATTTTCCATGTTTTTGGTGGTTTTTAGGTAGGCATGCATACACATTTTTGCAAGCAGTAGGTACTCATTGTTATTTGTCATTTTTGGGCAGAGGTGCATAGGAAACCAAATTCATGCATAGTACTTGATAGCAGCACACACACCCAAATCATGGCGGACATACCCTTATGCCAACACGTACACCATGTAACCTCTGTCATTTTTACTACGTGTGCAAACACCCAAATCCACGTGCAGGAACACTGTGTGTTCTCAGCCCTCAGTCAAAAATTTTACTAGGCGTGCACACACCCAAATGGTGGTGCATACACCATTTTTATAGCACAATAACATATATTTTACAATTTTTTTTGCTTCACTAGTGTATGCACCTATTCTCTGGCGCAGGCACACTTATGTTAGCATAAAAATCTCTCCAGTGGCACAAACACCTTGCATACCCGTTGAGATTACATAGAGGAGTGCGCAGAACCGTGAACCCACATGCACATGCCCAAATAAGTGTGCATACACCTTGAAGGGTGCACATGTGTCTCTCTTTGATCTGGATTTGTTCATATAATTTTTAGTGCTCCTAGTTTGGGTCATATCTTTTGGCCCATCGAACCATTTTCTAGAGTTTGAATAGGCGTCGAAAGGAGCACAAAGTGAGCTTTACAAGGAAAGTTCTAAAATTAATATACTTTTGGTATCATTACTTCTATCATCAAACTCCCAAAGTGCCCTAGAGACCTCCAAAAATGTAAAATACTAAAAACCATTGAAAAACTGCTAAAAATAGATTTATGGAATTTTCTAATATTCTTGGTTTTCTAAATTTCTTGCAGAGTTTTGACAGTGTTTTACAGGTTTCTCTTCCATCATGTTTTTCATACTAACTTAGTTAAAGTGTTTGCATCTTTATTTGTGAAATTTTGAAATGCGTATGCTCTTCCCTCGCACCTTTCTAGGTGATCTTGGGAATCAAAAATGTTTCACTACTTTCTTCATACTTGCAAAATGATTCAATTAGCTTTCAAAGTTGGTTAAAAGGAACTTATTTTTGTAATCTACTTAAGTATTTTCCATTTCTTACAAAATTTGCATGAGATACCTTGTTGTGTATTCTCTTTCCTAGTGTCTTAGGGTGATCTAGGAAATCAAAAGCAACATCTTATCTCCTTTATATGACGTATTGGAAAATTACTAATCTTGGTATATAGGACCAAAAATGCTTGTCAAAGAAAGGAGGAGTCAAGACAAAACAAAACCTTTTAATACATGTTTTCATACAGGTTGTCAAATGGTGTGCTACTTAAAACCACATTAAGTTAAGAAAGATAAAAAATACACCATTTCACTTCACATCGTATTGCAGGTTTCGAAAAAGGGTACATCCCTATCCACTCAACTAGAACATAACCCCTTTGGCATAACATCTTAAGCTACAACAATGGATGTGGTTCCAGGAACCGTAAAGTAATCCACCACTGAGTAACCTTGTGAATGAAATAAGAAGCGCTCCACTTACCCACTTGACTAGATTTCACATTGTAAGTTAGATCAAAGTTATTTGTATCATGACCCCAATGATGGTACAACTGAAAAAACTAGTTACTTACTTGTATCATAAGGGGGTAAAGTAAAGATGAGATACTCCCAAATTATTCATTATGAATCTTTAGGTAAAGTGGGCTCATATTTAGATAGCGTGTGACACCTAGTTGAGAGATCTTATTAGGGAAGCCATTATGTCTTGGAGCCCACTTTGCTAGTCTCTGTTGTTGCGTCAAAACTATCACGAAGTGATGAATCACTTGGATTCTGAACCTTATTTCTTGAATAAGGAAAATAGCCCATGTAAGTTAGAGCTAAGTGTATTTCATCATGAAATTAAACAACATCTCACTTAGCTTAGTTTCATTCTCACCTTTGGATGAGGAAAAACTCTGCCCAAGTGACAAATAGTTTATTTTCACCTTTTGATTTGTATCCTTGTATTCTCACTACCCATTTTTCCAGGTGAGAAGGAAGAATACATGAGTCTTATCAAAGAAATTATTCACCATTTTTTTGTTTGTTTACTCCCATCCATGTTTGTGGGTGGGTTGTTAAATGTCTAAAGTGTATAGGTATATTTTCGTATCTTTGATAGTTCTTTGATCTTGATTTCAAGATCATCTTCACTACTGTGATTTCAGTTCATCATTTATCTCTCCTTAGGTTGATAGTTTTTTTCTCGCATTATAGTCACACAATTTTGGTACTTACATCATGTTTTCAATTTCTTGAGAACTTGATATAAGTCCCTTTATTGTGCAGGTTACATTGCTCACGTAACTAAAAACTTATTGCTATACTCATACTTAGTTTCAGTTCCAAACGCCATCTAACTCTTTTTGAGAGTGTCAATATTTCCATTTATATATCGAAATAATGTTGTCTTGATTCTAACACCTTGCTTTCTTGGTTAATGAATCAGATAGTGTTGTTACGATATACATATTTGCAACTTCCATTTTGAGAAAAATTAGCTTTCATCAAAGCATTTAAACTATTTTTAGTATACCTGGTCAAGATATTGTGTCAGTACCACTTTAATATTAAGGCCTTGTTAGAATTCTAACTTGACCTACGTATTGATACGATATTATCACTATCCTCTTTGAACCCTTCACTGGAATCATAGTTAGGGTATAATCTTAAAGTAACGATAATTTAGGTGACCATTTCATTTAAGTGTTCATGTGAATTTTCTTTAAATGATAAAAATGACTCAATAACATTACTTCTAGAACACACTAGGTTATTTCAACATCACATCGAGTGACTTACACAAACATATGCCTAGGTTTCACGCAAACTGTGAAGAAATTTAGACAAAATCTAGTATCACTTTGACTAGTGATGACTAGAATCACAAATATGGCATTCAAACCAAATGAGCGTGACTTAGGAGAAAATAATTTTGAATCATTCCCATTTATCAGTAATAACTTAGCATCTCTCTTTATGCAGTTCAAGACACTGAGCTATTGATCGATCATAGAAGAGAATAATCGATTCTTCAAGAATATCATCAATTAGACCTAAGTCGATTTGACGAGCTCCTTTATTATAATAGAGATAAAGTTATCACAAGAGTCTTATAATTAGAGTCTAATATTCCAAAGGAATGTTAAGTATAAATCAATGTCATTAATCATAAAACAAAAGAATGAAGGTCCCTCTTAGACATGGATAACCCCTTTAACATAGGGTACACTTCTACTTCTGGGAAACATCACAACACTATGAAGGAGACCCATCCAAGCCACTTGGTGATCCACAAAGACCTTATTACAAAGCTTCACGTAAAGTGAAGATTGAGTGTAAAGCCTCACCACCTCCAAAGTTTGATGAGGAAGAGGATCCTTTAATTAAAGAAGAGATCCTTCAAAAACAGATCCTGAAACTGAGCCAAAAATTAGCAAACTTAGGCTCTTCAAGTAGGAATGTATACAAAGACAAACTCAAAATGAAATCTAGCGAGTTCCACTTTGATCTATATAGTGACACAAACTTTAAAGTGGCTAAGGAATAAATACCAATGTCACTTACCAAAGAACAACTCATTGAATGGGAATTACAATCAATGAAAGACACGCTTACTATATTACAAGAGGGAAACATAGGACATAGTAGGAAATATTTGTATGAATAACTATGCCCTTACCCCTTCGATAAGGACATGTTATAGAAACCCTTCCTAAAACATTTTACCATTCCTAAATTTGATAAATATAAAAGAAAAGGTGATCCTCGTGATCACATAAAATACTTTTATATGGCTTGCCAAGAGGTCACATACAACGATAAATTATTAATACGACTCTTCATTCATAGCCTAAGGGCACTTGGATTGGAATGGTTCTTTAGCATATCCAAGGGATCCATTACAACATGGCCCACATTAGCAGAAAAATTTGTACGAAATTATTCCTACAACATGGAAAATGATATCATAATGAATGACCTTTGCAATGCAAAGTAGAATCCCAATGAGACCTTTACAATATTTTTACAATGATGGTGAGGGTTGGTAAGTCAATTCCCTTATGCTTTACGGAAAAATAGCTAAGTAAGCATATTTTTACCTAACGTGAACCTAGAGATAGCCTTTAATTTATAAATGCACTATGGTTATAACTTTTAAGAATTCATAGAGAAGGGAAGTCAAATTGAAAAGGCCCTCATCACAAAGGGAACACTTAAACTAGTTGTCAAAGAAAAACATGAAGCAAAATCCTTAGATAAACCGAATTTCTTCAACAAAAACAAACATGTCATTGGAGATGGCATTACGAACTCCAAAAGAGTCCAAACCGTGTAGACTGGTCCACTTTTAAAGATCTCACAAGGACCTCATCCCAAGGCACCCATCAAATGTGCATTCACGCCATTAACAAAATCCCTATCTGTCATACTAAAATAGTTAGATAACATAAAAATGGTGGAATATCCAACCGCGATGGTACCATACCCAAAAAATGATCCAAAACCCATTTAGTTCAAAGAGCATGAGTGCTTTTCCTTCCACCATGTTAAAGGGCACAAGAAAGATAGGTGCTTGAGACTACGTCATTACATACAAGACCTCATTGAAGAGGGAAACATTAATATAGATTCTCCCCTTGACTCAAGACAAGGTCCAAATGAGAAAATGGGAATATTCAAAGAGCCCTTACCTAACCATGCATATAAAAAGAAAAGGAATCCAGATCATGGATAAACTTCCAATGAATATCATATTGTTGCTTATGTTTATCCCACTAATGATAGTCCCTTTGACTCCCTCATAGGATGTATCCATTCTTTCAATGAATAGTTCAATACTATTAGGATCTTAGAAAAGAGTTGTGTAGTAGGGACTAAACATGTTGATTTGATCATACCAGATCCCCTAAATATCCCTCAGAAAGGTCAATATAATCTAATAGAACAGTTAGAGAAGATGCTCGCTAGGATATCAATCTTAGATCTCCTCAAAATCTCTACTTCCCATAAAAACATATTGTATAAAACACTCGTAGAGTTTGGGAGTCTCCACCAATGTAGATCTCATGCACCTCCAAGCCATGATTGCACACCTTGAATCCAACAATCATATCACTTTTGATTACATTGTAATCCCACGTAATGACCCATAACACAACTTACCATTATATCTAGAAGTAGTTATTACATGTTGCAAGATCAAGAGAGTACTTGTAGATGGTGGATCTGGTCTAAACATTTGTACTTTGAAGCTAGTTAAGAAACTAGGCCACTCAAAAATGGATCTAGGTGCCAAAACTATTACAATCATAGCCTATGATAATGAGGAGTGAGAGTCAGCAGGCACTATAGTAGTTCCAATGGAAGTAGGGATGACTTTTCATGATACAACGTTCCATGTCCTTGACTTGGACCTACCATACAACATGCTCTTAGGACACCCATGGATCCATGCCATGCAATCCATTCCTTCAAATTTTTTATCATTATATCAAAATGTACCATAAAGGACAGATTATCACCATCAAGGGTGATCCAAACACTTACACGTTGCAAATCCTTGCACAATTTTTCTCGTGTAGCTTATGAATGCCCTTCTGTAGACATTATTATTCCTTTACAAACTGAGGCTATTAAGGAACATGTGGATCCAAATTCACTCACATCTTGTAATCAATAATTTCCTTTGTTGGTCAACCCTTTCACATCATGGGAAGCAATGTTGGAAAAATATGGCTTAGGTGATCCATTCACTCTTGTAAAGGCTTTATTAATATCAGATTTATTAGTGTTGCCCAAGACACTATTTTTCGATTCAAAAGCACTCGAGATCTGTTGGTGCCCATTTTGATCCTCTTCCATTTTTCCATGTTTCCCCTTTGCTCTTTGTGCTCTAAAACATTTTTTCCTCATGAAATCGATGATGTGAAGTTGTAGCTCCATTCTTGTGCATTGGATTGTTTGCAAACTCATTACCTTGCCCTAATTTGCTAAGGAGAAGTGTGTTTTTTCCTATTTCTAAGAAAAATGGCTTTGGATTCTCCCATCCTTTGCATTTGGTGAAAAAACAACTTGTATCTACGTTTGAATGCTTTGAGTTGTTCATTTTTTCTCCATTTTTACACCATTTTGAAGGAATCTCTAAGTTTTCCTTGTGTTTTGCCCTAATTTTGCCCGTTCAAACACCTCTACCATTTTTCCCGGCCTTTGGAGCTCAAAATTATTCGATTTATACTTATTTTCCCTCAAAAATCCCTTTCCATGGTTGTAAATTTCTTTGAATCACTTTCCATTTGTCCTTTGATCGAAAATTTCTTCACCCATGAAGGAAAAATCGATTTTGGGTGTCGCTGGCAATTTCTGCATTTTTTGATGGTCATATAAGCATCCTTTGCCCGTCAAATTTTAGCTCAAAAATCTTCTCCTACGTGGCCGTTTGTGATTGGACAAGGTTCGGTGGGTCTACTCGAGCAACTTAGCATTTTTGTGTTTTTGGCAAAAGGTCTAAATTGTCCCTATAAGTGCACAAGCCCTCAGCCAATCAGAGGGTGACACATGGTAGTTAGAAAAGTCAAAATAGTGAAGGGTCGGAGCTATAGAGGCATGGTGGAAAATTTTCCTTTCATGAAAAGGAGTTAAAGTATGAAATGATAGCATAGGCCCTCGGCGAATCACAGGTGGACATGTGTCACATTTGCATCAAAGGAGGGGGATGCGGATTAGCAAAAGACTTAGAGATTTTTGTCTTTTTTGGTAAAAGATATTAAAATGTAGGAATGAGCCAAAACCCCATAGTGAATCATAGAGAGACACGTGGCAGGGTCAGAGGAGAAACTTTGGGCCTCGGGGAAACTTGATATTTTTTCCCATTTTTGCATAAAGGGTTAAAATTGCAAAATGAGGCCGCAACTCCATCAATGGTCACAATTGAGCCACGTGTATGGCTCAGATCAAAAGAAGGGATTCCGGAGCATCGGGTCTTTGTGGGAAATTTATCTTTTATCCTATAAAGGTAAGAAATCAAAAGGAGGAACACAACCCCACCACCAATCAGTGACCAACACGTGTCTGGGACAAAATCGAGAGGTGCAGTCTAGGGGATAATTTGGAAAAATTTCCTTTTTCCAAAAAGGTAGAAATGTGTAGAATCGGTCCACGATTCCAATGGGGTCCACTTTGGGACATGTGTTAGGCCCGTTTTCATGAGGCGGAGATGCGGGGATATTTTGGAAAAAATTCTTTTTCTAAAAAAGGTTGAAATGTGTAGAATCGATCCATGATTCCACTGGGACCCACATTGGGACACGTGTCAAGCTCATTTTCAAAGGGCGGAGGGGCGGAGAAAAATGTCAAATTTTTACATTTTTCCAAAAGTGTTAAAATGTCAAAAGTGATCCCAAGCCCATTTCTAATCACATTATGACACATGGAGGGCTTAGATTAAAGGATAAAGGAAGATCAATGGTAACTATGCATTTTTCAGTTTGGCCGCCATTTGAGCTCCAGGAAGCTTGGAGATGTGATTTTTTGCATCAATTTTCATCAAATTTTTGACAAATTCATGTCATTTTTTCCTACAAGGACCAATGCAATTGGTTTTGAGGATCAATTTGAAGATCAAAGATGTTTTTGAAATGAATTTTTTCCCTAACCCATCCAAAAATGTGAAATATCAGATCCAAAAGTTGCAGAGTCAAATTTTGGAGGGATAAGGATGAAATAATGAAAGAAAGGAGGTGTGCATGATTTGAAGATGAAAACATGCCTCCACAATGGATAATTATGTGAATTTTTCAATGAATCCTCTCTTTTGAGACAACTGGAAACTTTTTGAACGTGTTCTCGTTAAACATCCTTGTCATGAATCATGAAGAATTTTTGTAACAAAATTGATCCTTTCGCATATTCTTTTCTTGGGAAAGAAGGCTCAAAGGATATTGAAAGCTATATATTTCATGAATTTTTCATGCAAACGGTTGGAAGAGTTTAAAAATCCTGGAAAACTAAAAATTTCACAAGAAAATCTAGGAAGAAGCCCATTCTCTGAGTGACCACCTAAGAAACTCATATAACTCTCTCTGTATCATATTTCAAATCATGTTAAGTTAGTTGCATATGTATAGCCATTAACAAGCTCTGAGATTGTTTTTAAAACATTCCCCTACTAATAAATCTGATCATTTTTGAGTTATTCTGTGTTGTCTATGGGAAAAATCTATGAATGCTTACATTTTAGAATGCATTTCAAATTTGTGTTTCTTGTTTCCTGTTGCAGTCTTGTGTTTAAAATCTCTCTTGATCATACATGGTCTCATTTATTGTTGATAGTTTAGTGGCCTTTGTAATCTTACATTCGAAGAGCTTTCATCCGATAAAGAGATAAACAATTTTAAAATCACTTTACCTTCCTTGACTTCGTAGATTGTTTGTAAACCTTTGGGTGTACCTTAGGTCATGATTTAATAGTGATTGGTAAATGCTTCATTGGTTCATTCTAACTCAAGATTTTGTGATAGATGATCAAATATTGTGTGAAAAAGTGCAAATATGGGCCTCCATTTGATGCACATATCCTAGTTAAAGGGATGATTAACCATTTTGATACTTTCATTGTTAAGTTTCTCCATATTTTGTTGAAATCCTCAAAGAGTCTGGTGGACCTTGGTTTGTCTTGTCTAAACTCCCACCCAAAAATCATTCAAAACAACTAATCCTACCCTGTTTTACCCCTATTTTTACATGTATACCCACATAAGATCAAAATCCATTTGCTAAAGTATGCATAACAGATCAAGATTTCAAAATGTATTCACTAACCCTTGCCTTACATTGAAAGTATCTTCATAATCTGGAAGTGACAACTTTTGAAAGTTAGATTTGGAGTGTTGATCATATTTTCCCAAGGCCCTTTTCATACTATTTGCACAAATTGAGGGGTATCTTCATCTCCTTCACCATTTGAGGGTTACAAAATAGGTTCTCTTACCTTGGTTGAAAGGCACAACCTAAAACAATTAGAACAAGATCAAGTCCTATTTGAGTGTTATCCATGTCTCCACAAATTTGAGTACCAGTTAGATCATATCCCCAGCTATAAAATGACACACACAATGATCCATCTATCTTCAAGATTCATGTCATATCTTTGATGCTTCTCAGACTAAAAAGGAGAACAAATTTGGGTACCAACACCAATGGCGACGTTTCCGGGGACATTCTTAGTTCAATATAATCCATGTGCATACATATTTTAGATATTTGAATACATATCAAACCCTGTTAATGTCTCTTACAAGTTCTGTCTACAAATATATTGTTAAAGCATCATTCTATACTTATATTTGCAAGGTGTATATAAAGGTTTCAAACTCTATCTGTAATTTTATAAATTTCTAGTAATAGTTGCACTTCATTTGCATTTTTGGTTGATAAATTCAAGAAAAGGAAGATCTCGATCTATAAAGTTTGGCAATATTTTCAAATATTTGATAGGTATTTGAAAAAGTATTTTGGTTAATTTGCACAACTAGGGTGAAATTCCTTAGTGGTGACTCAATGATGTTTTGATCTTGATAAATACCAGTGTCTTAGCTTTCTGACATTTTTTTTTTGGTGTTGCTAATCTCTACAAAACTAGAAGGAAGAAGATCTCTCTTCAGGAGAGACCCAAGTAGAAAGTTATTTCAAGAATTTGGAAAGACAGTTTTAGAGGAGAGAAAAGTTTGGAAGGTTGTTGAAGGTCATACATTAAGCAAAGGAATATCCATTGGTGATAGAGATCAGCCTTTAATAGAGGATTATCACTCTTCTTCCAGTGATTATGATTCAAGAAATCTTCTCATAAACTTGTTTACTTCAACTAGTGAAGGTCCTTCTGCTATACCTGGTGAGTTCCTTCTTCAATATTCACCTTTTTGTTTTAATTCTAGTAAAAATTTCCAAAAAAATCAGCACCTATAGAATACCAATCTTGTGAACCACATTCTTGAGCCCCAAAACCTCACACTCCTCATCACTTGTGTCACCCCCAATATCACCTCCACCTGATAACATGGCTTAGCCTCCACCTAGGCCTCCATTTGTGGTCAATACCCTTGGCCCAATAAATTTTAGGGGAATGACTAGTTATCCTAATGATGTGCCTCAGGATGTTAGAAGTAGATTGCCAAATTTTCAAGGGAACAATGCCATAACAGGTGATCAACATTTAAAACTCTTTATTAATATGATGGAGGATTTTGAAATTAGATTTGAGGATGTGTACATTAAATTGTTTATCCACACTTTAGAGGAGGATGCTAGGGATTGGTACAAGGCCTTTCCTAATAATTCTATTGATTCATGGAATGAAATGTAGAATACATTCAGATTGCAATATGGTGACAAACCGATCCTAGGTTTCTCTTGTTTGAGTTTGAAAATATCAAGAAGAACCCCAATGAATCATTTCATGAATTCAACACAAGGTTTAACAAAACTTTGAGAAGGTTTCCTGTTAATTTGAGGCCCTGTGATGAATCTTGTTTAATCAAATATGTAGATAAATTTTATAAGAAGGCAACCTATTACCTAAGAGACAAGAATCCTACCAATTTAAGGTAGGCCTTTACCATGGCACTGCAGATTGAAAATAACATTAAGGTTGTTGGGAAACCTCTCAAGAGAGATGGTGTAAAGCTGATAAACCCTGAAAAACCTCAAGCTAGCAATGGTTTTGATTTGGAGGAGGTTGTGAAAACTTTGGGAGGGATTGTCAAAGAAATCTCATACAAGCTAGCTTGGGAAGAGAACGGAATTGGGCAATCTTCACAAGGTCAGCAAAAAGCACAAAACCATGAAATATTTTCCAATCATCCTAGGGGTGATCAGATATTTGATGATAGAGGGAAAGGACCCATGGGGTCTACAAATAGACATCCTTAAGCATGTGAAGGAAAAGTGTTACCTGATCCCCTAACTGCTAGGGTTGCTATTGTTGAGGAAGTTGTTGATA
Organism: Taxus wallichiana var. yunnanensis; assembly: GCA_018340775.1. Classification (NCBI taxonomy): domain Eukaryota; kingdom Viridiplantae; phylum Streptophyta; class Pinopsida; order Cupressales; family Taxaceae; genus Taxus; species Taxus wallichiana. Next base: position 401,517,017 of record CM031235.1, read on the forward strand.
TTGATTGGTGTGATAGATATTTTTCACCTCATCCTCCATGTGGAACATATCAAAAAATTGAAGAGGAAGTTGATGATGAAATTGATGATGATTCCTGCATGATGGAGATCCCTGCAAGTTCACCAAGGGGAGAAAATTCAACGGATGTCATAAGTGCTAGGACTGCTACTATTTTTTGGGATTGTATTCAACGGGTACATCTTCTTCCTCCTTCTCATGTTTTAGAAATTGATAATGTACAAGCCTTTGATCTACCCAATAATGATTTTGAATACTTAAGGGTGTTTATGATTAATAAGTATGATGGAGGGGTTCCTTCATAGGAGAATAGGCAACGGATTATGAATAGTATAGTTGCACAAGAGGAGCACAATACCAGAAGTAAAGATGCCAAGGGGCAACAAGCCAAGTCAAAATTTCCATTTCTTACTAAAGAAAATCCAAAGAAAAATACATCTGGTAAAGGCCCTATTCCCCCAAGAAAAACTTGTGATCCTCCCCATGCCCAAACTGAAAATATTTCCATACCATTTGATGAATTTGCCAATCTTTCCCCTAGTGTTGCTTTACCCAAGAATGCTCCATATGATATTGCCCAAGTCTTGAGTCAGATCAAGATTCTTGTCCCAATTGCTGAGTTTCTTAGGATTCCTGAGCACAAGAAGAGGGCTTTTGAATATTTAGGATTCAGAGAGGAATAATTACCTAAGACAGAGTTAGAAACAAGGTTGGGATTTGTATTACCATTGTAGAATTCAAACCGCCACAAGTGTTAGAAGAGTTGGAAGAATCACCCGAGGTTTAATTAGGAACTTCTTTGGTTAAATCTCATCCGAACGTGGATATTTTTTTCACTACCTTAGTTATCAAATACAAGCTATTATATAAATTGTATGGTTTACTCGGGGCATCATGTAATGTCATGCCTTTGGAGATCATGAATGAATTGGGAATAAAAGTGACAAAGCAGTGTATGGCAAGTGTACTGCTATGGATTCTAGGAAGTGTTAGTTGTTGGGTGTTTCAAAGATCTGGTGGTGCAACTTATATCTTATCCTGGAAGGAATTTAAAATTGGATGTTGTGATTGTTGATTGCCCTACCAAATGGGGTATGTTATTATCAAGGAAATGGGCTGCAAGTGTTGGTGGGAGTGTCCAAATGGACATGTCTTATGCCACTATCCCCATTGAAGGAAACTTAGTAAAGTTATATGGAGAGAAAAAGATGTTGTACCTTATTGAAGACCCAAACAATGCATCTTATGAAGTTTTGCAGGCAGATGCTAGTACTGATCACTTTGTGAGTTTTGTGGATTTCAGGGAGTATGAAGTTGTTGAAAACATATCTCCTAAGTATGTTGTTTTTTCTAGAAATTTGGTCCTTGATTCAGCCTTGAAAAATGTTAAAAGGTTTGACCTGAACACAATGGAGGAGCTTCAAAGAAACTGGATGGTTTACAAATTAAACAAAGAAGAAAAAGAGGTATATTTCCAGTTGCTAAAAACATATCAGAACCTCTTGGCATGGTCATATCCAACATGGAGGACATTTGGGGTTTCCCCTTGATTTGTTTTCTTTGAATCAAGGTTTTCTTACCAACTTGTATAGTGTATAGTGTTTGGCTTTTGCTCTGTTTTTGGTGTTTTTTCGGTTCGTGGTTTGCCTTGGTGTGGCAGCATTTTTTTCAGTTTCTCAACTAGTTTTTGGTGGCTTTGGCTCATGAATCTATTTTCCCAATGGATTATTTTGGCACTTGGTCTACTTTTGTTCTTGTGGCACTCACTAGAGTGCCATCCCTCCTGGCAGAGCCGATGTTGGTGCCCATTTTGATCCTCTGTCATTTTGCCATGTTTCCCCTTTGCTCTTTATACTCGAAATGTTTTTTCCTCATGAAATCGATGATGTGAAGTTATAGCTCCATTCTTGTGCATTGGATTGTTTGAAAACTCATTACCTTGACCTAATTTGCTAAGGAGAAGTGTGTTTTTGCCCTGTTTCTGAGAAAAATTGCTTTGGATTCTCCCATCCTTCACATTTGGTGAAAACACATCTTGTATTTGTGTTTGAATGCTTTGAGTTGTTCATTTTTTCTCCATTTTTGCACCATTTTGAATGAATCTCTAAGTTTGCACTATGTTTTACCCTAATTTTTCCCGTTCAAATAGCTCTGCCATTTTTCCCGTGTTTTCATGGCCTTTTGAGCTCAAATTTTTTTGTTTTATACTTATTTACCCTCAAAAATCCCTTGTCATGGTTGTAAATTGCTTTGAATCACTTTCCATTTTTCCTTTGATAAAAAATTTCTTCACCCACGAAGGAAAAATTGATTTTGGGAGTCACTGGTAATTTCTACGTCTTTTGACGGTCATACATGAATCCTTTGTCTGTCAAATTTTAGCTCAAAAATATTCTCCTACATGGCCGTTTGTGATTGGACAAGGTTTGGCGGGTCTGCTCAAGCAACTTAGCATTTTTATGTTTTTAGCAAAAGGTCCAAATTGTCCCCACAAGTCCGCAGCCCTCAACCAATTAGAGGGTGACACATGGCAATTAGCAAAGTCAAAAGCGGTGGAAGGGTGGAGTGTGGAGGCACGGTGGAAAATTTTCCTTAGGTAAAAAGGAGTTAAAGTATGAAATGAGAGTACATGCCCTCACCGAATCACAAGTTGACATGTGTCATGTTTGCATCAAAGGAGGGGGATGTGGATTGGTGGAAGACTTAGAGAATTTTTGTCTTTTTAAGAAAAAGATATGAAAATGCAGGAATGAGCCGAAACCCCGTAGTGAATCACAGAGAGCCACGTGCCAAGGTTAGAGGCAAAACTTTGGGCCTCAAGGGAAACTTTAGATTTTTTCCCATTTTGGCATAAAGGGTTAAAATTGTAAAATGAGGTCACAACTCCATCGTTGGTCATGATTGAGCCACGTGTATGGCTTAGATCAAAAGAAGGGATTCTGGAGCATCGGGTCTTTGTGGGAAATTTAGCTTTTATCCTATAAATGTAAGAAATCAAAAGGAGGAACACAAGCCCACTACCAATCAGTGACTGACACGTGTCTCGAAACAAAATTGGAGGTGCGGGTCCGAGGGGATACTTTGGAAAAATTTACTTTTTTTTGAAAAAAGGTAGAAATGTGTAGAATCGATCCGTGATTCCAATGGGGCCCACTTTGGGACACGTGTTAGGCCCATTTTCATGAGATGAATATGCGGGGATATTTTGGAAAATTTTCCTTTTTCCAAAAAAATGTGGAAATGTGTAGAATCGAGCCATGATTCTACTTGGAACCACATTGGGACACGTGTCAAGCTTATTTTCAAAGGGCGGAGGGGCAGAGAAAAATGTCAATTTTTTACAGTTTTCAAAAAATTTTAAATGTCAAAAAGTGATCCCAAGTCGATTTCCAATCACATTATGACACGTGGAGGGCTCAGATTAAAAGGATAAAGGAAGATCAATGGTAACTGTGCATTTTTCAGTTTGGCACGCTATTTGAGCATCAGAATCTTGGAGATGTGATTTTCTCATCAATTTTCATCAAATTTTTGACAAATTCGTGTTGTTTATGCCTACAAGGACCAATGCAATTAGTTTTGAGGATCAATTTGAAGATTAGAGATGTTTTTGAAATGAATTTTTTCCCTAACCCATCCAAAAACATGAAATATCGATTCAAAAGTTCAGAGAGTCAAATTTTGGAGGGATAAGGATGAAATAATGAAATGAAGGGGGTCTGCATGCTTTGAAGATGAAAAAAATGCCTCCATAATGGATAATTATGTGATTTTTTCAATGATTCCTCTCTTTTTGAGACAATGGAAACTTTTTGAACGTGTTCTATTAAACGTCCTTGTCTATGAATTATGAGGAATTTTGTAATAAAATTGATCCTTTCGCATATTATTTTCTTGGGAAAGAAGGCTCAAAGGATATTGAAAGCTATATATTTCATGAATTTTTCATGCAAAGGGTTGGAAGAGTTTAAAAAATCCTGGAAAACTAAAAATTTCATGGGAAAATCTGGGAAGAAGCCCATTCTCTGAGTGACCACCGAGAAACTCATATAGCTCTCTCTCGTATCAAATTTCAAATCATGTAAAGTTGGTTGCATATGTATAGCCATGAACAATCTCTCGAGAGAGTTTTTTTAAACATTCCCCGTTGATAAATCGATCATTTTGAGTTATTCTGTGTTGTATTTGGGAAAAATCTATGAATGCTTACATTTCATAATGCATTTCAAATTTGTGTTTCTTGTCTCTGTTACATTATTGTGTTTAAAATCTCTCTTGATCATACATGGTCTCATTTCATGTTGATAGTTTAGTGAAATTTTCAATCTCACATTCAGAAGAGCTTTCATCTGATAAAGATATAAACAAATTTAAAATCACTTTACCTTCCTTGACTTCAGAGATTGTTTGTAAACCTTTGGGTGTACCTTAGGTCATGATTTAATAGTGATTGGTAAATGCTTCATTGGTTCATTCTAACTCAAGATTTTGTGATAGATGATCAAATATTGTGTTGAAAAGTGCAGATCTAGGCCTCCATTTGATGCACATATCCTGGTTGAAGGGATGATTAACCATTTTGATACTTTCTGTTGTTAAGTTTCTCCATATTTTTCTAAAATCCTCAAAGAGTCTAGCAGACCTTGGTTTGTCTTATCTAAACTCCCACCCAAAAATCATTCAAAACAACTAATCCTACCCTGTTTTACCCCTATTTTTACCTATATACCCATAGAAGATCAAAATCCATTTGCTAAAGTATGCATAATAGATCAGGATTTCAAAATGTCTTTAGTAACCCTTGCCTTGCATTGAAAGTATCTCCATAATCTGGAAGTGACAACTTGTGAAAGTCATATTTGGAGTGTTGATCATATTTTCCCAAGGCCCTTTTCATATTATTTGCACAAATTGAGGGATATCTTCATCTCCTTCACCATTTGAGGGTTACAAAATAGGTTCTCTTACCTTGGTTGAAAGGCACAACCTAAAACAGTTAGGATAAGATCAAGTCCTATTTGAGTGCTATCCATCTCTCCACAAATTTGAGTGCCAGTTAGATCATATCCCTAGCTACAAAACAACACACACCATGATCCATCTATCTTCAAGCTTCATGTCATATCTTTGATGTTGCTCAGATTGAAAAGGAGAACAAATTTGGGTACCAACAGGATCAATTCCCTAAACCATTGGAGAAGTTCGTTCCTAGTGGTTTATTATCTAAGGAAAAGATGTTAGAAGATCACACTAGTAGATTACTCTAAGGTACCATGGCTTCATGCCATCAAGAAGTGCTATATGTCAAAGGCCACTGTATGATGTATGTCATGGGTTACAATGGGTTTGGATGTGGAATCAATATACAAGGGTGATTAGAACCCATTCTTATCCCTTGATTCAAATCAAACAATCATGGTCTTGAAATAAGGCCTCATGATAATGCACCCTTTGAGATTTATTTCACCTCTTCGAATGTGAGGATGACTCATCTCTTTTAGAAGCGACTGATTCCCAATATAGCCTCTACAAGGATCTTTCCTCTACTAACCTATTCCCTGATTCAACTATCCATACCTTATCTAGATCCAATCCTCAAACCAATTACCAAGTAACCCGTGTATATCCTTAACTTGTAGATTGGGATCAACAATTTCACATGTTAATCAATTTCATTGAGAATGAAGATGCATTTTCATAATTCATGGGACTCATGGATTCTATTTTGGCTGGGATCATAAGAAAGAATTTGTAACTCAACTAGATGTCTGCACATACTTTGAGAAGATGTGGAGATGTGTAAAGCTTAAATAAAAAGCTCGGAAGCAAGAGTAAAGACACTTGAGAAACCTTGTGTAAGGAATAAACACAAGTCTCATAGTGACCGAATTTTTGAAGCACTCATAGATAAACAAAATGAAGAACCTATGGAAAAAATGATCTATCCATTCAAGTATGATGACAAGCTACCTAAGGAGGTTGACCTTAATCTTCCCCCTTATCCTTCCTAGATGGAGGATGCTTCTAAAATTCTTGTGGAAGAAACCATCAGTGTTAACTGTTGGTACCATAATTGATTCTCACTTTGCAACTGAGAAGCACCGTAGTTCGAAAAAGATGCTTGGAGGAAGATAAATCAGAGTGTGATTTGTTTTGTAGTGGGGAAGGATTTATCGACTCTTCATTCACTCAGGCATGGAAGAAATGGATAGCACAGTGAACATGGTTTGAACTACCCTAACTACTTTAGGTTGTGCCTTCAACCATGGTGAGAGGGCCCATTTTGTAACCCATATTGGTTGATGAAATCTATAGATTCATAGTATTTTTCTTTCCTTTCACACAATTGATAGGATATCTTTAGAAGGTATGGTAAATACAGTGTAGTCTAACTCTCATGAGTTCTCACTTTAGAGGATGAAGAAACCTTCAAGACAAGATCTCAAGTTACTAAATTTAGTGGTAAAAACTTATTGTTCCTACATATTGAGGTAAGGGATAGGTAAATCAATGAATTCCCTCAACATTTATGAACAGAAGTGAAAGCAAGGGTAGTTCATGTATGGTTCATTTATGGATGTGTATTTTATGCTTGGGAAGTTAAGCGGCAGATAAAGTTGATTATACCAAATATCTAATAATTTTAAACAAATGTTAACAAATCCACAAGGAAAGAAGATGAATAACTTCAAATAGTAAAGACAAACCTTCAACTAGAAAATTGTGCATCTATGAAAGCTCAAAGACACACGACTTCACACATTCTTCAAGTTTTTAACACAAGAACTCATGTTAAACACTTAATTAAACTTTAGAAAACTCCGCTAAATCACACTTGTGATACACTCATGAATTGACAAAGAATATGTATCACCTGAAATGAAAGTAAAGTGAGTTTAAATTTCTTATTACATTATGAAATGAAATCTCTCTTCATAATGTAATTGAAAATGCCATAATACTTGTCATGAGGATGAGATTTTGTGTGATTTCAAAGAATTTATAATGTAAGACTCAGAATGTGCACATAGATAACTATTTGAAAATATCTCAAGATGAAAATAGACATAACATAGTTTATTGATCTACATGAATTACTCAAGGTTTCTCAAATTTGATCAACAAGGGAAAGTTTTTTACAATCTCATAGTTTTTTCAATGGCTATACATCTGCAATCAACTTGACATGATCAATTTTGAAAGGCACACAAGAAATAATTGGTTTCTCAAATATTTTTCCTAGAAAAATGGCTTCTCTCGGCTCTTCTCTCTTTTTTTTTTTCTCCGAATGAATTTCAAAAAGATTAACCCCCTTTTCAGAGTATTTTTATTGCCATTATACAATTTCAATCACTCATTCATCCTATTTTTTCCCCAAAAAAAACGAATCCTTAAGAATAATATTCTTTTCTATTTTTTTCAGGTGGAAAATTTATGAGCCACTCACATTTCTTACTTTCATCAGATTTGATTGGGGAGCCATATTTATGGCTTTTGAAAGTTTTCTTTATCATTTCTTTCTTCTTGTCCTACAAGAAGCCCCTTTTTAATACTTATCAAGTGGATCCATATGGATTGATCTGACAAGCAATCCTTTTCACCTTTGAGAATACACCTTGAGAAATATATACCTGCATTCGTGCCTCTTAGAAATGAGTTTATTTTCATAGATTATATCACATCAATCAAATACCTTTAGCTCAGGATAGTAGAGGAAGGTTTACAACTCAAATATCCACATGTTTAATGCATTTTTCCCCTCATTCTGAGAGGGAATTTCAAGGACCTCAGCTCATTCCTTCTCCTAGGGAAAACCCACCTTTCTCTAGGACATGGGAAACAGGGATTAGTTCCATGCCTCACATTTCATCCAGTCACCAACATGTAATATTTGTCCCTCCTGTCATTCCAAACATCCCCCTTATCACTCCAAACATTCCTTCTTAAAGAATTCCTGGCAATTCGACCCTTCACAAGGGGAAGGGGAAAATGACCTTCTTTTCAGGTAATCTAAGCCTCTTGGATTGGGTATCATCTGACCAAAAGAGAATTGAGCTTGAGGAGATTATGGGCCACCCTAGGATGACATTGGAAACTTTGATGGACATGGGGATGTCCAGGGACCTGGTAGGGTTATATGTCAATTTTCTAAAAGCACCTGAGTAATTTTGACTCAAAACAATAGATTTTGTCCTTCTCAGGTTTGTAACATTAGCTCTATAATAATTCCAATTACACTTCGCTCAGTAATATGGTCTCCTGTCCTCTGAATATGGTGATTTTTGGCTTCCCCTTTGTTTATCTCGAGCCGTGAGTCAAAGTCATCCAAGTATAAAGAGGAGCCAACGGAAGCCTCCATGTGTCTCTTTGACGCAACTTCAAAGGTAAAGTCCAAAGGCATGTCCCCAAATGAGTGTGGGCCCTCCACGTGGTTAACTTGAGAGATTTACATCAGCCATTGAAAATTTTGACATGGGAAGAGCTAGCAGAAGCCTCCACATGTCTCTTTAGCGCAACTTCAAAGGTGAAATCCAGAGGAAGGTCCCCAAATGAGCATGGGCCCTCCACATGGTTAGAACCCAAGAGAGTTACACTGGCCATTGAAACATTTGAGCATGGGAAGATCCAAGCAGAAGCCTTCATGTGTCTCTTTGGGGAAACTTCAAAGGTGAAGTCCAGAGGCGTGTCCCCAAATGAACACGACCCTCCATGTGGTCATAACCCAAGAGAGATACATCGACCATTGAAATTTATGAGCATGGGAAGAGCCAGTGGAAGCCTCCACATGTCTCTTAAGTGTAACTTCAAAGGTGAATTCCAGAGGAGTCCCCAAATGAGTACAGGCCCTCCATGTGGAACAAATTTTAACTGAAGTGGGCCTAGGGGTATGTACTTTTAGAAACTTTGGTCCACCCATCCACTTTTGATGCTGGATTAATATGTGGATTTACCATATCACCTTAGACAAAAGTGGGCCTTTTGACCTGTTTTAGGAGGTTGCTTCTCTACCGAATGATCTGTGACAACATTTCCCCAAGCTCTTTATTTTGTTTTCCACAAATAGTTCCACCATGGACCCACTAGCTAGGATTTCTTCATATTTGGATCAAATACTAGTGAACTTAGGACATTGGATAATAAAGTGTGTTTCTATCTCAATTGGCCCTCAGTATTACACAAGACACAAGTTCACTCTTCCCACCATGCTCCTCGGGTACTTTCCACCTCCTGTTTCACATCCAATCCCATACTTTAGTGTTTCTGAACTTGTTTTGGAGTGCAAAGATGGCTTTCCATCCTCCTTGTATTCTTTTCATCCTTCAAATTTAAATTGGGTGTTGTATTATCTTCTTTATAGAAAAGATCACAATTTTGGATAGAAAAATGTAAATAATACCAAGACTCAACGTGATCCACAACCCAAGGAAAGGACTGACAATGACACTGATGAAGAAAAAAATTTTACACACCCATACAGGAAGACAGAAAGTACATCAAACCAGGTGGACTGAAAATTTTTAAATGAAAAAGGGTGAGATTACAATTAAGCACAAACATTGGCTTTGACTCAGTGGATGGGCACTCCTACGAGTTCGCAAGAAAAACATAATGCAACAATAGTAGACCATGTGCCAAAAATCCATTGGGCCACAGAGTCAAGAACCAACCTCCAAAGTAAAGAAACAAAAGCCAACCCTCCAGGAATAAACTAAGAAACCAAAAAAATTGATCACCAAGGACCGGGACAAATTGAAACAGAAAAAACATAGAAAAAGAATAAAACCAGAAATTAAACACTTGACAATGATGCGTACCTTAGTTCGAGAAATCAATCAAGGAAATGTTTGAAGTGCCTTCCATTAATAGGAAACTCAAGCATTTCTCCATCTAAATCTTTTAGGAAAAAGGTATGCTCACCAATTCTAATGTCAATAGAATAAGGGCCCATCCATAATGCATCAAACTTTCCATGTTTTCCCTTATCCTCATGTCTGCTATCCCATAGTAGCACAAGATCTCCCACATTGAAAAATCTTGGGGTTAAATTTTTATCAAATAGTTTTTTCAAGTTCTCCCTAAATTTCACATGTCTTTGATGGGATTCTCTTCTCTCTTCATCTAATTCAAAAATTTGATTTATATGAGCATCATAAGGAATAATCTCTTGATCCTCCAATTGCTGGATAAATTGATAAGAAGATAATTGCATATGCAAGGGGAGGAGATTCTAAGTTCCATATACCAATTCAAATGGGATATTTCTAGTATCTTTTTAATAGTGATTCTATCAGCCCAAACAGAAAACTTCAATCGCAACTTATTTTCCCATTGACATCTCTTACAGAAATTTCCATTTTGACAGGATATCTTTGACCATAATATGAGGGACATAAGCTATGACTTTAGAACTTAAATATATGGCCTAAAGATTTTTGTGGCTTTGACCAAAGAAAAGGCTTGTTTTTCCATAATAGTATACTTCAGCTCTGCCCCTTGTAATTCTTTACTAAAGAAAGCAATTGGCCTTTCAGCTCCTTCATCATCCTTCTCTAGCATCACAGATGCAATGGTATTCTCAGAAGTAAAGGAAAACATTTAGAAGGCCTTTTTATAATTAGGAGCTGCTAAAATAGGGGCATTTTTCAATGCTTCCTTGATCCTAGTAAAGGCTTGAATAGTTTCTTCTTCCCATTTGATACTTTGATCCTTTTTCAACATACTAGTGATTGGGATAGTCAATTCAGCAAAGTTGGAAATAAATATCCTAATAAAATTTATCTACCTGAAAAAGGATTGAATTCCCTTTTTGGTTCTTGGAATAGGAACTTTGATAATGGATTCCACTCTCTCAGGATCAATCATGACCCCTTATTTTGATATAATATGTCCGAGAAACTTAGCCTTTTGAACCTGAAAATGACATTTCTTAGGGTTCAAGTGAGATACAATATTCCTTGCACCTTAACAAAATCTTTTCTAAATGTTGTAGGTGATCACTTCTCTTCCTTGAAAAAATTTTCACATCATCCTAATACACAGTAATGAAGTTGTTTATATATCCTAAGAATGCTACATCCATGTCTCTTTGAAATGTGGCTCCAGCATTCATCAGGCTAAACGACATTCTCACGTACACATAGGTACCCCATGGAGTAGTGATAGTAGTTTTGATTCTCTCTAATTGCTTCACAACCACTTGGTTATACCCATAAAACCATCCAAAGTAGATAAAAAATCTGAACCTATAGCCAATTGCAACATGTTATCCATATTTGGCAAGGGTTAGTTGTCCTTAATTTATGCTTTACTTAAATTTCTAAAGTCGACACACAATCTTATGTCTCTGTTCTTCTTTTGAACAGGTACCAAGTTTTCCACCCATTAAGATTACCTCATAGGTTGTATGATTCCTCCATCCCTTAAATTTTTCAACTCTTCCTGCATTTTTAGGGAAAGGATTGGATTAATTGGTCTTTTATTTTTTCTAAAAAACTTAGTATTAGCCTCTAGGGGTATCTCGTGCTGAAAAAGGTCTTCCCTATATGCTTTCAATTTTGAATACGACCATGTCATGCAATCCTGGTACTTTTTTAACAATTGGACATATGCTTGCTTTTCCTCTCTATCCAATTTTCTACCTAACCATATTTTCTAGGTTTTATCCTTTGTGCCTAGGTTATGTTCTTCGACATCTCTCGAGGATGACATGTGTGCGTTAACAATACGGTCAACATTATCAAAATTTGATTCCAAAGTGTAACCAAACCTCTAGGAATAGTATTGGTTTTCAATTGAATAATGTCTTTACCAAATAGGGTCTCTTTTTGTCATTTGCACAAACCATTGGTTCCTCAGTCCATACTTTTATTGGTAAATTCTTCTTTAATTTGCAAAAACCTTTAGACACTGGGCATCATCTTCAAAACTTGCCAATGCTTGATATTATCAGGATGACAGACATTTACCTAGTCAATATTTCAATATCATATTCACATTAGGCAGATACTGTACAATTCTCAAACCCTGATCCCAACACTACCAATTTTTTTGCTACAATGTTGTATTTCCTATCATGGTGTATTATATTGAAAGAATCAAAAATTTCAATTAAGTCCCAAATTGCATGCTTATATTGCTTCATTCTTTGATTTTTTGTTGCATACAACTTTCTAACTTGTTTGACTATCAACTCTAAATCCCATTTAACAATAATGTCTCTAACACCATACTTCCAAGAAATCCTTAAACCCAAGAGTAGTGCTTCATAATCTGTAATGTTATTTTTGTAATCAAAATTAAGTTTAAAAGAAAATTTAAACTCCTCATGGCTTGGAGATATTAGGACAACACTAGCACCATTACCAGATCTAGAACATGCCCCATCAAACATCAAATTCCAGGGACAACCAACCTTCTCGGATACTCGGCACTCATAAATTTTATGCTCCTTAAAATCAGCATAACCCACAAAGTTATCAACATCAACGTCTGTGTATAATACTTCATAAGAAACATTGTTAGGGTCCTCAATGAGGTGTAACATTTTCTTCTCACCATACAACTTCACAAGGTTTCCCTCAACTAGTATGGTTGCAAATGACATGTCCATTTGTATGCTTCCACCTACACTAGCTGCCCATTTTCTGGATAATAACATTCCCCACTTAGCAGGACAGTCCATAATAACTACATTCATGGTTAAGCATTTTCCTGGATAAGATGCTAGTTGCACTACCATTCCTTTGACATATCCAATTACTGGAAATTCTCTTGAATCCATAGTAGTACACTTCCCAAAAGCTGATGTTACTTTGATATTTAACTCATTCATCACCTCAAGAGGAATTACATTACATGAGGCTCCTGAATCAAACATACAATTATGCACCAGCCTATCCTTAATAATTAAAGTGGTATAAAATGGATCCACATCAAGTTGAGATTCAACCAGAGATGTGCCCAAATATATCTCAGGTGATTCACCTAGTTCCTCCAATGCTTGTGGTACTTCTAATTCTGTAATAATAGGAGGAATCTCTACATTGTTTACACTTTTCCCGAGTAATCTTTTCTTCCTTAAATCCCAAATATTTGAACTCCCTTTTCCTATGCTTAGGGATCCTGAGTAATTCAACAATGGGAATAGTAACATTGATCTGACTCAATATTTGGGCTATGTCACAAGGAATATATTTGGGTAGGACAATATTAGGAGGAAGATTCATAATTTCATTTGATAGTATAGGATTTTTCACAGTTTGGACATGGCAGGAGTACAAGTTTTATTTGGGGTAGTTAGGCCTTTTCCAAATGTATCTTTCTTAGGGGTTTCCTTCGGGATATTAGTAAGAAATGGAATTTTTATCTTAGTTTACATCCCTCCCCTTTGACGACCTTACTTCTAGTGTTATATTCTTTCTCCGAGAAACTACCGCATTCATCAATAGTTTCTTTTCCTCTTCGGAAGGATTCCTCCATCATACTTTTTAATCATCAAGGCCCTTAAGTATTCAAAATCATAATCAGGAAAATAAAATGCTTGTAGCATATCAATTTCAAAATTATTAACAGGAGTAAGAGGTAATACCCAGGTGAACACAATCCCAAAAATTTCAACACTTTTGGCACTTATCAATTTAGTTGATGTTGCCCCTTCTTTGTGAGTTCCCAGTGACACTCCATTATACACACATCACCATATGCCTCATAATCTATTGTTTCATCTAATTCATTATCTACATCACATGGAGTATATGGTAAGAAACACCTATCACACCACTCAATAACTCTTGGCATATTTAATAGTAGATATCCTAGCAGTTAAAGGATTAGGAACCAATCTATTATCCCTGGGTTGAGGTTGTTTATTTCCTGATCCCATGGGCCCCTTCCCTCTATCATCTAGTTTTGATCACCTCTAGGATGATTTCCAAATCTCTCTTGACTGTGTGGCTTGTACTAACCCTAGGAACTTTGTCCTATCCCTTTTTCTCTCGCGGTTTGTAGGATATCTCTTTAACCGCTCTGGCCAAAGTCTTTACAACCTCTTCCAGATCCACAACTTTGTTTGACTGAGGCCTCTTAGGATTGATCAACTTGACACCCTCTCTCTTAGGAGGCTTTCTAACTACTTTGATATTATTTTCTATTTGTAAGGCCATGGTGAAAGCCTACCTCAATGTTCTCGAGGTTCTTATCTCTCAAGTAATAAGTAGGCTTTTATCAAAAGTGTCAGAATATTTTATCAAACAAGACTCATCACTTGGCCTTAGGATTATAGGTAACATATTCAAGGTCTTGTTGAACCTAGTATTAAAATCCTAGATAGATTCATTTGGGTTCTTCTTTATATTTTCAAACTCAGATAGAAGGAACCTGGGATCAATCTTATCCCCATATTGTAGTCTAAAAGCATTTTTATCTTGGTCCATGAATCTATTGAATTATCTAGTAAAGCCTTGTACCAATCATGTGCATCCTCTTCAAGAATATGAATGAATAAATTTACATACACGTCTTCAAACTCAATTTCAAAATCTTCCAGCATATTGAAAAAGAGTCTTAAATGCTAGTCACCAGAGATGGCATTATTCCCTTGAAATTTTGGCAACCTATTTCTGACATCTTGTGACACCATATTAGGATATCCAACCATACTTCTTAAATTTATTGGCCCAAAATTATTGACAACAAAATGAGGTCTAGGTGGAGGCTAAGCCATATTACCTTGAGGAGGTGATCTTGTAGAAGAATCAAAATGATAAGGGACAAGGGGTATTTGGAGCACAGGAGTATAAATCTCAAAGTAAATATCCTCTAATGACTCAGTTTCTTGGAAAACCCTATCAACCTTGGAAGAAGCAAGGAAAAATTGAGAGACATGCTTTTCAGACACAAATGATGGCCCCTCTCTAGTAGGGGAATTTAAATTTACATGAGGAATACTTGGTTCAGAATCACTTGAAGACGTATGGTAATCTTCAACCACAGATTGATCACCTCTCAAAACGAATATCTCCTTTCTTGAATTTTTATTTCCAATCCCTTTCAGGACTTGTTTCCCTCCTGAATTCACTTTTCCTAGTTCGGGAAATAACTTTCTAGTAGGATACCTAGTGAATAAATACTTCCTTCCCTCCATATTTGTAAATATTAATGACAAATTTCACTTAACACAGGTCAAGACATTAGTAATCATCAAAATTTTAAACCAATTCAGATTCACCACCAAGGATTCTCACCTTAGATGTGTAAATGCACTATAAGTAGTTTTTCAAATGTCTATCAATACTTAATTTCTACAAAGCTTAGCAGATCCAACCTTCCTTTACCCACATTTATCACTATTGATGTAAATTTAGTACAATAACTGCTAGAAAGTGGAAATACTACAAAATAAACTTGTGATCTTGCACAAATATTACAAATCTCAAAAAAGGATGACATTTAAAAAACATATTTTCACTTAAATTGTATAAGAAACATTACTGTGGTTGGTATGTGCATGCATTTGTAATAATACTCCCAAAGAACAATGCTAGATCGGTGTTAGTACCCAAATTGATTCTCCCTTTGTGAATGAGCAACACCATAGTTCGAACAAGATGTTTGAAGGTAGATAAATCAGGAGTGTGAGTCATTTTGTAGCCAAGGAAGGATTTAATTGACTCTTCATTTACTCGGGCATGGAAGAAATGGATAGCATCGTGAACAAGGTTTTACCTACCCTGAATAATTTAGGTTGTGCCTTCAACTAAGGTGAGAGGACCCATTTTGTAACCCATATTGGTGGATGACATCTACAGATTCATATTATTTTTCTTTCCTTTCACAAAATTGATAGGAGATCTTTATAAGGTATGGTCAATGCAGTGTATTCTAACTCTCACGAGTTTTCACTTTAGAGGATGAAGAAACCTTCTAGAAAATATCCTGGTTACTAAATGCAGTGGTAAAAACTTATTACTCCTACATATTGAGGTAAGGGATGGGTAAATCAATGAATTCCCTCAAGCATTTATGAAAATGTAGTGCAAGTAGGGGTAGTTCATGTATGGTTCATTTATGGATGTGTATTTTATGGTTGGGAAGTTAAGTAGGATAAAGTTGATTATACCAAATATCTGAGAATTTTAAACAAATGTTAACAGATCCACAAGGCAAGGAGATGAATAGCTTCAAATAGTAATGACGAACCTTAAACTAGAAAATTGTGCATATATGAAAGCTCAAAGACACATGGCTTCACACATTCTTTAAGGTTTTAACACAGAACACATGTTAAAGAATTAATTAAACTTTAGAAAACCCCTGCTATATCAAACTCATGATATACTCATAAACTAACAAATAATATGTATCAATGAAATGAAAGTAAACTAAATTTAAATCACTTATTGCATTATGAAATGAAAGCTCTCTTCATAATGTAATTGAAAATTCCACAATACTTGTCATGAGGATGATATTTTGTGTGATTTCAAAGGATTTCTAATGTAATATTGCAATAGGCACATAGATGACTATTGTAAAATATCTCAAGATGAAAATGGACATAACACGTTCATTGATCTACACAAATTACTCAAGGTTTCACAAATTTGATCAATAAGGGAATGTTTTTTACAATCTCAAAGTTTTTTCAATGGATATACATCTGTAGCCAACTTGACATGATCAATTTTGAAAGGAATATAAGAAATAACTGGTTTCTCCAAAAAAAATTCCCAAAAAATGGATTCTCTTTGCTCTTCTCTCCTTTTTTCTCTCTAAATAAATTTCAAAAAGATTAACCCCCTCTTTCTAGAGTATTTTTATTTTATTTATACAATTTCACTCGCTCACTCATCCTATTTTTCCCCAAAAACATGAATCCTTAAGAAGAATATTCTTTTTTGTTTTTTCCAGGTGGAAAATTTGTGAGCCATTCACATTTCTTACTTTCATTAGATATGATTGGGGCACCATATTTATGGATTTTGACAATTTTCTTTATCATTTCTTTCCTCTTGTCATGTAAGAAACCCCTTTTTAATAATTCTTAGGTGGCTCCATATGGCTTGATCTGACAAGCAATCCTTTTCACCTTTGAGAATACACCTTGAGAAATATATACCTGCATTCATGCCTCTTAGAAATGAGTTTCCTCACATGGATTATATCACATCAATCAAATACCTTCAGCTTGGGATAGTAGAGGAAGGTTTGCAACTCGGCTATCCACACATTTGATGCATTGTGCCCCTGTTCGAGTGGGAATTTCAAGGACCTCATCTCATTCCTTCTCCCGGGAAAACCCACCTTTCTCTAAGACATGGGAAGCAGGATTAGTTCCATGCCTCACATTTCATCTAGTCACCAACATGTAGTATCTATCCCTCTTGTCATTCCAAACATCCCCTTATCACTCCAAACATCCCTCCTCAAAGCATTCCTAGCAAGTTGACCCTTCACAAGGGGAAGGGGAAAACAAACTTATTTTTAGGTAGTCTAGGCCTCTTGGATTGGGTATCATCCGACCAAAAGAGAATTGAGCTTGAGGAGATTATGGGCTGCCCTAGGATGAATTTGGAAACTTTGACAGACATGGGGATGTCCAGGGACTTGGCAGGATCGTATGTCAATTTTTTGCAAGCACCTAAGCAAATATGACTCAAAACAACAACTTTCTTCCTTCTCAGGTTCACAAAATTAGCTCCACAATAATTCCAATTACAATTCTCTCATAAAAATGATCTCCCTTCCTTTGACTATGGAATTTTTAGGCTTCCCATTTGTTTATCTTGTGTTGTGAATCCGAGTTAGCCAAGTATAAAGAGGAACTAGTGGAAGCCTCCATGTGTCTCTTCAGCACAACTTCAAAGGTGAAGTCCGAGAGCAGGTCCCCAAATGAGCTAGAGCCCTCCATGTGGTTAGAACCGAGAGAGTTGTACTAGTTGTTGAAAATTCGAGTATGGGAAGAGCTAGCAGAAGCCTCTACATGTCACTTTGGCACAACTTCAAAGGTGAAGTCTAGAGGTAGGTCCCCAAATGAGCATGGGCCCTCCATGTGGTTAGAGCCTGAGAGAGTTACACCAGACGTTGAAAATTTTGAGCATGGTAAGAGCCATTTGGAAGCCTCCATGTTGTTGGGCCCTTAATATAGCTTCCAAATCTTAAATGAACGTGGGAGTGCGGGGCTAGAGGAAGCATGCAAGTGAAGGCATGCAAGGTAGGATTCAAAAGGGTTCTTAGAGAACTAAGGCCACGTGCCAACGAAGAAAAATTCGGGACTTAGCCATTTTGGCCTTTTGGATAGAACACATGAAGAACGTGTTTCGTTTGGATAAGGTTCCATCCTAGCGAAAGTGTGTCCTGGAAGGAATATACCTTGTGATAGAAAGATCTAAAAAATTAATCATGATGTGGAGAGGCATGCACCTTGGGCGACCCATACCTTGACACTAGAGGCCAGATCTAAGGTTTCAAAGGAGTTTGTTAGAACTCGATGCCTATTTATACGTGTGCCCTTGGTAAAGAAAAGGGACAAGTAAGGTAGCGGAGCTGCGCAATTACTCGCGAGAACTATGGGATGAAAATGGGTAAAGGATTCCGGTGAGGATGAAATGGGGAAATGTGGAATGTGATTTTTTTTTTATGAGAATACATGTATGGATCCAGATATGGTGCATGACTATGGTATGCCTCTCTATGATACTTTGTAGCAAGACTATGAATGAATATGATAAGGTTACCATCATGTTTACATTAAGATCTCCTTCTGTATTATCTGTATGTTTTTACTATATTTTTGATCTTATATAATCATGGACCTTACTTGAATGATTAATTATATTTTTGGATTTACAATTTCTTGGTTCTATTATTCCTGTTGCGTGCTTTGTTTCTGTTATGACTGAAGAGGTGTAGAAGTCATCCTGAGCTCTATAGCTTCTTCATGTCTATTAAATCACTAAGTCAGAATTATGAACTATGCCTTCCACTAGACTCACATAAAAGAGAGACTTGGCTCCCTCTCGTGCACCTTAGATGAGCGCCCAGCGCCTATTGGGTGATAGGCCAGCACGCATGAGGTTTCCTTGTTCTTGGTGGGTGCAAAAATGACTACATCTTGGTTCCGTTGTCGGGACCTCTTTTCAAAGTTGTAGTGGAACATGGCATACATCATGATCTGTGCAAAAGTGATGGCGGAGTGCTTAACACTTGAAGGTGTTAAAGATTGGTTTAAAATCATGGAGGATGAATTCACTCAGAGATTCAGTACCAAATCTAGGTTTGATACATGAAGATGGGTGGAAGACACTCTTTATCATGAGTTGTATGAAACCCTCTTCTATTGTTTCCCAGTAGAGTTATTTGAATGGCTCCCGGATTATACATCTAGATCGGGGTGGTGTTATAAATCACACCCTTGGACCCAAGAAACATATCAAAACTTGCAAGATGCTTATCTAATGTGGACTGTGCTATAGATTATTGATGCAAGGGAGTATTTACTAGCTACACTGGAATCCGCCATTTCCACGTATTCCTATCTAGAAGTTGTTGAGTTTGAATTCTTGTAAGAGCTCAGGGGATCATTTCTACATTTTATTCCCCTTACGATCAAAATCTTGATGGTAACCATGGGTTTAGAGGCATTTCCTATGGCCGGCTAAACCACCCTGAGCACTTGGAAAGGAAGCCAGGTTGGGGAAGGATGGCTGATCTGACGAATGAACAAGAAAGGGAGGAGAGACGTCTCAAGTATAAAAAAGTGTGTGAAAATGAGATTGATAGATAGCATGGGATTATAAATGGGTTATGGAGCCAGACATAGTGGAAAGGAGTTGAGGTTCACGCGGAGGATGTGGAACCCGAATAATCTATGGTACCCCATCTTAATAAACATGGGAGAGAAAACCTTACGGCTTCTTATAAGAGTCTGTCATGTAGAGAAAGAAGAGTTTTTGGCACGCATCTAACCCCACCTAGCGACCAAACCTTAGTGCTTGGTTTGTTTGAATGAGGGAAAATTACAGTTGACCCATTTGATAGTAGTAGAAGTAATCGATTGGTTCTAGTAAGATACAATTTATCATTTGGGACTTCTATGGCTTCACACATTATTTCGGTATTTGGTGGAATGTTTGGACAAGGCACGTATACAGCTAGTTTTGGAAGTGCGTTAGGAAGTGGTGGAGGAAATATGACTGGGAGTGGTACTAGTTCACAAACTTTCGGTGCGTAATTTAGTGGAACGATGGGAGTGTTTGGCATAACAAACACGGGCCCTGTACCTAACACAGGAGGATCTGGAGGTGGAAGTGGTGGAGCTGGTGGCTCAGGATCTAGTGGGTCCGGTGGAGGAGGAAACACCAGAGGAAACTAAGGGACTGGATCGGGAGGACAAGGGCCTCAGCCACCTCCTCAAGTATTTTTCGAGATGTCTCTACACTTACCAGATTACAGTGGGATAGAAGATGTCATGGAGCATGTGCATAAGTGTGAGCTTCTATGGTGCGCGAAGGGAATCACGACCCAGGATCGAAAGGCCAGTCAATTTGTGATGACCTTGCAAGGACGCATGCATAGTTGGTATAGAAAGTATGACCCTCATCAGATTGTTGTGGATTATACCACACTGAGAAATGCATTCTTGGTGGAATTCCACATACCTAAGTTTGAACAAAAGAGCATCATCTCTCTCAAAGAAATCTAGTAGGGCATGGCAGAGAGCATGCGGGAATATGATGCACACTTTAAAAATATTTTTCTAAACTATCTTATGATATCCACCCTTCACAACATGCTGAGTGGTTTATCAAAGGATTGATCACACCCTTTAGGAGGGCTTTATCTCATAAAACATTCATGGACCTATGCGAAGTGTTGGAAGATGCTTTGCATGTTGAGGCAATTGGTAGTGTTGAAACTAGTGTTATCCCCTTTTCGGAAGCTCGATTCTTGCCATGGCTAAGAAATTAGAGAAATTATCTACCAATAGAATTCTAGAGATTCACGGTAGGATGTGGTGCATGGATTATAACGTAGAAGGGCACACAAAGGATAATGGTGGGGTATGTACTTAAGGCGACATGCGCCGTAGCGGTAAATTGTGAAATATGTCATGAGGACCATGATGCAAGTAGGTGCCCCTTCTGCAACACGCGATCCGTAAAAATGTATCTTGTTATTGTAAAATAAGTACCTCAACCACACATGACACCAAGGATTGTAGATTGATTGACCGATTCATGAGGCACTTGATCTTGGTGTTTTCCAGATCGACATCACAAGCATTTCCAAAGGAGACGACCATGGGTATGGAGAGCACAGAGATGGAGGTGCATGTGGAAGAGGGTTTCATGGAGGATTTCATGGTCATGGTAACCGTGGAGGAAGAAGTGAGTTCCCGTGTGGGACGTGTTTTAATTATGGAGCCATAGACCATTATAAGTGTGAATGTCCAGATCTTCTACAATGCTCATGGTGTGGAAAAAAAAATAAGTACGAAGAGTTCCCAGAGTTATATGAACATATGAGTCAGCAGTACCAGAAGGATAAGGGCACTACCATGGTGAGTATTAAGAAGGTTGATGCACAATGGCTTCCACGAGTAATACATGAATCAGAACTAGAGCATGTTATGGTGACAACAAGGGTAGAGTCTCGTGCGCGTAAGGGAAGTTCCTAGGTAGAGACCTCTAGTTTCAAGGGAAGAAGTAGTACATGGGAAGTATCTGTTATCCAAATGTGCCCCCTACTCATTTTGTGGCTAACTCCCTTTCATTCTTTCCTTCTATTGTGCCTCAGTCATAAATTTTTACTTTTTAGGCACTCAAAACCTTCTGGAAATGACACCATTGGATAGAGCTCTTTCTCAGCTTTCTAGAAAGGTAAATATTTCCTCCTAACTCCACGTATTTTTCAAGTTATGGCTTGGCGAGTTTTTGTGGGAAATTTTCCCTTGCAAGGTCCGCAGCCAATCAGAACTCGCCACGTGTCCAGGTCAAAAATATCAAAGCGATCCGATTTTGGCCTATTTTTGCCCTAAAACTTCAAATCACCATAACTTTCGATCCAGAGCTTGGATTTTCATGTTCTTTATATCAATGGAAAGCTGGTGAAATGCTCTACAAGATTCCATGGTCAATTTTGAATTTTGGTTCAGTTTAGAGGGAGAAAATCAAAAACACTTCTGGTACGTGCCCATGGATAGAACTGACATTTCAACAACCAATTTTAATGCAAAATGGGTCGCATTCTTCTCCAACATGGTCAAAAATGTTAGGGCATGGGTTTGTAAGGACCTCCATGCTGTTTTTAATGCATTTTGGTCAATGGGGAATGGCTCCCACGTTTTTCACATTTTCTCTCTCCTGGGCTCGACCCATGCACTGTTGAAAAAAGCCTGGATTTGGCTCATTTTTCAAAGGGGGAACACTTTTTTTGCACAACAAGCTTCGTTTTCAATTTCAACAAGTAATTTTGGCAAGTATCGACCTTCCATGGATTGTAACAGTTTTTCTACCTCTTTGGTGTTGGAATACAAGGATTTTGATGTTGAAAATCACAATGCGAGCTCTATGAATGCTTTTCCTTTGTATGTGTTGTTTGCTTCATTTCAAACCCTTGTTTACAGCTTATTAACTTTGTGTATGATGTTTTATGTTGCAATTTATGATTTGTGTCAATTTACATGAGCAAGAAGTGCTCACCACTCCTTTGGTGTATCACCCTTATCGGTTTAGTTTTAATTTTTGCATTTCTTATCCCTGTCTCCTTGTAAATTAAGATAAAATTAGGATCTCGAACCTCTGCAAGTTGTAAATAATAGATCTCGATCGAGGAGTTTGAGGAACCAGCCTCTAATCTAGAGATTCCTCTCTCATTTTACAAGTCCCACACTTGGAGAGAGGTTTTGTTGGTCCGAAAATCTGTCGCGTGGACAGATCTATGGATAGACGAGCCAACAGTGTGCAGGGCTTAGCCCCTCTTTGAGACAGCAAAGCGAAACTGGTTTATTGCTACTTCTACTAGCAGAACCTATGCAAGTCTCACGCATGATTCGCCTCGGGGTTGGGATCTC
This sequence comes from Taxus wallichiana var. yunnanensis, assembly GCA_018340775.1. Classification (NCBI taxonomy): domain Eukaryota; kingdom Viridiplantae; phylum Streptophyta; class Pinopsida; order Cupressales; family Taxaceae; genus Taxus; species Taxus wallichiana. The sequence continues at coordinate 401,540,106 of CM031235.1, forward strand.
ATCCCAGTAGAGTGTTCTAGGCTGCGAAGAGAAAGGAACAAAAGAAGGAGAAGAGAAAGAACAGATCCGAAGGAAGAAAAGAAATGAGTTCCAAAGCGGAAGGGTCAGAAAATCTATGCTTTGGGCTTGGTAGTAAACAGAGCCAAACCTACTGGCATAAATAAACAAAGCAATACTGATAAACAAATGACGGAAAAGTAGATATGAATTCAACAGATTAAACACATACAGATCTAACGTAAGAAAGACCTTATGCATAACACAGCTATTGAGCACAAAGTCTGAATAATTGTATTACTGTTCTTTTCTGTTACAAGAAAGCTCAAAGTCTTTCTCTCTTCACTTCTATTTCTATCTGAAAAATGTTCATCCCGAATACCACAAGTATCCTTGTATTTATAGAAGATGAGAGAGAGAGAGAAGACAAAAAGGAGCCAACCACTTATCTACAAGATATTTACAAAATATCTAAAGTCATGTTGACTTTTACATTTTTGAGTGGATGACATCATCCCATGATGCAACATGGATGATGTCATCGTTGGCATCAACATACTTGAGATATTGCGAAAAGAAAGTCGGAGAATAGCGAGAGGAAGAAGAAGAAGAAGAAGAAGAAGAAGAAGCTAGTCATCATCATCGTCCTGCGGCCGAAAAGGGGTCGCCTGCTTCTGATGCTGCTCAGGAGATGAGATGTGGAACTGAGCGCGGTATTCCAAGAACTTGTTGATCATTGACCCGAACTGATCCTGTGATGGATCCTTGTGCCGATCACTGATTACTTCGCAAGTTTCCCGCTCTTCTACAAGCTTTTCGGGAAGTTTGGAATAATCTTTCACCGCCTCAATCAGGAAACCGATGAAGTCCCTGCAAGCTAGCAGGTTATTGATGGATTCGGTATCAAACGTGACTTCCGGCCCTGTTCCTTGAGAAGCTAACTCCTTGAAAACCCGGATAGTATCATCAGCCGTTCTTAAGGTGAGGGAAGGAGTGAGCAACCCTGGTTTCATGGATAAAACAATTTTCTCCATTTGATACATCGCATCCAGGGCCTCTTCCTTCACCTTATCTATTTTTTCTAACACAAACTCGAGCTGATCTATCCGATAGTCCAAAGTGGACATAGTCTTGTTGAGGGTCCTTGGGTGACCGAATACTCCGAATTTGACCAAATCTTCGACTGAACAGTCGAACATCTGTTGGAAGGCCTCGTGTTGGAGTCTAGCGTTTTCTAACTCTTCTGATATCGGGACTGCTAATGCTTGGAGCTCCTTATTCGCCTTTTCAATGTTCAGAGATAAGTTGATATATTCGGCGATTACCTTTTCGCTATCTTTGAGAATCTGGCTTCTCCAAGCAGAAACAGCCATGCCCTGCTCACCGATCTTTGAATATTCATTGATCTTGTCTTGACTGAGCAGCTCAGGAGTCTCGGCGGCAGTTGTGGGAGGTGCACTTCCCATCTTCTGTAAGGCCTGAAGCAGGTATTTATTCTGTTCTTTCAGCAGCCTTTTCTCTTCCTTAGCTTCTTGAAGCTTTTCACAAAGTGCATCAATCGCGGAACGAGCTTCCCCCTGGAGACTTTCAGAGGACGTCCCCATCGTGACTTGGGTCACTGTGAAATCTGCTGGAGACAGATCTGCTTTCTCTTTGGTGGGATCGGGGTAAGCTATTTCCAGGACTCTCTCACCTGCAGCGCTCTTTGAGAAGCGTGTAACCGGCTTGTGCTTCTTTGCTCCTTTAGCCGGAATAATTGAAAAGTCCATCGGAGCGATGGGGACTTTCCTCTTTGGCTGGCTCAGCTGCTGAGAGATCCAAGCTGGTCCTATTGAAGAAGGACCAGAGACAGAGGGGGAGGCAGCAACGGTAGAAGAGGGGAAGAACGTGGAGACACGCGGCGGTGGCATTGAAAGAATAGCCGAGGAAGTGTCCACGGGAGGAAGGGAAACCGGGGCTGCAGAAGACAAAGGAAGGGAAGGGAGCCCGGAAAGGAGAGAAGAAATGGAAGGAGACAAATCAGCAAGAGAGGAGAAGATGGATGAAGAAGCAGGGGAAAGGGTAGAAGAAGGGGGAGAGGACACAACCAAAGGAGTGGTTGCTGACACCTGAGGAAGGGGAGGAAGAGAAGAAGAAGGGACAGAAGGAACCTCCGTAGTTGTAGCAACGCCGACATCCTGAGTGGATGGGCCTTCGGGAACATCCTCCATGAACTCCTCTTCCAAAGTTATGACTTGTTCAGGCTCCGAGGGAAGAGGACTTTCAGGGGCTTCCTCCTGACTGGTGCTTGATTCACCTATTGCACCCTTGCCTTTTAGCTGCTTCTTTGATCTTGGAGGCGCATTACCCAATGGAGAAGTTATAAAATCTACGCCGAGGTAGATCAATCCATTCATACGGCACCAGAGCTCCGTTCTCCGCATGGTTTCTTTGACCCTCTCCTCAATTGTCTGAGGAGCCTTGCTTCTATCAATGGCCGGGAAGGGCCAATTGTCTCCATCTGTGTTATTATACACCTTGTCTACTTCATCTTCCGAAGTTTGGAAGCCTTTGGGGACGATGGCCACTCCATAATGAATAATTTCTGCCAATGCTAAGCGGGAGTGATCCAGTCTCCTGAGTGCCACCTCATGGATGACGTCAATGTAAATGTCCTCAATTTGAGGGACATGGATAGGATCAAGCTTAGCCCTTGGCAAGCAGCTTCTTGGGTCGAATGTAGGCCTTGCCGGGAAATCATGCTTTAGATTGAGCAATTCTAGCTCGGCAAACATCTCCTTCGCCTTGTGATAGCTGGAACAAGTGTATCGGCCTACCGTGAGGGGGAAAGGAGTTCCACCCTTCTTTCTCTTCTGGCACTTCTCATGATATGTGACCAGCTGCCTTGACAATTCCAATAGAACCAGCTTTGGTCCAGCATACCTTGGCAACCTAGTGGGCTCGCCCAAGAAGTTAACCGCCCTCAGATAGGTGAATGTGGGAAATTGGGTGAACAAGGCCCCCCACTTTTCCACAGCAGAAACAGTATTCTTAATTGTGCGGCCATGAGTCAACTTTGGTCGCAGCATGCATATAATATGGTAGAAGAAAGCATCATTGATTTTTGAAAAGTGTTGGATGCTATTCTCCGCCTTCACTGGGTAGTATTCATATATCTTGGCTCGAGGCCAAGTTCCACTTCAGTGCAGCCCTGGATAGTCCCTTTCGTACTGCAAAGATACACTACGTAGGAGTTCATATGAAACACTCCTGTTGTGGCAAATCGTCAGTTTGCTTTCCGAAATGGCGCCGTTTATTATTTCCCAATGCCAGGCGCCGATCGGGCAAATTTTTGTTCATCGCTTCCTGTGTACCGCAGCATCCATTTATGGAAGTAGTGGGCGTCAAAGCCCGAAGACTCGCTCAGAAAGTGATGGTGTCACTTTGAAGTTCTTCGGAGAAGTCGCTTCGGTGGATAGTCTGGGGCCACCGGGTCACTACCTTCTTATTTTTGAGGTAGACTTCATTCATTAACTGCATGCATAGGTCCTCATTGCCCTCCCAGGTCTTGATACATTCTTCTTGGGTAACGGCCACGAAGCTTCGGTGATGAGGGATGCCAAGAATCTTTTCAAAATGGCGAGCGGTGAGGTCAATGACCACCTCCCCCTTACTATTTTCGACACACCTGGTGTCCTTGTTGTAAGATTGGGCAACCACCATTATGAACTCATTATCAATAGCTATTTGAATCCCGTTGAAATGTAGAGCACTACCCATCAATTTATCCATCCAGGGGCTTCTTGATACTTTCTGAGTTCTCACCCAGAATTCGTCCATGTCAATGTGGCCTAGTTCAGAATCTCTGACATCCATATTGCATTCCGCCTGAGATTCGGGCATTCTAACCCTTTGGTACTTATACTTCATTTCTTCCTCTGTTAGCTTAGCTTTTCCTCTTGGTTTGGCGGGTCTCTTGCTTGAGGTAGACATGTGTTCTTCAAGGCTTATCTGATGATCTGCACGTAGGAGGAGTGAAACCCAATCCAAGAAGCTTGAATTAGTCATTTGATTTTCAATGGGAACGCTAGCAGAAGAAAGAGTTAGAATTTTTAAGGCTCGGGGTGCAGGGCGCATGGAAAATGTATATAACAGGCTGAAATTGGCGCCAAAGGCGCATAGGAAAAGGACGAAGCAGACTGCATTTTATAGAATGGCGCACAGGAAATGCATGTTACATTGAGGTTTGGTGCGCCCTTTGGCGCATGGGCAGATTGTGCGACATGGAAAAAAGGCGCGCCAAAGGTATATGGCGCGGCGCATGGGGGAGCGACACAACATCATGTACTTGCAATCTTAAGGTGCGCCTGCGCTTGAGGCTTTACGCTCAATGCAGATATCTCTCGCTTTGCATGGAAGCTGGGCGCGCCCTTTAGCGCATAGAAGAGGGATGCAACAGGGGTAAAAGATGCGCCAAAGGGATATAAGAAGGCGCGGGTTCTGAGTGCGTTACAGGCCGAAAGGGTGCGCTTAGGGGCGCATGATTCACAACTGCAGCATGCTGGGTAGACGCGCCGAGGGGCGCGACTGTCTAAGGTGCAACATGACGCGGCAACGCGCCATGGGGAAAACCAAAAACTCTCTAAACATTTAAGCATCATTCATTCTAACACCAAGCCTAATCAAACCAACTTCCCTTATAAACTGGAAATGAGGGACAGAAGGAAGAAGTTGGTTTAAGCGGGATAGGGGAAGAAACAGTCCAATGCAAAACGACATTTAAAAAACGGGCCATCAAACGAAAACCAGACCGAAAACACCAAAGCACGAAAATGAAAAAGAGGATGAACCTCTTACCTTTGAATGTATAAAGACGGTTGGAAAGCGGGCCCAGAGAGCAAATGACAACGACAGAGCAGAGCTGACACACCCAGAGCAATCACGTGCTTTGAAAAAAGAACAATGAAAATGACATGGCGCGCACTGTTATATATAACAAAACTTTGTCATAAATGCGCCACCCACTTTTGAAAAGGCGCGCGAAAACGACTGCCGACAGAGGAAAGCATGCGCCCTTTGGCGCATGAAAGTAACTGACAACAGGAGAATGGGTGCGACCTTGGCGCATCAAACGTGTTGTCGACATGAATTATTATGCGCCCTTGGGCGCACCAAAACGCGGTGTAACAAGGAAAGCACATGCGCCCTTTAGCGCATGGAAAAGAGGCGCGACAAATGATATGTCAACATCGAGGCGCATGCGCCTCGGCGCACGCAAATAAGGCTTAACATGCTTTGGCGCACCAAAAGACGTGTTGACATGGGAAACCATGCGCCAAAGGCTTTTTGAAGGGGCGCACCAAAATGTGGTGTTACAGTGAAAATCCATGCGCCTAGCCAAAAAGGCTCAAAAAGACTAAGTTCGAAAGCTAGATTTCCTGAGAAGGAATTTTAAATCGTTTCGAACGCGAGGGATCCCTATCGAGGGATCAAGACAAAAATTTTCGGTATGGTTATCAGTAAAATTGCCCTTGTCAATTTTACGGGATAACAGGTTTCAATGTTGTGCAATCACACCGGATGCCCAAACATCAACTTAGAAACCTGATTTGCATCCGTGGGTGCCGCTAATTTGCAATAACAGCTTTTGGCATGCCCGGTGGGACCTTAGAGGTCTTCCACTTCATCTTTTGTAGGTTGGTGTGTTCCTGTGAAGATTTTAGCCTTTGGAGGCACTTGCAAACACATCTGGCGACTCCATCTGATCAGCAACCCATTTTTGAAGTTGAGACCTGTTTTTCATCCATTTCCATCCATTATTCTTTCCATCTCTTTCATTTTTTTCCATTCCATGAAGTTGTGCAATCATGACTTCATTTCCATCATGGAACTCACATTTACAATAGCAACAATGTTTCCCACCTCCAACATGTTTTTTAAATCCTCCAAATCAACGTTTTGAACAAATTCAAAATCAACATACATACCCATATGAGCAGCAATGCCAAAATCAGTTTGGCTATGGAGCTTTCCAAGAGCAAGGGTGTGCATACAATGAAGAAAATCAGATGCAAGATGCTGGTCTGTTTCAAAAATCCAAAATATGGAGGTAAACATGGTGCAATCCAGGGCTCAAGCACAAATAAAAGCATTTGGAATCGGTTATGGAGCACCCTGTCCATGGGTGGGACCTTTCCCAAGGCATTACAGCCCTCAAGAGAAGCTTGACTTCATGATTGCAATGCTGCCATTGCTTGCAAAGTGGATTGAAGGAATAGAGGTGTATGAGAGGAGTATTCAACAACCTTGTCAACAGTTAAGCACACCATCTCATGCCTTTTTTTTTCCTCTTTTCCAATCTGTTTTATCTCAGCAGTGTCAAGTTTTAAACTCTCCATCTACTGTCCCAAGTGTTGAATCCATTTCTCCACCCCCTAGTCTTCCACCTCATTTCAATTATTCTGTCCTTTTACCTTCCAAACAGTCATCCCCTCCACAAGAGCTAAATGAAACACCCTCTCCTCCAAAGAAACAAGAGGTTTTACCTCCTCCACCACCACAAAAAATTGCAAAAATCAGTCATGAAGGACAGCAAAAAGAGAAGCCAAACAAGGATGAAGAAATTCAAATTTTGAAGAGTTGGGCTCTTAAATTTGGGATGAAGAAGATCCCTTTGCTGATGAAACCTTCACAAGAGGTTGGAGTTACAAAACAAATGGTGGTCAGGACTGATTTTGTTGCAATGTGAAGAATAGCAAAAAGGAGGAGTTGCAGATCAGCAATCAATTTGTTCGAATATAGTGTCCATGTTGGCACCCTATTTCAAGGAAATGTTGATCCAATTCAAATTGCAAAAATCGGTCATGAGGGACAGAAAAAGGAAGGAGAAGCTACTCCAAATCCAAAAGAAAATGAGTACATTCCAACCTGTGGGGAGAAAAGTGCAGATCCAAAGGCTTTGAGCACAAAGCAGGTTATAGAAGAACCTTCAGTTCTTCTCTCTACTTCATCTCTCTCAAGTTCTAGTACTGAAGAAGAGTTTGATCCCTCAAACTCAATGTTGGAGGATGAAAGAAACCATGGTGATCAAGTTGTAGATCAAGAGAATGCCATGGGAGAGGTTGAACATTTGTAGCAGGACAGCAATGAGGCAGTTTACCTGTCTGATTTGGAGGACTGTTTTGATGAAGAAGAACCGGTTGAGTTTCCACCATTCTCTCTTTCATCATCCATCTTCCAAACACAACAACCTGCTGTCATGGAGGAGAGTATTCATTTGCAGCAGCCTTCATCTTTTTAAAGCTCTTTGGAACCAAGATTGGAAGATTTTAATCTTTCATGTCCTTCATTGGAGGAAGAGAAAGGGTAGAAGGGTTCTACCGTTGCTTCCACACCATCCATTCAAGGTCTACAAGAAAACTCCATTCTTGGAGTTGAAAATCAGAATTATGGGCATACTCAATGGATCAGACCTTGCCCAATCAGGTATTTGGCTTCATTGGAGCAAAGAAGAAGAACAACCAGTCATGCCTTCTTCTAAGCATGAGGATGAGCTTCAAAGTTCCAAGGATCAGTTGTCATACCTCTCCAATCCAAATGCAGAGTAACTAAAAGAGGTATTGGATTTGTTTTTAGTTGACACCTTGCTAATTTGGGTAGAAGACCAGCTTCTTGTTGATTTTCCACTCATCCAATCAGCCATACTCAGCTCCAAATCATTTGCATGGCTGCCAATTTTGAAGAAAGGAAGCTATTTTGCACAACCAGTTGTAGGGTTCATTTAGCTCACCTTTGCTTCCAGTTAGAGTAGAGTAGGTAGGTTTTCTTTCAGTAGAAGAAGTGCTTGTGCACACTCTGCATGTTCCATTTGGAGCATGTATGATTTTCATTTTTACATAGTTTTGGTGCTACTGGTTTTGCTCTTGCACGGTTCGTTTTGATGGCATTTTGGTGGGAACAACTCCATGTCCAAAGTGGGATTCAAGTGGTTCAGAGGAAGTTTTCAAAGTTCAGATCAGTTTTGCTAGCTACTACTCTTGACTCCATGCCCAATAGATTGCTTCGAGCTCACGATCATTCATCCAAGCGAGTGAGATGACCCCTCCGAGTCACCAAAATTTTTATCCAAATGTGTCCCCTGCTCATTTTGTGGCTGACCCCTTTCATTATTTCCTTCTATTGTGCCTCAGTCATAAATTATTACTTTTAGGCACTCAAAACCTTCTGGAAATGACACCATTGGATAGAGCTCTTTCTCAGCTTTCTAGAAAGGTAAAGATTTCCTCCTAACTCCACGTATTTTTCAAGTTATGGCTCGGTGGAGTTTTTGTGGGAAATTTTCCCTTGCAAGGTCCGCAGCCAATCAGAACTCGCCACGTGTCCAGGTCAAAAAAATCAAAGCGATCCGATTTTGGCCTATTTTTTCCCTAAAACTTCAAATTGCCATAACTTTCGATCCAGAGCTCGGATTTTCATGTTCTTTATATCAATGGAAAGATGGTGAAATGATCTACAAGATTCCATGGTAAATTTTGAATTTTGGTTCAGTTTAATAGGATAAAATCAAAAAATGCTTCTGGTACGTGCCTATGGACAGAACTGATGTTTCAACAACCAATTTTAATGCAAAACCGGTCGCATTCTTCTCCAACATGGTCAAAAATGTCAGGGCATGGGTTTGTAAGGACCTCCATGTTGTTTTTAATGCATTTTGGTCAATGGGGAATGGATCCCACATTTTTTCATGTTTTCTCTCTCCTGGGCTCGACCCATGCACTGTAAAAGCCAGATTTGGCTCATTTTTCAAAGGGGGAACACTTTTTTTGCATAGCAAGCTTCTGTTTTCACTTTCAACAAGTGATTTTGGAAAGTATCAGACCTTCTAGGGATTGTAATAGGTTTTTCTACCTCTTTGGTGTTGGAATACAAGGATTTTGATGTTGAAAATCACAATGCAGGCTCTGTGAATGCTTTTAGTCCTTTGTATGTGTTGTTTGCTTCATTTCAAACCCTTGTTTACAGCTTATCAACCTATGCATGATGTTTTATGTTGCAATTTATGATTTGTGTCAATTTGCATGAGCAAGAAGTGCTCACCACTCCTTTGGTGTATCACCCTTATCAGTTTAGTTTTAATTTTTGCATTTCTTATCCCTGTCTCCTTGCAAATTAAGATAAAATTAGGATCTAAACCTCTGCAGTTGTGCAAATAATAGATCTAATCAGAGGAGTTTGAGGAACCAACCTCTAATCTAGAGATTCCTCTCTCATTTTACAAGTCCCACACTTGGAGAGAGGTTTCAATGTTGTGCAATCACATTGGATGCCTGAAACATCAACTTAGAAACCTGATTTACATCCAGGGGTGCTGCTGATTTGCAACAATAGTTTTGGCATGCCCGGTGGGACCTTAGAGGTCTTCCACTTCATATTTTGCAGGTTGGTGTGTTCCTATGAAGATTTCAGCCTTTGGAGGCACTTGCAAACACATCTGGAAACTCCATCTAATCAGCAACCCATTTCTGAAGTTGCAGACTTGTTTTTCATCCATTTCCATCCATTATTCTTTCCATCTCTTTCATTTTTTTCCATTCCATGAAGTTGTGCAATCATGACTTCATTTCCATCATGGAACTCACATTTACAATAGCAACAATGTTTCCCACCTCCAACATGTTTTTTAAATCCTCCAAATCAACGTTTTGAACAAATTCAAAATCAACATACATACCCATATGAGCAGCAATGCCAAAATCAGTTTGGCTATGGAGCTTTCCAAGAGCAAGGGTGTGCATACAATGAAGAAAATCAGATGCAAGATGTTGGTCATTGCAGAAAATCCAAAATATGGAGGTAAACATGGTGCAATCAGGGCTTAAGCACAAATAAAAGCATTTGGAATCGGTTATGGAGCACCCTGTCCATGGGTGGGACCTTTCCCAAGGCATTACAGCCCTCAAGAGAAGCTTGACTTCATGATTGCAATGCTACCATTGCTTGTAAAGTGGATTGAAGGAATAGAGGTGTATGAGAGGAGCATTCAGCAACCTTGTCAACGATTAAGCACACCATCTCATGCCTTTTTTTTCCTCTTTTCCAATCTGTTTTTATCTCAAAGAGTGTCAAGTTTTAAACTCTCCATCTCTGTCCCAAGTGTTGAATCCATTTCTCCACCCCTAGTCTTCCACCTCATTTCAATTATTCTGTCCTTTTACCTTCCAAATAGTCATCCCTCCACAAGAGCTAAATGAAACACCCTCTCCTCCAAAGAAACAAGAGGTTTTACCTCCTCCACCACCACAAAAATTGCAAAATCAGTCATGAAGGACAAGCAAAAAAAAGAAGCCAAACAAGGATGAATAAATTCAAATTTTGAAGAGTTGGGCTCTTAAATTTGGGATGAAGAAGATCCCTTTGCTGATGAAACCTTCAGAAGAGGTTGGAGTTACAGAAAAAATGGTGGTCAGGATTGATTTTATTGCAGCAGAAGAAGAGCAAAAAGGAGTTGCAGATCAACAATCAATTTGTTCAGAATATAGTGTCCATGTTGGCACCCTATTTGAAGGAAATGCTGATCCAATTCAAATTGCAAAAATCAGTCATGAGGGACAGCAAGAGGAAGGAGAAGCTGCTCCAAATCCAAAAGAAGAGGAGCAAATTCCAGCTGTGGGGGAGAAAAGTGCAGATCCAAAGGCTTTGAGCACAAAGCAGGTTATAGAAGAACCTTCAGTTCTTCTCTCTACTTCATCTCTCTCAAGTTCTAGTACTGAAGAAGAGTTTGATCCCTCAAACTCAATGTTGGAGGATGAAAGAAACCATGGTGATCAAGTTGTAGATCAAGAGAACGCCATGGGAGAGGTTGAACATTTGTAGCAGGACAGAATGAGGCAGTTTACCTGTCTGATTTGGAGGACTGTTTTGATGAAGAAGAACCAGTTGAGTTTCCACCATTCTCTCTTTCATCATCCATCTTCCAAACACAAGAGCCTACTGTCATGGAGGAGAGTATTCATTTGCAGCCTGCATCTTATAGAAGCTCTTTGGAACCAAGATTGGAAGATTTTAATCTTTCATGTCCTTCATTGGAGGAAGAGAAAGGGCAGAAGGGTTCTACCATTGCTTCCACACCATCCATTCAAGGTCTACAAGAAAACTCCATTCTTGGAGTTGAAAATCAGAATTATGGGCATACTCAATATATCAGACCTTCCCCAATTAGGTATTTGGTTTCATTGGAGTGAAAGGAGAAGCCAAAACCATGTCATGCTTGCTTCTAAGCATGAGGATGAGCTGCAAAGTTCCAAGGATCAGTTGTCATACCTCTCCAATCCAAATGCAGAGCAACTAAAAGAGGTATTGGATTTGTTTTTAGTTGACACCTTGCTAATTTGGGTAGAAGACCAGCTTCTTGTTGATTTTCCACTCATCCAATCAGCCATACTCAGCTCCAAATCATTTGCATGGCTACCAATTTTGAAGAAAGGAAGCTATTTTACACAACCGATATAGGATCTTTTAGCTCACCTTTGCTTCCAATTAGAGTAGAGTAGGTAGGTTTGCTTTCAGTAGAAGAAGTGCTTGTGCACACTCTACATGTTCCATTTGGAGCATGTATGATTTTCAGTTTTTACAAAGTTTTGGTCTTTGTTGGTTTCACTCTTGCACAGTTCATTTTGATGGCATTTTGGTGGGAACAACTCCATGTCCAAAGTGGGATTCAAGCGGTTCGAGAGGAAAGTTTTCAAATCTCGAGATCAATTTTTTCGTGCTACTACTCATGACTCCATGCCCAATGGATTGCTTCAGGCTACTGATCATTCATCCAGCAGGTAGATGACCCCTCTGAGTCACCAAAATTGTTATCCAAATGTGCCCCCTGCTCATTTTGTGGCTAACTCCCTTTCATTCTTTCCTTCTATTGTGCCTCAGTCATAAATTTTTACTTTTTAGGCACTCAAAACCTTCTGGAAATGACACCATTGGATAGAGCTCTTTCTCAGCTTTCTAGAAAGGTAAAGATTTCCTCCTAACTCCACGTATTTTTCAAGTTATGGCTCAGCAGAGTTTTTGTGGGAAATTTTCCCTTGCAAGGTCTACAGCCAATCAGAACTCGCCACGTGTCCAGGTCAAAAATATCAAAGCGATCCAATTTTGGCCTATTTTTGCCCTAAAACTTCAAATCGCCATAACTTTCGATCCAGAGCTCGGATTTTCACGTTCTTTATATCAATGGAAAGCTGGTGAAATGCTCTATAAGATTCCATGGTCAATTTTAAATTTTGGTTCAGTTTAGAGGGAGAAAATCAAAAAATGCTTCTAGTACGTGCCCATGGACAGAACTGATGTTTCAACAACCAATTTTAATGCAAAATGGGTTGCATTCTTCTCCAACATGGTCAAAAATGTCAGGGCATGGGTTTGTAAGGACCTCCATGCTGTTTTTAATGCATTTTGGTCAATGGGGAATGGCTCCCACATTTTTTCATGTTTTCTCTCTCCTGGGCTCGACCCATGCACTGTAAAAGCCGGATTTGGCTCATTTTTCAAAGGGGGGAACACTTTTTTACACAACAAGCTTCTGTTTTCACTTTCAACAAGTGATTTTGGCAAGTATCAGACCTTCCAGGGATTGTAACAGGTTTTTCTACCTCTTTGGTGTTGGAATACAAGGATTTTGATGTTGAAAATCACAATGCAGGCTCTGTGAATGCTTTCAGTCCTTTGTATGTGTTGTTTGCTTCATTTCAAACCCTTGTTTACAGCTTATCAACCTGTGCATGATGTTTTATGTTGCAATTTCTGATTTGTGTCAATTTGCATGAGCAAGAAGTGCTCACCACTCCTTTGGTGTATCACCCTTATCAGTTTAGTTTTAATTTTTGCATTTCTTATCCCTGTCTCCTTGCAAATTAAGATAAAATTAGGATCTGAACCTCTGCAGTTGTGCAAATAATAGATCTAATCAGAGGAGTTTGAGGAACCAGCCTCTAATCTGGAGATTCCTCTCTCATTTTACAAGTCCCACACTTGGAGAGAGGTTTCAATGTTGTGCAATCACACTGGATGCCTGAAACATCAACTTAGAAACCTGATTTGCATCCAGGGGTGCTGCTGATTTGCAACAATAGTTTTGGCATGCCTGGTGGGACCTTAGAGGTCTTCCACTTCATCTTTTGCAAGTTGGTGTGTTCCTGTGAAGATTTCAGCCTTTGGAGGCACTTGCAAACACATCTGGCTACTCCATCTGATTAGCAACCCATTTTTGAAGTTGCAGACCTGTTTTTCATCCATTTCCATCCATTATTCTTTCCATCTCTTTCATTATTTTCCATTCCATGAAGTTGTGCAATCATGACTTCATTTCCATCATGGAACTCACAATTACAACAAGAGGAATGTTTCCCACCTCCAACATGTTTTTTAAATCCTCCAAATCAGCATTTTGAATAAATTCAAAATCAGCATACATACCCATATGAGCAGCAATGCCAAAATCAATTTGGCTATGGAGCTTTCCAAGAGCAAGGGTGTGCATACAATGAAGAAAATCAGATGCAAGATGCTGGTCTGTTGGAGAAAATCCAAAAGATGGAGGTAAACATGGTGTAATCCAGGGCTCAAGCACAAATGAAAGCATTTGGAATCGGTTGTGGAGCACCCTGTCCATGGGTGGGACCTTTCCCAAGGCATTACAGCCCTCAAGAGAAGCTTGACTTCATGATTGCAACGCTGCCATTGCTTACAAAGTGGATTGAAGGAAGAGAGGTGTATGAGAGGAGTATTCGAAACCTTGTCAACAGTAAGCACACCATCTCATGCCTTTTCTTTTCCTCTTTCACAATTTGTTTTATCTCAGCAGTGTCATGTTTTAAACTCTCCATCTGCTTTCCCAAGTGTTGAATCCATTTCTCTACCCCCTAGTCTTCCACCTCATCTCAATTCTTCTTTCCTTTTCCCTTCCAAACAGTCATCCCCACCACAAGAGCTAAATGAAACACCATCTCCTCCAAAGAAATAAGAGGTTTTACCTCCTCCACCACCACAAAAAATTACAAAAATCAGTTGGGAACATGGGATTTATGAATGGATTGGGTGACATCTAAAAGGATCGGTGACCAAGGTAACCATGGTGCACATAGTTTGACACCGGGAGGAAAGGTAATAACTAAGTATTCGTGGGATGCATACCCTGAGGTATTTTTAAGAGAAATGGAAGCTCAATGGAGGGAGGATGAGTGATGAGGGATGCTAGGTTATGTTTTGATAGGTACAGCAGTGAGGTGGTGGGCCACGCATAGTGAAAACTTGTTGGACTGGCACGAAGTTATAATTACGTTCACCGTATGATTCTCAAAAATAAACATACCCACCACTATAAAGTATTACAATGGCAATGAACCCACCTCTTCCCACATCTAGGCATGTGAGAGGGCTTGGGGAGAAGATGTGGAAGCTTTACCACCCTCCCTTTGGGTGCACAAGCTATATTCAACACTATAAGGTTGTGTGTGTGCTTGGTACATCCATTCTGAAACATGCCGCCAAATAGGAAGTTGGCAGGAATTAGTGGCTAACTTGGTTCACACATTCGAGTACTGAAGTACCATGCAACCGGTTGATGAGGCATTGTAGACTATCAAATGCCTCACTCTAGGATTGCACCATGGCAGAAGATAGATTAGTAAAATTACTTAGTGGACCTAGCTTAGAAGTGTAGTTTGAAGAGGAGGAACTAGAAGACATACAATTTGAGCGTGCATGTGCCAAAAAGGGGAAAGGAAAGATGGTATACATTATTAATGGAGAGGAGATGGAGAACCTAAATGTCGACCATTCAATTGGGACACACGAAGTGGTTGATGCATGCGAATGCATGTGCACACACGTATCATGAACCACTCAAAACCAAGAAATTTAACATCGGCTTGGAGAGGGAGCCCAAGGAAGCTATCATTTGGGACTACTGGTTGGACAAAGAAGTATCAAAGATCATCAATCTATTACGCGAATTTGAGGATTTATTCCCGCACGGATACCATGAGTTGAAAGGCGTCC
This sequence comes from Taxus wallichiana var. yunnanensis, assembly GCA_018340775.1. Taxonomy (NCBI): domain Eukaryota; kingdom Viridiplantae; phylum Streptophyta; class Pinopsida; order Cupressales; family Taxaceae; genus Taxus; species Taxus wallichiana. Next base: position 401,555,136 of record CM031235.1, read on the forward strand.
ACCATTCATTGGGGGAAATGAGGATAAAGTTGAAATATGGTGCGTGCCCAGTCAGGAAGAGGCCTTATAGGATGAATCCCAACATGCGTATAAGGGTTAAAGAAGAGCTAGACAAAATGATAGCATTTGGTATCATTGAGGCTGTGGAGGAATCATAATGGATAAGTCCAATGGTGATCAACATAAAGAAGGATGGGTGGATTAGGATATGCATGGATTATAGGGAATTGAATGTTGTTTGCATCATAGATCCTTTTCCCACCCCCTTTACTGAAGAAATTTTGGAAGGAGTTGCTGGGCGCGAGGTCTATTCCTTTACAGATGGATTCTCGGGATATCACCAAGTAAGGATTGCTAAGGAAGACCAAGAAAAGACAACTTTCGCCACCAAGTGGGGAAGCTTTGCATACACAGTCATGCCCTTTGGGCTGAAGAATGCGCCGCTGTATTTTCGCGCATAGTGGTACAAGCATTTAAGGACTTCATCCAAAATTTCCTTCAAGTATATTTAGATGATTAGATAGTGTATGGATTGGTCAGGGACTATTTTGATAACTTGAGGTTGATGTTTGAAAGATTTTGGTAGTTGAGGATCTCCCTCAACATCAAGAAATGTATCTTTGCAACTCTTTTTGGAACATTTTTGGGGCATACCATATGCAAAGAGGGATTATTGGTGGATCCTGTGAAAGTTACAATTATTGTGGGGTTAGGGGAGCCTACCAGCCAAAGCATCATGTGTAGATTTCTTAGACACACTTTGGGTACTATAGGAAGTTCATTAAGGGGTACACTAAGATCACTACACCTTTAGAAATATTTCTCGGACATAAGAGTTCCTTTTGGTGGGTAGAGGCATAGTAGAGGGCATTTGAAACTCTAAAATAAATGCTTATCACTGCACCTATTCTATGATTCCCATCGTGGGATAAACCTTTCCAAGTCCATGTGGATGCCTCTAGTACAACAATGGGAGTCATTCTTGCTCAACTAGGAGAGGGGATTGTTGATCATCCCTTGTGTTTTTCAAGTAGAAAGTTGACACTAGCAGAATAGAATTATATAACAACCGAGCATGAGGCATTGTTAATGATCTACGTGCTCCACAAATTCAGACAATATCTGCTCGCGACTCCCTTCATATTCTACACTGACGATATGGCCTTGAAGTATCTAGTAAACAAAGTAGGGGTCATATGTCATTGGGTACTTTTATTTCAGGAATTTGAATTCAAAGTGGTGGTAAAACTAGGAAAGAACAATTGTGGGCTGGATCATTTATCTAGGATTGATTTGGGAGAGGATGCGCAAAGTATCAAGGAAACCATGCCAAATGTGTAACTATTTAGGTTGTGGCACGTGCCCTTGGAATTAGAAGACATTGTTGTTTTTCTCAAGGAAGGTGTGGCGCCTGAAGGGATGAATGCTCTAGAAAGGAAAAGGTTAGCCATATGTGCCACGCCCTTCATGTTGATCAATGGGGATTTGTATAAAATGGGTCGTGATGAGGTTTTGCACCGGTGCATATTAGAACATGAACACGTGGCCATAATAGAAGAAGCCCATGGTGGGATTGCTAGAGGACACTATATAGGGAATACAACTGTGTGCAAGATCCTAATCGCGGACTATGGTGGGAGATAATTCACCAGGATTGCATTGAGTTTTGCAAGGCCTGTGACCACTGCCAATGCCTTGGAAAACCTAGAAAAAGGGATGAGATTCCCTTGCACCCCATCACCTAGCATGGAACCTTTTGAAAAATGGGCAATAGATTTTGTCAGACCAATCTCACCAGCTGCGCGAAGGACTAACTCGCAGTATATCATTACCTGTACTAATTATCTGACAAGGTGGGTAGAGGCCACACCCACTAAGGATTACACCATAACCACGACTACTAGATTTTTATGGGAGAACATTATCAGCAGGTATGGGTGCCCATTAAGTTTAACAAGTGATAGGGGCACTCACTTCTTAAATGAAACAATTAGGATTCTATTGGCAGAATTCATGGTAGCCCATCACAAGACTACCCCTTATCACCCTTAGGCAAATGGGACTGCAGATGCATTCAATAAAATACTTAGTCACACATTGACTAAGATATGTGATGTGGGTAGGCAGGATTGGGATGACAAGGTATCAACAATTCTTTGGGTATACAGAACAACGTATAAAAGGTTGAACAAGGCCACACCATTTCAACTGGTGTTTGGCACGGAGGCTATTTTACCGATTGAATTTATGCTACCATCATTGCATATAGCATGCACAGGAGGATTGGATGATGAACAAGTACTGGAAGAGAGAATAGATGAATTGATGAAGTTGGATGAAAGGTGCTCGCTAGAAAGATGGAGCCAAAACCTAAAAAAGCTAAGCAAAAGGCATGGTATGACCACCACATTAAGAACAAATAGTTTGAGGTTAGCCAGATGGTATTGCTATATGATTCAAAATTCCTACACCATCCTGGAAAGTTGAAGGTGCATTGGTTGGGTCCTTATGTAATTTCATAAATCCTTGATTCGAGCACATGCCAGTTACAAGCGTTGGATGGAAAAAAATTACCTGGACACTTTAATGGGAGTAGGCTAAATCCCTACTATAAATAATGCTTCTTAGTGTTTGTAAATAAGGTAGTTCTACCAGTTAGTTTAGAATTTCCTTTTATGTTTTTCCTTTCTTGTTTTTCCCTTTCCATTGTTTTCTTGTTTTGTGCCTTAGGCACCAGTAACCTTATTACTTTTTAACTTATGAATGTGCAGAGGACCGCGCATCGATTTAGTGTGGGGTGATGTGATAAAGAGAGGCACAAAATTATTCTACAAGAGGATTGGGTTAGTAGACCATTCGAACTGGCCTTGTTGAAAAGATGCATTAGGAGAAAAGAAGGTAGATGGATGGCAAAATAAGGTTACATTGGAAATCCACGTATAAGGAGAAAAAGCGCAAAAACATGAGGTAGGTGAAAGCAAGAATCATGAGGATGGAAGAGGTGCCTTTGGCACTGGTAACACGCACACAAGAGTCTTCTATCAAGATGGATTTTTGCATGCCAAAATATTAGAAAAGTTTTCCCACAAAGATTGGGCGTGGGTGAAAAGCTTTTCACACAAGGATTGGGCGTGTACGGAAAAGTGCTGAAGTCAAGTTTGTTTGAAAAAAACTTCCTTAAATATTGTTGTACAGTGGTAGGTAGCCTAGCCTTTAATGCATAAAAGTGGGAAAAGCTATAAATACAAGGATGGGTAGTTCATTATTTTACTTTGTGAAAACAAGGAGAACAATTTTCTTTCAAGAGCTAGGGTTTCGAGAGCTGACTCGTGCAAAGGAAAATCCCAAAATCTTAAGTGCAATCGGTCTGTTAGATCTATAAACTAGAGAAGAAGTGATTCACGGGTGTGAGGAATGTTGTGAAAGAGCGTTGTGATCGAAGGAGGAAAATCAGAGATTAAGGTTTGTGCTCTAGGGCACAAGGCGCGCAAAGAAAACTCTCAGACAACTCGAAAGTAACCACGGAATGAAAGCAAAGGGTAAAATGATGGCCGAAAAACTAGTTGATAAGCCTATAGTACAATCTAAGAAGGGAAAGGGTAAGGGGAAAGGAAATAAGAAAGAAGAAGAAATCCCCTTGGATACCAATTAGGAATGGTAATCAAAGATGCAATACCTAGATTGGGTTTTGCTAGGGAAAGAGTGGGAGCCCCACATAAGATAGATGACCGTGATCGAATGCAATCACCGGTTAAGTATAATCATGAAGGAAATGGTGTTGGAGCTGGTGTGCCCCATAAACAAATGAACACCTGATGGGATGCCAATCTACAGTGATGTAGTCAAGGTGAAAATGGAGAAGGTAGGGCTTCTCCAGCTTTTTGAGTTTCCATACTTGGGAAGCCCAAGTGCCTATACCAATGGTTAATGACGCACATACACAAATATTTCTTCTATTTCACAAGGAAAAAAATGTGCATAACTCCCCAGTTAATCTCACACTTTACAGGCCTAAGTTATAAAGGGGACGTGCTCATAGATGACCTCCAAGACAAGGAGGCAATAAAAGAAACCATTGCATCCCAGGAATATAAGAAGGGATCAAGATACTATGACATCTCAGATATCAGCAATTCGGTAATGAAGATGGCTACGCATCTTGTCTCCAAGCTGAATGGACATGAGGTGGACCCGGGTGAGCAAGCCCGGTTGAATGTCTACAAGAATTTTGTGGAAGGCACCATGTACAACATCTCCCAGTACATAGTAGAAGAAATCATAAGTAGTGTGGAGAATGGAGGAAATATTTTATTTGGAAACATTCTGTTAACAATTATGTTCTCAAAAATCATCTTGCTAGATGCATCCGATAAATTCATATGGGAGTACCCCGCTGAAGATCCCTCACCCATAGACAGATTCCAAAAATACACATGTGATTCAATGATAGGGGTGCACAAGGTGCACTTAGACAAATGGTACACGCACCTTAGGAATGCATTCGGGGCTGAATGGTGGATTCCTGAGAAACTCCCTATGGTGACTGAAGGAGAAGTAGAGTTTGTGGTATACTAGCACTTATGCATTGGTAGATTCATCTTGGTGGATGGAAGTTGGAGTCCCTGGTGCAAACTCCCCTTCTCATTTACTACCCAATTTTTCCAAGCAGGGGTAAATAGATACAAGGAATTGAAGAAATTAAATATGGAGTTTTCCACCCTTGATAGAGAGCACAGGGAGATGAGAAAGAAGTGGCCTACTCGGGGAAGTGTGCATACATTAAAAGGTATGTGTCGCAGACATGCACATCGTAAGGCCATTGACCTTACTGATTCTTTGGGAGTGTTTGCTAGGATCTACCTATGCATAAGGCCAAATTTTGAAAAGGGTGCATACATGGAGAATGAGATATCCATTTTGGATGACCCCATGGGAAGAAAGAATCCCACACCAAAGCGCAAGGAGAGGGAAGAAGAAGAAGAACAACAAAGAACGATGGAGAAGGAGAACATAGATACCACAGGGCCGAGTACCTATGTCTAGAAGAAGAGGAGAACGGTGGTTAGGGAAAATACCCCCTGGAGCCTATGAATCGACCATCCCTAAAGAACCTTTAGATTAAGAGAAGACAGCATCCCCAACTCTAGAGTTTTCTGCAATGGAAGAATAACAAGGGATGGATGAATAAGGCTTTGAAGATACAGATGACCTGAACACCTATATAGGTAATAAGGATGATGATAAAGGGGAAGAGTTGGAGGTGGATCAAGAGCCGATTAATGTCCATGATTCAGAGGGAGGGGAAGCAGAGGATACAAATGATGCTTTCATATTTGTAAGGAGGAAGGGTGCCTAAAGGGAGGAAGGTGCACTAACAAAGACAAGAGCAAAGGGGCTAGTACCAAGGAGCCGAGATATGCCCAAGATCACTCGGGAGGAGGTGAATGAGAAGAAAAAAGGGAGGTCAAGAAGATAATCAATACCCTAGTCGAAGAGGAGTTGGAGCGTAGTGCGAGCTAGTGCTCGGTGAATTCAAAGAAGAGCAGAGGGAGAAGAGTGTGGGTAGCACAAAAGGCCCAAATCTTTTGGTAACTATTCCCAAGGGCATGCGCATGGGAAGTAAATGTGTGGAAGGGGGAAGAACAATGAAGGGTTACATTGATGACCCCAAAAAGTTTTTGCATGCATGTTTCTAGAGTACCATGCCCACCAAGGAGCTCACCACCATGGAGTCCTTTGATCCTGAGGGTGGATACCGTGAACAAGGAAGATGCTATCATGGGCATTTGACTCCCACCTCAATGAGCCTGAGTTCAAGGTTAACCAAGGAGTGGTATTAACGCTGTCCAAAGGAAAGGGGGACAACCCCATTGTAAACACACAACAACTATTGGATGAGAAAGTGTGTAACATGCTCAACAAAGTCTCTATGGAAATCGAGGCTAGGCTCTTCGGTAGGAATGACAGGGTTAAAGTCTTGGAGGACCTATTGGAGAAGAGGAAGGAAGAAGTAGTGAAGCTAACGAAGGACCTCAGCCTTGAGAAATTAATCAAAGTGCTCAACTACAAAGGGAGCTTCAGGAGGAAAAGGCTAGGGTACGTGAAGTTTCCAAGAAGGTGGAGCTCATCTCCCAAGTGATTAACACGAAGCATCTGGACCTTAACCCTCCTCCACAAAATTATAGATCCTCCCTAGAGTGTCTAGAGGACTTGACTCAGATCCTCACCATGGAAAGGAAGAATTTTGCATTAGAGATGGAAGAGGAGGTAGTGGTGCGCTTAGAGAAGGAAGATAAGTTGAAGGTTGTTGCACTCATGGAAAAATACAACAAGGTTCTCACTAGCGTAAGAGTAGCGGCATAAACCATGTGGGTCACTTATGAGCATTGCGTAGATCAAGACAAAGTGACAAGAATATTTCTTGCAAACGATGAGACCAAGCTTAAGGACTTCAGGGAAAAGAATAAGGTCAATAGAACTGAGAGAGAAAGGATCATAGCTGAAGTGGAAAAGAAATCGAAGCTATTGAGAACCGGTGAGTCTCAATCAAAACCCAGCTAAAAGAGCTCTACAAGGTCATCACGAGGAAGATGGATGCCCTAGAAGATCATGCTAAGGAACTGGAGACTGTGGTGGAAACCATTACCACACAAGGGGAAGGGTTAACCTTTGATGAGGTGAGCACCTTGGTTGGCAATATCTACACTAAAGCACAAGATGAAGTTAGCACTTGGAGTACATTGGAGGCCAAACTACGGCAAAATTTTCCCCTTTGTCTTTAGGAAAATTTCCCCCTATTCTTTCTCTCCCCCATTCTTTATTCTTTCCCTCCATTATTTTCCAAGGCAAGGCCTTGCATTCATTTTGTACTGCATTCTTTGAGAAGGTTCCCGAGGGTGGACAATAGGTGAAGTGTGGGGTAATGTTGGGCCCCTAATATAGGTTCCAAATCTTAAAGACGTGTAGGTGAGCACAGTCGGAGGAAGCGCGCAAGTGAAGGTGCGCAAGGCAAGATTCAAAAAGGGTTCTTAGAGAACCAAGGCCACGCACCCGCGAAGCACAATTCAGGAATTAGCTATTTTTGGCCTTTTGGACAGAACACATGAAGAACGTGTTCCATTTGGATAAGGTTCCAACTTGGTGACAGGGTGTCCTGGAAGGAATATACCTTGCAATAGATAGATCCAAAAATTTAATCATGACATGGAGAGGCATGCACTTGGGGTGACCCACACCTTGACACTTGGGGCCATATCTGAGGTTGCAGAGGAGTTTGTTAGAACTCAGATGCCTATTTATATGCATGCCCTTGGCAAAGAACAGAGACAGAAGTGAGGTAGTGGAGCTCTGCAGAATTACTGCAAGAACTATGGGATGAAAATGGGTAAAGGATTCCAATAAGGATGTAATGGGGAAATGGAAAATGCAATTTTTTTATGAGAATACATGTATGGATCTAGATATGGTGCATGACTATGGTTTTCCTCTCTATGATACTTTGTAGTAAGACTATGAATGAATATGATAAGGTTACCATCATGTTTACATTAAGATATCCTTCTGTATTATCTACATGTTTTTACTCTATTTTTGATCTTGTATAATCATGGACCTTACTTGAATGATTAAGTATATTTGTGGATTTACAACTTCTTGGTTCTATTATTCTGTTGTGTGCTTTGTTTCTGTTATGACTGAAGGGGTGTAGAAGCCATCCTAAGCTCTATAGCTTCTTCATGTCTGTTAAATCACTAAGTCAGAATCATGAACTATGCCTTCCACTAGACTCACATAAAAGAGAGACTCGGCTCCCTCTTGGGCGCCTCGGGTGAGTGCTCAACACCCGCTAGGTGATAGGCTGGTGCGCATGAGGTTCCCTTCTTCTTGGTGGGTGTAAAAATGACTACACACATGTCTCTTTGGTGCAACTTCAAATGTGAATTCAAGAGAAAGGTCCTCAAATGAGCGTGAGCCCTCCATGTGGTCGAACCCAAGAGAGTTGACCGCCGTTGAAAATTTTGAGCATGGGAAGAGACAAAGCATAAGCCTCCATGTGTCTCTTTTGGCACAACTTCAAAGGTGAAGTCTAGACGCAAGAACCCAAATGAGTGTGGGCCCTCCACGTGGTTAGAACCAGAGAGAGTTACACCAGCCATTGAAAATTTTTAGCATGTGAAGAGCCGGTAGGAGCCTCCATGTGTCTCTTCGTACTTGCAACCTCAAAGGTGAAGTCCAGGTAAGTCCCCAAATGAGTGCAGCCCTCCACGTGGAACTTATTTTAACTAAAGTGGGTCCGGGGTATGTACTTTTAGATACTTTGGTTTGCCTATCTGCATTTGATGTTGGCTCAATACATGGCTTTACCAGATTGCCTTAGACCAAAGTGGGCCTTTTTATCTCTTGTAGGAGGCTTCTCCTCTATCGACTGATCTGTTTCAACATTTCCCTCAAGCTCTTTATTCTGTTTTCCTCAAATAGTTCCACCATGGACCCATTGGCTAGGATTTCTTCATATTTGGATCGAATACCAGTGAACTTAGGACATTGGAGAATAAAGTGTGTTTCTGTCTCAATTTCCCATGTATTGCACAAGTACACAAGTTCACTCTTCCCAATGCTCCTTGGGTATTGTCCACCTCCATGTTTCACATCCACTCCCATAATTCAACATTTATGCAATTGTTTTGGAGCACAAAGAGGGCTTTCCATCCTCCTTGTATTCATTTCATACTTTGAACTGAAATTTGGGCTATTGGCTTGTCTTCTTTACTGAGTAAAAGATCAAAATTTTGGATACCAAGACTCAAGCAGTGTGATTCACAACCCAAGGAAAGGACTAACAATGACACCCTATTGAAGGAAAAAATTTTACACACCCTTACGGGAAGATAAAAGTACATCAAACCAAGCAGGTGACAATTTTAAAATGAAAAAGGGTGAGATTACAATTGAGCACCAACATTAACATTGGCTTAGAAGAGGAACCTATAATGATAAAGTTGGGAGATTCACTCTCAGCTCAAGAGTAGAAGGTTTTTGTAGAGTTGTTAAGAGAATATGGAGATATATTTGCATGGTCATACACCGATATGCCTGGTTTGGACCTAGACTTGTTCATGCATAATCTTATTTTACACCTAGATGCCAAACCCATCAAGAAAAAGTTGAGAAATATGCACCCTAAAATTGCACACCTTGTCCAAGAAGAAATTGAAAAGTTATTAGCCATTGATTTCATTAAACCTATTGACTATTCAGATTGGATATCTAACATAGTCTCTGTTCAGAAGAAACTTGTTGGTATAAGAATCTGCACCAAATTCCACAACATCAATAAGGCATGTCCCAAAGATGACTTCCCCTTGCCTAACATTGATATGATCGTTGATTCCACCGTTGGTTATGAAATGTTGTCCTTAATGGATAGTTTTTAGGAAATAACCAAATCAGGATTGCAGAGGAGGATCAACATAAGATACTTTCATCACCCCTTGGGGAACATTTTTTTACAAGGCCATGCCTTTCAAACTCAAGAATGTCGGGCCACCTATCAATGTGCAATGATAGTCATCTTCCATGACATGATGAATGAAATCATGGAGGATTACGTTGATGATATTTTAGAAAAATCTAAAAGTAGAGGAGAGCACTGAAGTGCTAAGACATATTTTCCAATGTCTCTGGGATTACAAAGTACATTTGAATCCTAAGAAGTGTGTCTTTAGCATTTTTTCAGGGAAGATCCTAGGTTTCATTATTTCACAGAGAGGAATAGAGGTAGATCCTACCAAGGTTACAACTATTATAGAAATTCCTCCACCTACAACTCTCAAACAACTAAGAAGTTTACAAGGGAAGATTAAGGAAATCCATCATTTTATTTCATAGCTTATGGATAAGTGCCACCCATTTACACATCTCCTCAAAAAGGATGTTGCATTCAACTGGGGACCATACTATCAAAAGGCATTTGCACTACTTAAACAATACCTTGTCAACCCACCGTACTCATGCCACCTACCCCAGGTGAACCTCTCCTCTTATACATCTTAGCTACCTAGTTTTCTATTGGTGCACTGCTTTCCCAATATGACCTAAGCCATAGAGAAAGGGAATTTTATTATCTTAGTCACACCTTGATTGCCTATAAGATAAATTACCCTGATTGAAAAGGTCTGCTTAGTAGTCATCTTCACCTTTCAGAAACTTCATCATTATCTCCTTAACAACAAAACCAAGATAATATCCAAAGTTGATCCTCTCAAATACCTTCTATCCAAGCCTATTCTTATAGTAAAATTTTTTTAATTGGATCATTCTCCTAAGTGAACTTGACATTGATTTTATAAACTAGAAGTCCTTGAAAGGATGGGTATTAGGCCGATCGGTTAGCGTAAGCTCCTCTACCAGAATAAAATCTTTGTGTATGGACCTACCGGATGCATTCATGTTGTATGTTGAATAATCTGTAGAATGAAAACTCCATTTTGATGGATCATTCACATTCCATGGATCAAGGGAAAGGGTAGTGCTCATCACTCCCAGAGGTGAGGTTATTCCAAGAGCATTCTATTTGGGATTCTCTTACACTATTAACGTTATGGAGTATGAGGCACTCATTATTGGCATCAAGTTTTCTATCACTTGGAATATCAAATAGCTATGAGTCATTGGGGAAACCACACTTATCATTAAATAATTTAATGATGAGTATAAGGTAAAAGATGAGAAACTTGTTCCATAAAAGAAGTTGGTTGAAACCTTGAAGGATTATTTTACATAGATTGTCTTTGAGAAAAAACCAAGGTCACATAATAGATCAGTAGATGTTATGGCTACAATTGGATCTCTCTTATGCATTCCACCTCAGGAGAGAAAAATTCCCTTCTTTATAGAGCATTTATGAGTGCCCACATACGACATGTCAGAATCTTGTTTGGCATGTGAAATTGTTGGTCCATCCTCCCCTTGGTATGACCCTATATTTAGATACCTATAAGATGGCACATTTCCCCAGGACATTACCCATTATGAGAAGAAAGCCCTTATCTACTATATAACCCATTATACCCTCCTAGGAGGCACCCTTTATCATTGTGGCTACGATGGGAATCTGCTTCACTGTTTGGATGTTATTGACTTATTCCATGCTATTAAGGAAGTACACAGTGGTATTTTTGGAGCACACACTAGTGGTATGGTCTTGGCTAAGAATATCTTAAGGGTAGGTTATTATTGGCCCACCATGGAAGTAGACTATTGTAATTTCATCAAGAAATGTGAGCTATGCCAAAAGTATGGAAACTTGATACATGCACTAGCACAAGGCTTTGCTGCCTATTATGACACCTTGGTCATTTTCTAAATGGGTCCTGAATCTCATAGGGAAGCTCTGTCCTTCCTCTTCAAATGGCCACACCCACATTATTACCGCCATCGACTATTTTACTAAATGGGTATAGGTTTTGCTTCTTACTTATGTCAATGGTGTGCAAATTTTCAAATTCATCATGAATCATCTCATCTGTCATTATGGTATCCCTTCTGCCATCATCACTGATAATGGTAAATCCTTCAAGAATAAAACGGTTAAAACATTTTGTGAACACTTCCATATTCAACTCAAGTGGTCTACCCCTTATTACCCCCAAGGTAATGGACAATGTGAAACTACTAAAAAAACCTTGTACGAATCATGGAGAAAATGGTAAGTAATACTTGGCTGTAATTGGCACTTACAGATACATCCCACCCTCTAGGCCTATCAAACCTCCATCTATACTCCTACTAGTATGACCCCATATTCCCTATTTTATGGCATTGAAGCCATCATACCCTTAGAAGTGGATCTTCCTCCCGAGATTATGTCTATGAGATTATCTTGATAATGACAAAGACTATCGAGTAGCTCAAACTAAGCAGAGCTAGAGTCATTAGATGAAAGGTATATAAGAACACTTAATCACCTCAAAGTCTACTAGAATAGAGTATCAAGAGAATATAACAAACGGATCATTCATCATGAATTTGATGTAGGTGATCTAGTGTTGAAAGAAAATTAAAAGAATATCATCAAAAGATAGAGAAAAGAAGGGTAAGTTTGAAGCTAATTGGCTAGGGCCTTATGTGGTGATTGCTAAGTATGGGTCGGGAGCTTATAAACTGGCATATTTAGATGGTGAGGAGCTTTTGGAACCTATGAATTCCATGCATCTAAAATGTTTCTATGCTTAAGTATGGCACGAATATCAGATAAGAACTAAAAGTTATAAAAATACAAAAACAAGAAAAACATGGAAAATTTGAGAAAATACAGTAAAGAAAAAGTAGGTTGTCCACATGTGAAAACCACGCAATTATGGCATAGTGGGCAGGTCTTTGGGTGAAAACTGGTTTTTGGCACTCAAGGAGGATTCATCAATCACAAGCCACTCTTACATCAGGATGGGTAACCATCACCGCTTTCTAGGAATAACTTCCTTTTTGCTAGGTCTAAGAACCCTACTGAATCCATCTTCGCCAAGCCATGATCTGGCTTATTTACTCTTATATCTACATGAAGGATTTGCCTTTGAATATTTTCATCTAATGTTAGGGGCACCTTCATGTTCCACTTTCTCATACATATGCGCATGGCATTCTACCCTTTGTATATTCCCACATCACGCTGGGGGCATCCATGCTTATTTTTCCTTGTACATTTCTTTCAGAACATGACCTTAGAAAATATAAAAACATTTATAAAAGGATACACAAAAATCTAAAAATTCATAAAATACCCCCTAAGAATGAAGCTACGCTAACTTCCTAACATTGTCTTAGGGAACCTAAAAACAATGTGAACAATAGCCTTGAAAACATATCTTTCAAGATAACCCAAAAACATTAGCAAATATATCGGTTGATGTCCCACAAAATCAAGGTAGTGATTAAATTGCTTTTGGTTGTCGGTTTGTATAGTTTTTTTGGTAAAACTCTTTTCACACTATGCGATTTAAAGAGTGGTTGATTTACTTACCATAGATTGAATCTTGTTTGATTTAATTGTGTGTCGCATTGAGTTCATTTTTATTTGTATCTTGTTGTGCTTTTTTTACGTGTACATTTGTTTAGTTTTGTTAACTTTTTCTTGTGTGTTTTTTAGTACACATATTATTTATCACACCTATCATCTATCACTCATCACATATAACATCATATAATACATCATATATATAAAAATGCTAAGTTTTACATCATGCATGTATACTAAGATAATCATCACATATCGTATCATCAATAGGGGCAAGAGGGGTTGCGCATGATCAAAAATTTATCCCCCCGCACCAATATCATCTAATATCATCCCAAATGATAGCATCTACCAAAATATCTTGTGTACTAAATTTATGATATCTTCGAAATCACCCTCAAGCACTATTTACCACCTAGCACTTATCTCTTCAACATGGGTCATTTTTAAATATTTCCAGGAACTTCTTATCTTCTATTTTTATGTAGTGTCATGATTATTATTAAAATAATTATTATTGGCCTATTTGCCTTCTTTTTGGGACCTTTTATTACCACCCGACGCCCGTTCTCTTTGCCTTGGGGAATTTTTGTGTGATTTTGGGTGATTTTCCATTTTCTAAATTCTTCTGACCAATCAAAAATTTAAAATTATAAAATCATCCAAAAATCCAAAAAAATTGTAAACACTTCAATAATAGACTAAAATTGGTAATCAACTGATTCACAACTAAAATTTGTATATCTCACATGGCAATCATCTCATATCTTGCTGAGTTTTTCACATTTTTGAAACAACGAATCGTGGATCACCTAACTCTACCATCATTTATAAAATATATGTCACTTGCTTCATCTGTACTCTAGGGCACTATCAGTTTCTTGGTATTGTTTTCATCGTACACATTACTTTTCCATTAGACCCAAGTGTCCTCCATCATTTCCCTTACATATACCAATTTATTGGGGCATCATTTTAAACCCTTTTCATTTACCAAAGCATTTGGGATTTCAACTTGATAACAAATTATTTGTGCAACCATCTTGAACGTTGTTAGTTTAAGTGTGTTTGATTGTACTTATTTCCTGTTAGGTGAGTTTGTTTACTTCTCTTATTTCATTGCATGTTCATGTGTTGCATGGAGTTTTATTTTAGCAAGGGACAATTGTTTGTATCTTGGATTTTCATGTCATTTTACACTTCCATCGTATGCTCACATTTTAATAAGGACCAATGATGAGGATTCTAAGAAAAATGATGATTACAAATTGTTTTTGTAAGCACTAGTTTGTGGATAGCTCAATATCCCATTTTCTTGTTGTTTTCTCATCTTCTCTTCACACTTTTCTTTCTTATGTTCTCTTTTCAATCACAATTGAGTTCTTCCATCACCCCATCGACACTTAAGGGGAATCCCTTTAGCTAACTAATTTTTCTTCTACCCCTTCAAAAATTTCATTTGTTTATGTTTGTCTACTTTATTTGAAGTGACGTAGCTTATGTCACCCCAAAGAGGGGAAAATGTAGACACCTATAGTTTGATCAAAGCACTATTATTCCTAATATTGTGCTAACTATCCCCTCTCCTTGCAAATTGACGACACCTCATTAATTAGGCTCCTCTAACTCATCATTTACAACATTCTTTTGGTCGTATTTCTCCTATAAACCAACTAATGGGGTTAATATAGTCCCTTATTATCTAAACCATCTTCTCATCCTCTTCTATACCACTTTTACTAACTTCCTAGACTATCAATCCATTTCATTGGATTGATTAGACCTCTCAAAACTCTCTCAAAACCCTAATTCCTCTCTAAACAAGATTAACTAGCCTAACCTAGTTTAACTAGTCCTAACCATGATTAACCTCTTCTAAACCTAGTCAAATCTTACTTTGACTCCCTAATTAACTTTTTGACTCCTTTTTAGTCCCACATGCACCAAAAGTCTCCCATTTCTGAAATTGGAAAACTATAAATAACCCACTACCCCTAGACCATTTCTAAGAACTCTCCTCCTTCCTAACATAAACTATAGAATTTTTCTTAGGGTTTGGAGCTTATTTCATTTGTTTATTGAGTTATTACTTTGTCATTGCACTACACACACAAGCATTGAGTAAATGGGAAGAACCATTGGCCTTGAAGCCATTAATGGTGAGCTCCCATTCTCATAATCACATAACTGATTGCTTAGAATCTACCTAGGTTCATTTTAAAGCTTTCAAGAGTAGAGGATTACTAAATATGCTAGATTTTCTTGTTTCTTTCAAGATTAATGTATGCAAAGTGATGAATCCTTGTTTATCTCTTATCTGATGGTCCATTGACTAGTTTGTTAAAATCCTTTGGGGTTTCTTTAGAGATTCTTACCCCATGTCCATGGATTTTGCAACTTTTCATTGAACACACCCACACTAGGGGGATATTTTCATCCACAGTAATATTAAATTAAATAATATACCTCAAGAATAGAAGAATAAATAATGTGGAAAGAATAGTGGGAATATAGCCTTTAAATAAAATAATGTTCATGTGCACACTCGATTTCATTCTTTAGATGGTTGTAGAAGTTCATAAAAATCTACATTTATGATGCTCTCTAACTTCTCACATTTTTCTAGCTTCTTAACAGTTTCATCTGGTATAGACCCACAAATATCGGCACCTACGTAGGGTCGATATTTTCACCCTTCTCCTTAAGCTTCTTGACAGTTCCATTAAGGTCTGATATCATTCTCTCAAAAGAATCCATGCTATATGCAACTAAGGAACTAATATCATTGAGCCTTGTCTCAAGGTATTCTCTCGACATTTTTAAGCGCTTCCCACTTCTTCGCAATCTCATCCATTATCTATTCTCTCCCAATCTTATCATCCTTTTTGTCTATTTGTGCATATTTAACCTTGTTTTACTCCCCTACTTGGTATATTCCTTGAGGATGGGGTTAGGGTATTGACAATGTTTGAGTGCCCATGTTGTCTTTTTCAGCTCATCTTTTATCGTGGTTTTGAGTGCCTCATACTCCACTATTTTATGTGTTATAGTAGCCTTATTATTTTTATGCAATGCATCCAACTACACATACTATTGTTCTTGTAAAAAAATTCCTACTAGATCCTCTAAGTAGCATAGTGTTGTAGGATATTCATCTTTATTCCTTTCTTCCAAGTTTAGGTGCACCATAGTAATTGAACTCGTAATATTACCAGTTTAGTGAATGCATAATTTTTTCACTTCTTATCCTTATCTCATGCCTTCATAAGCTACTAGAATTCTTGTTACTTATTCTTCTTATCTTTGATTAAACCCCTAATTGTGTCCCCTATATCTAAATTTCTCCATGCCATTTATGTTGCCATATTTTTAGGGCATTACTAGCATGCTCATCTATTAATTTTGTAGGCTTGACAGTCACAAGGGTTATACCTAGATATTTATTCATCTTAAACCTCAAACATGCTCCACCACTAACCTCAAACTCAAGCTCCTCCATGTGAGATTTCATACTCCAAGAGAACATCTTCCTAGTGCACATTATTTATCATTTTGGTTTAATAACTCCCCAACGATATAGTTATTTATTCTCCATTGTGATTTGGAACCATGTGTGTGACACCTTAGATTGATCATTAATATAATTTAGTTGGGGTGTTTGTATGACTACCATTTCATTTCTTCTACTAGTGTGTATTATTTTTGTTACATGTGTCCCTACACTCGGTCACACACTACCTCCATATCTACCCGAGGTTCCCATACCTTCTCTTAATGGACCATCATCTCTCTTCTATTTCTCTTCATCTTCTCCTATAGTACCTTCTTCATGCTTCCTATGTACCTTTGTATCGTGTTGTAAATTTTCATCTCTGTCTCCTTTTAATCACCCTCAACATTATGGATGATTGGAGCTTCTTCATCTATCTACCATTTTCTTCAAACTTCTCCTCATCATTTTCCTCAGTTGTCACCAACTTCCATCTTATTATCATTGTAGGGGTCTTTTTTTCCTTTACTTGATGGGTCAAGGTAACCCTTGGGGGCCTCCTTGGTTCCTCGAAAGTCTCTGCGCCACTATCTTGTTCCATGCACCTTCTTTGCAACTTCCTCCTGTGACCAAGATTGAGTGCAGTGTTATCTCCTCCTCCTCCTCCTCCTCCTCCTCCTCCTCCTCCTCATCCTTATTCTTTTCTTCATCCTATTATTTTTAGGGGCATCCTTACACTCTCTTGGTCCCCACATTATTCTTACCCCTTGGTGGTTTTGGGAGTGGAAGGTCTTCTTTATCTAGATACTTCCCATTAGCCACTTTAGGCTTCAAATAAACATATACCTTAATTTATTCCTCCTTTCCTATTGCTGGAGTTTGAGAGGATATGTCTATTTCATTTGAATTTATGGCCTCCACATACATTTTTTTCTAGGATAAACAAATTTCTTATGCAATGTGTGCCATTCAACATCCACCTTATCTCGCATAAAATTTTAACTTCCGAACATCATAAAAATGTTCACTAAGGCTTGGAAGTATCTCGTTGTGAATGTGAATGGGAGTTTACACCAAGGAATTTTATCACCAGACTTTATAAAAATTATTCCCAAGAAAAATGTGGGTACACTATAAATTCATCCTTACCATCAATGACCGAAAGCAACTCCTTCGTACTCGCCACTCATACTCAAATTCCTCGTGCATCTTCTTGTATCATATATCTACCTTGATATTGTATGCATTGGTGATTTCATCACAAGTATACTCAGCAAAATTCTTTTCGGGAGACTTGTCCTCTAAAGGGTATTTCCATACATTGTCATTAGGCCCATCTATAACCCCCCTATCTCCGAGAATATTATTAACAAGAGAATGGATCCTTAGGTTATATTTTTACCTCTTACTACTTGCATGTGTGCTTATTCAATAATTCCTTTAGTAATGAAGGAGGATATGTTGTATGCAGTTTTATTTTCCATCTTCTCGCGTGACTTGGAGCCATTTCATATTTACTTGGGTCCACTTTTTGATGCACCCAAATTACAAATCACAGTGCAAATAAAATATTATAGTTGGGTTAGTGATTATCACCGTGTCCATTACATGGCCTCCCCTCTAATATTTGAATGCAATGGTAGTGGCCTCCACTTCTAAATCATCCTCTAAGTCCGAATCTATCTCAGGGCCCAAACTACACAAGCTTATAAATCTTCCAATTTACTATGAAATGATGCATATTATTTTCCCTACAAAGTATAAGTATTCATCATGGACTCGTGAAACTAACTATTGGTATAAGTACTTATGTTTACCAAAAAATGGGTAATTAGTACAACTTGAGAACTTGTGGCTCTCCAAGTCTTCATGTACCTTATCATAATAAACTAGTTTTCCATCTGGAGTCCTCTTATCCATATTATTCAACACTTCTTTTTCTATCTCACGCATATTCGCCTCCAAATGATGGTTATAGTCACTCATCTTGCACTTGGTCAAGTGTGACTCCAAAGAATTCCCTACAATCACCTCTTCTGGATATTACATTTTAGAAAACAATTCTTCAGGTGCATCTTCTACTACATGATTCTTTCCCTTGCCTCTGGGTGATATTGTTGTTGTCTTCTAAGGTTCCATCATTTAAATCAAACTGTAACGTTTTCTCAATTAATGTATTCCCTAGGTGTTTAGAATCATTATCACTTACTATTCTTCAGTTCTCGAGAGTTTAATTCTTCAACTATCCTCAAAAATTCTTACTATTCTTTAAACTCTAGTTCATTCATTTATTCCTCATGTCCAAGCTCTGAAAATTGGAGTTTCTACGATCAAACCATAGCCTTGAGAATAATCTTTCAAACCTTCTATCTTGACACCTTCCTTGCATGCTTGCACTTTCTTTAAAGGAGCTCTAACTCAGGACATGTAAAAAGTTTCTTTGGTTCATCTCAAATCACTATGCACAAACTTCTCGCACTTAAGCATTCTTAATCACTCTCCAATGGCTCAAATATCTTCAATATTAAAGGTAAGAATGAACTTTTCCATGACCCTTTTATATATTTCCAAAAAAATATGCATTAATTACTCTTCACCTACCACCAATTTTAAGCATTAAATGTTCTTTTTAATTTTTCCACACTTTTTCCTACTTTATTTCAAGCATGGAAGTCATAACCTTCTAGTGTGCTTTGCTACCTCCTAGGCTATAGACATTTTTTCTCACCTTCTACCATTCTACAACCCATCTTCCTCTCGTGCCATATACCAATTAGTCCATCCTGATATGCCCTTTTTCTTGAATAAAAATGTTTTTATTTGTGATAAATTTATTTCCTTGAAGCACCATCATCCTAAGCACCTTCAACACCTTCCTTTTCCTTCGCACACACCACCGATCATTAATAAAGTCTAAACACCTGGATTTATACGCAAGACGGACATCCAAAACTATATTTTTGTTCAATAGTCATGCCTTCTTCCAACCCCTACTAAAATTATGCATGGTATTTTGTGCATCATCATCATAATCAATGAGTAGTAATTAGCTCTTTCACATGAATGCAGTAATACAACAACAAAACAAGAAAAGTAAAAACAAAACATGAAAGGAAATCTATTCTAAGTGGAAATACTACCTTATTACAAACAAAAGAAGTATATTTGTAGTAGTGCTTTAACCTATACCCATTGAAATAACTGGGAAACATGGTGACATAAAATGCTTGTAATTGACATGCGTTTGATTCTAGTATCTTAGTTACTACAAAGGGTCCCAAGTAGTAAACCTTCAACTTCCCTGGGTTGCACAAAAACTTGGATTCATACAAAATTACCATATTTCCAACTACAAAATTTTTTTCTTGATATGCATGTCATGTCAAGCCTTTTTTCATGCATTTTTATGTCTTCGACTCCAATGCGCATTGACATGTTGCTCATCTAATTGCATAAATTTCTCAATGCACTCTTCCACAACCTTTTTCATCAGATAATCCACCACCGCACATGAAATACATAGGGATGTTAACATAAATTCCATAGGTAGTAAAACTTCAGCATAAAACACCAACTAAAAGGGTGTGGCCTTTTTCAACCATTTATAGGTTGTTCTATATGCCCAAAGAATAGTTGATACCTTATCATCCCAATCCTTTCTTCCAACATCACATATCTTTATTAGTGTTTGGCCCAATATCTTGTTGAAAGCTTTAATAGTGCCATTATCAAGGGTGATAAGGGTGGTCTTTGATGTGCCACCATAAAATCTACCAATATAATTCTAATTGTCTCATTCAAGAAATGACTTCCTCTATCACTTATAAATCTCAAAGGACATCCATACCTATTGATAATATTCTTCCAAAGTAACCTTGCCATTGTAGATGTTGTGTAATATTTTGTAGGTGCATCCTCTTCCCACCTTTTCAAATAATTATTATATGTGATGATGTAGTGCACCCTAATCCATGCAATCAATCCTATAAAATCAATAGACTACTTCTCAAAAGGTTATGTTCTCATTATAGACCAAAAAATAATTTCATATATACTCCCAAGTTTTCCAAGTTGCTTTATAGTGGTCACGTGCTTTGACATAAGCCTTGGTATCCTTATACAATGTCTCCCACCATAAGCCATCTAGAATGATCTTGCTCATAGTCACATCTCTTACACAATGGCCTCCTACAATACCTACATGAGCTTTGTCCATAATATTTTCATGCTCTTGATCCAAAACACACCTTTACAAGACCTTGTCATGGCCCATTTTATACAAGTCTCCTCTAATGAGCTGATATGACACAACTCAAATAACAAGTTATTTCTTCTCCAATGTTTTCATCCCTTCTAGCGCAAGTCCAGTGCACAAAAACATTGTTATTTCCTCTAAATCAACTAGCACATGGTTTAATCTAAATAACTATGCATAAGGCATAGTTTCTTCAATACTCTGTCTTTTTCAGAATTGATCCTTGATAAGTGATTAGGTCCTATATTTCTCTTTCCTATCTTGAATACAACCATGAAATCAAATTCCTTAAACTGGAGTATCCACAGAAGATGCACCCTTACAAAACATGTTTTTGACCAAGTACTTTAATGCCATATGATCTATGTAGAAAATAAATGGTGTGGCCAATAAGTATTGTCAAAATTTATAAAACACATAGATCATAGAAAATGCCTTGCTCTGTTGTAGTATAATTATACTTTGTTGGTTTCAATTTTCTACTTGCAAATCATATGGGATGATCGACATTACCCTCTCTTAGTTGCACAAATACTCCTCCAATGACCATGCTAGAGGCATTTACATACACGTGAAAAGTTTTTTCCATAAAGGATAGCTCAAGATAGGATCAGTAGTCAATCTTTCCTTCAAGGTCTCAAATGACTCTTTATTGCGCATCACCTCAATAAAACTTTCATTTGGCCTTGAGAAATTCTTCCAAGGGAACAAAAAATTTTGCATACCATTTGATAAAATTTTTTGTAATACCCTATATTTCCTAAGAATCCATGCACTTCACTTTGGGTGGTAGGTTATTCCAATCCCAAAATTATAGCTATCTTATTAGAATCTACCAAAAATCCATCATTACAAATATTGTGCCCAAGTAAAGGGCCAAAGTTGTAGCAAATATACATTTATTTATATTAAGAGAGATGATTAACTTCCTGAACCTCTCAAATATGATACTTAGATTATCACATTGATCTTTCACAAGCCCATAAATAGTCCAATCATCCAAATAAACCTGCAAAACTTATGAATGAAATCATGAAATGCCTACAAAACTATGCATGAGAACAAAACTAGCACATTCTTCAATCCAAAAGGAATCATTGTATATGCATAACTTCCCCATTCAGTGGCAAAGGTGGTCTTTTCTTGATCCTCACGTGTAATGTGCACTTCATGATAGCCTAAGAACCCATCAATGAAATATTAAATTTCACACCCTGCAACTCCCTCAAGTATCTCCTCTATGAAAGGTATAGGAAAAGGATCTATGACACATGAGGCATTAAGTTCCCTATAATCTACATAGATCCTAATCTGCCCATCCTTCTTGATGCTAATAACCATAGGGTTGACCTACTCAGATTCCTCAATTGGTTTAATGATTCCATACTTAAGTATCTTGTCGAATTATTCCTTGACCTTTACCGCATGTTCAAATTCATCCTATAAGGTCTTTTTTGAACCGTCCACACGCTATCTTTCATATTAATTTTCATCTATCCCAATTAGGTATGCACACGTTTTAATTCATGATAACCTCTTGGAAATAGATCCTGGAAATTATGCAAGAGCTCAATGATATTTTCTACCTCTTGTTCTGACCAATAGTCTCCAATGATGGCTTCCTTAGGTGCATCCTCGGTCCCAATATCAACCTTCTTGGTCTTCATATGAGCATGGTATGCATGTGTATTTTCATATAAAATTCCATTACCTCATGCACACCCTTTGTATGGATAATATATAGGTTCTCCACTTCTTCCTCATCAATGAGGTATACCATCTTCCTTTTTTTTTTCTTTCCAAGAATTCCCTAATAGCATGTCTAATGTATCTTTTCACACCTCAAGGTAAGTCTCCTAAGTAACTAAAGAATAAGCTCCTCTACTTTTGTGTTATCACTTAGTGTCATACGCTTCATAATCTACAAGGCTTCGTGTACTGGTGGCTTATTGAAAAATAATCAAAAGTGTGAGCCATACCTTCTGTCATATCTTGCCAACTTATAGTCTATTGCTTGAGCTCAACATGCACATACCATGCTTGTGTGCATCATTGTAGAGTGGAGTAGAACTTGTGTACCCACATATATGGTGGTAAAACTTCCTAAATTTTCACTCATTTTCTCTCACATTTATAAATTTGTACTAAAATATTCTATTCTTCCCATCATACTCATGTATAAGTGTGGGAACATTATTCTGTCTCTCACTTTTTGACAACCCAATAGGTTATCTCTATGTGCTTCCCACCAACACGTTGTTCTTTTGCATAAAGTGTAGACCAAATTATTCCTTATATCACCTTCATTAAACCATTTATTCTCCATGGAACTTAAGAAATATTCGGATTTTCTTCACCGGTGTACCTAGGTAATTGATTTTTACCCAAGTGCCCGATCATGCACGACCTGATCATCCTAGTGACTCTTCCCTTCATCTCGAGCTTGACCATCTCATTCGTGACATGGGCCAAATTTTCATAAATGAAACTGATGGTGTTTCTCACTTGACTATGTGTCTTTCCATTTAATTACACCCTCCTTAGATGGCTCCATGTTCTAAGTGTCGCACATTTGTGCACTCATAAATTTTATTCATATATTCTTCACTCACTAGCTTAGTATAGGGTGAAACATTCACATCATCTAGAGGTATGATAACATGCTCATCCTTGTTCTAAAAAAAGATATACCTTTTTTTTAATTGCATGTCCACATTGTTCTCATAACACCAATGACGCCTCGAGAAGTGCTAGAAATTTTTTTCCTTAGCAAGCTCCAAAACTTCAAAATCCCCTATAAACTTGGCTCCTTGAATGGTAATGGAATCATCCTTCAACACCCCAATAGGAATGTCCCTTGTCTTATTCACCATATATAACACATTATAATATGAATGTAATGGTGGCCATCCCATTTGGTTCCATGCATCTAAAGTTAGAACATTCACTTATGTGCCTATGTCAATAAGGATATTACTCTCTATCTAGTCATCAATAATTGTATCCAATGTTATTTCCTTATCATACTCATGGTTATATGGTGGAAAATTTTCATGAATTATCTACACGCTTGCATTGAAATCCCACGTGTGGTACCTTTTCATGTATCCATTCTCTTAACAGTGGGATGATGTTCTCTGTCTTAGCATCTTGCATATCTCCTTCAAATCATCTACATCTTTATGGGAGCTCAATATTCTTCACACATTCCCTTACACATGTTTGTTCCTTCATACACTAGATATCTCCCTGCAATTATCTGATCACTCCATGGTCTCTTGATAGACCTCCTTTTGATGAGCAACATCTAGATACTTGACATGCATAATTTCCTCTCTCCTAATGAGTGGTTTTTCTTTAAGGGGCTCTCACACTACTTTTACACATGTAGTAACTAAGATAGGATGTAATTATAAATCACAAATATTCTAAGGTTCTCATTGCTTATTATTTTCACATTGTACCTTAATCATTCCTACACCTTTTTCCTTCTTTTTGTTCTTACAAATATGATAATAAAGATCGGGGCATTCCTCAAACTTATGTTGTTTTCCACAATACAAACATACATGATTCGGGAGGCACTCACATTGATAATGATCTCGTGACTGATAATTATAACACATCTAATACATAAATATTCCTCTACCACCATGACCTATGCTCCTATATCCACCTGAGAATACACCATCTCCATTATTAAGCTCTTCAAGAGGTTGGGCTTCTTGAAACTTAGAACTACTTGCCATAGTGGTTTTCTGCAATCCAGTCTTTTTGGCCTCATGAATTTGGTCTATCAAATGAAAATATTTTATATCATGGGTGTGTGTGTCATAAATATTGCAATACATAGATACATTTTTCATCGCCGTATCTGTGTAAGAGGGGGAAATTTTAGACATCATGATTCTTATGAAAAATATCAAAATATTTTAACAATGTACGCACCATCCTATGTGTACTTGTATCCTTTGGATGCCCTTTAATTCACAATTAGTGCATCGTAACCCACTATGTATCTCATGCACTAAATCAACGAGAAAGATTATCCAATTTCTTAGCCATAGCTACTATTTATGCCTCGGGAAAAGGTTTTACTCTAGTGTCTACACTCTTTGCTGCTTCAACGTGTAAAGATGTTTCCAAATCTGTGTGGGTATGAGTAGGTTTTGTTTGATAAAGCCCTTCAAAATGGAGTTAAAAACCTCCAACAAAACACCTTTGTGTGTGTTGAATTAGATAAATATCATTAGGTAATTTAGGAAAGATATTTTTAAACTATGTATTGTACTCCCTCACAATTTTAGATAATCCTTGTTTAATATCCTTTAGCATTCTAATACTCTAATGTTTGAACTCTAAAATGTGAAATTTATCCAAAAGCACAAAGTGCATAATACATCATAGTCCACAACAGTCCAAAGTGTGGATCATACTTTCTACACCAACCGTGTGTGTGTGACCTTAAATTGTGGTGGTAAATTGACTTTCCTTTCTATCGAAGCTATAACCCCTTTATATCTCCATAGTAATACAAACTTGTACACGTGATCAAAACCTTCTCCATACCCCTATATCCTAGTAAGTGAAGAGACATCTCAAAATAGGCTTGAGGTGTTTCTTTTTTGGTTGTTGAGGTAGTGTCTAATGAGGCTTATTTGAAGGTGGTTTTGTGGTTATAGACCCTTCCCCGGGTTAGGACCAGACCCAAATCTAGAACCTCCACTAATATTTCCACCATGTGGTGTCATTCTTGAACCTCTTGAGATTCCCGCATAGTTTTCCATGATCTACATTCCTGAAGATGAACTCCTTATATCCCATTTGTTGTACTTGAACTAGAAACCCACTATCTATGATGTGGCAACACCTATAGGATTTCTTCCAATGCTATACATGCCAACACTCTATCCTAATGACTCACCTATAAGAAACTCTGCTAAAATTACTTCCAAACACTCGTGCATGTTGTGCTTTTTATGTCTACCTATTGTGGTCATTGCATTACAAGTAATTTAACCAACTCGTATACAAGTTGGTGTCATTATAACCAAGGTGGTGTCTAAAGTTATATGTAAAAGGAGAAATAAAATTTTATTCAACAATACTTCTTCCTAATAAAACATACTGAAAGTAAACATGCATGAAAAGGAAATAAACAACAACTAGATTAATGAAATAAATCTACAAAGCAAATAAACTATGCTAGGAAATAACAAAAAAATCCTCCTCCTTGGGGAAGAGTGACTTTTGGCCATTCTCTTCCCTTTGAATTTGGAGCAACTATAATTAACTTTTAAAATTGCACTTGTATTGATTCAAAACAAATTTACAAAATATGCCCCCCTTTCCAAATATATGGAAGATGTATGTATAAACATTACTCCTAGATTACTTGGTCCACACTCAAGAACTAACCACCTATTCTTGGGAATATTTATTCAAAGCAATAAATACTAAACAAACTTGACTACAACAACCCACTTATCATGGAGAATATTTCTACAACTCATCCCTTTAATCTAGGAACATAAAGTGGGAGAGTACTTATTCAACATTCCTAATATTATTCCACTATTTTCTCATCTTTGAAACATGGAGATAAAATGAAGGAGTGTTAAGTTTATGACTTTGAATTCTTCTTGGAGCACCCCTTCCCATAGCTTTCTTAGTATCATGTTTGGATCTGTATTCTTGGTTGATGATGTGGAAGGAAAGAGTGGGCTGAATAGTTTGGTGCTCCTTTACATTATTTTGGAACAAATCAAAATACTTTCACTAGTTGGGCATTTTTGTAGCTGTGTTTGGCATTTCCATAGCTATGTGTAAGTTTTCCATAGCAAAAATCTAGCAACAATCTATGAACAACTGGGATTTCCGTAGCTGTGTGAAGACTTTCGGTAGCTTTGATCTATGAACTTGGAGTAGAGTTTCTTATGACCTATTTTCTACACACTATTA
This sequence comes from Taxus wallichiana var. yunnanensis, assembly GCA_018340775.1. Classification (NCBI taxonomy): domain Eukaryota; kingdom Viridiplantae; phylum Streptophyta; class Pinopsida; order Cupressales; family Taxaceae; genus Taxus; species Taxus wallichiana. The sequence goes on from CM031235.1 coordinate 401,581,854, forward strand.
CATTCCAACTTAGAAGAAATATTAGGAAATAATAACAATTATATTGCAAATATATTTATAAAGAGATGATAAGATAAATCCTATATTCTACCTTAAATATGCTATCCGTTATTAAAACTACATCTAAATTCACTTGAAAACTTTATTTTAAGAGAAAATAAGAGTGTTATTTGGTGATATAATGAGACATATTTTGGTCTCATCATTTCCCCACACTTAACTTCTTGCATGCCCTCATGTAAGCTACTGATCTTCCTGTAGAATCTAATTTTTCAATACTTCTGCATCTTTCAAATTGTCTTCTCCTTTTTTCATGATAGTAGCAAACTGAGATTCTAGAAGTAAAATTTTTACTTCTTTCTTATTCATGCTCTCATGAGGTTTTTCGTAGATAATGTAGAGATATTTTTTCTCCCACACTTAGCTCTTTGTTTTCTCATGCATTCTTCAAAAGATTTGGAAGAGAGTGAGTCTCCCCCACACTTAGCTTTGTGCATGCCCTCATGCAAACTATTTTTTTAATGATAATCTTATAGATCCCAATTGTTGTAAATTGGAAAGACGTCATCTGCATCATTTGCTTTGTTACTTGACTTGATCAACACATGTAGATCTTGACAAATTTCTCTCTTTTTCTTTATTTTTTGTAAGCTTTCGAGAAGTGAATCTATTTGTAATTAAAACAACAAATAACAATATTCAAGAATAGAAAATATAAGTTACTATACCATACTCAGTGGTTATCCTTGCTTCCATCTTGTTGTATAATCTTGATTTCCATCTGCAGTTGAACAAAAAAATAGATATGAAGTCAAGGCCTCTACAACATAGAACTTTTCAAAGAGAAAATAATTTCATCAACCAAGTCGGCATAAGAGAAGCAGTCATATGAATCCAAGAAAGACTTTGAAGTGTAAATTTTTTGTTTTTCGTTTTTTTTTTTATTTTTTTGTTTAGTAATTGGCCAGCCAGTAAACTGGTTTTCTAACCAATCACTATCCTTTTGAGAAATGTCAACATGATGGAAAATCAGGAAGCAATCTTCCAGAGTTTCTATAGCATCCAACCAGCTTAGAAAGCTGATTACAGTCTTCAACTTCTCCTTCAAAATGTAACCTTTGTGATCTGAGAACAATATACAACCATTGAAACAAATGTCTTCTTTTGCAGAGAATCAATCAGCCCTTGGAATCCTCATATGATGAGTGCTCCATGAAGTGATGAACTTGCTTTGAACAAAGAAACTTCTTAGAAGCTTATGCTATCACCAAATTGTGAGAAAATGAAATACAAATATTAATGTATTAGATAACAAAAATATCAAAAAACTTCATTTGTCTGAGGTATGGTTTGGCATAGGAGAAAACTTTGGCTATAATTGTTTCTTTGAAGAGTTAGGTGTACATGAAAAATAAGAAGTTGAGAAACAATGGTAAACTGTTCTAGGAAATGAGATGGTTCAAGGAATTCTTCATTTATTGGGAATGGATGGTTTATTATGAGAGGTTATGGGTATGATCCATAAATACAAATGGTATGTTGGAATTTCAATTAACATATACTGGTTGAGCCAATATTTTTCTACATTCATGAGAAGGATTAACATTGACTACGTATTATCGAAGGAATTTTGGTGGTTCCAAAAGTTGGGAAAATGAGTTTTAGAAAACTCAACAAAATTGAGACAAAGAGGGCAGCATGGAATGAATCAAGTACTAAAAATGAGGAGTATTAGAAAAATATGTACATGCATCATAAGAGTTTTTAAAGGAAAAAATAGTCTTCAACATGTTATTTATTTTAGCAACGTGCATTAAAACTGTGATATCTTGGTCATTTCTCAATGAAAATGAGAGATTAAAAATGATATGGAAAGATCATATCATGTAAAACAAGACCCAAAATCATTTATTTGCGAGATTTGAGTAGTTTTCATAAAAAAATACTACTATTTTTCACATTAAAACTTCATATCAGCTGAATCTTTTTCTCTGACCTCCTATGCAATGCCCCATTTCTTTTTACATTTTTCCTCCCAATCTATTTGTACAAATAATCCACAAAAATATTTGTCTCTGTTAACCTGCACAAAGTTAGTTTTTTTTTTGCATTTCTTACATGCATGAACTGTTATTTAATCTTTAGAAGTAACAATACATGCAAACAAGAAATATTTTAGAATAGGAAACCCAAATCAATTCATACCCTACAGAAATATATTCTTTTACAATTTTTATAAAGATTAAGAAAACTTATCATCAGATTCCTATTGTATCCATTCCATCACACCAAAATACATGGGTAACTAGCCATTGTAATTGTTGTGTATATAGGAAATGGAACTAGATACGGGTTTTATTTGATGACAATACATATTTCTATTATGAATTTTCATCCATATGTTGATTAAGGTAGTCAATCTTATCAACAAGCTACAATATCATATTGAAATGATCAATATGAATATAATAGAAATATTTCTTAACAGAATAAATAATTGCATAAACACATGTCTGATGGACTAATATGAAATGATGTTTCCATTTTATTGAGGGGGTTTCTTTTGGCAATCTCCATCAAGTTTCTAAATCTAATTGCAGAAATAAAATTTAATCTATTTGTGAAAAATAAATTTACAGAAAAACAAAATGTTGAAAAAAATTACAAGAAAATAAAATTGTGGGAAAAGAAATTTGTAGGAAATGAAATTGCAGGAAAAGAAATTACAGGAAAAGAAATTCTAAAGAAGCTATTGAATAAGAATATCCTGTCACAAATCTTGCTAAGAGGTATTCTACTGTCACTAGAATATTCTTTTAGAAAACTAGAGTCTCCTAATAACACCATAATCCCCAACAACGGCACAAAAATGACGGGTCGTTGTATTACCAGTCATTTAACCAACTCATAGACAAGTTGGTGTCATTATAACCAAGGCAGTGTCTAAATTTGTATGCAAAAGGAGAAATAAAATCTTATTCAACAATACTTCTTCCTAAGAAAACATACTGAAATTAAACATGCATGAAAAGGAAACACACAACAACTAAATTACTGAAATAAATCTACAATAAATAAACTATGCTAGGAAATAACAAAAAAATCCTCCTCCTTGGGGAAGAGTAGCTTTTGGCCATTATCTTCCCTTCATATTTGGAGCAACTATAATTAACTTTTAAAATTACACTTGTACTGATTCAAAACTGATTTACAAAATATGCTTCGCTTTCCAAATATATGGAAGAGGTATTTATAGACATTAATCCTAGTTTACTTGGTCCAAGAACTAACTACCTATTCTTGGGTGGATTTATTTAATGAAATAAATACTAAAAAAATTGACTACAACAACCCATTAATCGTGGAGAATATTTCTACAACTCATCCCTTTAGTCTAGGAACACAATGTGGGAGAGTACTTATTCAACATTCCTAATACTATTCCACTATTTGCTCATCCTTGAAACATGGAGAGAAAATGGAGGAGTGTTAAGTATATGACTTTGAATTCTTCTTGGAACACCACATGCATGCATGAATTTGGATTGCCACATGTTTGGATCTGTATTCTTGGTTGATGATGTGGAAGAAAAGAGTGGGCTGAATAGTTCGGTGCTCCTTTACATTAATTTGGAACAAACCAAAATACTTTCACTAGCTAGGCATTTTTGTAGCTGTGCTTGGCATTTCCGTAGATGCATGTAAGTTTTCCATAGCATAAATCTAGCAGCAATCTATGAACAAATGGGATTTTTGTAGCTGCGTGAAGAATTTCGGTAGCTTTGATCTATGAACTTGGAGTAGAGTTGCTTATGACCTATTTTCTACACACTATTGCATTCCAACTTAGAAGAAATATTAGGAAATAACAACAATTAGATTGTAAATATATTTCTAAAGAGATGATAAGATAAATCCTATATTATACCTTAAATATGTTATCCTTTATTAAAACTACATCTAAATTCACTTGAAAACTTTATTTTAAGAGAGAGAATAAGAGTTCTATTTGGTGATATAATGAGACATATTTTGGTCTCATCACCTATATATCCTTCCCAATGCAGAGATCCTACTTTCTCGCCTTCACTACAATCTTCTTCAACAACTACCTCTAGATCTTGAACACCTTGTGCAAGGGCTAAGTATCCAAGCTAGATCACATATATGTGTAGACACCAAATTTGGGTCACACTCCCCTTGGCACCCTTCAACTAATCAATGCAACACATGGACCTAGCCATAACCCCTATACCCCGAATTGATATTAATTTAATCACTTATAATGGAATAAATATTCATCCTCACATTATTAATTAATTTACCTATTTAATTAAGTTAATTTAATCCTCACACATCCACCTTATTAGGACACCTCACCCTAGACCCATTCTAGAGGCATTTAACTCATAAAGTGACCAAGTCATCACTCCCAATGCTGAGTCACCACTTGACCTAACTAAATGAGACTTCTTCCTAAACCTAACTAGACTTCTTCTATGATATTCCTACCTTTTATAATGAGAACTCCACTTCCCTAAGAGGACCCAACTTGGAAAATGTGCCAAATCTAGGAAGATCTACCTATTTTTGGTAAAAAGGACTATTTCACCCTAATTGATGCCATTTTATCCTCAGCTAGTGTTGGTTACCTAACTTCCATCGGTCACTTTATTGGGGCCTTATTGCATTCAAGCTAGAATCTTCAAGTCCTCCTACATCCAGTTATTGGGGCCTTATTGCATTCAAGATAGAATCTTCAAGTCCTCCTACATCCAAATGACAAACAGACACAACCATAGTGTAAGAAAATAAGTCGGTTCTACTTTTATAGCATTGGAATACTCACATGAGCACATAGGTTACACTACCACAACACTAGATTTAGCCATCTCTTCTCTCGATCAACCACCAACCATCTCCATTCACATGATCTACAAACTACCAAGTATTGTGATATTCATCATTTGAGCTTATTCAAGTGTAGTTCTATTACTTCTTTCTGTATTTAATTTCTTCCATTACCTACCTATCACCTTCTTCCCACCAACCCACATTTTGACCATCCCAATCCTTTTCATCCTTCTTAACCTCTTTGTCAACATTCCGACTCTTCTTAGCCATATTATGACCCTATCCACACCACCCTCACTCTATGTGAAATCACAGAGAGGCTAAAGATCCATTTTTAATAGTTTATCATCTATTTCCCCTACTGATGTTGGTTACCCGACCTCCATCAGTTCTTTCCCTATACCAGTATCGGTCACCCAATCGATACCAGTTTTTGTGGCTAATAATATTATTAGACCAGCTAGCCTCCCATTCACCCAAAATCAGCCTAGACATTAACCCATGACCTCAAACCCTTACTGGACCTCTAATGACACTGTTTGACTTGAAAAACCTCATTTCTAATTAGATTTAGTGTTATATATGCTATTTATCATAGAATATATCTTTTATTGTGTGTATGAGAAATGTAAAGCACTACATTACAATAAGACATATTTATTTCAGTTTCATATTTTAATTAAATTATTATTAAAGAGTGGATTGAAGGCCTTTCTAGAAATCACCATGCTTCCTGGATCTAACATATGCTAGGAAGTCCAATTTCATATGCTATTTAATAATCTTTTGTGGTCTTGCTTTGTATTTACTAGTATTCCTTCCCTGACAAAAAGGACATCTCTACATTTGGCTTGGATAACGTCAACAATGTGCACATTCTACCTTCCACCAAAGCACTTCACAATTATTCCTCCTCACCTTTACCTTATCTATTTTTCTCATACGTATGAAACTTATTGGTGAAACATTTTGGAATGCCCAGTGGGACCCTCTCTTTGGTTCATTGCATTTTCTTCATATAGGGGAAATATTGGGTATCTTTCTTTATGAAAAATTCACATTTAATCTTCTCTCTAGTAACATTATTCTTCTTCTAATTGATCTAAAGGACATTTGTGATTTGGTGCTTAAAAAATCATTTATTTCTTCTTGAATTCACATAATAATGAAAAATCACATTATTGACCTATTCATCTTTTTCTACATCGAATCTAATTGTCGATTTGGGTACTAAAATTTGTTACATTTCATCCTTATATGATACATTATAGCTCATCTAAATTTATTTGTAACCTATATGTTGGAGGTCAAGACCAGATGATGGTTGGTGGGAATGAAGTGTAGCTCACTTTGTGCACACACACCTAAACCAAATCACTGAAACAAATTAAACATTTCTTAAACATATTATTTCCTAGTATTTACCATTAATGACTAATAATCAGATTAGCTGTAGATCCAGTGGTGTTGTAGCCAAACATCATATCGAGTAGGACCTCGCATATTGAAAAGTATATATTGAGGAAACCACACAAAATTTACGTGAAACTAGCTATAGTTGTCAATTTCTATAGGGGACCTTCGTTGACAAAAAATATATTCTACTTACAGTTAGTCCTAAATGGCATAAGCCACAACATAAAATCTATAGCATAGGATTTTTTGTTTGCTAGCTTTTTGATTGATTGTGTTTTGAGGTGTGAGGTTTGTTTCTTCATTTTTTTCATCGTTTACACCCCCTTCACAACTAGTGTATTCTGTTTATTTTGGGTGTATTAGGACTCCTTAAACCCATATTCATCCTCTAGGTTTACCTTTTTGTTTGATCTAAATCACCAAAATTCATTTTTTATTCTCTTCCCAGATTTCATAGTAAACAGTATCGATCCAATGAATGCCATCAGTTATATCATCTCACCAACATTGGTTAACTAACTGCTATAGGTTTTATGTTGATTTGGTCATTTCTACTAAAATAGCATTCAATTTACATTTATGTGATTTCTATGACTTGTTATGTCACTTCATCACCTTTTATGTGGTTCTGTTGTCACTTACAAAGTTCAGATCCATCTCATTCTTACCTTTTCATCATCAAATCTCAATTTTTATTCATTAACAGTAGCTGGTATCGATTCAACGACCGTCATCAGTTACATCACCACATTGCCATCAGTTCACTGACCGCAGTCAGTTCATTGTTGTTTTGTTCATTTTCCCAAAACAGTGTTTTATTCACATCCATCACTTTCTGTGACTTCCTCTGTCACTTCATTACATTTTTGGGTCTTTGATATCATCTTCAGAGTCTAGTTTCACTTTATTTTCACCTTCTACCACCAGATTTTTGAATCTTTCATTTCTTTATCGTAATCGCATCAATCCCTCAACCGAAATTGATTACACTTTGGCATTGGTTGCCTAACTAGCATCGGTCTCTGTGTTTTGATTGAAAAATCAAAACGACCAATTTCCACATTCCAGATCCATTCTGTTCCATCTTTCTATTTTTTTGTATCATGAATAGAGCTTAGATTACTAGCTCTATTGTCATTCACATTGTTTTGATTCATAGAAAAGCCAACGCTCTCATTTTTCATGCTAGTCACTAGCTACTCCGACCTAGCCCATAACCACCTTCCATTTCATTACGTATGGACCCCAACCAACCTATTACCATACATATGGTGATGAGGAGTTTTAGAGACTCCTTGATCAAAACCCCACCACACCGCATTATTACCTCTGTCACTCATCCACTCGTGACTCATCCGGGATGACTTATATATGACATGCCTATATCTATTCCTCCCCACATTTCCCCCACTTCTGCATTAGCCACTACTAGTACACCATTACTTGTTTATTCCTCATCTCCTATGGTTTCTTATCTTGACCCCACATAATTGGTATTGTTTGCACCTACAACAACTACCATGCCCTTGACGTCCATTTCCCTATGACGTCTACCATATCATCATCCACTTCCCATGTAAATTTTTCATCCTAGCCACCTCTAGTGTCGGTAGCCCACACTCCCTTCCAAAACCTTGTCCTCTCCATCCCGTAGTCTCTTCCACCAATTTCCATGAGAGTCTTTACATCCATACCACCTACATAAACTTATCATCAACAACCACCTATTTCGTCTACCACTTATTTAAGGTATTTTCTGTAACATCTATCCCATCCTATAATCCCTCATCACAACTTTCGTACTTGATACCACCACATACTTTGGAGTATCGTCCACATCATACTCATCTTATCTCCCCTTATACCGTAAGGGGTGCTTTGTCATCACAACACAAAAATGATCTTATCAAAATGATGATGGAAAAGATGTAGATGTTAGAAGCATTTGTCTCTAGCTTGTGTAACTCTCTTACATACGACGAGATTTGCAATGAGCCCATTCACCCTTCTCGTTCCAATTCTTCCATAGCCTACGCATTGGGAAATTCAAAATTCAACCGATTCAATAGAAAAGAATACCCACAACAACATTTTTGGTGTTTTAAACATGTTTGTTATCTCATCACTCATGATGACACATTACTCCTCGAACATTCATAATGTCCTTGACTGGACATACTTTATATTAGTATAGTGCTCTACCTAAGTACTCCATCTTTTCATTTAATCAAGTATCTCACACTTTTTAGACCACTTTTCTATCAAAATTTTCAAGAAGATCAAAATGGCCGACTTGTACACAAGACACTAGTATGAGGATGAGTCTATCACATACTTTGTCACTTGTTCGCATGGCCTGATTAATCAACTCACATTCCAACTTCCTCAAACCAAGTTAATAGAGTTGTTTACTCGAGCTTGATCTAAACACATCTTGCCAACTCTCCAAGTCCAAAATTTCCACACATTTGACGAGGCATTCATAATGGCCCAGAAACTTGAAATCTGTGTTCTTGAGGAGAAGAAGTTACAATTGCATAACAAAAATGCTACCTTCAAAACTAATGATTATTCTTCTTCGTTCAAACCAAAAAATAACTATTCTAAAAAAAAAGGGTCTATCAACATAGTGGTTTTAAAAGATGGCCCTTCTCATCCATCCACCAATCAAAACCTTCATCTAATCTTTCTCTTATTCAAACTTTCCAGTTCAAGAGGGGACAATGAAAATATACTCCTAATGGAGAACCTTATTCTTCTATTTTTGGAAAAACTTTTAAAAGATGGAGCAATCAATCTTCCACCCATTAAAACACATACTAGTTTTGACCCTTCCCGTCCTATACTTGCATGGTATAAGGAGAATGATTACTGTAATTATGACCATGTTAGAGGTCATAGTGAAGGTAATTATATAACTTTCAAAAACATCATCAAAGAATTGTTAGATAATGGATATCTCAGCTTGGATAACCCAAATGAACTAGCTAACCAAAACCTCCACATCTTCTAGAAATTGTTTCCAAATCACACCCCATCATCCAACCAAGCTGGTGAAACCTCAACTAATGATACCAATGTTTGAGAGGTTCAAGCCATTTTTGATATCATGCCAGCTCCTTCCGCTCGTTTCCTCCCATCCCATTTTTTGAGGAAACTCTTACATTTCTCCACCCACGAAGGAAATTGTTTCATCCTCTTCTCTACCCATAGAGGAGTCTACCTTAATTTCTTCTCTACCCACAAAGGAGTCTACCTTACCTTATTCATTATCCACAGAGGAGTCGGTGACCATGCAACACTAGAACTACAGGTACTCATTGGTCTCATAGACATGGCGAGAGGCAAGTGACAAGTCCGCGGTCCTCAAGACCAGATAAGGATACAAGGGAGATGATGGATGGGTGGAGGACAAGGAAAGAGGAGGATATAGGTGAGAGAAGAGGAGAGTGCCCTATATTGGGGTGATGTAGGATGATAGTGAAACTACATTTTGATATTTGACATATATATATCCTGGCATGCATACCGAAGATGTGAGATTGTACATGAGATTTTTTGAGATACTGATATTATTTATATCTGTGTATATATGTATTGATACACAGACATTCCCTTTATATAGTTGATGATGATATTGGACTGATGATGTACTTGGGTTTTATTTCCATTATATTGTTATTATAGAAACTTGGAAATTGACATATCACAAAACATACATCATTTCATTATACCTGAATCATCTAACATTTCCATGATATCAATTACTCGAAATTTAACCAAACCATATCTACAACACATAATTTCCATAAAAACAGTAACTTGGAAATTTTCAACTCAACCATGCCTACACCTATGACTCAACCATGCCTCACATAACCTACATTCCATAAATAAACAACACTTTGACATTTCAGACCCCATCATACCTAATCAACCAAGACTCAACCATGCCTCATCAACCTAGACTCCATCATGCCTATACCTAACTCAACCATGCCTAACTCACCTAGTTTCCATAATAACAATATAATAGAAATAAAACCAAGTACATCATCAAGTATAATATCATCATCAACTATATAAAGGGAATGTCTTTGTATCAATACATATGTACAAAAATATAAATAATATTAGTATATCAAAAACTCTGATGTACAATCTTACATCTTCGGCACGCAGACCGGTATATATATATCAAAAATCAAAATGTAGTATCACCTATCATCCTACACCACCCCAATATAGGTCCCTCCAATCTACTCTTACCTATATCCTCCTCTCGCCCTATCCTCCACCCAACCATCATCTCCCTTGTACCCTCATCTAGTCTCAAGGCTCGTGCACTTGTCACCTCCATCTCGTCATGTCTATGAGACCGATGAATACATGTAGTGCTAGTGTTGTGGCTCCTTTGACTAGATACCTACGGGCCTTATGCTCGGCATATGAATAAACCTCAATACTATCTATGGTCAAATGATCCTAATAATATCGGGCCTCATTCAGTGCATCCTGGAATCTAGCCATGGATACTATTTGGGGTGGCGCCATTTCCTAGCTCCAACCCGTACACCCGCCTTAATAATAATGACCTCTACCCCTGTACAAGTGGCCCTTGTCCTCATACCTATATCATGGGACCCTATCCCAAATCCTGCTCGTATTGGTGCCTATATAGATTCCTGTGCAGCTATCTATGCCTATAATGTCACAACTTGTGTTTGGGCTGCTATTAGCCGACCCTATAACATTGTCACCTATCTTATCAAGGAGGCTACATGTTCCTACGCTGCTATCAATTAAACCCCTAAATTATTCACCTATCCCCTGTAATGCATCCCTATGAACTATAATGGTAGCCAAGTATGGCTAACCCGGTCGTGGTGGTAATACTTATAGCTTGGATGCCCACCAACATTTGTAACCATCTGTCACATCGACATAATCTATCCTCTTTTCTTCCACCCTGCATTTCCTCCCCTACTAGTTCTATAGGATGGGGTGGAGATAACAATCTCTCAACATCATCTCTATAGTACTGAGGGAATGGTGGAGGCACATCCTTCTGTAGTCCAAACTGGCATCAAACTCTATCCACTGGAATCATCTCATGCTCATTGGCATGCCTCCTTGTATCCACCTCGGTAATTATAGGCTGTAGCTCCTATGTCATCCCTCTATAGATAGGAAAACCAACATAGGTTTGTCATACTATATCCATCATGTATAGACCCTATAGCTATTATCTGTAATAGTCTACATCATGTGTTGCCTCCACTTGTGGATGTCCTCCTAATGATACCCATCTCTTGTATCCTGCTCTCAATCCACCATGATTCCAATCTACTATTATCGGGTCCCGTGGGTGCATAACCATTATGTGCTCATGTACCTAGTAGTGCAATAGACATGTATAATAGATGTCATATCATCACATCCTCTGATAGGCTCAAAGCTCCCTGTATAGTTACACTAGATATGCAGGTGCCCATGAAAACCAGACCCGATCCTCTATCATATCCTATAGAACCCTCATCAATCCTCAAGGAAATCAGACACCCTCTGAGTTTGAGAGTGCATAGCATCCCACCACTACCATCATCAATACTACAAAATGAGTCTCTTGTGGATGTGTAACATACATAGCTCCATACACAAGGTTGGCATTGTGCTTAGTCATGTCACTCACCAAATCCCCAAACACTATAATCATCGACTCAAATGCCTCATCTGATGAAATAGAGTAAACAATCTCCCCCTCAATCGAGAGCCGTAGAATCTTGTATACATCCTCCAGTGTGATAGTCATCTCGCTAGTGGGTAAATGGAAGGTATTGGTCATTACATCCCATCTATCGATGAGAGTGACCATAAGAATGTGATCCTACTTGATACACCTGCATCACCTAATGTTGACTAGTCCAATGTCTCGAATATGATTCCACTCATCCTCTATGACACTCGGTCACATCTGCACTAATAATGGTGGGACCCTATCATGCATCATCAACTGGTGTCATGCTTGCATCCATGCCACTCAACAATTTCAAGTACTTACCTATTTTACTCATTTCTTCACCTCTACATATTCCCATCCCACACCCACATTTCTCTACTTACCTATACATTTCCTAACTATTTCACTACCTAATCATTCATTTTATCTCGCCTAAACACGTCCCCCTATTCGTTTCATCACTTTATCTCTCCTTCATTATTCAACCTCACCTCTACCTAACCCCACCTATTCCTACCTATAGGTACCTTACACCCACCTACTTCTATATTATTTTACCTCTCATCTATTTTTTCTTACCTACCTATCTATCTTGTAAATCCATTATTCCCTATAACCTAACCTTTTAAGGCCTAGTCACTTTTTACAGTGACCAAAACCGATCACCATGACCAATATCGGTCACCTACTTCGCCAACCAAATCCAACATTCCAACTAAAGTCGGTTGATGCCTAACTAACGCCGCTCTCTCGGTTCAGCCCTAAGGACGAACCCCCATGCCCCCAAATTTCAAAAATTGAAAAAACACCCTACAAACCCACCTAAACCCCACCCCCATTCATTTTCCTACCTATTTAACCTACATTCTACCCTCCCCTACCCAAATTCATCCATTTTTACCACATTTCAAATTTTAATTTCCCACCCCATTTCTTCATTTTAACCTTAAATTTCAATCCACAAACAACTAGAAAAGATTGAATCCTACCTCAACACGGCACTGCCTCCTCGGTGGAACCTCTAGTCTCTAAACTGGTGGTCCTCCAGCGCCTTCTCCTGCCTCATCCATTCCTGAATCCAACTCTAATTCCTCTAGCCAATAAAATCACCTAGAAAGATCTTTTGGAATCATCCACCTAGATCCTCTAACCACCCAAACTACCTCCAACTCATCCTGGAAACTATCCTTTTCCTTTCTCCCATTCAAACTTCCCTCTTTGTCATTTTCCAAAAATAGAAAAGCATAAATGAATCCGTAAAATGTGGATTTTACCTTTTTTTACCCCAAATACGACTCGACTGACATCATTTTATCTTGACCAGTATCGGTCATGTGCCCTAGTGTACTATGGTCGGTTTATCATGACCGGTATGGGTTATTCTGTTTGAGCCTCCTACACCACTTATCACCACAATTGATTGCCCAAAACCCTTTTCATCTTACCCAAGTCTACACCTAGCCTTATCACTCAACCTAATTGTCTAATTACCTATCACCCAATTACCTGGTCATTTGGGGCATGTTTTTTCCTCTACCAGGGCCTTGCCTATGGCCTTACCTCTTACCCAACATGCCTACGCCTATTTGACACTTGAATTTGTTTACTCATTATACCTTGCGATGATGCTACTCATGTTGTTTATATTATTGATTGTTCCTTTCCTAATGTCATGTTGTTTATCTCAACCAAACCTTTTGGTGTTTTGGAACACACCTAATGCCCATTCCTGCACCTAGCCTAGTTTTTTTAGGACCGTATCCTATACCTTGGATACCTAAACCACATCAACCTTGTTTGGATAAAATTATCAACCTTTGATGATGTAGAGTTTGTGTACTCTTTAACCTAGTACCTTGTCACATTTTATACATGTGTGTGCATTTGAATGCCACTACCTATTACCAAACCAATATCATCATTACCTATACCCCACCTATACCTCATTTTTTATCACTTCTTCCTATATCAAACCACCCACTGACTCAGTCTATCACTTCATCAGTTCCTAGTTTGAGGGGGATCACCTCCACCCATACTTGGGGCAACCTAACTGCACTCATACCTAGAGCAAAAACCTTTTGTTTTGTTAGCATCGCTTATCAATACAAGCTACATGAAAAAATGGGAAAATGTAGACACCAAATTTGGGTCACACTCCCCTTGGTACCCTTCAACTAATCAATGCAACGCATGCACCTAGCCATAACCCCTTTACCCCACATTGATATTAATTTAATCACTTACAATTGAATTAATATTCATCCTCATGTTATTAATTAATTTAATTATTTTAATTAATTTAATTTAATCCTCACACATCCACCTTATCAAGACACCTCACCTTGGACCCATTCTAGAGGCATTTAACTCACAATGACCAAGTCATCACTCCCAGTGCTAAGTCACCACTTGACCTAACTAAATGAGACTTATTCCTAAACCTAACTAGACTTCTTCTATGATCTTCCTACATTTTCTAACAAGAAATCCACTTCCCTAAGCGGACCTAACTTAGGAAACGCACCAAATCTAGGAAGATCTGCCTATTTTTGGTAAAAAGGACTATTTCACCTTAACTGATGTCAGTTTACCCTCGGTCGGTGCTAGTTACCTAACCATCATTGGTCACTTTATATACACTTTCAAAACTCTTCACCCGGGTTGGTCATTTAGTTATTGGAGCCTTATTGCATTCAAGATTAAATATTCAAGTTCTCCTACATCTAGATGATGAACACACAAAACCATAGTGCAAGACAAGCAGTTGGTTCTCCTTCCAGAGCATTGAAATACTCATAAGAGTACATAGGTTTCACTTTCGTGGAAATGGATTTAGCCATCTCCTCTCCGATCAACCACCGATCATCTCCATTCACATGATTTTCAAAATAGCAAGTATTGTGATATTCATCATTTTTGCTTATTCAAGTGTAGATCTCTTGCTTCTTTCTATATTTCATTTCTTCCATTACCCGCATATCACCTTCTTCCCACCAACCCACTTTTTGACCATCCCAAGCCTTTTCATCCTTCTTAACCTCTTTGTCAGCAATCCGAGTCTTCTTAGCCATATTACAACCCTATCCACACCACCCTCACTCTCTGTGCAATCAAAAAGAGGCTAAATATCCATTTTTAATAGTTTATCATCTATTTCCCCTACCAACATCGGTTACCTAACTATCGTAGGTTATTTCCTATCGGCGCATCAGTCACCCGATCGATACCGGTCTCTGTGGCTAATAATATTCTTAGACCAGCTAGCCTCCCATTCACCCAAACTCAACCCAGACCTCAACCCACCAACCTTAGACCCTTACCGGACCTCTGAAAGAGACCTGTGTGACTTGAAAAACCCTTGATTCTAATTAGATTTAGTGTTATATTCAATATCTAGCATAAAATCTAATTTTATTGTGTGTATGAGAAACCTAAATCACTACATTACAATAGGACCTATTTATTTCAATTTCATATTTACATTAAATTATTATTAAATAGTGGATTGAAAACCTTTCTAGGAAGCACCATGCTTCCTAGATCTAGCATACACTAGGCAGTCCATTGTCTTGTGCTATTTAATACTCTTTTTGTGGTCTTGCTTTGCATTTATAGGTAGTCCTTCCTGAAAAAAGGATCTCTCTACATTCAGCTTGGATAACATCAACAACGTGTGCATTCTACCTTCCACCTTCACTTCACGGTATTCCTCCTCACCTTTACCTTATCTATTTTTCTCATATGTACACAATTTATTGGTGAAACAATGTGACCATGGTCCTCATTCTCTCCTCTCAAGCGTTATAATCATAATGCGATGGATTTTATGTACTCTGCTTTCCCAATGTCAAGATGACATGATATGATGGATCCTCATCTTCCACAAGGTTGTCATCACTTCTGCTAGTCATCATTATTTTCAAAAGTAGCTTTACATCAACTTCCTCTACCGTGCCTCATTATACTTGAATTTTATTTCCTCTCTCTATCTTTCTTCTCGCTAGGGATGCCACCATCCTTCTCCACACCTATTACTACCCCCTGCATGAGGTGGAGATTTAGATAGCCATAGGTAACCTCTCCCATCCCGGTTCTACCATCACGATATTGATAGTTTGTGTGTAAATAGGATCCCCGGGATCACATAAAAACAATAACTCTTCTTCCTTTGGATAATAATATGTCAAAATTTCATACTATAAAGTATAGTTTTGCAATATACCTTCCCACCAATGATCTATAACTCTAGTCCACGTCTAAGTTAAATCAAAGAGAGTATGATAGTCTTCTTATGTTCAAGCTCTCTTCCCTGGGTAGAAAGATCTGTTTGATGTGTAAGATTCCAACCACTGGTACAACTATACTAGGAATAAGTTGAAGAATGTCTCATACAAATAGTCATGTACGTTATCTTCCACCTACTTTTGCACATTAAAGTTAGGTCCAATGCTATATCTTTGTGCAAATGTGTCTTGGTCATCTTCTACCCAACCCTCAATACTCTCCAAAAAAATTCGATACACCAATTGCATGCAACATCCTGGTATACAATTTGAAGAGAGGTCCTGACGGTGGAACCAAAATGTATCCTTTTATTTACCCAAAATAGAGCTAGGCACATTGACACTTCATACAGTAAGAGTCTCGAATGCTCAAACAAAGTGCACACAACCACCAAGTACCTTATTTGTTATGCTTATTATAACATTATCATGTTTATTCATCATATCATAACCAAAGAAACCATTTGTGCACAAAAATCTAACATAACCATGGAAATTTAGAAATACATATAATAAGGAAACAAACCATAATTCAAGGTGAACAATAACACTTTAATTCCCAATTCACCATCATAATCATGAGTGTATTTGTGTATTTCATAACAAATTAGCTAGTTATAATAACCCAATACATTCTTACGTTCAACCATACGCACATCCATGAAAACTCTAAACCCTAGCTCATACTTGTAATTACAACATTACATCACACTCTTTCTTTCTATCCCTCCCTTAAATATAGATATACTATATACATATGTGTGTGTGGGGGGGCGGGGGAACCTTCCCTTCATTGTTATAGGAACATTATTAATAATAGAAGTACTTACAAATTAATTTGCATGTTTTCCTATTAATAGATCAAACTAAATATAACATGATTTAATCCTATTATTAGACATCTCCATACATGTGTGTTATCTCGATCTCGCATGCATTTTCTTTCCTCTTTCTTGGCCACTAAGTCATCATGATTTTGTCTATCCCCGAGATATTTATGTGGGTGGAACTTTAACTCTTCTTTTCTATTTTGAGCCATTATGGGAAATTGGCTAAGTCATTGATTTCATCACTTCTCTATCCTCGATATTTACTTGGGAGACACTTCAACTCTTCTTTTCTATTTTTTAGCCATTACGGAAAATTGGCTAATTTCTTGATTTCATCACTTCCCACGTGTGCTTCACGTGATGATCGGTTTTATCTCCACGAACAACCATTGTGCACTATCCTACCCTTCTATGTTCGTATCCTCATGCACATAAGCATTTGTTCTTGCTTATACTTAGTAAAAATTTTCTAACTAATACAATGTAGGCATTGAAAAAATTACACTTCAACCCAAATACTAATCTTCTTAAAGGCCTCCCACCCATGGTTAGGGTTTGAGTTTGATTCAACTAATTTTAGATATTTTTGGGATTGTGTAACACTTAGGGTTTGACAATGCCACATATTTCTAAACCAAAAAAGGGAACAAATATTTGCATAACCCCATCCTAAGTAGGTCCAAAACTATACAACAACTCTAAGACCATACATATGATTATGGAAGAGTTATATGGTTCTCTATCAGGGTATTTTCTAATCACAGTCTTAGGAACAAACAATCTACATGCTCATTACTTATAGTTTTTCTAATCACCACATCTAAATCTCTCCTATGTCACTCTGTGTGTGTGTGTGTGTGTGTGTTCACTTGTGTATTTGATCTTGTAGCATATTATAATCATTAGTAAACGTAGTAATGTGTTTTTGTGATTTCGTATGGCTAATGTTGAAATTTATTTAATTAGAATACCCCTATAAAAACCTTACATTCAATTTTATTTATTAATTAATCCATAACAATTCATTAATCTTAAAAAGGGTGTAAATATTTGGTGAACTTACTCTTAAATTGACTATTTTGGATCAAATGCTAGCTTCCCAAGGGTTCCTTTTGTAAGTTATTCTCATTCATTCTTGTTGTTGTGCTTTTCCTTATATATCATCATGATTAATCCTCAACTCTTCTATCATCTTTACCTTAATCCTAGAGGCTCTTGTTGTAATGCCTAACTTTGGATAGCATATATATATATATATATATATATATATATATATATATATATATATATATATATATATATATATATATATAATATATATATCATAAATCAATTAAAATTTGCAAGAATAATAATGATAAAATTTAAGAAGTAAAATTGAAAACACTAATATGACATGATAAATAAATAATAAAAAAAAGTAAATAAATAAAACAAAAAGATTAAATAAGGAGGAAGGAATGTGTAGGAGAGTAAATGCAAAGTTGGTGAAAATTTTATAATGGGCGTGGAGCTCCTAAAAGGGTCTGCATAAAATTGATTTATTGAAAAGACTTTAGAAGCTGTCGAGGAGAATGTGTGTTGATAGGTATCACCTCTTCTTTGTTGGGTTGTCCCCTCTTCCTCTGCCATGCCCATTTACTTGTTGATTTTTTTATTAGAACTCAAACTACATGCCAAGATAAGGATAGGTATGGGGATGTTAGATTAAGAATTGGCAAGGGATGACATTGGAAACATGGTCGCATTCCTTTATATATGGTGGTTGTATCATCCAAACTAATGAATCATTTACAAGAAGATGTGGGAAACCTCATGAAGCACCATCCCTATTTCACCAAATGCAAAGAATAAGTATCCTACCAAATTAGTTCACAATTTCTAGTGTCCTCTTAGCTTGTGTAAAATGGAAGCAGTAAAATAGGGAGCAAATATCCATCAAATCATAATTGAGAAAGGATTTTTAATGTGCACATTAAATGTGGGATATTTGGAGCAGGTCTACGAGACAACCATCAAAAATGTTTAAAAGATGATATTTGTTAGTTGTTAAAGAAGGCATGAGTTTTGCTTGATGAAATTCCATCGTGAATTGTGATCTTTTTGGTCATGAATGTGGACCACATGGAGCCCCCACCTCATTTTATCAAAAGCATGGTTTTCTTCTCCATTTCGGCATGATTTTTGTATTTTTAGTTTTTCCGTCGCAATGAAATAGAAATTTTAAACCAAAGGAATATGGTATTTTTGGTTATTTAAAAATGAAAATTATAGTGCAAAATAGTTAAATTTACCTAGTGTTTTATGTAATCCGAAGAATTTTGGTTTGTCAACTATAATCTTAAATCCCACTCGAGATGATTTGGAAACTTAAGTAACTAGATTGGATAGTTGTAACCCTTTTAATTTATGAGTTAAGTTTGAATTCTCTTTTAAATCTATCAATTATTGCATTGTAAAATCTAGCAAATCATGATTTTCATTGGCACATGAAATACCTCTCTGAAACCCCAATCTAAAAGGTCAAGGTTTGACCTTATTCCTTGTTATCATGAGATGTCACAACATATTTTACAACTCCCTTAATTGGTCATTTGATCATTTAACGTAACACGTTATGAGCTTTGTTGACCTTGTTTGCACTGTTAGGTAGTTGTGGAAGGTTAGAAGTTGGGTTTTGTTTTGACTTTCCGTTTTGGCCCTAGATGAAGTAACGGATATCAAGCTTCATATACCTCTAGAAATTATGCTAGTTAGTCTTGTAAGGTGGTTTTATAGGTCTTTGGTCACTGGTTAAACCAGGTCAAACATGCCCAAATTATGACTAGTGGCTCTGCGGAAAAGTAGTCTCCATTTACACCTTGTTCATCAGTTCTATGATCCGTCAACTCTAGCGAATTACTTATATATAAGAGAGCATATAGGATCTGTCTCGTTGTGTGTTTAACCATCGAAATCATTATTTGAATGAAACTTCTTAGCCCTCAGGTCAAATTTGGACATTTTTGCAAACTAGTAGGAAATTGTGAATGAATGTCATGGAACCTGCACAAGTCGGATAATCGACATGAAAACTTATAGGCACTTATATATGACTCTATGGAAATGTCTTTTGTTGTTTTTTTATAAATCTTAATGTTGGGAAAATGGTTTTTTTCTCTCTCATCTGTCTTATCTCTCTCTCTACTCCCCCTCTAGTTAGAAAATGAAATGAATGGAATGAATGCATCTCTAACTCTCTCCTGTTTCATGCTAAATAGTATAATATTGTGAATAGAAAATTATGAAAACTTGAGTTATGCTAGATTTTGGTGAGATGTCATGCCAATAGTTTGTGTTAACCATGTGTTAGTTGCAGGTACTAAGATGAGGAAAAAGTGAAGTGTTATTGATGATTTCATAATAATATGTTACTTAAAACAATGTTGTCCTTAGTGCTCTAGAAGGTAGCCAAATCCTTATAAATATTATTGGGGTGTTTTTACTTGTAAGAATGAATTTTATCACTTCACATCTAGGAATTTTTATATATATATATATATATATATATATATATATAATATAACTTTATGCAATTTAAATACCCATATATTTAAATCCAACATAAATCTTAATGCAATCCATTTCGATAACTTTCATAAACCATGTGCAGCTGCATGAGAGTATACAAATCCTACTCGATCCCCTCAATGCTCTTTATGAGACAATACATCAAGTGTATCATTTGGTTTTTCCTTTATCAAGCATTGATAATTAAGTGATGCTTTCTAAGTGTCTACCTGGGTTCCTCCATGAAATCCATCTGGCATCTCACAACTTAGATCTTGGTGAAATCACAACAGTGTAATCAGCATCTTACACTACTTTGCACAAATTTTTAGAGACATGTATGCCATGCTCGGTTCCGTGATGGAACACTCATCATTAAGAAATTGTCCTATCACCTAATCACTTATTCATTTATATGGATTAGCATTCATAAATGGTGTTATAAAAAACTTCAAGTCTCATTCAAAGTAAAAATCCAGAATGACCCACTAAGAGGCATGCCACTATGACAACTTAGAATGTGTGTGGGAAGGTAAGTGTCTCCATAATGATTTTCATCACTCTTGTACTCACTTCCCTTCTTATAACCATTCTAAGTTAGCATTAGGGTATGTGTTTGTGTGGTACAGTCCACACTTCTAACTTAAACAAAGTTTATTCTCACCGTATTACCATGTCACAATTCAAGGTCATGACGAGGTAGCTCAAGATAGCTACTAAGCAACAATATCTAAATAATGACTGTAGTCATTAGGTGGATACGACCATGTAGCAACCATAGTGAGCTGACCCACTAAGGGATTAAAATTGGAACAATGTATCTTAAATAATTTACCCATGACATGTTACCCTAGATTCTATGACTCTTTCACCATGAATGAATCGTATCTAGGATCCTACCTCATAGTATCACAATAGGTCAAAATGTAGTTCTTTTAATATTCATTTCTACCTATCTATTCCATATATAAGTTAGTTAACTTCTTTAGATCTGTATTCCCAATCTTACTATTACACAATTAATGATTCTATTTCAAACTGTATAAAATATTGTCTCTCATTATCAAGGAGTAAACAACTATTAATGTTGTTCTTTACCCATATGTGTAATTATGCAAAGCTACATAATCACTCAACATTTATGATACACTATATCATTTCCATTAGCCCCACTTTTATAACACTTATTATATTCTATTGATTCATGTTATCGATGTCCAATTTTGCACCTTTAGTCAATTAGGATCTATCATACATGCATGTATATCTTACTCACTTTAGGCATCTTAGTTTGGTGATACTCTAATCCTCCTGAGTAACTTTTGTGATAATCTCCATACCCAACTTGGGTTCTATTAGTCGTCAAACTTACACTCGTCTGTAAGTTGTTTGTGACAACAATGGAACCATCCCCAAGTTTTGGGACCGAGTGGATCTCAAATCTCGGAGAACCGAGACAACAATGGAACCATCCCCAAGTTTTGGGACCTTGCACACTTGGGATGGATCTCCCGAGAAGGCCAGTTCCTCTATCATTCTACTATTATTGCTACTCCTAGTGCTAAAAGGGAACTAAGATAATAATTCCAAGGGCTCGGGGATAGAAGGATAACATGAAAGGAAACTACACTAAAAGATGATAGCACCAAAAAGAGGGATGAACAATATCTGTTCTAAGTAAAAATGAAGGGAAATGCATGAAATAAGGCTAGGCACATGTAACACAACTTAAAACATATTTACCAGATCAGTTTCATGGAACACAACTAAATAAGGAGATGTAAGGGACGTGAAATGGCACAACAGAATGACATGCAAAAGAAAAGGAAAGAAGAAGGAATGCAAACACATTAGGATAGAGAATAATCACAAAATGATTCTTCTATTACTTACAAAAATGCATAGAGCTATTACAATGGTGAAGGAGGTTAATATCCACATGCAAGATCCATATCTAGAGGTCTGCAACTCAAAATACAAAAAGATGAAGTCCTTAGAAAAGTGCGTAAGGATCCAAAATGTCCAACATTAATAATGAGCCCAACTCTTACATTTATAGATGAATCCATGGAAGAAGAAGAGAAGAAGGAGGAAAATATGAATTTGAAATGCAACCACCAATAAGAAGCATTCAATGCCTACAAATCTACCAAATCTATCAAATGCACTTCCCTAGGTATGTTTGGTGTGTTTAAAGAAGGAAGGAGGGTGAATCAGATCAAATCGGGTGGTTGAAGTAATTAGATCTACTCATTAATGCTTAGAAATACATTTTCCCATTTCTCACCTACTAGGTCTACCAAGAATTTGAATTTGAAATGTCTAGCATTGTAGCCTACGTCAATAGCTATCTAACAAGTCTAGGGAATGCGATGACCGGAGCTCTGTAGAAAAAGATATGGCTATCGAAGTTCTTCGAGAACGGCATGTAAAACATGTGGCACACATGGATTGGCTGAAAGGATGAGCAACTTTGCAAATTTTTTTCATTTTTGCCATGTGTCACTTGTTGATTTTTTGTAAGGATTTAGCACCCTATTGGTGCACTTTTAACTGGTTATGTGTGGCACACTCAAGCATATAGGAATGACATGGCATGGAAAGGCATAGAGGAGGGTGCAAAGGAGGGTGTAAAGATATGTGTGCAGAAGAATGAGGTGTGGGAGGAAGACGGAAGGAAAATGTGTGCATGTACATGCACAAGGAAATGAGGAAAATTGGTGAGCAGAGAATGCATGGTCAAGGTGTAACTATTACAAAGTAATATGTGGGCACACGTGAGGTCTAGGGACTTGGTTGATTGAAGCAAGTGAGAGGCATGTGCGTAGGGTGAAAAAATGTTAGGAAGGAGGAGGACACGTAGGAGATGCACTTAAGGGAGGAGTGGAACAAAGAGGAAAATAAAAATGAAAGGGGAGAAGGGGAAGCACATGGGGAAATGCAACCAAGGGAATGTGTCAAGCAAATCTTGAGTCACGTAACCTTGCAATGAAGATCTCAGAGCTAGAAGATGTATATAAGTTGTCCAAATAACTAGGAGAGTTATTTAGATAACAATTTTTGTGACTTTTGGGGCCATCTTCCTACTAGATGAAGGAGATCAGTAGCTAGAGCATCCATTGGGCATGGAGTCTAATATCATTAATCATTTGAAGAACTTCCCCTAAAGTCACTTGAAGGATCATTTCTTGACTCTATTCTAAATCCTATAAGCTACTGAAGGAAAGCTTGTCAGCATCCTAGAAGCAAAAAAGAGTGCACGCATGTGGAAAGCACGTGAGAGGAAAGAACTATGTACAAAAAAAATGTGTGTGCAACACACTTAGAGGAATTGAAACTACTCTAATATATACAAAATGATGCAAAAATTTAATGGAATGGTTTGAGATGGATCCCATTTATTGGGATTTGTAGTGCACCTCCATCAAGATGAGTTAACTCAAAAGAGTTATCCTCTTTACATGAATTGATGATGTATGGGCCACTCCAAAGTGCATCAAAATTTGAATGGCGACATTGGTTTAGCTTTTTCAACATCCCATTTCAAAACAAGTCCCTAAATTTGAAAGCTTGAGGCCTAGCCTTTTGTCAAACCATTTCTTTGTTGCTTGTTGGTGTTGTTCTAGCTTGATCATGAAAGAGTTCTTAACTCTTCAAATTAACTAGCTCTGCCATTCGATTTCTCTCTGTGTGCCTTCAAATTCTAGATATTGGGCAAGTGCTAATGAGTTCAATTCTAGCATCAAAGGAAGGGTAGCCTCTTTTTCATAGACAAGCTTGTAAGGAAAAGTTCATATTGCTTTTTTATTGTGATTCTATCTTCCCAGCAGTGCAATATGGACCTTGGTATACCATTGTCTTTGGCTGATGTTCATTGTATGCTTCATGATCCTAATCAGGTTCTTATTTGTTGACTCTACCAAACCATTTCCTTGGGGGTAATAGTTGGAATAATTTTTAAGATAAATTCCCAAATTTAGAGCCCAATCAGTGATTTTGTACCAAGGAAGGCTTTTGCATTATCATAGATAATGGTTTGAGGAATTCCAAACCTTGTGACTATACCCTTGAGAAAGTCAAGGATGATTGACTCAGTTGATTCTTTGAGCGTGACAACTTTTGTCCATCTGGTGAAGTAGTTTGTAGCTATCAACACCCACTTGTGTCTAGTGCTTGAAGGTAGATTGATCATGCCTATGAATTCAAGACCCCATTGTGCAAAAGGTTGATCTACTTGGATTGGTGGAGGGGAAGCATTGCCAATATTTTCTTTCCTTCAAAGAAAACACATTCCTTGCATTTTTGACCCACTTGTGTGCATGTGCAAACATAGTAGGCCAAAAGATTCCTGCCATTATGATCTTTATTGCTGTAGTTTTGGTAGAAAAGCATCCACCAAAGAATCCATCATGAAATTCTGCTCACACTTTTTTAGTCTACATGCCATTGATACATCTTAACAACATGCCATCAAGATTCTTTTTGAAGAGAATTCCATCAATCAAAACATAAGGGATAGATTGTAACCTTAGATGTCTTCTCTTTTTTGTTTAAACCGGGAGGGTATGCACCCTTGGAAAGGAATGTGATCATGTCCTTCATCCAGTCATGCATGCCAAGATCTATATTTTTCTCAAGTTTTTGTGTGTGAGATACCTTCATCCAGAAATAATGAAGTCTTAGGTTCATTCTGCATCATCTCAACAATCTCCTTGTAGAGTGCACTACCTCTTACTAGTTTTGTGGCTTTGATAGTCACATCATATTCCATGATTTTGGTCACCCATCAGTGCTCTCTTTTCACTGATCTCTGCTCCCATGATGAAGTCTCTGATAGAAGAGTGGGAGACTAACACCTTAATATGATTTGTGGTGAGCATAATTTTGAATTTATTAAGCACATGCATGATGGCGAAGACCTACTTCTCCATGTGACTGTATTTTAATTCATAATCCTTTAGCTTGAAGAAAGCCACTGGTTATTCCATCCCTTGTTCATTTTCTTGTGTTAGGACAACAACAACACTCACATCAATGCCATAAGCATAAAAGATGAAATCCTTGGAATAATCGGGTTGATGAGTGTTGGCGTGCAAGCAATTTCTTGCTTGATTTTGTTGAAGATTTCTCTTCCTTCTATTGTCCATATAAAGGCTATGTCCTTCTTGAGCATCTAGGGTGATGGGTTGAATCAATCCTGTAAAGTTAGGGATAAAATGCCTAACAAAATTGATCTTACCAAGGAAGGATTGTAAGGACTTTCTTGTGCCGGTAGGGAAAGAGATAGGATGGCTGAAACATGCACTCAGGATAAATTGTGATGCCATCCTTTGAAACCACATGGCCCAAAATATTTCCCTATGCCACAAAAAAATTACACTTCTTGGGGTTAAGAGACACCCCATACTTTCTGCATCTCTCAAATACTTTCTCTAGGTGTGCACCATATGATCCATGCTCTGCTTTGAGAAGATTGTTATGTCATCAAGGTAAACCAAGATGAAATCATTGATGTAGCCTTTGAAGGAAATATCCATGGCACATTTGAAATGTAGTGCCTACATTTGACAAACCAAAGGGACATATTTTGATATGCATATGTTCCCCACTTGGTTGTAAATGTCATTTTGAATTGATCCTCTTCCTTTGACCAGGATCTGATTGAAACTTGAATACCCATCTAACATTGAGAATATTTTCACACCAGCCACAGTAGTCTATAGAATCTACTCCATTGAAGGAAAAGGATAATGATCCTTTAGAGATGCCTTATTCAAATATCTCAAATCAACACAGAATCTGATTTCACCATTCTTCTTATGTGCTCGAACTAGATTTGTGACCTAAAGTAGAGTACTTGATGGGAAAAATAATTTTTTCCCTAATGAGTTTGGATAACTCCTTTCTCATGAGGGGATCTATCTTTGGATTGACTAGTCACTGCTTCTTTATCTGGCGAGTTTGATACTAGGATCAAGGTCAATGGAGTGTTGAGCAACACTTGGATCAAAACCTTTGAGGTCTTCATACTCCCATGAGAAGATATCATTGTATTTTGATCAGAGAGAGATGAAGGCTTACTTTTCTTCGTGTTCACAATATTTACTGAGCAAGTAAATCTTTCCTACGTGCAATAGTGCATGGGGAATAGTCTTATTATGTAGTGCACATATATATTTTCTTCACCCTTGAACTCATCATTAGGGCTAAAATTTTCTCTAAGGTGACCAACCCTTTAGGAAACTTATTTGACTTCAATTGAATCACTTGGTCACCATAACTATCATGCAAGTCAGCTTGCATGCTTGATGAGAACTCATCTTCATTTTGGATGAACAAGATAATTTATGCATCATTTTAAACACTTTGAAAGTTGGTATTGTTTATCGGAATGGATGGTCTGATCACCATATTAATGTGTTGAGTGTTTCCTTTGAAAAATTCCTTAGTATGAGAGAACTACAAACCAAACGTGTCATTTGATCAGCTTCCTTGTTCATTTTTCATGGCACCACATGTAGATTTAGAGCATCAAAGCTCTCAAAGAGGTCCCAAACTTTGTACTTATAAGATTTGAGGAGCTTATTCTTTTCCTGGAATTTTTGGTAACCTGATGGATAACCAATTCTGTGTCCCCAAAGATCTACAATGCCTTAATCCCTTTCTTTTCAGAAATAAGAAGGCCATGCACTAATGCTTCATATTCTGCCACATTGTTAGAACATGTAAACTGCAACCTATGCGTGAAGAATAATTTCTCATCCTTGGGAGAAATGAGAACAACTTTTGCTCCCGTGTCATTTCTACTTTTGGAACCATCAAAGTATAACTTCCATAGGCCAAGTTCAACTTGGTCTTTCTTGAGCGCATGTGGAAACACAACTTCTTCTTCAAGAATGTAGTAAGTACCAAGCCCAGTTTCATAGGATTCTAGTTCTTCAAGCATATGGGTCAAATTTATGGTGCCTCTCTACCCATTCATCAAGTACTAGATCATGAATAGAAGGTGGAAGAGGATGTTCTTTAGGAACTAAAGCTTTCTTCTTGGATTAAAAACATTGGCTTGGAGAGGGGATGACATATGAATCTACATGATAGTAAAATATTGGCTCAACTTGTATGCTAAACCGGGTACCATACATTGTCTTGAGTAACATATGAGACCAATCAAAAGACAAGTAACCACCCACTTTTCCATAGTAAATTCTCTTGATAGACATAAGGAAAACAAAGGAGGTAAGTTAATGATTGACATATCTTGAGTAATTATTAAACTTGGACATGCATGAAGGGTCAACTCAAGATCCTTGATGATTCCTAAGGTAGTAATAGTTGAACCATCAAGTTGTAGGACTCCTTTTTAGGGGGCTATACTTGAGACCTAAGACATCAGCTATCTTCTTAGGCATGACAAAATTCATAGTGCTGAGTCTATCATGAAATTATGCACTAGGTGTTTTCCTATGATCAAAGACATATAAAAGGGCGGGGTTTTAACAAATTTACTCACTTACTTCTCCTCTTCTTAGCAGATCTTGATAGTAGCGTGTGGATTTTAAATAGTTGGATCAGCACATGGGATTTGTGCTAGAGCTTCATGCAATAGGTCGCATTGAGATGGAATGGTCAAGGCATCCCACATTATGACATTTATATTTTTCTTCTTCATCTAGTCCACAATGCTGAATGGAATACCCCTAACTTGTGAATTTGGGGCATAACAACATCCTTTCTTGACTATCTAGGCATGAAGGCAAGGGCCTTAGCCAAAGCTAAGGCTTGACCTACCAAAGAAGGGGTACACACCAATTCTAAGGGAGCTTTGTGTTGGGCCTCTTGTGGAGGTACTTGAGCACTTTTACTACTAGATGCCTTTTTCTTTGAATCTTTCTGATTTTGTGGTTTACTTGTGTTGTTGGGATCATGACTTGAGTGCCAAACTCAAGCATTATTTTCTTTTATCTTGTGTTGTCTACAACTTGGGTGTTTTCTTACTTGTGTCCTCTATTATTTGGTTGATTTAACAGAGGTCCTCATCACCAAAGAACATCCAAGTTTCCTCTAGAGGAGCTTCTGGCATTTCTTGGTTATCTTCTTCAGGAGCACTTGTTGAAGGCTCATAGGTTGAAGCATTTTGGATCATGTAGGCTTGGGAACACACAACATTGGCATAGTGATATTGACTATGAGGTATATTACAAGGGAAACACCACTCCGAATCCCATGCCAAATTTTTCTAAACTAGAACAAGTGCCTGACTTGTATTAGGTGTTGGAAGAGAGGGTGTGGGAGGAATTGTTAGTGCAAATCTAAAACACCCCCTAAATGACCTTCAGATCTAAAATCTAGAATTAGGTCATTTATTTTGATTGCACAACATTGAGTTTTCTCTAAGGTGTGGGACCTTGCAAGGTGAGAAAACTCTCTAGACAAAGATGGTTTTTACTCTCTCTGTTGGTGTATGCTTGAATTTGTAGAGGTTAAATACTAATTCATACTTTAGATTCCAAGGAGATAGAGTTAAAAGATCTGAAAAAAGGGAAACAAAACTAAGCTAAAACAGTGATACACCAAAGGAGTGATAAAATTTCATTTTTCAAATAACACAGATCATAAAAATGTAATACAAAAATGCATAGATTCCAAGATATAATGAAGGATCAAAAGACAATAATAACACATGAAAGGATAGAATAATCATTCACAGGCATGTATTATCATTCCCAATTTTTAATACGATGCATTACTAAAAGTAAGGAGGTAAAAATATGTGTTACATACTTCTGTATGAGAGGTCTAAAACTCCGCGAATCCACTTGCTAAGGAGGAAATGGGAGCTTGTAAGAGAAAAATTTCCAAGAAAACAAAGGATCAAATCATTTCCATTTATAGCTAAAGCAAGGGGAGAGAAAATAAAGGAGTAAGCAAATCAGATCTTCTAATTCAACAATCCACCATTAATTACTTTCAAATTGGCCTACAAACCCATTGAATTGACTCCTCTACTTCTGTTTTTGCATGTTGGAGAAAAATGATGAATTTGGTGAAACATAGCTCTCAAAACAATCTGATCTTGGATTAATGGCATGAGAAGATGTTTTAGGGTTTTTCCCTCATCAAATCAAGTTGATTCTTCATCCTTAGCATGTGGGAGAAGGCAACCATGGTGGATTGAGAAAAAACCAACCCATTCGAAGCAATATAGTTTCATTAAAGGCATGAAAGATGTTTCTAGATTTTTCTTCCTCAAAACCTGAAAAAAATGATGTTTTTATGCCTAAAATGCATAGAGGAGATCAAGATCTTTCCAACGAGTCTAATTTTTCACAAATCTGATCTCTAGATCGAAAGATATGCTCATCTGAAGATTTAGGGAAAAATCAGGGCATAAATTTGGGCACAAATTTCAAGGCATGAATTAAGTCAAAAATGGTGGTAAATCAGATTTGAAAATGGGTCCATGAGGTCAAACTTTAATTTTTGCACTTTTGGAAAAATTTCCCAAAAATCTCCGCAGTGTCTGCCACTCCGAGACACGTGGCGCTTCCCAATTCACTGATGGGATTGCGGGCTCAAACTTCACCTTTTGCCCTTTGATTTCAAATTGGGAAAATTTCCCAAAAAATCCACACCCCACTCGCTGAGACATGTGTTTGCTTTTGGTTCGGTGCGGAGGTGCAGCCCAATTTTTCCCTTCTCCTTCATGGGCTCACGGGCCGATTTGGACTTTTGAGTTTTTAGCCAAAGAGGCTAAGTGTCAACAATTTCTCTACACCTTTTCCAACCTACTTCCTTTCCCTCCATGGGCCCATGGGCTGGCTTGTGACTTTTCACCTTTTATCCAAAGGGCTAAGTGTCAAGTTTTCTTCCACCACGCTAACCCACCTTCATCCTTGGGCAAAATTTGCATCCCACCTCTGCTGAGCCATAACTTTCAAAATATTTGGAGTTAGGAGGACTTATTACCTTTTTGGAAAGGGGAATAAAAATCCTATCTAATGAAGCCATCTCCAAAAAAATTTGAGTGCATTTAAGTTGCAAAAATCTGCCTACAGAAAAAGGAGGGAAGAATGAAGGCAAGTTAACCAAAACAAGCATGGGATTATTTTTGATAACAAGAACTTCTTGCAAGGGCATATGTACGGTCATTAGCATGTCATCTATCATTCTACTAGTTGGGTGTGTGTCTTTGGTTTCCATATTGATTTTGTCAAGGCTGATTACTTTGGCTATGCACTTGACTAGAACCACCTCTGTAGGCTTGCACCTGTTGTTTCTCTAATGATAAGAATTTATTTGACAACTTTCTAATCACATTCTTTAATTCTTCATCTTATTTCTGATATGTTGGAGAGTATGATGTTGATGCAACATGTTGCATACTTTTTTCGGGGAAATAATAGGGGATAAAGAAGGCTAGGATGCTTGCAAAATTTCTAGGAACAAGGGCATAAGAGGTCTAGGAGCTATCTTTACCACATGAATAAGACTATTTTCTACCCTTACTGCAATATTATAAGTAGATGATAAATTCCTACCTCTGATGGATTGAATCATGACTAAGATATGATGTTCAACACCTTTAGATAATATAGAAAATCATGTTGGGCTATAGGTCTTATCACAAGAGGGATTCTCGTCCCAAGTTTTTGAAATTTGATGTTAAAATAAATCATCTGCTCGTTGGGCACCCTCCCCGTTTTTGAATGGATCCACCAAAGACAAGTGATCTGACTTATCTTCCAAACAATTACAAAGAGCTATTCCTAACTCATCCCGGTGGAAATAGATCCAATTCTCAAGCCTTGGTATGATTAAAGGGCTTTTCCTTTGAAAGAGGTCGTAAGTATCCTGACTACTACATTGTCATGTGTGATCAAATAAAGTGAACATACATTTTATACATCTTGGATATTCTCTTGAGGGGTGATTTGATTCTCACTAGTAAAGTATGGAATACTTTTGAGCACACCATTTGGCATATCATGTTGCATAGAAAGAACTAGGGGACTTCCTCTAGTGAATTTATTAAAGTTCCTTAGTGGAGGAGGTGGCTAATGCACCATTGCAAGGCACTTTGGTTTCTACTATGACAAGGAGTTGAAAGGGCATGAAGCCCTGGAGATGGATATGCGCGCACGACCTTTCTAGAAAGAACTCTTATCAGGATAGTTGGAGGTACTCAAAATAATCTTCAGTTATTGCACTTCTCCTTATGTGCATTTTTCTCATGAAAGGCATTCTCATTGAAATAGAGATATGCGAGATGTTGGGAGTTGTCAAATGTGTTAAGATAAGCCTCCAAAGACTAGAAATACTAATCCCACACACCAGAACTTAGCAATATGAAATTTAAGCTTTCATTGTTGGTCCCATCGGGCATGCTAGAAACTATTGGTCATCAAACTTGCACCCGCATCTCAAATCTGGGAGAACCAAGTTGTTTGTGACAACAATGGAACCATCCCCAAGTTGTGGGACCTTGCACGCTTGGGATGTATCTTCAAAGAAGGTTGGTTCCTCTATCTAGTTATACTAATATTGTTACTCCTAGTGCTAAAAGGTAACTAAGCTAATAATTCCTAGGGACCGAGAGATAGAATAATATCATGAAAGGAAACTACACTAAAAGGTGATAACACCAAAAAAAGAGGGATGAACACTATTTGTTTTGAGTGAAAATGAATGGAAATGCATTAAAGAAGGCTTGACATGTGTAACAAAAAAAAATGCATTTACCATATTAGTTTCATGGAACACAACTAAATAAGGAGTTGCAAGGGACGTGAAATGGCACAACGGGAATGCAATGTAAAAAAAAGGAAATAAAAAGGAATGTAAACATGTTAGGATAGAGAATAGTCATAAAATGATGCTTCTATTACTTCTAGAAATGCATAGAGCTGTTACAATGGTGAAAGAGGATGATATACACATGCAAGAGCTAGATCTAGAGGTCTGCAACTCAAAATATAGAAAAGATGAAGTCCTTGGTAAAGTGCGTAAGGATCCAAAATGTCCAACATTAATAATGAGCCCAGATCTTACATTTATAGATGAATCCATGGAAGAAGAAGAGAAGGAGGGAAAATATTAATTTGAAATGCAACCACCAACAATAAGCCTTCAATTGCCACAAATCCGCTAGAAAATCATCAAATGCACTTCCCTAGGTTTTTTTGGTGTGTTTGAAGAAGGAAGGAGGTTGAGTCAAATTAAATCAGGTGGTTGAAGTAATTATATTTTCTCATTAATGCTTAGAAATAAAATTTTCCATTTCTCACCTACCATGTCCACTAAGAATTTAAATTTTAATATCTAGCATTGTAGCCTACGTCAGCATCTATTTGACAAGTCCAGACGCACACCAATCGGAGGTCTGTAGCAAAAGATACAACTGTCAGAATTTTTTCAGAGTCATCGGTGCATGCAAAACACATGGTGCACATGGATCAACTTAAAGAATGGCCAACTGTGTAAAAAAATTTCATTTCTGCCACATGTCTCTTATTTATTTTCTGCAAGGATTCGGTGCCTGTTAGCGCACTTTAAGCTGGTTATGTGTGGCACACTTAATCATGTAGGAATGTCATGGCATGGAAAGGAAAGGTGCAAAGGAGGGTCCAAAGATATGCATGCGGAAGAATGAGGTATGGGGGGAAGACATAAGGAAAACATGCATAATGTTCACAAGGAAATGAGGAAAACTAGTGAGAAGAGAATGCATGGTCATGGTGTAACTATTAAAAAGTAATATGTGGGGTGCGTGCGAGGCATGTACACGTAGGGTGAAAAGCTGCTAGGTAGAATGCGGACACGTAGGAGATGCACGTAAGGGAGGAGTGGAACAAAGAAGACAAGAAAAATGAAAGGGGAGAAGGGGAAGCGAGTGGGCAAATACAACCAAGGGAATGTTCCGAGCGAATCTTGAGTGCATGCAACCTTGCAATGAAGATCTCGAGCCATAAGATCTATATAAGTTTTTCAAATAATCGGGAGAGTTATTTGGATAACATGTTCATTTCTTGAGATACCCTCGAGAATGTTTTATTCACAAGGTTTTTGCCCATTATATAACTTATATATTCTTATTGTATCTTCATGTTAATTTATTGAGTGTCCATATATATATATATATATATTTCAATATGTCTTAGCTTTAGGACCATTAACCACTTTCATGATTTGGCATAAACCTATACCATTTATCCTTAATTATGGTTGCATTGAATTTATTCTTTTGGAAGAGCAGATCTTAATCCTTCATTGATGTCAAATTGTTAAATACTTGAAATGAGTACAACTTGCAGGTTCTCAACAACAGGTTCATTATTTTATTTTAACATTATAACTATGAATTCAAAATAAATTGTTATGTAGGGATTTCATCTCCATTATAGTTTTTTTCTATCCATATCCCATAATCTATGGATCATTTAGGTAATCAAGTTTAATCCATAAATTAGATTATTCTCATTCCATCATGGCGGTTGAAGTAAAACTTCAACATAATGTTCATCCTATCACATTTACAATGATGAGAATACCAAAGGGATTAACACTTTATCTTATCATTCATGGTTTACAGTATGCTTAGGTGCATAAGAACATTCTTGTTCTAATTATAATAACTCTAGTAATTACCAATATTACGTTGAATCTTTCCCCATTTTTCTGAATTAGATTTGTTTATGTACATTCCATGTTAGTCCTTTAAAAGGATGAATTACTCCCCAAGAGGAAAAAATTCAAGTTTCAAATACTCTTCTCAAAACTTCATACTTAATCTTATGACTCGAGGTTATATTTTCTTATTTTCCCTTTTGAGGTAGATACTTTCTTGGTGAATACACCTTTATGTAAGTTTATTGTTACCTACTTAAGATATATCATTTTTATCTAGTATGTATTATACCATTAAAATGAATTAGGATATTTACAACCTATTGCTTCAAATCTCATTTAGTGTTTAAAAAGTTATCCCTTTAATAACGTATATCCCCAACACTAAATCATAATGTTTCATATTAAGTTATCATTGATTCACCGAATTATAGCAATCCTTATAATCATTTAATGGTTCTATATTCATAATAGATCACAAAAATATAGCAATATCCATAATAATAATACTACAACATAGTTTAAAGTGTTACAGAGACTCGAGAAAGATAACAATAGAATTTCAAGAATAAGTAACAATGATCTATCGATCGAAATATAAAATTCATAACCATGTTACAATATATTACATATTTTCTTAGTAGGTTTTCACAAGTAAGCCCTTGCACGTCAAATTCAAATGAATTCTTAATCATAAATAATAATATCTCATTTCAACAAATTATACTATGCAATCTTTATTCTCTTAAAGTAAGCATGCAACTCAAATCGAGATAACCATTTTGTCTCTTTATTTCCTACTTGCTAACTTTTTTGTTTTTCCTACAATTATTAGAAAAGATTAGTTTGGCTGAATGGCAAGAAAATTCCAATATCCTGCTTATCAATTTATTTCATAAGATAATAGAATGAACAAATAACTTAGTATTCCAATTCAAAATAACAACATAAGCATGAAGTAAATCTAACATCACGTTTAATATCTTAATTTGCATTCATTAAGCACTACACATGTTTACCTTCTTTGGTATACCTCATTGGCAAAGTCACATTAACAGTTCACATAAACAAGTTAAGGTAAGATGAGATAAATATATTAATTTCCAACAAACGACAATCAAATGACCAACACAACAAATTATGATAAAAGCAACCGATACCCATAGAGGTTAGATATCAATATCAAAATCATATAAAACATGGTATGAAATTATATCATCCCATTCTTAACTAGAAGCTATTGTTGTTGCTCTTTGCTGCTCTAGAAATTCAAAAAAATATTAACCTTGGACACACAAAGTAATCCATTCAACGAAAATGATCACAATCAGCTTCAATAGTGCTAAAATAAGCTGTCAATTAATCCCATACTTTAATAACCATAGTCTTATTATTCTAGTCCCATGAATTTTATAGGTCACAACTTCATAAAACAATATATCTTATATTAATCCATTAATACCTTAATATGGCATAAGCCTTATATATCTCTAAGTTATATACTATAATAACTTATACAAATTAAGGAAAAATATACTTCATAACCCAACATACAAACTTGTATAATCTTTAATAAAACACATCTCATTAAGTTACTTCCTATTACATTCAGTCGTAATAAGAACCACATTCAAGCACGACCACAAACCAAAACTTGATCACACTTATATATGTATAAGTCTAAAATTCCTTAGCTTGTCATAGTGACTAGTATGTACTACTCCTCCATAATGGGATATAATACACTTAATTATATCATCCAACATAGAATCATATTATATCTAAACAGTCACCACATGCTACAAGTTATGAGATCATTAATAAAATTGAATGATAGCAAAAAATACTAATTTTTAGTTCCACCGTCGCACCTTTTAAATGGATCAAAAAATATTAAATGACATCTCAAATCTGCCAACCAGGAAAGACTCCTTAGTTTAGGATAATAATTTTCAATCTTTCTTATAAACAAGACACAATTGATTATTTTTTTCCAGTTGTTATCCATCAAGGCCTAAGCTCTAAATGATTTTTCACAAGTTTAAAAATTGGTATAAATATATATATATATATATATATATATATATATATATATATATAATTTGAATAGAAATAACTTCCTAAAAGTGGAAGAAATGGTTTTCCATACCCAACATAAGATGAGATAGGCTCATTCCTTCTAAAACCTAATCCCTAAATGAATTTGTTATTATACGGTATCAATCCAAACTGGTGTAGAAAGAAAACTCATGAAAATAAGAAGATGATGACATTTATTTTTATTTGAATGAGCCTAAGGCTTGACATAATCAACATCTTATTACAATGAACCAAAGGCACTTACCTTATTCCAAGGTAAAAGAATGTTCAGGTTGAGCTTACAGTCTACACAAGACTGAATGGTGATGAAAGAAGATACAATATGCCACTTAGTAAATTATCATTGTTTAACTCCTACAAAACTAGTTGTAACCCCAAGCTACTGATTAAAAAATTCCTTAAGAGTTATAGGGATCAACACATCAACCACGGATAACACGAACTGTTATCTATTCACAAAATCACTATTCAA
Organism: Taxus wallichiana var. yunnanensis; assembly: GCA_018340775.1. Taxonomy (NCBI): domain Eukaryota; kingdom Viridiplantae; phylum Streptophyta; class Pinopsida; order Cupressales; family Taxaceae; genus Taxus; species Taxus wallichiana. The sequence continues at coordinate 401,618,724 of CM031235.1, forward strand.
GCTGAGAAAAGAAGGAAATGTTTATAACCAAGTTCAATTTACGAAGGGTGAGTGATAGAAAATATTACTCGTAGAGCCATTAAAGGAAAACAATTCAGTTGAGTAAAAAACAAAAACCCTAATCCATAATGGCTAATCCTACATTCACTATAATTTGAATCGATTTGAAAATAACAGTCTATTAAATACCTTTTATTCAATTCAATAACAATGAATAATACCACCAACAAGGTTGAGAAGGTAAGAGTCCATGATCAATAATTATCCTTTCCATAGTAAAAAAATACTTCCAATTCCTAGTTGATATTGTTTAGAATGCAAACTCAATAATCATACGAAGGAATAAGTAATGAGACCAATTTATATTCTAAAAATACCCACAACCAAGTTTAATATTTCTCGATATCATAAACTCTAACTCGACATATACCTAAATGCACTATCATTTTTGTAGTTAACACCCACAAACCAGAAGTGAAAAAGAATAACACATCCATATCGGGAAAAAATTTCATGCCAAATCCAGATGATCAAGTTTTGATTAAATATTAGAAATCCTAGGATACCCAAATCAACTTGCATAGTTATTATAATAATTTTCCCAAACCCACAACTATCTAGGTTAACCAAAATCAATATAAAGCAAACAATATTGCAGAGGCTCTAAACCTCTTCCTGGAATATCATTTAAACCCATATTTTATAAATACATTTAGAGAAGTATTAGAGATAAATAATAACAAATGCCCACGATTTCCAGCCATAATTTTATCATTTCTTTTGCAGAAATCAAGATTATAAAAAAACAAGCTCATGATTTCACATGATCACAAATTTCTCAACCCAAGAATGATTGCAAATATGTATTCAATCTAATACTAGATGAAATAAAATGATAGGGAGATAAAGAATAGTTCTTTCCTAGAAAAGGGCAGACTAGATTCTTTTCTTCAAAATTTTTGCAGCCATAAGTTGAATACCAATTTCAAACCGAGAACTTTGATTCCACCTTCACATCCCTTTGATTTAATGAAATTATTTTATAAATTAATTGATTTAGAGCTATCACAAGTAATAAAACTTTTGTAAGTAAACTTTTCCACGCTCCAGTTTTCATTGACAAACTATCACAAGAGACCCTAATGCTAGTAGATACTCGACTAAGATTCACTTAGTTTGAGGTAATTAATTTTCATTAATAACTGAAATGTCATGTAAGTGGTTGTGAGCCTATTCTTCCGCCCTTCCCTTCTGTAAAATCTTGAAGCAAAAATTATATAGTTTAATTTACATGGATTTTCAGCCTTAATCATTCTTTAAAAAAAATTAACTAACGCATGGGGTTGACCAAGGTTTAGAACCATTATAGAATCTAACTAACATGCATAGGTTTGGGTTTAACCCCAAAACCTTTATAATAAACAAATAATGATAACATTCATGTATCACTATACTCGCATAGTGTTGCATATAAAACATGAAATCAACCATAATAATTCCATAGTCTAAAATAAGCATTATGACCCAAGGTTCATAAGTTGGAGTCCACTAATCATAGTGGTTGATCATTAATATGATCGTTAGATAAATCCTTAAACTAGGTTCCCATGTTTAAAACATATTACCTTCAAGGAATGGAACAATGATATTTACTATATCACAAATATATAATAGCCGAAGAACATTTTAACCTAGCCCACTATGATATCATGGCCCAATGTCTCTGATGTGACACATTACGTCAATCGTTCTTTCGAAATAAAATTGTTAGGATCATATCAACTTAAGCTTTCCTTTGGCTTTCATGCCACTTCCATTCTAAACATTAAGTCATGTCGTCGATGGCTTATTACAATTTCAATCATAATCAAATGCACATGTTTTCGATAAGCAAGATCATCTACTTTCGTTCAAAATAACCATATTATTTCCACTTTGTAATTGTTTTCCAACCATTACTAAAGTCATTTATTAATATTTTTGTTTGTTGCGGGATCGGTTGAAGACAGCGATCCCTGTTATAGTCTAGGCCGAACTTGCGGGGTGTAACATTTACCTTCTAATGATATCGTTAAAGATATTTAAATGACACGAGTGCAACCTATTTTGTAAGATAATTATTTATGAAACATTTGAGTTTTAAACCTTTTTCTCTTCACAAATAGATGTGCTACCTTGGCATGAAGTTCCCTTTATTGTGTAAAAGTTGTGAGATAATCATAATTTTCTTCTCTAGTTTTTCCTATTGGTATGGTGTAGACCCCTTTTGGGTGTTAATGGAAATTAGTCAAACATGGACCTCTCATGAGAATTAGGGTGAATTACATGTTAATATATTTTTCCAATGATAAGGGTAGTGGCTAGAAGGTAATAGGGTGTATAAAATTGTAATTGAATGTCTCCTTATAACATGCATCTAATACTTAAATTTCCCAGGAATAATATAAACTTTGTTAAGTGTGAAATCATACTCCTTAGAATCTTGATGTCTAAGTGAAGGAAAAGTATTATATGAACCTTATTTGTTCTAAAAGGAATTCAATATGAAGTCAATGTAATGATGTAAGGGTTATAAGAACATGAGTAAATGAGAGGAGATTTTGGAATGGTTGTTAAATGTCACATACACCTTGAATGATGCCAACATGACTAAAATGACTAAGATAACTATTATAACAAATAAAAATAAAATAGTGCCTCATTAGTGATCATTCAACCTATTAAATGGGAAACTTGCAATACTTAAGGGATGAACATATTCACTATACCCCTCATCCTGACTTAAATAACAATGTTAAATGATTAAATTTATAAAAAGGGGAATTTGAGGGTTGTCTCGATTGGCTCGATGCAAACCCTATTCTACATATCATGAATGATGAAAACTAAGTATTTAAGTTAAGTAGTTAGAATACATAATTAATTGTAATAACTTAAAAACAAAAGGTGTGTAACCTTAGTGTTTAAATACTACTATGTAAAGAGAACATAATATCTCCACTCTTGGCCTAATATACTTAATTTTATTTCATGAAAACCTTCCTTGTTGCAATGAAGGTAAATATCAACATGAAGTAAAAATTATCCTTAGTAATGAATCCTTCTAAAATTACTAGTAGCCTCATATGTGTATAAATTTTACTATCAACAATTAGGCTATATAATTCAATTACAATAAAAGAAACGAGAAAAATCAAATGGAACCATTATAAGTAAAATGTTAAACAAAATAAAGAAAATGCAGTCTAGTTTAAAGAAGAATGGAGGATTTCATATTAAGTTTTTTTTGAATATGTAAGGTCAATAATGAAATATGAATGTAATAAAAATGTAAACCGTGAAAGTGTTTTGTTGTGGATAGTGCCTATACATGAGTTTATATTGTAGTTGAATCATTAGTACTTTATGTGCATCATGTGATTTCATGTTATATATGGGTTCAAGTTTGTGTAAATTGCATATGTGATGTTGAATTAACCTAAGTGATCCCATGTGGTGTCGTGTATCAATTAATGTAAGTCCAAAAAAATTATTCCAATATTTTTTGGTTGTATGTGTGTATAATATGTGGGTGTGAAATTTGGTATTAGAGTGGAGGTTCATGCTCTCAAACCTATAAGATGATTGGTGTTGTGATGATTATGCTTGATAGTGGAGGAGATGGAAGAGTAATTTGATACTATGTTGTTGTAGACACTAAATAACGCACTTTGGGTATCTATCTAGTTTTGATCACATATCACTATTCATATGATTCCTATGTGAGAAAAATTACTAATTGATCATAGTATTTGACCACCTTTTCTTCCTTTCTAATCCTACTTTGGCATTGCACTCCTTCTTTCCCAGTTTGCATTTTTATAATTTGGTATTTCTCATTCTGGAAACTAGTTCCCAGCCAAGACGTCAATGCCAGGTTCCCCCATACCCTATGGGCACCCCTGACCTCTTTATGCTTTTTTCACATCTTTTGGGTCCTTTTTATCAATTTAGACATCTTACTTTTTATTTGTTAGCATTTTATAGGTTAATTATCAAATTTAAACAAGGGAATCATATAAATACAAATCTATGTGATCATAATAAGGGACCAAGAACTAAGCATTAGATATCACCACCTAAGGTTGCATTCAAAGGCCATTACAAGAGCATTCAAGAATTCATCTAGCATCCACACACAAGGGAAAGGGACTGTTACTTTTGCATACATGCATAGTAGGGGAAGTTCATTATTTCATGCACACATCTATTTACATCTTTTACATCTAGCTATTTTCTTGCTATCAAGTGCGACATGCACAAGAGCCTCCTAAGGCATGAATTCCATAAACGCACATAGAACTACATGGGGTTTTCAATATAGTGCAATGCTCGGTTGTAAGATCACTTTGTGATAGATGAGGGCGATCGACCTCCCATTTTCATCTTTCATTTTAGGATTTTATGTGTTTTGGGAGTTTTGCAGATGCTTCTTTTTATTGCAGTTTCAGGTGAACCTAAACAAAGTACACCGAAGTATAGGTGATCAAAGGTGAGAAAAAGTGAACACCTCATGACTCATTGAAATAGGGTTTCATACTATCGAGAAATCATAGGCTCCCAGAATAGGTCCCTCACCTAGTCCAGCGCCCAATCCATCATATACCGACACCTCTACATTTTTCTAGGATTTTTTGTGATAATCTGCACTTTGTATTTTTTTGGTCTTCAATTCGTGCACCTTCGGGATCACTGCGAATTAGCATATACCGACACCTCTACATTTTTCTAGGATTTTTGTGATAATCTGCACTTTGTATTTTTTTGGTCTTCAATTCGTGCACCTTCGGGATCACTGCGAATTAGCTAATTCTTTGGTTTATCTATCTTGCACCTAGGGTTTTAAATCTTAATTTATTATTTTCTTGGGTCAGATATGCATTTAATTATTTATATCTAGTGTTGTTACATAATATATATTTAGGAATTTATTTATTCAATATGTTCTTAACCAATTATGATGTGACAAGTGTTGTACTTGTGATTGTATGAATGCACTTGTTGTGCATACCACTTAGTGTGGACTCTTTATGATGTTGATGTGTTTCATGATGAGAGTATTCACTCTCTCTTTGCAAATTCAATGATAATTTCATGTGTGATGTGCCACCTTGTTGTGTGAAATAAATGTTATTATGGACTATGAAAGTGTTGTAGTGCTTCATTATTCTATGATATTGTATGTGTGCTAATGTGTTGTATAAAAAAATTACTTCATAGTGAATTATATCATATTGTGATGTTACCACTGTGTTTTGATGTATCATCTTGTTTCACCATGTTGTATTGAAATTGATTGTATGTTGTGATTTTAGAAACTATGTTCATCATACATATGTTTCATGTGTTATGTGATGGATTTATGTCATGAATTAGGGGCATATGGTGATATTATGACCCCTATTATATTTTACTTGCACTTTTGGGTACATTATGTGTATCTCGTGACAGGTTATGAGATATGGAAATGATGTTGTGTTATACCCGTAAATATATCATGTGTAAGACACTATGGTTATTGTGAGTAAATCATCATTTTGTTAGTAATGTAGTTGTGTTATGGTGTGTACCCTATAGTCACCAACCCTAAGAGAAGAAATAAATTGAAACTATATGTGTGGAGAGAGAAGACATGTGTTTAAGTACCCATAACCTTGAGCCGAGTATGAGTTTGTAAGTGGAGTCTTATGTAGACCGAAAAACCCACTTCTATCTGTTTGGTATACTTTGAGATTTCTCAGTATATTGTGGAATGTGCACCACCTGAGGCTCAACTTCTCTCTCCTATATGGGTTGTCCATTAAACAATCTGCATGATATTGACTTTGTTGATCCTTGTGGGATTTTGGAGGGATGATTCAAGATAAAGATTATGATAGTTATATTATTTGATGGGTTATTATCTTACTTTCCAAGTCACACTCGATCTCGGACGTATTTTGATTCCCTTATGAGGATGCCAAGATTTAAACTCGATGCCAAGCAAGATCTGATGTACTTGTGATGTAGCATATGTTGTTATATATTTTACGAGTGAAGGCTCGATATCCAAGTTCTAATAACTTGATGAGTAACCCTTGGGTGGCCATATAAGGTCACATAGTGATCATGATGTGATATTTCTCTATACATGTTTTATTCATAGATTTGACTTTTCTTTTATCTTCATTTTTAGAACTAGAAAATTATTCTATTTAACTTTTGATTAAGTTAATATTTACAATTTTGGGCATTTAAATTGATTTTTACACTAACATAATGATTTTCACACTAAATGCAAAGCTAATTTTACATTTATTTTTCTTAAATTGAAAGTTGAATTTGATTTAAAACTCTTCCTCAAGTTACAAATTTATCTTCTTGCTTAGCCCAAATCGATTGAAATTGATGCCACTTGGAAAATTTTCTTTTTGTTTTGGCATCTTTGGTTCTAATGTTGTTATGTGTTATAATAAGGACATGGGTTCACCATGGATTGGTGGTACATATGGTCCCATTTAGTTTTATGGGGTATGCCCTTAGGAGTTGTTATCACCAAATAATAACACCTTTTCATTTTTCATGAATTGATTAAATTAAAATTTGAATATTCTATTGTGATCTAGATGTTATAGGAGTAACAAATAATTAAATAAATGAAACAATAAGATATTAAAATAATACCCAAGAAATCTAAGAAATTAAATATAGAAACCCTAGTTGTAAAGAGGGTTAGGAGAGCCTTAGCTGATTTGAAGATGTCACAGAATGTTTCATAGTGGAGGACTGATTGAATAGGAGGAGAAAATTGTCACAAAAGGGCTTAGAATACTATAGATCTATCATATTTAGCTATACTTTGGGGTTCCTAGAGGGATAGGTTCAACCGTGGGTACCTTGGTCCGAATTATGGGTGCCCTAGTTTGCACAAATGGTCGAAAACCTAAATTTTCGGGGTCATAAGATGTTTGCACCCCTTTGTTTTTATCACATGTATGTTGTTGCAGTTCACCGAGATGTCACCATAAACACGAAATAGAAGAACCACCTATAAAACACCAAACCGAGCATCAAAATCCTAAAAAAATAAAGATACATATGAAGGGGTCGACTATTCCTAACTACCAAATTGATGGACTTATCATGAGAATTACACTACATCTCGGACCCAATGTAGTTCTAGGTGGGTGTATGTGTGTGTGCAATTGTGACCTAGGTACTCTTTTGTGTGTCACACTTTGTGAGTAGCGAGCAATAACTAGATATAGAATTTGATTTTAATGTGTGCATAATATAGAATATAACTTCACTCTTATAAAGTGTGATGCGAGAAAACCATCCTTTATCCCTTTTGATGGAGTTATATGGATGTAAATGGAGTTATAGATGCCTTGGATGGATGAAATCTTAAGTGGTGGTATTAATTTTTAGTGCTTGGTCCCTCATTATGGTCACATAACTCTATATTTATATGGTTGTCTTTTTTTAATTTCAGTAACTAACCCCAAAAATTCTTACCACCAAAAATATAAGAATTTCAAATGGCTAGAAAGTGCCCAAAAAGTGAGAGGTAAGTGCAAAGAGGATCGGGACTCTTAGAGGGGACTAAGGTTCTGTTATCCAAAATGTGCCCACTCATTTTTTTGTGGCTAACTCCTTGTGTTCTTGCCTCTCTTGTGCCTCAGTCCACATTTTTTGATTTTAAGGCACTCAAGGCTTTCTGGAAATGGCACCATCAGATAGAGCTCTCTCTCAGCTTTCTAGAAAGGTAAATTTTGCCTCCTAACTCCTTATATTTTTCAAGTTATGGCTCGGTGGAGTTTTTGTGGAAAATTTTCCCATTTGAGGCCCACAGCCAATAGGAAGTTGCCACGTGGCAGAGGAGTTCGGGGGTCGGAGGCAAATTTGAATTTTTCCAAGTATTTTGGTCGAAGGTTCAAATGGAAATTTTTTCCCATGGGGCCCGTGGACCAATCAGGTTGTGACACGTGTCACAAGGGGGGGTGGAATGAAAAAATTGCTAAGTATTTGCCAAATTTTCCAAAGTGGAAGAATGGAATGGAGAGCCCGCAACGAGTAAAATTAGGACACGTGTCCTAAGGGGAAGGTAGATTCAGAGCTCGGGGCAGTTTTTGAAAATTTTGCAAAAGTTTTTGGCCAAAACTAAAAAGTGAAAGAAGGGCCCGCGCCCCCTGTCAGCCATTCAAAAGCCAACACGTGTCCCGGCCGGGCGGGGCATGGGGGAAAAATGAAAATTTTTCCAAAGTCTAAAAATGTCAAAATTTCAAAGGAAAACCCGCGGGAGGTGAAGGAGAGAGAATTCCGAATGAATCGAGACCTTGCCACGTGGCATCCGACCAACGGAGCGTAGGGAATTTTGAAATTTTTTCCAAAGACAAAAAAGAGGTAAAATTTGAAAAAAATTCCCGCCAATCCGTTTTTGGGCCGTTTTTGCCCTAAATCTTCAAACAATCATATCTTTTGATCCAGAGCTTGGATTTTCACGTTATTTATATCATTGGAAAGCTGTTAAAATTATCTACATGATTCCATGGTCAATTTCTAATTTTGGTTTAGTTTGGAGAGAGAAAATTCAAAAACAGTTCTGGTACGTGTCCATGGCCAGAAATGACATTTCAACAACCAAATTTAATACAAAATGGGTCGCATTCTTCTCCAGCATGGTCAAAAATGATAGGGTATGGGTTTGTAAGGTCCTCCATGCTGTTTTAATGCATTTTCCATCAATGAGGAATGGGCTCCCACGTTTTTATGTTTTCTCTCTCCTGGGCTCGACCCATGCATTGTAAAAGCCAGATTTGGCTCATTTCTTGAGGGTTGAACACTTTTTGGCATTGAAAACTTCTTCTTTCACCTCCAAAGAAGTGATAGTTGTAAGAATCAGACCTTTTCACAGTTTGTAACAGGTTTATACCTCTTTGATGGTGGAATGCAAGAGATTTTTTCATGAAATTGACAGTGTAAACTCTGTGAATGCTTTCAGTCCTCTGTTTGTATTGTTTTACTTCATTTCAAGACCTCTAATTACATCTATCAGCTTGTGTATGTTTTCCCTTGTTGCATTTCATGAATTTGTGTCTATTTATATGGCAAGAAATGTTTCACCACTCCTTTTGGTGCATCACCATCTTTAGTTTAGTTTCATTTTTGCATTTTTATCCCTGTCTCCTTGCAATCTAGGGTAGAATTAGGATTAGAACCTCTGTAGTTGTGCAAAATATAGATATAAATCAGAGGAGTTTGAGGAACCAGCCTCTAATCTAGAGATTCCTCTCTCATTTTCACAAGTCCCACACTTGGAGAGAGGTTTCCATGTTGTGCAATCACACTGGATGCTCTAGAATCAACTTAGAAACCTGATTTGCATCCAGGGGTGCTGCTGATTTGCAACAATAGTTCCCGGGCAACCAGTCATAAATAGGAAAACATAGTATGAAAGTATAAACTGGGTAAGTATGGGTGTAAGATCGAAAGTAGCAACAAAAAATAATGTAAGATGGTCGAATACATGGGTTAATTAGTACTCTTTTTTACTTAAGAACCATATGAATAGTAGTATGAGACCGGGACTAAATAATTACTTAAAGTGTGTGATTTTGTATCTACATTTTCCCCCACTTCATGTTGGCAAGCAGAATGCACAGTAACATAAAGTAGATAGATATGCGTACTTGATATCCATATAGATCGATGTAGAAAGTGTGTCAAGGGACTAGACAAAGCGTGGAGTGACAAAAAGGTGGAGCATGGAGACTAATGATGTAAAACTTTAAAAGTGATGAGAGTTAACCTAGGGTAAAAGTGGGTGTGTAGATGCCAATGTGTGTGATGTACGTACATGTTAGTGTCAATGTGTGTGATGTTGAGTGTTGTTGTGGATCTGCATGCTTCTCATATGGACGAACCCGATCCTTGATGAGAAAAAGAGTGTAGAAAGGATCTTGTCAATGTCTTGCGGTTTTTCATGAGATCTTATGCTACTAGTGAAGAAGTATAGGGATGAAATTTGATTTATCCTCCAACCTATAGCTACTTCCCAAAATTGAAGAGATCTCTATTCTACCTCTTTTTTTGGGAGATATGACGCCACTGGCCAAAGTAGTGTAGAGAGGAAGGTCTGGTTTATCCTCTAACATGTAACTGCTCCCCAAAATGCTAAGGTAAATATGTCCTATAAAATTGACTATGTATGGATTTTTGTAGACTTTTAAGAACCCAATCACTATGTAACCCACTTTTTCTTGAAAAAAATGAAAACGAACTATAATAGTCTTTGCGTTGTGTAGTATCTATAAACCCAAATGACACCCCCTCTTTGGGGGCACATGTGATGTTGCAGATAGGAGAATGTGGCCTCAAAAGAGGACCAACCATTGAAACTGTGCCCTACAGGGGGAAGGGAATGTGCTTAGTAGAAACCAAAGCACATGTAAACAATGTGGCTAGAAAACAAGTGTTAGTATGAACAAGCATCCATGTAAAATACAAGTGTAAACTATGAAGACAATGTGTATGCAGATAATGTAAACATCTAAGAAGAAAATGTAGGCCATACAAATAAGGTTACAAATAAGGGACACCACTTGTGGTATCACAAGATGCTTAAGGACACAATGGACAAAAAAACAAGTTTGCACACAACACAAAGGAAAAATACTGCAAACAAGAGTAAGTAATATTAAAAATGTAACAAACAAGTATGGAATCAATTATCCCGCATAATAAATATTGCACATGAATCACCCGTTAGTATGTTAGAAATATAAAACATGTATCTCTTTTATGTGCTACACTCACTCACTAGGGTGTATGGTATGTAATGCCAAGTGCGTAAATCACCTAAAATGTGTATATGTATAGTAGATGTAAGACACAAGGTGTAACGTGTAGTGTGTAGGATGTAAAATTTAAGATGACATGTATGATGTGTGAAAACATGCAATATGTAGTGGTTATAGTGTTGTGTATATAATGTGTTATGATATGTGTAGGATAAGGTATAAATTTTAGGATGTAAAGTGTAGGATGTATGAAGATGTGCAATGTGTATAGCTTACAGTGCAATGTGTGGGGTTCATGTGTATAGGATGCCCTCAACAATCAATTGTGAACTGAAGCACAAGAGTGTTTCATCATGTAATGACGATGTTTAGAGTGTAGTGACTATGCGTATGCTAGAAGGATGATGCGTGGTAATGTGAGTATGAAAAGTGTGTTGATGATAGGGTGGGGGAATGTGTGAATGTTAACCCCCTAGTGTGTGAGGAAGGAAAGGATCACATTATGTCACCAAGAAGATATTCAATGTCTAGATCAAATCCGAGAAGGTGTTGTATCGGAATCCTAATAAGTTATAGTGTCGTTGATCATGCAATGAGCCATTAAGGTGTAAATGATAAATTCCCATAGCATAATCCTCATTAGTGAAAGGAGGTAATGGAAATCCATGCGCATACCAATGGTGAGATTCTATGTATAGCCTAGGAAGGAATTGTTACAAATGAATATATGACCAAATGGCATAGGGAATGAGATATCAATATGACCAGGTCTAATGTACCCCCTATATAAGTAAGACAAGACTGTTGTAATGTGAGTGGAGAATATCAAGGAGTTCATGATAGATAGAATGTAAGATGGAAGACACGTAAACCATAAGCAACAGTAATAATGATGAAGCCATAATATAAATGAGGATGGTGAGTAGGAGGATAGAGGTCCTCAAAAGTGAAACCGAGTCAAGCTAGACCATCATGTGAACATATAGTGACATCGCAAGTAGGATCAAGTGGAATATGTTCCCAATATGAATCATTCATGAAAAGTGTGCATGTAAATGGAAGGAATGTTGATGGAGGTGGTGCATATGAAGGTGCAAGGGATAGAGCAACATCCGTATACTAGACATGCCCCCGATAAATAATCATAGAAGTAGTAATAGTAGGTGGAGGTGATTGTGTAGAAGAAACAACATCTATCACACAAATAACACCTTCAAGTGGTGGAAAATGAATCAGTTCATCCATAGGGTGAGGATCATCTATAGTATTAGTGCATAGAGTAGGAAGAGCAGTATTAGGATCTCGGTCACAATATTTGTAAGGGTCACGGTCATGACAAAATAGTACTTTCATGTATGAATTTGACAAAATAATGTATGGTAGAAGAAGTGGATTGCATGGAATGGAGCCATGGTATACCAAGAAAATAGTTATAGGAGACTAGAAATTTGATGAAAAATAACAAAGTGTTAACAATTTTTGGTCCTACAAAGTGATAGGTAATGTAATGTGACCAATGCATGGACAAACAAAACCATCATATGTATGCAGTGAAAGATAATATGGATTAACATTACAAGTGGAAAGACCTAGCCTCTCAATGAATGACATGGGACATAAGTTGAGTTTAGATCCATTGTCAATTAAAGTACACTTGACACCCACATTGTAAATGTGAATCATGATATGCAAGGGTGGGTCATTTTTAAAAGTGTTAAGATCAGAAAAAGGATTAGATTTGAATGATGTGTTGAGAAAATGCATCAACAAATGAATGATAGACCGAGTATGGATGCATATCGATAGGAATGTGAGTAGTTGCAAGAATATTTTGGAATCTATGCCTTAAATTAGGATTTGCAAGAAAGTAATCATTAATTGAGATACTCATGATGACTAAACTCCAGGATAACAAGAAAATAATGAGGATCCTAAAAGCATGAAGATCAATACGGGTTCAAAAATGTGAATATTATAATGTAATCTAGATGTTATAGGAGTAGTAAATAATTGAATAAATGAAACAATAAAATATTGAAACAATACCCAAGAAATATAAGCAATGAAATATAGAAACCCTAAGTGAAAATATGGTTAGGAGAGCCTTAGATGATTTTAGGATGTTATGGGATTGTGTCATAGTGGAGACCGACTGAACAAGAGGAGGAAACTTTCACACAGGAGTTCAAAAAACTATAGATTTTGTAGATTTAGCTAGATTGGGGTGTGTAGAGAGGGATAAGGGCACCCATGGGTCCCCTCATCGAATTGTGGGTGCCCGGATCGTATAGGTGGTGAAAAACCCAAATTTTTAGGGTCGTAAGATGTCTACAATCCTTTGATTCTTGTCACATGTATGTCTTTGTACTTCATCAAATACATGTTCCCAACACCCTGTACAATGTATAAATAATCATAACCTAATGAAACATGATTTTTGAAGGTGTGTCCTCATTGTCATAAACTAGTCTCTGTGGCCGGTCATGTGTCAAGTGGCTCCTAAATCAACATACCAAACATCACTAGATGATGTGGAGGGTTCACTTGATTGAGTAGTGTACAAGAAGTCTTCATTATCTGAATGTTCTTCTTTCTCAGCTATATTTCCTTGTTAATGGAGTTTTCTTCTCCAATTCCCCTTCTTTGGAAAATGTTGCTCGAATTTAAAAAATAGGATATGTGGGTAAAAAAATAAACCCCCTTTTGGGGTTTTCTCGCTAAAAATAAAATGGTTTTTGGTTTCACTAAAGGGTTTTAGTGGATATTTTTTTCTATATATGCCACCAAAGTTAAAGGGCGCCACTAAACCATATAGTTTTAAAAAACAATGTCTTTTCTCGGATGTTGAACACCAAAACAAATAGGCCTAAATATTTTAAACCAACCAATGAAGTGCTTATAGCATATACGATATGAAAAGGAACAATTGCATTGTAAATTATAAAACTTTGGACTAACCTTATGAAATTAGACATGGTATATTTCACTATCCACATAGCTGCGTGCTTGGAGGAAGGTGGTTTAGGGTTACCCACTGTAAGTGGATCTAAGACTCTATGTATTTTCTTCGTTTAAATCCTCCTTTGTTATTTTATACCTCCGCTGGTTGTTAATCTCCATTGTTTTTGTGCAGTTTACCATTTGATGTCATCATTTATTGGTGCTTGTTCATTGATTTTTGAATGGATGTGTGTGGGTTGTAGATTTCATGAATTGATCATGGTTTGGCCTAGCTCGACCTCTAAAAATTCATGTTTTGTATTGTTTGATTTACCAATTTTTCTAGTGTCAATACAACATAGCTCCACACAGGATTTATGGCTTGCCATTTGGATCTGTAACAGGAGCTCAGCCCAAGTTAAACTTTGTTGCTCGATACCAAATGAAAGTAGTAAGCAGGGAGAATCCTTACTTGTTTTATTAATGTTCAAGAAAATCATTTACAATAGTGTAGGTTGCAATATTTATAGATATTGGATAGCCAATGTACAGACAAACAATATGTTGCATAGGTGCAACATAATTACATAAGCTTCCAAAATACATCCAGAAGCAGGTACAAACAAATATGTTATGCAACAATGCAACAATAAACCTTCACGTATGCAATAAAACAATATAACGGTTATATAATCATAACCATAAAAATATAATAAACTACCTAATTACAATGCATAATTAATATGTTTACACTAAGATGTGTCATAGTGGAGACCGATTGAATAAGAGGAGGAAACTGTTGCATAAGAGTTCGTAAAGCTATAAATTTGGTAGATTTAGCTAGAATTTGTGGTGCACGGAGAGGGATAGGGGCATCCTTGGGTTCCCTCATCTAAATTATGGGCACCCTATACTGCACAAGTGGTCAAAACCCAAATTTTTAGGGTCATAAGATGTCTACAATCCTTAGCCTCTTGTTGTGTGCATTTCTTTGTACTTTATTAGAAGTCACCATAAATCTACAATGAAAGAATCACCTTTAAAAAACCAAATTGAGCATCAAAACTATAAAAAAATAAAGATGCCAATGAAGGGGTTAGACTATCCCTAGCTACCAAATTGATGGACTTATTACTGAGTGTTGTACTACATCTCATACCCAATGTAGTTATAGGTGTGTGTGTGTGTGTGTGTGTGTGTGTGTGTGTGTGTGTGTGTGGAATTATGCCCTACATACTCTTGCGTGTGTCACACTTTGTGAGTAGAGAGAAATAAGTAGATGTATAATGTAAGTAATGTGTGTAATGGAATAGAATATAACTCCACTCTTATAAAGTGTGATGTAGAAAACCATCCTTTATCCCTTATGATGGAGTTATATGGATGTAAATGGAGCTATAGATGCCTTGGATGGATGAAATCTTAAGTGGTGGTAGTAATGTTTAGTGTTTGGTCCTCATTATGGTTACATAACTTTATATTTATATGGTTCTCTTTCTTTACTTTCGTAACTAACTCGAAAATTCTTACCACCAAAAATATAAGAAGCTAAAATGGCTAGAAAGTGCCAAAAAGTGAGAGGAAACCACAAAGAGGACCAGGGTGCCCAAAGGGGACCAGGACACCTAGGGCACCCCCCAATCTTGGTGAGTGCCCCATTCGAAATAGGGAAAACATAATATGAAAGTAAAAACTAGGCAAGTATAGGTGCAAGATCGAAAGTATAAATATAAAACAATGCAAGATGGCCAAAGACATGGGTTAACTAGTACTCTTTTTCACTTAAGAATCATATGAATAATAGTATGAGACCAGGACTAAATAATGACCCAAAGTGCATGTTTTTTTGTATATATGAATGAATGGATGAGAAATCTATTTTTTGGGTAACATGGGAATGTCTTTCAAGTTGTGAGAATTTCTACTTGAGATAGATTTCTATAGAAGGCTTGTTCTTTACCTATTCCTAATGTTGAACTACTCCTACAACTAGAAATGTAACTACCTAATCTTATTCTAACAATCCCAAGGACTAGGATAAGAGGAAGATGCATGAAAAGGGGAAATCCTAAGATTAAAAGGAGGTGATAACACTAAGAAGAGGGGGAAGGACACTCTCAAATGAGTGGAAATGGGAGGAAAATGAAGGAGGAGAGGGAAGACATGAGTGCCACAATCCAAAACAACATTCAAAATCTCATTTTCATGTATCAAAATAGAAATAAACCATAAAAAGGAGAATAAACATGAATAATACACCAAAAATGTAATAGAGAGGCAATATAATGAAATAAACACAAGATAGGGCAGATAATAGCCACAAAACATGAATTTTATTGCTTTAAAGAGATGCACAATCCATTACAATGAAGGAGAAAGGAAAAACAACCATATAGTGGTCCAAATATTAGGCCTCTAACTCAAAATACATATGCAACATTTTTAGAATGATGCAAAAACATTCTAAGATGGTCAACCTTTTTAATTAGGCATCATTTTACAATATATAGAATATGGGAAAAAGAGAAGAGGGAAAAGAGAGGGAAACTCATATTTCCAACTTCAACAACTAACAAAATGCATTGAATGTTTGAAAATAAGCATGGGTACCCTACCAATGCCATTCCCTCATGATACTTTGCTTGTAGGAGAAGGAATTGGCACCATTCCTCATAAAATCTAGTGATTGAGCTACTTGGAAATGCCCTTTTAATGTTATGACTGTATTTACCCTTTTTTAACTATTTAACATTTCCAAAATCAATATTTGTTGTTTTCATGGAGAATATCATGATGAGACCTTTCCGTAAATTCCAATTTTGTGAAATTTGGAGTTACATGCAAAAAGTTATAGTTGTTTTAAGTTCGGGGGTCTTAGGAGGGTCATGAAAGAGTTCCGTGTGGGTCACAAAAAGCCTCTTTAATCACCTTTTGTGCTAGGAAAAATGATTCATCTAGTTGGTGAATAGAATAAAGTGTGGAATAGTTCCATGTGTGCACCTGTGGGACCTAACTTATTAACTTTACCGACTTTTCCACACCCTCCCTTGCCTTGGTCGACCAAGTTAGCCCATCGGGACTAGCTTATGGAACATGGGAATTTTTTGTCTATTCCCAACATACCCAATTTTTCCGATCCAACCAACTCACCCCCTTTAACCTAATCAGTTAGATAATCCCATTAGTAAATAAATGGAATAAAGGAATAGTTCCCTATGTTCCCAAAATACCCAATTTAGTTGATAAAAAATGTATTTTGCCCAATTTGGTCCCAAAACCTAAAAATTATCTAAGTATGGAAATCAAGGGGTTTGGTAAGATATAAATGGAGTGTCCCACACTGATTTTACCCAATTTTCATCAATTTTATTTATTCAAATCTAAGATAATAATTCAAGTTATCATTATAAACCGGGGTATTTTGAATAACAATTTGGAAACTCAACGGGGTAATCTTCCTGCTATATGAAGAGATCAATGGCCTTGTAACATCCATTGGGCATGTGGTCAGCCTGAAAATCTTGAAAATTGATCTAGAGTGTGAAGGGATCACCACTAAATCTGCATAAGAAAATGCTAGGACTTGATAATCCCCATTATGATATGTGTTCTAAATAAAACTTTAATGAGAGTGGAAAACTATCTTGAATTGATTCTCCACTACACTTTTCTCTTACAACTTATCCTTTTAAATTTCATCCCTTTGGAACATATATTATTTGGAGCCCTCCATGAACCATGTAATGAACCATGTCATCCAGAGACAACAAAAATTGTATAAATAACATAGGGAAATGAAAATACACTACCAATTGGACAAAGTGCTAAGGGCACTTAGAGGAATTAAAACTAGTCTACTATGTACAAGGGAGGATATTGTTCAATAACAATTTTTGATATAGATCCCATTGACTAGGATCTAAATCTCCTCACCATCTAATTTTGATAATTGGAAGGCATTTTTTTAATTACATATTGAAATCATGTAGGGGGTACTCCATATCATATCAAAATTGGAGTGTCTTCTTAGTTTAGCTCTGTCTACATCCCACTTTAGAACTCAATCTCCCTCTTGGAAACTCCTGACCTTTTCTTTCTTATAAAAATATTCTTAATCTAAACTTGATCTCTCTCTATTTTTTGCATTTCTTAGTTTTCAATTCTTCTAGCTCCATGAGCTCTTCATATCTAACTCCAATAGAGTCAAACTCAAACGTTTCTAGTTTCTTGATAAGTTCTAATGCAAGAAACTCAAGAGATATCAGTAGCCTCACTTCCTTATCATGAACCAATTTGTAGGGGGAGTTACCAGTTGATATTTTGGGAGTGATTATATCAGCCCACAAGGATGATTTTAAATTTGTGTGCCAAGTCCTCTAATTCTCATCTAAATTCCTTCCTATGATTCTCAAAATATTCTTGTTTTTGGAATCATCCTCCCAATTATCTTGGGGGTAATATTTTAAAGAGGTTCTCAAGTGTATCCCATTTTTACAACCTAGTTTGATATCTTTTTGCTAAGGAAATCTAGAGCATTGTTGGAAATTATGGTGGAAAAGACTCAAGATCTAGTCACAATGCCTTTATAGAAGTCCAATATGTTGGCCCTTCTTACTTCCTTCAACACAACTTCCTCTATCCATTTCGTGAAATAGTTAATGGTTGTGAGGATCCACTTGTGGCTTAAGCTTGAATGTGTGTTGATCACTCCAATGAATTCCAATCCCCATTTCATGAATGGTTGTTTTATAGAGATGGGGTGGAGTGGAAGGTCTTTTAACCTTTCTTTGTCTATAAAGATTGCACATTTTTGCATCTCTTAATCCATGCATAGCAATCATTGAAAAGGTTAGGCTAGTAATAACCAAATTTCATGATCATGAGAGCTATTTTCCTTAGATCAAAGTGACCTCTTTCTTCTCCATCATGAAAATCATACAACAATTTATCTATCTTATTTGTTATAATGCATTTCAAGAGAACACCAATCACATCTTTCCTAAATAGGATTCCATAAATAAGTACAAAGGGAATGGACTGAAGTTTGAAATACCTCCTTTTATATTTGCTTAAACCTCTAGGGCATTATCCTATTTAGAGAAATTTGAATAAACATGAGTCAAACAAGAGGTAGGTAAGACATCAACTATTTTTTTATTTATCATGTTACAACACGAAGATGGTTTCCTCACTAGTATATTGGCATAAAAATAATTATTCACAAAATCCCTTTCCTCCGATTAGCTAGGTTACCTTGATGTTAATATCATATTCCATCATTTTGGTTATCCAACCAGCTCTTTTCTCATTTAGGTCTATTTTGAAAATGAAGTAATTCACACTAGCATGTAAAACCATTAGGTGGATCTTGTTGTTGAATACCAAGTTTCTAAATTTATTCAAAATTATTATAATAATAAGGGCATTATTTTAAACAAATGAGTATCTTAATTCATAATCCTCCAGACCTTGGCTAAAAAATGCAACAATTTTTTCTAAGCCTTCTTCATTCAACTGCATAGTATGACACATATTTTCTCAGTTCAAACAAAAGCATACAAGGTGAAATATTTTGTAAAATTAGGATTAATGAGATTTGGGGCCTATGTTATTACTTTATTTATGGATTCAAAGCTTCCTTTCCATTCAATGTTCCATTTGAAGGTCATATTGTTCCTTAACATCAATTTTAATGGATTGAAAAGGTTAGCAAAATTTGGGATGAACCACTTGATAAATTTGATTCTTATTAATAAGATTTGAGGTTCTTTCTTGTGAATAGGAAATGGAAATGCAGGGATGACATTAAATCTCTCTGGATAAATAGCTAATCTTTCTTTAGAGATAATATGACCAAAGATATTACCTTCATGAGATAGGAAGATGTATTTATTTGGGTTAAGAGAAACTCAAAACTACCTACACCTCTCAAATATATTTTTATATGGAGAAGATGATCAACTGCATTCTTAGAGAAAACTATCATATCATCTAGGCATACAAGACCAATGTTATCAACCATCCCTTTGGATTTAATAGCCATGACTCTTTGAAATGTTACTCCCTGCATTGAATAAACCAAAAGACATTTTATTATAGGCATAGGTTCCCCATTTTTTTATAAATACTATATTGAATTGATCTTCTTCCTTCACCATGATTTTATTGTAGCCATAATAACCATCTAGAAGAGAAAAACTATTTGATCCATCCACCATCTACAAAATGTGTTCCATTAAAGGAAGTGGGTAATGATCCTTGAAATATGCCTTAATTAAGTATCATTTATCTATTTATTTTCCACACTAGAACTAGATAAGAAATCTAAGATGAATGCTTGATGGGAAAAATGATGCTTTCCTTAATTAACTTGTTCAATTAATTCTTCATCATGGGATCAATGTGTGGATTAACAAGTATTTTTTATCTGATAGTCTTAGCACTTGAATCCAACTCAATGGCATGTTGAGATAAAATAGGATCAAATCCTCTAAGTTCCTCATAAATCCATGCAAAAATATCAAAAATTGTTGGAAAATTTCTACAAAAGAAAATTTTTCTTTTACAATGCTTACTTTACTAATTTGAAGCAATTTTCCTTCACTAACTAAAATGGGTTCGAATCTTCACTCTTAACCATCATGTTTGTCTTTTCTTTTCTTAAGCTGATCGTTGGGATTAAAATTAGATTCTAAGGATACTAGGCCCTCGGGAAGTGTTGTTGCAGACTCACAACACCCCTGGATGCAGATCAGGCTTCTAGGTTGATCACTCTAGCATCCAGTGTGATTGCACAACATGGAAACCTCTCTCCAAGTGTGGGGACTTGTAAAACTGAGAGAGGAATCTCTAGATTAGAGGCTGGTTCCTCAAAATCCTCTCATTTAGATCTATATTTTGCAAAACTATAGAGATTTAGATCCTAATCCTACTCTAACTTACAAGGAGACAGGGGTAGAAGTGTAAAAATTGAAACTAACTAAAGATGGTGATGCACCAAAAGGAGTGGTGAAACATATTTGTCATGCAAATAAACATAGACCAAAGTTCACAACATAAAACATACACAGACTGATAAGGTATAATTTAGGATCTGAAATGAAGCAAATAATACAAACAGAGGACTGAAACCCATTCACAGAGCTTGCATTATCTTTTCAGTGTCAAAAACACGCATTACACCCTCAGAGAGGTAAAAGAAAACTGTTACAATCTTTGGAGAGGTCTGATCCTTGCTTCAGTCACTTGCTGGAGCTGAAAGAAGAAGTTGCTATGTCAAAAATTGTTCCCCCTTCAGAAATGAGCCAAATCTGGCTTTTACATTGCATGGGTCGAGCCCAGGGGACAGAAAACGTACAAAAACATGAGAGCCCATCCCTTCTTGACTGCAGGTGCATTAAAATGGCATGGGGGACCTTACAAACCCATACCCTATCATTTTGACTGGATTACAGGAGAATGCGACCCATTCTGCATTAAATCTGGTCACTAGAATGTCACCTCTGGCCATGAACACGTGTCAGAGCTACTTCTCAATTTTATCTCTCCAAACTACACCAAAACTCAATATTAACCCTGAAATCATGTAGATAATTTCGAAAGATTTCCTTTGATATAAAGAACGTGCAAATCCGAGCTCTGGATCGAAAGATATGTTGATCTGAAGATTTAGGGCACAAAACAGGTGAAAATGCGTTTTGAAAATTTTCCTGTACTCTGCCACCTGGATGACACGTGGCATGCGCTGATTGGATATGTAATTCTCTCTCCTCTCTATCCCATGGGTTTTCCTACTTCATTGGACATGTGTCCTCTTTTTATTAGCTCGGGTCGAGTGCTTGAAACCTTGACCTTTGACTTTTGGACTTTCTCCTTGTGACACGTGTTGCGATTTGATTGGTCTGCAGTCTCTGCGGCTTTTCGCGCCCTTCACGTCTTTTTTTCCAGATGTCCTAGTGCTGTTTGGGACAGAATCCTCCGATTCACTTGAAATGGGCTTCCTTGTCCCTTATCTTCCGATGACACGTGGCACAATCTGATTGGCTATCAGTTTTTTCGGCTATCCGCGTCCCACGCGTCCCTTTGTCCCAACTGTCCCAATACAAAATTTCTCTATTTCGGGTGAACCGCCAGTTCACGTCCTCGCGCACTCACAGCCCAGATGTCCCAGTGTGAAAGTTCCCCATTCCGGCCGAACCGGCTGGTTCGCATCCTTCGCGTACCTTTGTCCCACTTGCTCCCGGACTGTCTGGGACAAATTCTTCCGATTCACCCGGTTCGACCGGTTCGCGTCCACCGTGTACTTTTGGCCTAACTGTCCCGGTGCTAAATTTCTCTGTTTCGGCCGATCCGGGTGGTTCGCGTCCTCACGGCCTGAATGTCCCAAACTATTTTGCTCAGTAGTTAGTCAATTTTGCTTCCTCCTTCGGCCGGATCAGCTTCTCGCGCCCTGCGCGTCCTTCTGTCCCAGATGTCCCTTTGCTTCGTGGGCCACCTGGAGGCTTTTCAGCCGATCCGCGTCTCGATGTCCCTCACGTCCCTACTGTTGCGAGGACTAGGACTTAGCCAATTTTCACAATTCTTTCTGGCCCAAGCTTGTTTTTGCAGCTTTTTCACCTTTTCTCAGAACTTGCTCTTTTCAACCTGGACAGGAGAGTTAGGATAAATATGAGGGGACCCTGGAAACATGATTTTTTGCCCTGGATCAATCAATTTTCCTGGGACTTGAGAATTCTGATGTATGTTATCAATTCAACCCTGGGGGTGAATTTGGATAACAAGAAGTTTATTTGATATGATTTAAACAACTTGGTCTCCATATTTCTTCTCTAACTCATCTTTATTTCTTGAAGAAAACTTAGCCTCCTCTTGAATAAAAACTATAATCTGTTAATTTTTTTAAAAACCTACCAATTGGTTTTATTATCTATAATAACATGTATCACTACTACCCTGATATGTGGTTGCACTTTATATCTCTTAATGTTCTCAACCATGTCAAACTTTTCCCAATTACAACTAGTCTTTAAGTAGTTTAATTTTCTTTGATTTTCTTGGAACGGATATTAAAAGATTCAAAATATTCCAAAATATCCCATACTTTGTGCTTGTAATATTTTAGCAAGTCATTCTTGGCTACATTTGATCCTCTAACCTGGTTCACAATCAGCTCACTATCCCCAAAAGTCTGCAATTTTTGATGTTCTTATTTCTTTCCCATTGCAAGCCATGGATGAGGATTCATATTTCGATGTGTTTTTGAAACAACTAAATTGGAATTTGAAAGAGGAGTAATAATTAATCCTAGTATGAGATTTAAGGACTAAGCATCCTCTTCCACTTTTTCTACTTCTTGATCCATCAAAGAACATTTGCTAAATGTCATTTTCTGTTTACTATTTTATTTAAGAATGCTAGGTAAAGGTTAATTATCCTCGTGTAGGAAAAAAATACCAAGGCAAAATTCTTCAATCTATTGATATGTATTAAAACCATGATATTTTTTTCCCCACTCATCAAGTAACAAATCAGGAATGCCTTCAATCTGAGTATCTACATCTTGGGCATTTGGAAAATCCTCTTGATCAAATATGGTACAATTGACATTGATGGGGTTGGGCACATAGGGATTTATGTGTTATGTAGTGATTGGTTTAGACTTGATAGTAGCCTTAGTGCCATACCTAGTTTTAAAGAACATATGAGATCAATCATGTGATAGGTATTCTCAATATTAGTAGTGAATTATCTAGAAAGGCATAGAGCAAAGAGTGGAGGTAGATCAAATATGAATATGTCCTAGGGAATAGAAAATTTGGGGCATGCATGTAATGTGAGGATTAATCTCACATAACCCTAATAATCACAACTATTATCTTGTTTAACTGCACCACCCCCTTAGAAAGAGACTCATATTTGAGACCTATTTGGTTTGTAATATCCTTAGGCATGATGGAATTTATTTCCCATGAATCAATCACACAGTTGTGAACTAAATGATTTCCAATGATCAAATATGCTTAAACGGAAGGAGGATTCATATTTTTGTTTTGTTGATCTTATTTCTTCTGTATGTCATTAGTGATAAAAACTTTGGATTTTTCCTTTGGTGGCTCACTTGGAGTAGATAAGTTTGCCATAGCTTTCTACAAAATATCTCTCAGTCCTGGAATTTCCAAATAATCCCACATTGATATACTCTCATTGGTATTCTTCATCTATTCAAGGATGTTGAAAGAATTAAGGTTACCCTTCATCTGAAACTTGTTTGGAACAACCTTTTATTGTGTTTTGGATTATGTATAATGTCCTTTGGGCTAGTTTTGCATTTTTATGTTTGACCAAAGTAGCTTTCTTACACATTAGCAACTAAGTTTGAATTTTCAACCCCTTGGGGTATTAGTGCATGTTGATAAAGACATATATATGCTAACTACCCCTCTTCCATATCTATTCACTTTTATTTAGTATTGGTAGCCACACCATGTAGAGGAGTTTGATTTATTGCACAAAAATATTCTACTTGTCAATTCATAAGTGAAGTGTCACTTGATGGCATCTCTTAAGTGACCACTGCTGTTGATTTTCCTATGTGGGTACATCTTCAAAGTTAGATGCACATTACACCACTAAGGATTGGTGTATTATGCTATTGGGCCATGTTTCTTGGTTATATGAAAGATGACAAGGAAACACCACTTGTAATCTTACACTCGATTATTCTAAATAGGAACCAAGCCCTTAGATGAACTAGCCACGTTTGGATTATATGTGTTTCATACCTTGTATAATGTTTTCATTGATGTCCTAAAGCATGCCATGTATTCTTGGGTCATCTATGTCATGGAATTTGTGTGTTCATAGTGTCACGGGCTGGTTCCATGTGGATTGTATCTTCATCATGTTGATGGTTCTCTCAAGGTGTATATGAGCCAATGTGAGTCATTTGAGTCATGTTAGGCTCATGTTAAGTGTTTCCTTGTATCTGTATCATTCCCATTACATATTTGGTGTCCTTTCAAGTCTATATTTTTCTTTCAAAGGCATTATAGGTCTCTGCTCAACTTCATAGCCTTGTAACTCTAAGAATCCTCACTCTAAATCTTCAAGGTTGAATGTACATAATATCACTAAAGAAACAATTTAAGGAAATGGTTATTATATTTTATCACATAGAGTCTCAAAAGGTTGATGAAGGCTCTATCCAAGTAACTCAAGTCAGAAAATTGTTCAAGCAAGGAAACAAGCAAAGTTAACTCCATTGCACAAGCCTAATCCTTAGGGGTCTAAGAAAAGAGAAGAAATTAAGGAGATACAATGAGGAAAATAATTTTGGACATGTGTATTTCAGGTAGATAAACTCATATGAGGGCTTATAAGGTTAGTAAATATTCTTTAGAAGAAAAATTCCACTTCTACCTAAACCAACCCTTAAGAACTCCTACTTGTACTTGCAAGAAAATGGGATGGGATAGAAACATTTATTGATATTTTTGACAAACCAATAATAGGATATGGTGTAGGTAGGTGTCCTTTAGATCCATGCAAAATTTCAGGTCCTAAGGAGGTCATTTGAGCAAGTTATTCAAGTTTTTGCAAGACTGGGTTTTGAGAAAGGCTCATTTAGACCACTTGGTCTTCTTAGGTGTCAAAATAAATTATATATGAGCTATTAGATAATTCATAAGATATTTTTTATTAAAATATCCTATAATTCATGTGTAAAAATTATTTTGTCAAAATGAGGTGTAATTAAGAAGTTCTCACCATTTTTCTAAGCATGTTTTTCTAGTTTTCAAGCATGTGTTGGAATCGATAGAAAGCGAGTTTTGTGTTTGGCCTCAAATCATCTGTTTGATCACTCCTAATGACTCTAGTTTTTATTAATTATGTTTCCAAGGCTCATAAGGTGTTGAAACATGTTGAGAGTCCCTGATGGTGCATGTCAAGCTTTGTCATAATCTCAAGTCAAACCATTCTTCATGTGGAAGCTTAGTTGGAAGTAAATTTGAGTTATATTATTCTAAACCGAGAGTTTATGGATTTCATGATTCCACTTGAACATATTGAATTCTTATTTTCAAGTTGTAGGGATCTTTATAGCATGTTTTATAAATAATGGTTAAGGAAATGCTTAAGCACTAATGTTCTTATTTGTCTGATACAAGCTTGGAAAATTAATCTGAGTATGCTAAAGTAATGTGGTTCCACAAAACTTTGAGAAATAATCCATATGATATACTCATCATGAAAAATTCATTTGAGATACTCTTTAGGAACACAATTCAAGTTATAAGTTGACTTTTACTACATTGGTATGTTTCATGACATTTGTAGACTATATTTTTGGTAGTTGTGAGTATTTGGAGTCTTTTTAAGGTTTTTAAATGATTGGAGAGGATGAAGTTGGTCTCATAACTCTTCACCATTAAATTTTTTTGAATTCCATTGAAATTGGTGGAAGATACCAGCTCATCGATTGCTCTTGGGCACTCCCATAGTGCACAAACCCCGATCTAGGATTTTTCGATTTATTTTGTTCGAAAGCCAAAACCTTCCAACCAAAATTCGAGATATTTTGTAGAAAGATATGTAGTCCTTGTAATCTCTTGTTATAGAATATTTGGAGTGAATTCATCAACTATGGAAGGATAACGGTTTATCAGTTGGGTTTCACATCATTCTTGATAGAAAAATAGTCATTTCATTAGTTTTCACCACAAATTATTGTAAACAAAGACTTGGCTCATGTTGTTTCATGTTTCAAATGTATTGTATGAATAATCTCTATTTATTTATTGTGTAAGAATTTCACCTACATTAACCTATTTCTATGATCATTTATGTAAAAGGAGAAGTGAAGACAATAGTTTAGTGTGAGATCATCGTACAAAGTGCATGTGACTCTATGATAATCAAGGAGGAAAAAATACAATGAAATCATATTTTGAATGAAATTTTAGTATTTCCCAATCTGAAAACAAGAAAATTTGTTAAGACTCAAGGTGATTTCAAATTGTATGGAAGTGTAGACTATTTCAAGTTTCTTTGCTCAAATTTGAGAAAATTTTGAAAAAGGTAATGATTCATTCTCAATGTCAAATTCTGCAATAATTTCTCACCTTAAAGAAGAAGAGAAAATCCACTTGTTTGTCCTGTCCACTCAAAATGAAAACTCTTGTCTTTTGATTTCAAGTGAGACATGGGTTAAAATTTGGAGCTTGAAGTTGTGGAGGGAATTTGGAAAGTTTTTTTATATAGACAAAGGGTAAGCGATGAAATTTAGTTCTTGTAAAGTAAGATTAAGTCATGAAATAAGCGAAAAAAATGAAACAAACTATAACAAGAGAGAAAAGGTAAGACAAAAAGTGAAATAACAAAGAAATTCTAAATATATAGATAGAAGCTATGACAAGGGTGATGAGAAGCTGTGTAATTTTTGATGATAGGACATATAGTTGAAATTAGGGAATTCAATGATTTGAAAAAAAAATCATAGAGATAGAGAAAGAGTATGAAATAGAGATAGGGTAAAGTGTGCAATTACTTGTGTTGAAGTAAAAATAAAGAGATAGAGAGAGTTTGGAAAACAGAAATAGAGTGAAATTTTCTAGTAAAGTGATCATGATTTATTGATAGAGAAATAAAGGAGATAAACGATCAATTAAATTTTGTAATTGTGTAACTAGGTTCTTAGATTGAAGAAGTAGGTTCTTCTTGCAAGTTTGAATCTTGCACAATCAGTTGAATGGGTTCTCATTCTTCATCAAGTAGGTGTTTGGTGGTGTTTGAAGTTGGTGCTTCAAAGATTAAGTAGGTGCTTAATCAAGCATTTCATGTAAGCTAGGAATTGGTGTTCCTAATAAAGGCTTTGATTTCAAGTGGGTTTTCTCCTTCATGGGTTTCCCACTATAACTCTATGTCATGTGCATTTTTTTCTTGCATACACTTCACTTTGAGTTCATTGGTTGATTGTTGACTCTAGTTGAAAAGTTTAAATTCTAAACTTTGCTACAATATTTCTTAGCACTTATTCACCCCCTCACACAGTGCTTGTGATATTTAATAATTGCTATTAGAGCAGGGTCTTTTGGTGGAATTTTAACATCTTTAAGGTGATCCTCTTCATAAGCATGGAAAACAATTAGGCACAAGGTGGATTATCAATGTCAAGGTCACCTCTCTTCATAGGAACAAATTATGCACTTTGGAGGATAAAGATGAAAACTTATCTCATGTCCCTTGGTTTTGACATATGGGAAAGTGTGAACAATGGATACACCCTCCAACCACTCCAATTACCTCTGCAACAGATAAGACATAATATGAAAATAATTCAAAAGCCATGAATGCCATTCTATGTGGGCTAAATGAAACTAAATTTTTGAAGGTAATGCATTGTACTACAGCTAAGGATATTTGGACCAAGCTTCAAATTATCTATGAGGGTGATGACAAATTCAATCTTGTTAAACTTAAAACCTACGTAGCTCAATTTGAGATCTTAAAGACGAAAGAGGATGAGAGCATTATAGCATACATGCAGAGAGTGGATGAAGTAATCAATATGATCAAAGGCTTAGGTGAGAAGCAAGAAGAGACCATCATAGTTCAAAAATTCCTAAGATCCCTGACCTCTAAATATGATGCAAAGTTTTCATACATTGAGGAAGAAAAAGACATGAAAAATTTGACATTAGATGAGCTAAAAACATCTTATCAACATATGAAATTAGGACAATTAGAGGTAAATCTTACGGGAAGGAAGTTACATTCAAAGCCAAGAAAAAGACTCAATCCAAAAAAAAAAAATAGGAATAATATTTTGAGAATGAAGAAGAAGATGAGAATATTGAAGAAATATTTGTAAGAATACTAGGAAGAGGCTCAGGAAAGTATAAAGGTAAACTCCCTTTCAAGTGCTTCGATTGTGGACAAGTAGGACACTTTGCTGCTAAATTCCCAAACAAAAACAAGGAAGTTTAGTTTTAATATGGTGAAGAAGGTCATAAACATGGAAAGAAAAATATGAACTACAAGAAGAAGGTTTTCAAGAACAAGAGAAAATTCTACTCAAAAGAAAAATCAAGTGAATCAAGCAGCTTAGAGTGTAAGAGTGATGGAGCTCAGTGTGAAAATTTGTTCATGGCCTTGTAAATTCCTCATGAAGGCTGCATAAAAGGAAAGAATATGGAAAATTATGAATATTCTGATGAAGAAGAGGCAAGAGTAAATCTAGAGGCTAAATTTGTAAGTGCTCTTGAAGAACTCCAAATATGTAGAAGAAGGAACCAAAAGCTAAGATGCACCTTAAAGGATTATGAAGAAAAATTCACATCTTTGAAAAGAAGCAAAGTCAAAAGGAAGAAGAGGAAATGAATGAACTCAAGGAGCTTGAATCTTCCTGGAAAATATATCTCAATCCTACAAGGAAAAGGAAGAAGAATGTCTAATCTTGAAATCTGATTTAGAACTCCACAAGGCTGAATTGGAACAAGTAAATAGAAAACTCAAGATGTATGAGAAGATAGAAAAGAGCTCAAATGTCCTAACCAACATTCTAAGAACTCAAAGGGATGTAAATGAAAAATCAGGAATTGGTTTTAGGGAAGAAAATAAGGAAGATGAACCAGCCAAGAAGAAAGAAGATAATTCTACACCAAACATCTCTCACACCATGAACAAGGAGGCCACCAAATATGCAAAAATAAGGAAAAAATCTCCTAGAATCACCTATGTTATGAGGTACTCTCATTCCTTCTATGGTTATTGTTTTTCATGTAACATGTTTGGTCACAAAGATGCAAAATGTAGAAGAAATGCTAGAGGCAATAGGAGAAATTATAACTTGCAGCATTCTAGAATGAGTTATAACCCTATGTGCTAAAAATTCCAAAAGGAGGGTCACATAGCTAGCATGTGCATCTCACAAACACCTAAACAAATCAAGTGGATATATGTTGTGAAAGATGGATCAAACAAGAAAGGAGAGCTTGGTATGATAGCTCAAACTACTTTCCATGTGCAAGATGAGGGAATGATTTGGTACTTGGATAGTGGTTGCTCCATTCATATGATAGGTGATA
This sequence comes from Taxus wallichiana var. yunnanensis, assembly GCA_018340775.1. NCBI lineage: Eukaryota > Viridiplantae > Streptophyta > Pinopsida > Cupressales > Taxaceae > Taxus > Taxus wallichiana. The sequence goes on from CM031235.1 coordinate 401,648,569, forward strand.
AAAAAAAATTATTTCTTTTTCAAATAATGCATCAGGTGTTGTTAGATTTGGTGATAATAATTCAAAAATATTGTGGGAAAGGGAACTCTTAGTCTTGATAATGGAAAACAGTCACAAAAAAGTTCTATATGTTAAAGGGCTCAAACACAATCTCCTGAGTATTAGTCAAATGTGAAAAAAAGGATACAATCTGATCTTCAATGATAAAGGGTGTAAAATCATTGATGGAAATCAGGAAAGAGAGTTGGAAAATAAAAAAGGACAAAGAACAACATGTATGTGCTCAAAGAAGTAAATAAAGAAAAATGTTTTGCAAGAAAACTTGATGACATCTAGTTATGGCACAAAAGATTAGGACATCTTAGATTTGAAAATATTATGAAATTGAGTGCTAAAGATGGAGTTAGAAACATGCCAAATATTGTAAAACCAACAGATTCTATGTGCAATGCTTTTCTACATGGAAAACAAACAAGAAGGTCTTTCAAGTCAAAAGAGTATTCCACTACTCAACCTTTGGAGCTGATTCATACAGATTTGTGTGGGCCTACAAGGACTACAATTATGCAAGGAGATGAGTATTTCATGCTCTTAATAGATGATTTTACTAGGATGACATGGGTAGCTTTCTTAAGACACAAATTAGAAGCTTTGGATAGGTTTAAAGCCTTCAAATCACTTGTGGAGAATGAGAAGAACACCAAAATCAAATTCTTAAGATCAGATAAGGGTGGAGAATTTTGGTCTAATGAATTTTATGATTATTGTAAAGAACATGGAATACAAAGACAATTCTCAGCTGTTAGGACACCTCAACAAAATGGGGTGGTTGAAAGGAAGAACAAGACTGTGTAAGAAATGAGTAGAACTATGTTGAATGAATCAAGACTTCTTGATAGCTATTGGAGTGAGGTAGTGTGTACATTTGTTTATATTCTAAATAGAGCTCAATTAAGAGTGAATAGTAGCAAAACACCTTATGAACTCTGGAAAGGAGGCCAACCAACGTGAAGCACATAAGAGTCTTTGGGAACAGTGCTATATTAAGAGAGATGAAGACAATTTGGGAAAATTTTATTCTAGGTGTGATGAGGGCATATTTCTTGGGTATTCATCAGTTAGTGTTTCTTATAGATGCTACAAAAAGAGGCTTTAGAAGGTGGTTGAAAGTACCAATGTAAAGATAGATGAATCTCAACCTTCAAAAATCAGAAATCAGCCTAAGGATAACCATGAAGATGATGCACCTTGCATTGATAATCAAGATGATGATGATGAAATAGAAGTACACATGAAGAAGTAGAAGAAGTAGAAGAAAGGCATGACACCAAGACACCTTCAAGAAAATTTAGAAGAGATCATCCAGTAGATCATATCATAGGAAGTAAATAAGGTGGTGTGCTTACAAGAAGAAAGCTAAGAAGTCAAAAAAATAATGAAGACACAACCCTCTTATCTATGATAGAACCCAAGGATGTGAGAGAAGCTAGTAATGAAAAACATTGGGTAGATTCCATGAATGAAGAGCTTGACCAAATTGAGAAGAATGAAACATGGGAGCTTTTGCCTAGGCCAAAAGACAAGAATGTTATAGGAACAAAATGGGTGTTCAAAAATAAAATGAATGAAAAAGGTGAAGTGACAAGAAACAAAGAAAAAAATTGTATGTAAGGGATATGTATGTTGGGCCTCAAAATATTGGCTACGTACCAAAGCGCATGTGCACATGTGGGTCAAGTAAAGAAGAAGGGTGTGTGGAGAAAATAACGTAGGACAAGGGTTTAAGAAGGGTTTAGTAGAAACCAAAACGTGTGTCTAAGGAAGAACAAAGGATCTCAAGACTTATATATATTCGGCTCTCCAAGGAGTACTTGAGAAAAAATGTAACTTGAATAGGTGTGCTGAGTGGATAAGGTGCCAACCTAATAACTTGGTGGTCAAGGAAAGAATATTCCATGCATAGAACATTCCCAAAAGACATCATTGCAGAAAGTGGAGAGCTCAGATCAGAAGAAGCATGCTCCATTAGAGGACCATAGGGATACTTGACATTCAATCTATTCTGGAGTAAAGTATGGTGGTGGGTGATAAACCTATTTATAGAGATGCTCTAGAGTGAGGAAGACACGCCTAAATTGAGAGAGGTCGATGAGGGGAAGCTTTAGGATCATCACTAGGAGGATGAAAGGTAAATCTCTACAAAAAGAGTAGGAGATTGTAAGGGCTCAAGTTACCATTAGAGGGTTGTAGGAATGATATCATATCTAGAGGTATGGTTCTATGAAATTTTTGTAATATGGGAAGCATAACTAGGGTCTCTGATACATGAGCCATGTATCTCTTGATACATTTGCTCTGTTATGAGCCTTTTGAATGTAATGTGATTACTATAACTATGATCAATATAAAGATATGTTTTGGATATATTGGTCATGGGTGTAAACCCTAGTATCTTTTCTTTATGTTATGACTGAAATCTGATCTTTGTATGATGTTTCTCTTATCTGAATGGGTATATTGATGTAATAACTCATCCTATTCCTTTAAAATGTATGCATGATCATTTACTTTTTTTCATTTAATTTGTTATCAATGGCATCATCTTCTCACAATGCTCACATAAAGGAGAGGCTCGAAACCCGCGTGTGCCTCAGGTGACTATTTAGCATCCATTGGGTGATAGGTCAACTTGCATGGGATAAGAGTGTTGTTTTAAGGGCACATAAAAATAACTACATCTTGGTTCCATTGTTGGTACCTCTTTTCAAAGTTTCTGTGATAATTATGCATGATGATAGAGAAATTGACCTTGGAAAGTGTTGAAGCATTGTTTAAAAGCACATAGGATGAGTTTGGTCAAAGATTTAGTATTGGACCTAAGTTTTATGCATGTAAATGGGTAGAATAACAAATATATCATGAGTTATATGAGACCTTATTTTTTTGTTTTCTAGTATAATTGCATGAATGGATCTCAACATATGCATCCAAATCAAATTGGTACTATAGGTCTTGCATTTGGACCCAAGATGAATATAAGAGGTTGTATGATGCTGATCTAACTTGGATGCATGTTGTTGATAATTTGTGGAATATAGTGTTGACTATTTATACCCGGAATACGCTATTTCTACGTATTCTTGTCTTGAAGTTGTTGAGTTTGAGTTCCTAAGGAACCTAGGGGATCATTTTTGTGAGCTATCTTATTGGATATGAAGATATCGATAATTACACTAAGTTTGGAGACATTCCCTATGGCCGGCTAATCTTCTCTAATCATTGGGCAAGGAAGTTAGGGTGGAGGAAGATGGAAGACCTTGTGGTGGAAAAAGAGATGAATCAAGTATAGTGAATCATGTGAAAGGGAGTTGGCTAGACAACATGAGGTTACAGGAGTGATGGATCTATGGAGGAAGACGTTACGGGAAGGAATTGAGGTTCACACAGAGAATGTAGAACTTAAGCATTCTATGCTACCAAATCTTGGCAAGTGCGGAGATAAACCCCTTCACTTTCCGATGAGAGTTCATCATGTGGAGAAAGGATAGCCATCAGCATGCATCTAAACCCACCTGATGACCAACCCTTGGCACTTAGTTTTCCAAATTAAGAAACAAGTATTGTTAACCTAGTTGGTTTCAGTGGAAGTGAAAAATTTGCACCTATGAGGTATAAATTCTCGTTTGGGACATCTATGGTTGCATAAACAATTCCTGTGTTTGGAGAGAATTTTTGGCAAAGTGTAAGTACAAAAAGTTTGGGTATCGCATTTGGGAGTAGTGTAAGATACACATCCGGTAGCGAACATATATCATAAACCATTGGCACACAATTCAATGGAACATTGGGAACATTAGACACAACCACTTTAGGCCCATTGATAGCTAGAGAAGGAGGATCTGGTGGAATAGGAGATAGAGGACCTAGTAGATCTAGTGGATCTGGTGGTGGAGGAAACATCAGAGGGAATCAAGGTTATGGATTAGGAGGATAAGTACCTCAACCACCTTTGCAAGTATTTTTTGAGATGTCCTTACATCTACAAGATTACAAGGGTGTTGAGCATGCTACAGATTATGTGCACAAATGTGAGCTGCTATGGTGCATGAAGGGGATCACTTAATTAGAGTGAAAGGTAAGTCGGTTTGTAAGAACATTACAGGGGCACGCACATATTTGGTACTGGAAGTATGACTCCCATCATATGGTGGTAGATTACACCACATTGTGGAATACCTTATTAGCTGAATTCCATATCCCTAAGTTTAAGAAGAAGAGCATGGAATGACAAAGAGTGTGTGGGAATATGACATGCATTTTAAGACTCTCTTGTCAAAACTATCTTATGATATTCATCCTTCTTAGCATTCTTAGTGGTTTTTTTGAGGGTTAATAACACCATTTCGGAGATCACTTTCACACATGACATTCACTGACCCACGCGAGGCCTTAGAGGCTGCCCTGTGCACTGAGGTTATTGGAAGTGTAGATACTAGTGTTAGCCCTTACCTTGAGAGTCAAATTTCTCCAATGGCCAAGCAGCTAGAAAAACTATCTATGAACTCGGCACACAAGACTTGCAATGGTCGGTGGTGCATGCATTGTGAGATAGAGGGGCACAAAAAGGACAACTATCCTCGAAGGTCAGTACATGCAATAATGGTGGACTATGATATTTTCCATGGGGATCATGATTCAAGCAGGTGTCCACTAATGTAGTGCACAATCCGAAAGAATGTGTCTTGCTATTGCAATATCTACACCTCTACTACCCATGACACCAAGGATTAAAGGTTAATTTACTAGATACATGATGCCATTGATCTTGGTGTATGCTAGACTAGCCTCGCAAGTAATTCCAAGGAATACGATTGTCACTATGAAAAACACAAGGATGGTGGGGCACATGGAAGAAGTTTCAGAGGAGGATTTTGTGGTCATGGCAACCACGGAGGAGGAAGAAGTGAGTTATCATGAGGAACCTATTATAACTATGGGTCTATAGAGCATTATAAGAGTGAGCATTCGATCGATGCATTACAATGCTTGAGGTGTGAAAAGAAACATAAGTACAAGGAGCTCCCTCAGCTTTTTGAGCACATGAGACAACAACACTAGAAAGACAAAGGCATTGGGATGGTAAGCATAAAGAATGCCAACTCAGAGTTGATGCCAAGAGTGGCATGTGAGTCAGGACTAGAACTTGTACTAGTGATGACGTGAGCAGAGGCCGTGCACACTAGGGAGATACCAAGACAAGGAACACTAGTTACAGGGGAAGAAGTGGTACATGGAAAATATTTGGACCCTGCTCATTAGAAGCAGGTGTATCAAGAAACCATGGATGTAATTTGGAGTCAAAAAGGAGAGATCCAGTGTTTGAAGGAGAAGTCAAGGCAGTCAGAGAAAAGGAAGAATGTTGAGTCTCCACAGAAGGATCTGGATGAGGTTAGGGAAGTATGCAAGATGTTAAGGAAAGAGAATATCATTCCCTTGCTAGGATAATGGTTACGGGAGAAGGTACCACATGCTGGAGGAGAGTGCGAGAGACACGTTCTACATTCTAACCTTCCTCCCCACATCCTTGACTATGAAAAAGAGATAAATTTGAATGCTCTTATATATGGATGGATTTTGAGAAATTTTTGATCGATATAGGTGTGGAAGTCAATAATTTCACCCTAGATGCATGAAATCAAATGGTAAGGCCCCCATTACAACCATATTCAAATGTGTTGTATATGGCTAACAAGACGAAGGAAATGCCCATTGGTGCCTTTAAGGATGATGTTATAACTATTTAAGGGGTAAAGTTTAATAGGGATTTCAAAGTCTTGGCATTAGCCAAGGCAAAAACTTCCCAATGTTACTTGGGTGTCCCCGGTGTTACAAAAATAATCTTTACCTAAGGTTCAATAAGGGATACATAAGTTTTGAAAACAAGGAAGAGTGGGTCATCATTCCCTTAACTGATGGAAAATCAGCACCATATAATGATCCCTTAGGAGAAAAGCTTCTCGATAGGATATATGTGCACTCTATCAGGGACCCTAAGGTGATTCACCCTATAGAGGGAGTTATTCAGTTTGAAGATTCTCAGTCCATGAGTGATACAACCATCATAGCATGTGACAATTGGGCACACAAGAATTATGAGTTAATTGGGTGATAGTTAAGAGGCTCTGTGACAAGGGTAATAAAGGTGTACTCAGTCAAGCACTTGGGAGGGAAGAAGTTGCCAAGTTACTCTGGAGGAGCCAACCTTGATGATTTATTACGGTATATAGAGGCTCAATGGAGAAATGAGGATGAAAGAAGAGGGATTCTTAGTTAAAATGTACTCAAGACTCTAGCATGTTCATGGGAAACACATCATGATAGCCTTCTAGAGTGACATGAGGTGAGAGTAATTTTTCTATTAGGTTCTCCAAAAGTAATGTGCCCACTATCATACAAGACTACCATGGAAAAAACCCACCTCATTTCACGTATAAGTATGTGAGAGGGCCTGGATGGAAGGAATGTAAGATTTTCCACCTTATTTATGGGTGCGTAAGTTGTATTCCACCTTATAAGGTTATACGCACGCATGGTACATTCAATCGGAGATGTGCCATTAGATGAGGAATTGGAAGGAGTTGGTAGCTAATCTCATTTAAGATTTCAATTATCGGAGTACAAAGACATCGAGGATAAGGCATTATAGGTTGTCAATCACCTTATAATGGGAGATAGTTCTATGGTAGAGGATATGATACTTGATTTATTAGGTAAACTTGGTTTGGAGACATGCTTTGAGGGGGAAGAATTAGAGGAGATACAACTTGAGTGCGCGTGCATAGAAAAAGAAAAAGGAAAGATAGTCTATGTAATAGATGGTGAAGAGATGGAGAGTTTGGATGTTAACCATACTGAAGGTACATGTGAAGTCATGGATAGTGTTGATGAGCAAGTGCATGCTTACCATGAGCCCTTGAAAATAAATAAGGTTAACATTGGTTCAGAGGTAGAACCTAAGGAAGCTATCATTGGGGATTATTGGTCGAGAGAAAGAGGTTTCTAAGATCATTGACCTTTTGCACGAGTTTCAAGACTTGTTCCCACATGGGTACCATGAACTTAAAGGTGTTCACCACTCCTTAGGGGAAATGAGGATCAAGTTAAAGGAAGGTGTGTGCTTGATCTAGAAGAGGTCGTATCAGATGAATCCAAATTTTTGCATATGGGTCAAGGAAAATATAGACAAGACGATTGCTTCAGGAATCATTGAAGTTGTGGAGGAATTAGAATGGGTAAGTCCAATGGTCATAAGAATTAAAAAGGATGGAAGGATAAGGATCTGTGTTGATTAAAGGGAATTGAATGGAGTGTGTGTCTTTTACCCTTTTCCAACCCCCTTTTCTAAAGAAATTATGAAAGGAGTATGTGGGTACAATATCTATTCATTCACGGATGGGTTCTCATGGTATCACCAAGTTAGGATTGCAAAGAAAGACTAGAAGAAGAAAAATTTCACCACTAAATGGGGAAGCTTTGCCTACACAGTCATGCCTTTTGGATTGAAGAATGTTCCTATTGTTTCCTCACACATTTTGGTGCAAGCATTTCAATACTTCATTCATAAGTTTCTGCAAGTCTACCTTGATGATTGGACTATGTATGTACTAATAAAATATCATTATGACAATTTGAGGTTGATGTTTGGAGATGTTGGTAGTTGAGGATATCCCTCAACATTAAGAAGTGTGTTTTTGCTACTCCATTTAGAACCATGTCATTGGAGAAGTTACTAAAACACAAGAGTTCCTTTCATTAAGGAGAGGCGCAATAAGAGGCATTTGACACTCTAAAGGATAGACTTGTCACTGCACCCATATTATGTTTTCCATCTTGGGATAAACCTTTCCACATGCATATTGATGCCTCGGGGACAGAATTGGAGTAGTCCTAGTATAACCTGGAGAAGGTATTGTTGATCACCCTTTTTTGCAAGTAGAAAGTTGACACCACAATGAGAACATAACTACACCACACCGAACATGAAGCACTTTTAATGATATACACATTGCATAAGTTTAGGAAGTATCTTCTTGAAACACCATTCATATTATACACGGACCACAAGGCATTGAAGTACCTAGTGAACAAGATCATTTTTCAAGGGTGCATATGTTGTTGGGTCCTATTATTTCAAGAATTTGAGTTTTCATTTGTGGTAAAACTAGGAAAGAGTAATTCAGGACCTAATCATTTATCAAGAATTGAATCGGGGAGGATGTGAAAAGAATTGAGGATACCATGTCGGACATGTAAGCTGTTTAGTTTATGGTGCATGCCCTCTGACTTAGAGGATATTGTAGTGTTTCTTAAAATAGGTATGGTGCTAGAAGGAATGAAGGATTTAGAGAGGAAACAATTAGCTATACGGATCATGCCCTACATGCTAATTAGTAGAAGTTAGGTCATGATGAAGTTCTGCATGATGCATATTATAACATGAGCATGTTGTAATTAATGAAGCACATGATTGGATTTTAGGAGGACACTATGCAGAAACGCAACCACGTGGAAGATTCTACTTATAGGCATTTAGTGGGAGATTATATGCCAAGATTGTATTGAGTATTAGAAGGCTTGTGACCATAGCCAATGCCTTAAAAACCTACAAGGAGGGATGAGATGCCCTTAAGACCAATAGCCAGTGTATAACCATTTGAAAAATGGGCAATTGACTTTGTAGGACCTATTTCACCTTCGTGTGAAGGACTGGCTCACGTTACATCATCACTTGCATTGACTACTTGAAAATATGGGTAGAGGCAACACCTACAAAGGATTGCATAGCAGTAATAATAACTATATTCTAATGGGAGAACACAATCAACAGATTTGGATGTCATTTAAGCCTGACTAATGACAGAGGTACATATTTTTTTAATGAAATGGTCAGGATTATGTTGGCATAATTTATGGCGGCCCATCACAAGGCCACCCCTTATCATCCTAAAGAAAATGGAACTACTAAGGCATTTAACAAAATACTAAGTTACACGTTAACCAAAAATTGTGATGGTGGAAGACAAGATTGGGATGATAAGGTATCAACTATTCTATGGATATACCAGACAACCTACAAGAGATTGAACAAGGTCACACCATTTCAATTGGTATTTGGCGTAGAGGATATTTTATTAGTTGATTTATGTTATCATCACTATGTATAGCATGCACATGAGGATTGGATGATGAACAAGCACTTGAAGAGAGGATTGATAAATTAATGCATTTGGATGAAAGGAGATCACTTTATAGATAGAGTCAAAGGATTGAAAAGGTATGGTAAAAAAATGGCATGATCTTCATATTAAGAACAAATAATTCAAGGTTGGGCATGGTCTTGCTATATGACTCCAATTTTTTGCGCTATCTGGGAAACTAAAATTCCATTGGTTAGGGCCATATATCATATCATACATCCATATTATGGGTGTGTGATAGTTACAAGTGCTAGATGGGATGAGGTTACTAGGCCATTTAAATGGAAGTAGGCTAAAGCCCTACTATAAATAAATCTTGTGTTTATAAGTAAGGTATTTTTGTCAATTAACCTAGATTTCCCTTAATGCATTTATTTTCCTTGTGTTTCCTTTCTTGTCACTTGTTCCTTTCTATTGTGTTGGTTTTGTGCATGTTGTGTGCTGGAAACCACATTAATTTTAAGGGTTGTGTATGCATAGAGGGCTGCACATCTATTTTAGTGTGTGATGGAGTAGCACGAAGTGAAATAGAGGCTAGAATTGAAAGTTGTGTTTTAATGGCTTGAGTTAAAAGATGAAAAGCATGTAAGGTAGGAGATCGCACATGGAAAAAGGTGGATGAGAAATTTTGGTGTTAGGAAGGCTTTACAAAGACCATGTACAAAGGATGAGAAGCACATGAACAATATGAGGTAGGTGAGGGAAAAAATCAAGTCATGGATAAAAGAAGTACCTTCGGCACTTTGTAGATGCATGCATAAGAGTCTTTGGTTAGTATGTATTTTTGCACACGGAAGGTTGAGAGGTTTTTCACGCAGACCTGGGTATGTGGGTAAGAGTGCTTAAGGGGGAATTCAATGGAAAAATTTGCATTTAATGCTAAGTATGTTAGTAGGTGGCATATCATTTATTGCAAGAGATAGATAAAAATTTATAAGGGTCAAGAAAATCATTATTTACCTTGTTATTATGAGATTTAAGAACTCTTGCAAACTAGGGCATATGTGAAGAAATAATTTTTAAAGGAGGAATTGCAAAAATCTAAGTGCGTGACTAGTGTAATTTGTGAACTAGAGTGGAAGGAGTACATGGGTGTAGGGAAGAAGGTTTTAGTAGAGTACGCCATCTTGTGGAAGGGTTTTCCAGGTTAGGGTTCTATGCAGTAGGGCATGAGAATAGAAGGATTTTTCACGGAGTTGAGCCACAAATTTGAGAAGAGTGAGGAAAGAGGAGCAAGGAAGATTTGTTTTCAACTTCTCAAGAAGATGACACCAAAGAAGGAAACCATTTCACCTAAGAAGGGAAAGGGAAAAGAAAAAAAAACTACCTCCACCATTTTCAATGAGGAGTGGTATGCAGAGATGCAATACCCAGATGCGGTTTATTTGGGAAAAAATGGGTATCCCATGTGAGGAATATGGCCACTGAGCGAGTAAAACCATCACACAAGTAACATAGAGAAGGAGATGGCATTAGAACTAGTTCATCCAATAGATAAGAGGATACTATAAGGGATGCCAATATACAATGACAAGGTGAAGGTAAAATTAGATAAGGCTAGGTTGCTGCAGCTTTACGAGTTTCCTGATTTTGGCAAGCGTGAGTGGCTATACCAATAGTTGATGTCATGTATGCACAAGGACCACTTATACTTTACACGCTGCAAAATGTGCATCACTCCTCAACTCATCTCTAAGTTTACCAATTTGACGACTGTGAAGGATATTCGTTAGATGATGACTTGGAGGATAAAGAGGTTATTAAGAAGACTGTGGAGGAGTATGACTATAAAAAGGGGTCTCGTTACTTCGACATCCCGATATCTCTAACCCAGTGATGAGGATGGCCGCACACCTAGTAACCAAGATGAATGGTCAAGAGAGGTGGACATAGGTAAACAAGGCATGGTTGAATGTGTGTCAAAAAATTTTAGAAGGAACCATCTATAACCTATCCACCTACATTGCAGAAGAGATCATCAACACCGCACAAGAAGGAGATAATATTATGTTTGGAAATGTTCTTCTCACCATCATCTTCTTAGAAATTAGAGTGTCGATGGGCCTAGAGAAGTTTATATGGGAGTATCCAAATGAAGACCCCTCCCCCATGAAGAGGTTTTAAAAATACACATGTGACACCATGACAACTGCCAACAAGGTGCACTTGGAGAAATGGTACAAGTGAATGTGCAACGCATTCGGGGCTGAGTGGAGGATACCTAAATAGTTTCCAACACTAGTAGATGGAGAATCTAAGTTCATTTTCTATCAACACTTTTGTATTGGCAGGTTCACTCTGTCAGATGGGACCAAGAGCCCATGGTGTAAATTACCCTTCTCTTTCACCGCACAATATTTCCAAGCAGGGGTCAACTGCTTCAAGGAAGATAAAATAATAAGGTTTGACCTTAGCAAGGTGGATGAGGACCACCGATACTTACGAAGAAAGCTTGTATAACCCAAAAATGTGCTTATGTGGAGAATTATGTCTCCCATGAGGTGTGCATTATAAAACCCATGACACTACCAATTCTTTGGAAGAACCGCAAAAAAGAATATAGTTATGCATTAGGACCAAGTATGAAAAGGGAACTTACTTAGAGAATGATTTCTCCATCCCATAGGATCCCACTGGTAGGAATAAGGTTGCACAAAGGAAAAGGGAGATGGAAGAGGTGCCAAATAGGAAAGCACCAAGTGTGTAGACAACACAATCTGTGGGTGCGTCGGAGTCAGTGCAAACCGAGAACATACATGTGTATGAAGAAGTCTCCCATCAAGGAGAAGGAAAAGACACTGCAATATAGATGCGAGCAAGAAGAGTCACCAAGGAAGAAATCACCTGTTGGAGAGGAAGAAAAGGAATAATCCCCAATTAAGAAGAAGCGAGAAGATATCGAGAGAAGGAAGACTCAGAAGAGATGAAGATCTTAGAGGCCTACAGGGGTGAAAGAGATGATGGTGAGGATGAAGAAGTTTAGGATCATCCCATGTATGATGTACATGACTCGAAGGAAGAAAGAAGTGAAGAAAAAGGTGGAGAAGAGGAAGGCACTCAAGGAAAATGGGAGAGTGAAGAAGTAAATACTAAGGATCAGAGGACCCCACCTCACTAAGAAGAAGATAGAAGAGTCCGCGGAAAGAGAAGTATGAAGCATAATAGAGAATTTAGTGCAATAGGAAGCAGAGTGAAGCATTGATGAAATACTCAAGGAAATAGAGGAGGAAAGCATAGGGAAGGAGTATGGAAGCATGGGTGGAGATCCCAGCCTAGCAGTGAGCTTTCCAAAGAAGTGTGCACGGGAGGAAAAGGTGCGGTCCGGTGCGAGGGAAAGGGATGAGCTACATAAATGATAAAAATAAGGTATTACGCATGTGTTTCCAAAGTGTCATGCTTACGAGAACAACTCATTGCATGGTCTTCGTTCAAGGAAGAGGGCACGTACCCACGAACCAGGAAAATTATTTCTTAGGAATTTGAGTCCCACGTCAATGAACCTGAGTTCGAAGTAAGCCAAGGGGCACTAATGAAGGTACCAAAGAACAAAGGAATAAACCCATTGGTAAATGCTCAACAATTATCGATGAGTAGGTATGCAATGTACTCAACAAGGTTTTGGTTGAGGTGGAGGCAAGAATATTTGAGAGGAATGATAGGGTGAGATTCCTAGAAGGATAATTGGAGAAGAAAAATGAGGATCTCATTGAAAAAGTAAGGATCTAAAGTAGGAAGAGATGATCAACGAACAGTTAAGGCATGAGCTGAGGAGGAAAAGGAAAAGGTGCATGAGGTATACAAGAAAATTGTGATGATTACAGATGTTATTTTCCTAAATCATCCAGATTTGAACCCATCTGAACAAAAATAAGAGTAAACCTTGCAATGCATGGAAAATTTATCTTGCATCCTTATGATGAAAAGGAATCCACTCACCTTAGACTCAACGGAATAGGTATTGGCACGCTAGGAGAAAGAGGAAAAGAAGAAGGTTATGGAGATAGTCACTCGATACACTAAGACCCTTTCCCTTTGTAAAGGCCATCACATAAATAGCTAAAGCTTCTTATGACAATTGCGTTAATAGGGATAAAGTATAAAGCATTCTAGTCACTACACATTAGGTAGATCTCAAGGAGTTTCGGGAGAAGTACAAGGGAAAAAGGGAAAAGTGGGATAAAATCCTTTCGAAGTAGATAATATTTCAGAAGCTATTAAGACCTTATAGGCTCGATCAAAAATTGACTTAAGGAATTATATCCCTAGATCACCTACAAGATGGATGCACTAAACAACCCTCGTGAAACAGGTTGTAAGATATTGTGAGTACGCCTGAATACTAAGGATGATGAACTAAGTTTTGATGAGGTGAGTGCCATAGTAGGTGACCTCGCCAAAAGGTATAGGGTGAAGTGGGTACCTGGGAAAAGATTGAAGAAGATATAAGGATTTCCACTCATCCTTCAACAATACACATATTCTTCTTCATTCCTCCATTCTTTATTTCTTACATTTTTCATTCTTCATTCCTTCATTCTTTATTGCAACCATTCAAATTCCCACCATTATTTATTCTTTCGAGAGATGATGTTGCTGAGGATGGAGAACAAGCTTAGTATGGGGTGATGTTGGGCCTCAAAATATTGGCTAAGTACCAAAGGGCACGTGCATGCATGAGTTCAAGAAAGAAGAAGGGCACATAGGGAAAAGTGCACAGGACAAGGGTTTAAGCAAGATTTAGTAGAAACCATGGTGCGAACACAAGGCCGAACAAAGGATCTTAGGACTTATCCATATTTATCTCTCCAAGGAGCACTTGAGGAATACATGACCTGACTAGGCATGCTAAGTAGATAAGGTGCCATGTTGTAGACTTGGTGGTCAAGGAAATAATATTCCATGTATAGAAAATTCCTGAAAGAAATCATTACAGAAAGTGGAGAGATCATATCGGAAGAAGCATGCTCCATTTGAGGACCACGGGGACACTTGGCTTTTGATCTTATCTTGGAGGAAGGTATGGTTATGGGTGCTAAACCTATTTATAGATATGCTCTAGAGCAAGGAAGACACACCTAAATAGAGAGAGGTCGATGAGGGAAGCTTCAGGATCATCACAAAGAGGATGAAAGGTGAATCCATATAGAAAAGAGTAGGAGATTCTAAGGGTTTGGGTTACCATTAGAGGGTTGTAGGAATGATATCATATCTAGAGGGATGGGTCTATGAAAATTTATGTAATATGGGAAGCATAGCTAGGGTCTTTGATACATGAGTCATGTCTGTCTTGATACATTTGGTCTATTATGACCCTTTTGAATGTAATGTGGTTATTGGAACTATGATCAATATAAATATATGTTCTGGATATATTATTCATGGGTGCAAACCATATTATCTTTTCTTTATGTCATGACTCAAATCTGCTCTCTATATGATGTTTCTCTTATCTGAATGGGTATATTGATATAATAACTCATCCTATGCCTTCATAATGTATGCATGATCATTTAATTTTCTGCATTTAATTTTTTATCAATGGCATCATATTCTCACAATGCTCACATAAAGGAGGGGCTCGGTGCCCATGCATGCCTCATGTGAGTGCTCAACACCCGCTAGGTGATAGGATAATGCGCATGGGATTAGAGTGTTGTTCTAAGGGTGCATAAAAATTATTACAATGCACAAATGGAAGGAATTTATTTTGATGAAATATTTGCACCAATGGCAAGAATGGAAGCAATCAGATTATTCTTGGCATATGCAACTCACAAGAAAATCAAAATTTTTCAAATGGATGTCAAATCTACTTTTCTAAATGGAAACTTGAATGAGGAGGTGTATATTGAGCAACCTAAAGGATTCTCTTTAACTGGAGACAAGTACTATGTATGTAAATTGAAAAAGGATTTGTATGGACTCAAACAAGCTCCTAGATCTTGGTATAGTAGGTTGGATGCTTATCTCATTGAGAAAGGTTTTAGAAAGGGAGTGGTTGATAGAAATATCTACATCAAAGAAGAAGAAGACAAGATGCTAATTGTCATAGTTTATGTGGATGACATCATATTTGGAGGGGATCATGAAAGGATGACTCATGAATTTTCTGATGTTATGAGTAAAGAGTTTGAAATGTCTATGTTTGGTGATCTCTCATTCTTTCTAGGCCTTCAAATAAGCCAATCAGATCAAGGAATCTTCATATCTCAAGCTAAATACATCAAGGAAATGCTAAAAATATTCAAAATGGAAGAGTGCAGACCTATAGGCACACCAATGGAGGTGGGATGCAAGTTGAGAAAAGAGGAAAACTCACCAAAAGTGGACAAAACATTGTATAGGTCTATGATAGGAAACCTTCTCTACTCCACTACATCAAGACTTGATATTATGCAAGATGTGGTTCTAGCTGGAAGATTTCAAGAGAATCCAAGAGAAACACATCTCAAGGTAGTCAAAATAATACTAAGATATCTCATGGGAACATTAGAGTATGGTCTTTGGTATCCTGCAAGTAAGTACTTCAACATAAGAGCATACATTGATGTTGATTGGGATGGAAACATTGATGATAGGAAGAGTACAAGTGGTGGTGCCTTCTTTGTTGGAAAATTTCTAGTATCATGGTTGAGAAAGAAGCAATCTTCAATGGCATTATCAACTGTGAAGTTGAGTACATAACAACTTCCATGTGTTGCACTCAGGTTCTTTGGATGAGGAAAACATTGGAAGACTACAAGGTAAGATTTGATGATCCAACTTCCTTGCTTTGTGATATCACTAGTTTCATCAATCTCTCCAAAAAATATAGTGTTCCAATCAAAGACTCCAACTCCCTTGCTTTGTGATATCACTAGTGTCATTAGTGTCTCCAAAAATATAGTGTTCCACTCAAAGACTAAACACATTCCAATCAGATTTCACTTCTTGAGGGAACAAGTAAATGATAAAAAGATCAATCTTGTATATGTGAGAACAAAAGAAGAAATTGCAGATATCATGACAAAACCATTTCCAAAGGAAATGTTTGAGCATATCAGAGATGAATTGGGGGTCATTCCTAATCCCACCAATAGTTAAGAAGAATTGGAAAACTTATAGGGAGCATTTTTCTTGCAAAATCAGCTCTTGTAATGTGCTAAAAAGAGCTTCAAGTGAGGGGGATCTAGTCCACTAGCTCATGGTGTTGTTCATGATATTCTTCCACACAAGTTTTTACTTGTAAATCCATGGTCAGTTTAGGTATGGTTTTAAATCAGTCTAGTACAAAATGGTCATGAGTCATGCATGGTGTTTCTATGGTCTCAAGTATGCCTAAAGCCTAGGGGGAGAAATCTAAGAAGTATATCATTTCTCATATTGTTTCTTGTCATTTCTTTATTCACCCCATCATTTTCATGGATGTCAAAGGTGGAGAATATGAGACTAGGATAATACATTTTTGGTTAGTCATGTGAATAATTTTCATCTTTTCTATAATTTTTCTTGGAATGTGTGAGTGTTGACATCAATGAAAAAGGGGGAGTTTGTTGCCCACCTTGTGTCATTTTTTCATTAATGTCCTAAAGAATTTTGTTTCTTCTTCAGTCATTTATGTCATGGAAATGGTGTGTTCATAGTGTCACAAGTTGGTTACATACAGATTGTATCTTTATTCATGTTGATGGTGCTTTTAAGGTGCATATGAGTCAGTGTGAGTCATTTGAGTCATGCTAGGGTCATGTTAAGTGTTTCCTTGTATCTGTATAATTCCCCATTACATGTTTGGTGTCCTTTTAAGTCTATCTTTTTCTTTCAAAGGAATTTCAGGTCTCGAATCAAGTTCGAGCCTTGTAACTCTTAGAATCCTCACTCTAAATCTTCAAGGTTGAATGCAATAAGTCTCACTAAAGAAATAATTTAAGGAAATGGTTATTCTATTTGGACACAAGGATTCTCATAAGGTGGAATAAAGCTCTATCCAAGCATCTAAGGTCACCAAATTGTTCAAGAAATGAAACAACAAAAGTTAACTCCCTTACACAAGCCTAATCCTTAGGGGTCTAAGAAAAGTGAAGTAGTGAAGGAGATAAAATGAGGAAAATCATTTGGGGCATGTGTATTTCAGGTAAATAAACTCATTTTATGGCTTAGAAGTTCAAGAAATATGTTGTAGAAGCAAAATTCCACTTCTACCTAAACTCCGCCCTCAAGAACTACAACCGTACTTACAAGAAAATGGGACGGGATGGAAAAATTTAGTGATAACATTTACAAACACACCATGTGAGATGGTGGATTCAGGTTTCCTTGAGCTCATTGCAAAATTTTAGGTCCTAAGGAGGTCATTTGAGCAAGTTATTCAAGATTTTACAAGACTGCGTTTTAAGAAAGACTCATTTAGACCACCTAGTATTCTTAGGTGTCAAACTAAAATATGTATGAGTTCTATGATAAGTCATAAGATAATGTTTTATAGTAAATTGGCCTATAATTTATGTGTAAAAAATATTTTTTCAAAAGGATATGTAACTAAGAAGTTCTCACCATTTTTTCTAAGCATGTTTTTATAATTTTCAAGCATGTGCTAGAATCAATAGAAGAAAAGTTTTGTGTTTGGCCTCAATTCCTTTGTGTGATCACTCATAATGCCTCCAATTGGTTATTGATGATGTTTTCAAGGCTTATAAGCTATTGAACCATGTTGACATTCTTGAAGGTGCATGTTAAGTTTTGTCAGGCGTCAAGTCAAACCATTCTTCATGTGCAAGCTTAATTGGTAGTCAATTTGAGTTATCTTGTTCTACAAGGAGATTTTATGGGTTGCATGATTCCACTTGAACATATTGGAATGATTGTTTTAAATTTACAAGGATATTTGTAGTAGGTTAGTATAAAGAATGGTAAAGGAAATGCTTAAACACTAATGTTCTTCTTTGTCCTAATACAAGCTTGGAAAATTGAGATGATTATGCTAAAGTGACAGGTTCCATAAACATTGAGAAATTATCCATAGTGATCTATTCATCCTATAAAATTCATTTTAGATGTTCTTCAGGCATACAAGACAAGTTATAAGTTCACTATTACTACATTGGCAGGTTTCACAACATTGTAGACTGTATCTTTAGTAGATGGGAGTGTTTGGAGTCTTTTAAGGTGTCAAAATGATTGAAGAGGCTGGATGTTGGCCTCACAACTCTTCATCATTATTTTTTTAATTCTATTCAAATTTATGGAAGATTACAACTCATTAGTTCTCTTAAGAACTCACACAGTTGCACAAACCCTAATCTACGATTTTTTGGATTTCTTTTGTTTGAAACTCAAAAATACTCCAACAAAAATTTGAGATATTTTTTAGAAATGTATTTACTACTTGTATTCTCTTGTTGTAGAATATTTGGAATGAATTCATCAAGTATGGAAGGATAACAATTTATCAATTAGGTTTTACTTGTCATTCTTGATAGAAAAAACAATCATTTCATCAGTTTTCACAACAAATTCTTGCAAACAAATACTTGGCTCATAGAGTTTCATGTTTCAAAGGGATTGTATGAAGCATGGAGATCATTCTCTCATTTTAAATAAGCTTTGTTTCTTTCTCATGCAATAATTTCACCTACATTAGCCTATTTTTATGATCATTTATGTAAAAGTAGAAGTTGAAGACAATGGTTTAGTGTGAGATCATCCTATAAAGTGCATGTGATTCTTGTGGTAATAAAAATACACAAATATAGTGAAATCATGTTTTGAATTCAATTTCAGTATTGCCCAATCTAAAAACTAGTAAAATTGTTAAGAATCAAGGTGATTTCATATTGTATGGAGTGTAGGCTATTTCAAGTTCCTTTTCTCAAATATGAGATAATTTTGAAGAAGGTAATGAGTCATTCTTAGGATAAAATTTGTGTAATACTTTCTCACCTCAAAGAATAAGAGAAAAATCCACTTGTTTGTACTGTCCACTCAAAAGAAAACTCTTGTCTTTTGATTTCACAAGCGAGACATGGAAGGCCATGGATTCTAAATTGGAGCTCGAAGTTGTGGAGGGAATTTGGAAAGTTTTTTGATATATACAAAGGGTAACTAATGAAATTTAGTTCATGTGAAGTAAGATTAAGTCATGAAATAGGTGAAAACTGAACAAACCTGTAATAAGAGAGAAAAGGTATGATGAAAAGTGAAATAATAGAGAAATTCTAAATATAGAGATAAAATCTATGACAAGGGTGATGAGATATGTGTATTTTTGATGATAGAACATATAGTTGAAATTAGGGAATTCAATTATTTGAAGAAAAATCACAGAGATAGAGAAAGGGTATGAAATAGAGATAGAGTAAAGTGTGCGATTCTTGGTGTTGGAATACAAACAGAGAGATAGAGAGAGTGTGAAAAATAGAAATAGAGTGAAGTTTTATAGTAAAGTGATTATGATTTATTGATAGAGAAACAAAGGAGCTAAATGATCAATTAAATTTTGTAATTTTCTAAGTAGGCTCTTAGATTGAAGAAGTAGGTGCTTCTTGCAAGTTTGAATCTTGCATAATCAGTTGAGTGGGTGCTTAGTCTTCATCAAGTAGGTGCTTGATGGTGTTTGAAGTTGGTGTTTCAAACATTAAGTAGGTTCTTAATCAATCATTTCATGTAAGATATGAATTGGTGTTCCTAATAAAGGATTTGATTTCAAGTGGGTTTTCCCCTTTCTTGGGTTTCCCACTATAACTCTATGTCATGTTCAATTATTTCTTGCATACAATTAACTTTGAGTTCATTTGTTGATTCTTGACTTTAGTTATTTTTCTATTATCTTTCTTAGCAATAATTCACCCCCTCTTAGTGATTGTGATATCTAATAATATGCTTGGAATGATCTCGTAGAGGGAAAGTGATTCTAATTTTGATGAGCAACTTGGAAAGGAGGTTTACTAGGTTGGAATGGGGAGATTGTTGGGTTGGTATGGAGGACGATAAGGTGTGAAATTTTTTTTTTTTTTCCCCTTTATGGATACCAAATCATTCCTAAAATTTTGCAATTTTTCATCACTTCTTGTAATTCAATGGAAGATCTTGAGAAATTAGATGCTTAAATAAAGATTTGGCTTCTTGAAGATGGAATAGGGGCTAATTTCATAGTGTGATGGGAATTATATGCTTTTATCCCCTGGGAGTATAGCTATTGGATGTCTAGTAGCAAGTTTTGTAGCTTGAATAAGTCTTTGAACTACCCTAATAACAATTACATAGGAATCTGGTAAGGTTTCACCTCCCATGGATTGAATCATGCTAGATATACCACTATTTAAAGTTCTTAAATAGTAGAGAAACACAGCAGTGTGTTGTAGGTATACAATTTGTGGAATCTTATCCTAATTCTTATGAAATATAATTTTAAAATTAGTCATCTTCTCATTTGGTGCTCTTTCTATTGTTTTCAGTTGCTCTACCAAAGATAGGCGATCTAATTTGTCCTCAAGATGGTTACACATGCCAGTTCCAAGTTCATCCTAATTATGAATTGAGGTTGGTCTCAAACTCCTATACCATTGGATATATTTCCCTTTGAATGATGAATCCAAGAGTTTGAGTACTATATCACCCTCAAAGTGTGAGAATGGAATGAGAAAACATTAGCAATATCTTGGATATGGTAAGCTAAGGTGGTATGTTTTTCACCAATGAAGAAAATTATACTTTTAAAGTAGACACTGGTATATCATGTTGTGAATTAAGGGTGAAAGGACTTCCACCATTGAAATTGAAAAAGGGAGATTTATCTAAAGTTCCATGAATGGAGTGGGTCTTAAAACTCTAGATTACAACAAGAAGGGAATATCAGGAGGAGGAGTAGAGAGGACTTTGTTTGGTGGTGATGGTGATATATGAACTAATATGCCTTGTCTTCTTCTTCTCGATGAAAACTAAAAGTATTCGTAGAAGGCTCACTACTCACAGTACTTCATCTTATTTGAATTATTCTCATGAAATGGGTACTTTACCTACTAAAAAAATTAAATATAGTTCTTAGAGTCCCCGGATGTGTTCTACGGGGCCTCCAAAGGCTGAAAATCCTACCAAGAGTACATCAAACTTGGGAAAAAGGAGAGATTAACTTATAAACTATCCCATCGGGCATGCCAAAATTTTTATCACTAAAACACAACACCGTCATATTTTCATGAATGAATGGGTGAGAAATCAATATTTTTGGTAACATGGGACTATCTCTTAAGTTGTGGGACTTTCTACTTGATATATACATCTAAAGAAGGATGGTTCCTCTACTTATTCCTAATGCTTAAATACTCCTACAACTAGAAATGTAACTACTGATCTTATTATAAAAATCTAAGGAACCAAGAGAAGAGGAAAATTCATGAAAAGAGGAAATTGTAAGCTAATAAAGAGGTGATAGTCGAAGAACAGGGGGAAGGACACTCTCATATGAGTGGAAACTAGAGGAAATTGAAGGAGGAAAGTGTAGCCATGAGTGCCACAATCCTAAACAACATTCAAATAGATGCGGGTATATCAAGTAGGAGGTCATAGAGGTTGTCATGTGTGATTGGAGTCTAGGTTGTTTTAGGAGTGTATGACATCATTTTCCCTCCAAATGAGGTAGGTCAAATATTCAAATTATGCAAAAGTTGTATGAAGCCTAAATAAGGCCTATTTGTTGCATGAAGGCCAAATATATGTAAAATAAAACTTGGAGATCTTATTCCCATGTGGAATCAGTCTAATAAGCAAGGTTTAGGGTTGTTAAGGTATTTTCTTAAGCTAGGAAGTGGTTGAGTTATCTTAGGAAGTAGTTGAGCAAGACTAGGAATGTGGTTTGAAGTGTCAAAAATGGTGTTCTTAGTCTCCATATGTAATTTCCTCATAAATCATGAATGTAGGAGGGCACAATGGAGCATGAATAAACAAATGATGAAGGTTTGGAGTGAATTCATAGTGTATTTTGCAAGATATTACATGTTTCTTCCATGAATGCATTAGTACTTATGTACAAGCAACGAGCTTGGAGTGTGACAATCATAGAAATGGGAGTTTGGAAAATTGTGATTTCATGATCAATTGAGTAAGGTCGAGATAAACATCATCAAATTTTTGTAGCCCTTGAAAATCCATAATAGTCCCTGTAGCTCAATTTGTTTTCCCTCGGGCTTAATCTAGGGCTTTGTGTTATTTCCATTCTATCCAACCAAAAAGAATGAAATTTTGTGAGAAGCTCTGTCCACATGTATACTAATGATCTGAGAAGTTTCAGGATTTTATTCACACGTGTGGAAATGATATTGTGAAGTTGACAGTCTGACTATGACAGTGCACATGTTTGAGAAGGAAATGAGGTGCATGAAGGTTGTAACAAAGGAGTTAGACCTTTAAACTTTATAGACACCATATTATTGACATTCTTAAGGTAGATCCAACAAATTTAAGGTGAAATTATGCTCATAAGTATTCATTGTTATGGTTTAGGGTCATAATAGACCTAAGTAACCTAGGGAAGAGTTGGAGAAGTATAACTACTATACAAAGGAGTCAAATCTGAGTTCCATATATATTCATGAGCACTATAAAAGGTGTGTGAGTCATCTATTATCCCAGAGATAACCTCATCTAATGCATATATTTAACTCTGTCTATACTATGGAAGGTTATAGACCCTAAAACCTATTGTATGCATAGTGTTAAAGAGGATTGAAGGCCTAAGAGAAGTTTAGAATAAT
Source organism: Taxus wallichiana var. yunnanensis (assembly GCA_018340775.1). Classification (NCBI taxonomy): domain Eukaryota; kingdom Viridiplantae; phylum Streptophyta; class Pinopsida; order Cupressales; family Taxaceae; genus Taxus; species Taxus wallichiana. The sequence continues at coordinate 401,671,550 of CM031235.1, forward strand.
CTTGGAGGTATAATAAAGGTATCACAAACAAGTCTCAGGTGTGTAGCATTCTCCAAAACCCTACTGTTATGCCTTTGGTGGTAACTAGTCCTAATTTTCCTAGGTGGGATAATTCTGAGGTATAGGTTGGGTGACTAAGTGATGAAGAAACAAAGGATTTTTTCATCTTAGTACAAGTGGAGTAAGAGGTCTAAGACCTATTTTGCATGATAACAATTATGGAGAAGATATTTTGGCATGATAGGCTATGGAGAGCCTCTATAGGCTAGGAAGTGATGTGAAGCCTATGCAAGAGGGAGTGAAGATAAGGTTGATAGAATGGAAAGTGAGGATAGGTGTAAAGCATAGGGAAGATAAGAGGTGTGAGGTTCTCATGTTGAAATCACAAAATACATTAGAGTTTTGTAATGGAGTCAAAGGTGGAAGAAGGGAAGAGTGAGTGGAGTGGATCAAGAGCCTAGGAGAAAACAAAATGTTATGATCATAACTAAGAGAATCATAGTATATGTTGACTGTGGATTAGAAAATAGAGTAGGGGAGGTTGATCACCTAAGGTAAGGGTATGAACTTCATGTTTTCTCTTCATAGTTACTTGAATAGGTTCAAAGGGTGAACATGTTACTTATGAAGTCAATGAAAACACCAAGTAGAGCATCTAAGTAGATCCTTAGAGAAAGGGTTGATAGGATTGTGACATGCATGGTTAGGTAATTATGGCCTACATTGTGATAACATATTGGATATTTAAGAATACCATTTCACCAAAAACTCTCATTTCTATGGAGAACAACATAAATAAACCCGTAAATGGAGAATAAACTTGCACAATACTCAAAAATGAAATAGAGAGGAAATATAATATAATAAACACAAGATAAGGAAGATAATAGCCACAAAACATGAATTGTATTTATTTAAAGAGATGCAAAATCTATTACAATTAAGTATAAAGTAAAAATCACCATGCAAGGGTCTAAATCTAAGCCCTAAAACTAAAAATACATATGCAACATTTGTAGAATAATCCACCAAAGTATTCCAAGAGGGTCTAACCTTTTCAAATGGTCGTTGTTTTATAATATATAGAAGATGAGAAAGAGAGAGGAGGGAAAAGAAAGGGAAATTTATATTTCCACCTTCAACCACTAAAAACATGCATTGAATGTATGAAATTAAGCATGGGTTCCTGTCAAGTCCATTCCCCCATGATAATTTTCTTGTAGGAGAAGGAATGAGAACCATACCTCATAAAATATGGTGGTTTTTCTACATGGAACTATTCTTTTAATGTTGTGACTATATTTCCCATTTTCACCTAGCTAACCTCACCAAAATCATGATGAAACCTTTCCAAAAATTCTAATTTTGTGAAATTTTTAATTGCATGGAAAAATGTATGGTCATTTGAAGTTCAAGGTCTTGGGAGGGTCTTGATAGAGTTTCTTGTGGGTAACAACAAGAAGATTTAATCACCTTTTGTGTTGGGGTGAATGATTTGGTCAGTTAGTGAAATGAAGTGTGGAATAGTTACCTATATGCCAATGAAGCATGGCTTATATGATATTTTGACTCATCCACACTGTCCCTCACCTTGGTTGGCCACGTCGGCCCATTAGGGAACTGAAAAATATGAGAATGTTCCATTTGTTCATGAGGTACTTAGTTTTTTTCATCCAACCAAATCACCTCCTTTAAACCATTCGGATGGATCAACCCATCATCAAACACAAGGAACAAAGGAAACATTCCTATGTTCCCAAAATATATAATTTTACGACAAAGAGTATATATTTCTTGATTTGATCCCAAAACCTCAAAATTAGCCAAGTGTGGGAATCAAGGGGTTTGATAAGATAGAAATAGAGTGTCCCCACACCGATTTGCCCAATTTTCATCAATTTTTCTGTCCAAATCCAAGAAAATAATGTAAGCCATAAAAATAACCCATGGGTATTTTTGATAACAAGAGTTACACATAACTGGTGTGGTTGTCAAACCATGTGTTATTATGTCACTTAGGTTAGAGTTACTGGACTCTATGTGCCTAGGGCCATAGGATGACCAACCTCTTTGGCGAGAGAGACCAAGAAACATTATCTTCATTTTATTGTTTGGGAAGTATATGGAGTTGTTTTGGGAGGCTTATGGAGATTGGGAGGTATATGGAGTTGGTATTATGATTTATGAGAACTCATGTGAGTCTGGTTATGTTTTATGTTATGGAGGATTGATGCTCCTCATTGATGATATGATGTTGATCGCATCTTGGTGTTGTGTAGTTACTGCTTGTGGTTTTGAGTTGCATAAAACCCTTGTATGTGTATTGTTGGGGATTCTTTATTCTTATATTAATCTTGTGTTACAAAAACTATTTGTGTCATGGGAATGTGTGTGTGTCGAGTACTTTTTGTGTAGACTATGTTTTCTTCCCATGGTTCGATGAGGTCTTGTGATATGACACAATCATAAAATTGCATTAGCAATATTTCTTATCATTCATTAGTGTTATGTTTTGTCCTTGTGAGGAATCATGATTTCAGATTACTATTGGAAACCTATGAACATAAGTCAACTAAAATCCTAAACAATTAAATATCAAGAACTTGAGATTAAGAAGTGGTGTAAAGGAAAATACTAATTGAGTAATAAAGTAAAAGATAACTACCAATATTCATAGAACATTAAGAAATTAAGATAATTTTAAAATGTTTTTATCTTCCTTATGGTCGTGTTTTAGTGACATGATCTGTTTTCCCTAAATGACATTAGTCATTGTTGACTCCCTTTTCTCACATAACCCTCTGCTAACCTTTTCATTGTTTTCACATGGAGGACGATGCTCTTATAACGGGAGGGAGATGTATTTCCAAACTTTGGATAGTATAATATTATTATAAATATTATCATCATCATTATTGTGTGTGTGTGTGTTATATATATATATATATATATATATATATATATATATAAACCATTTAAATAAAAATAAATCAATTAAAATTTGTTGGAATGATAATAATAAAATTTAACGAGTAAAATTAAAAAAATAATATGAAACGATAAATAAATAATAAAAAAATTAAAATATATATATTAAATAAGGAGGGAAGGCATGTGTAGGAGATTCAATGCAAAGTTTGTGAAAAATTAATTATGGATAGTAGAGCTCCTAACAAGCTAGGACAAATATTATGTTGAAAAGACCTTAGAAATTTTCAAGTAGAATGCGTGTTGACATGTATCACCACTTCTTTGTTGGACCAACCGCTCTTCCTCTTCCCTTTCCATTTACTTGTTTATTTTTTCTTGGATCTCGGACTAATTGTAAAGATAAGGACCTTAGAACACGTATGGGGCTATGAGATTGAGACTTGGTAGAGGATGACATTGGTAATATGATCACATACCTTTATATATGGTGTCTATGACATCCACACCAATGAAGGTTTTTACAAGAAGACGTGGGACACCTCATAAAACACTATCTCTATTTCACCAAATGCAAAGAACAAGTGTCTTATCTAATCAGTCACAATTTCTAGCATCCTCCAAGTTTGTATAAAATGGAAGCAATAAATCGGGAAAATAAATCCATCAAAGCATAATTGAGAAAGTATTTTTGTTATATGTTGTAATTGGAAGTGACTTATTAGACATGTATCTGAAATTTGGAAGCCTATAGAAGGAAACACAAGGCACAAGGCTTGCTCCCAAATTTTCATAGTTTATATCACTTGTAAGCAACATTTTATGTTCTACTATAGGTTTTCTATTTGCCACTATATTTCACTTGCTTACTTGTAGGAAGGATTTATTTGTGGTCTAGGTGTAGACATAAAATCACACACTTGAGTAAATTTATAGGTCATAAAAGCATACTTGCATTAATATGATTCCTAAGCAAGAAAACTAATAATTGACAATTATCTTTGGCCTTTTTGTTTTATTTCTGGTCTTCTTTCGGTATTTTACACCCTAAAGCCCAGTGGGTACTTCAATTTCTTATATTTTATGCCTTTAGACACTAGCACCCAAACAGGATGCTAACACCCACACACCCTCATCCTTTGGGCGCCCCTAACCCTTTCTATTTACTTGCTTCTTTTGGGTATCTTTTATCTTTTGGGCATATTATTGTCTTATGGGTTGGCCTTCTAGTTTTCAATTATGAAATTTAACTAAGGGAATCATATAAATACAAGGATATGTGACAAAAATAAAGGACCAAGATCTAAGCGTCTAATATCATCACCTAAGGTTGCTTCCAAATTCATCTAAAAGCATCAAAGGCATCCATCTATCACTCATTCAAGGGATAAGGAACTACATTTTCTGCATACACTTCATAGGAAGGGAAATTTCATTTTTCCATCCACACATCTATTTACATTGGCACATCTAGTTATCACTCACTATCAAGTGCACTTGCACAAGGGATTCCTAGGGCATGATTCTATCACACATGCATAAGAACTACATGGATATGAGATGTAGTGTAGTGCTAAGTTGTAATTTTACTTAGTTGAGTGACCGTCGGGGTAAGTCTAAATCCCCATATTACATATTTATTTTTTTGGGATTTGATGTAGTTTGAGGTTTTTTTTGGTGAACATCTCTTTGCAAGTTATAGGTGCTTTCAAAAATAATATTGCGACATACGAAACCAACATTGAATACCGACGACAAAATAAAAATCAGGTTTCAACCACCTATGTAGTCATGGATGCCGGTAGTGGACTATGGTGCCTAGGTTCCCCTCACCTAGTCCATGATTATCCGACAATTCTAGATTTTTGAGAGAATAGTTGCGACATTCTTCCTTTCTAGTTCATCAATCTTCTAGTATAGATCAGTTCTAGGAATAGCGTGAATAAACTAAGTCTTATTTCTCTCTCTTACACTTAGGGTTTTGTATTTACCTATCTAATTTTTGTGTCAAATATGTAATTCAACATTATTTATCATACATGACTTTATAATTAATATTTAGCATTAAAATTATATTTTTTCAAATCATTTGGTGAACCCATCACTTGAACCCAACCTTTCTTCTAGGTATTTTTTCATCTTTTAATCATGGCTGACACTCATTCACCCTTTTATTGATGAATAACTTCATGATATCAATTTTCATCTTCTTCAACATCCACACTATCTAGATTTGGTCTTATTCGTTACTCATGAGGAGGCCATCAATCTCATTAAGCTTAATATTCCTAAATTCACTTATGCTTTAATGCATATTACTACTCAACCCCCTAATTCCACCCTTCCACCTAATTTTATTGTTCTCGTATTTGTTCGTACTCCTACCAACCATTTCAATCCACCCCTTCTTTGTCACACATGGAAATTATCTTCCTCGGCACTCAAGACCTAGCCTCCAACTATCAATATCTTCAAGTTCAAATACGTCAAATTCAGCAAGCTACTTCTCATGCATCTCCATATCTTGATTCCACCTTACTCCTCCACACTCCTTTCACACCTACCATTTCCACTTATGCACTTCCTCCAAACTTCATCACTCCTAAGCTTCCCACCTTCAATGGCCATGGTGACCCTCAAGAGAATATCCAGATTTTCATGTGGCATGTCTAGATTATGCGGATGATCATACATTATTAGCTAATCTATTTCCACAGAGTCTCCAAGACTATGTTATGCGTTGGTTCTATGATCTACCTGCTCATTTGATAACATCATTTACGTATTTATTCGATGTTTTTCTTGCACATTTTTCCATCAATATCGGCTCTAAAATATCATATGCTCAACTTGCATAAATCAAACAACGATCTAATGGGCATCTATCGGATTATGTGTTACGATATAACAATGAATTGACTAAGATGTCCCATGTACTTGCGTATTTTAAATTGCAAGATATTTTTGTTTAAACTATTTTATCTTCATTATAAGAGAGTGTTATTTGTGAAGCATCTCCCTCACTTGATCAACTATTCCATATGCTAAATTTACACAAAAGAAAACTCCTATCTATAAGAAAGATAAAATATCATGATCATGCTTCATTTTCTTCAAATTGGTTTCAAATAAAATCTAATTTCAAGCCATCTCCTAAGCCCACTAAAGCAAAAGATATTGTTAATGTTGTTTCTACTCCTGAAAATATTCAATGACAACCTCCAAAGCATACATTTACAAAATTTCCTTATGTTATGCACCTTCTATTACAACTTATTGAAAGAAATCTTATTACACTTCCACCATCACTGAATCTTGATTCATATCACCATAAAGGCCACAATTATGATGAAAATGTTATGTATGACTATCATCGGTGTGTTGGGAATTCCACCGATCAATTTTTCAAACTTAGGCATCTTATTCAAGATCTTATCGATAATGATGCAATCAAGATCCTTGAGCCTTCGACATCCAAGTTGGTCAATTAAAACCAACAAGTCAAAATATTCAAAGATCCATTGCCTAAGCATGAAAACAAAATGTTGATTCTTCATCTAATCAGACATATCATGTTGTGCCTCCTCCTTCATCAGGGGCTCTTGATTTTCTTGGTTGCTAATACTAATGCATCTCCACCACTCATCACATTCTCTGATCACGATTATCATGCTACATTATCTTCTAATACACTACACATCAATGCTTCTATTGGATCTTATACTATCAATAAAACTATGATCAATCTATCAGATACTATTAGTGTGTGTTCTCTTGCACTCCTCTTCATTATCAACTATCTAATCTCTCAAATTTCATATCCATTTCCTAACTTTAATGGTTACATTAATCTTTGAGTTATAATTAGGCCTCTCACCATGCTTGTTCCATTCATTGTGGCACCTTTAATTCAAGGTTTTGACATGCACTTAGGTATTACTTGGCTCCGCATCGCTAGGTCTATCTTTTCTATGACCCACTTGTGTCTCAAATTCATTCAAAATAAGAAACTTAACACTCTTAAAGGTGTTACACCATCCAATTTGGTGCCTCTTCCTCCTCTTGAGAATGTCCTCTCACTTTGGTTGTAGCATTTAGGCCTCCCGGGCCTCTTAAATCTAAGGAATATTCTACACCTAACTCACCTATTCACACACGACCTAATTTTTCTCATCAGTCTACTTGTACACCATCTTAACTTAATTCCCTTGCTATGGCATTCCCATTACATAGGAGTTCACCACCTCCTTCATCTCTTAGGTATATTTCACATAGGTTCTCATCACCTCCTAGGAATATTTCACATAGGTTCTCATCACCTCCTAACTTGTTCTTCAATCAACTCCTTCAACATTTTTTTGGAAGCCCCCTTCGCCAACTCTCCACATTTGTTTACACTTTTCTCCAACTCCAGCTCCACCAATGCTATGTATCAATTTAACTTTGCAAGCATGCTAACTCCTAACATGTTGTATCCATTCATGCATGAATTTCACTAATACCAACATTCGGATCAGAATTGGACTCCAATGTTTAAGGAGCTCATCTTTGATATAAGCTATTATGTTGTGTATCATACGAAAAATATATCCAAGGATTTGATAGCAACTGCTGCACTATGTATCAAAGGGTGTAATACCACAAATGGTCTCCTTCACATAGGTTCCCATCACCTCCTAGGCTTACTTCACACATACATTATTAGTCTCCTACACCACTGATATTAGATCATGATCACATGTATTTATCTCCTCAAACATTGAGTGGAGGACCCTTGTCCTTCACCTTTATTGGATATCTTACTCATCATCACAAACTTGGAGGAATCATGCTTACTTCTCTCCCCCTCCTAACATCATCAAGTGTTTATCATTATGATCTGTGCTTCATACTTCATCTTTCTAATAATCCTTACACAAATTGATATACTTTGTATCGTCATTACCCTATGACACATGCTTGTGCTAAGGTTCATTCTTGACTGTTGAGGGTCTAAATCTGAAATGAACCTCACATCTTCTACTCTTCACGCTCCGTAGTTCATGTCACATGATCTATATTTCTAGCATCTATTTAAAACCATTTACTTATGGTGCACTCTTGTTCCAAGGTTCACACTTGAATTTTGAGGTCATACTACATCCATGAACCTCACACACTACACATTTCACGCTATGGGATTCACAATACATCTTTCTAGAATTCAATTCTCACATATCATAATACCCTATGAAGCACTCTAGTTCCACATTTCATACTCAACTATTGAGGATCTAAATCTAAAATTAAGCTCACCACATTCACTCTTCATGCTCTATGCTTCATGATCTATCTTTTTAGTGAATATTTTTCAAACCATTTCCCGATGACACACTCTTGCTCTATGGTTCATTATTTATTGTTTAGGAGTCTTCTATAAATGAACCTCATCTCATACTCATCCACATCTACTAGGGGCATGATCCCCATATCAGATTCACATTTTATACCATTTCATCACTCTCATAGCATATTACATATATGCGTTATATCTATTCTTGATTTATTATACTTACATGTACACTTTGGTTTCTTGTGTTAGAAAGATATCCAGTATGTCATTATATTTTTATATACACATGAATGTTCACTTGGTCTCTAGTTGTGAATGTATACTTGATAGATATTTACATGCAATAATGAATTTTGGCATTGTACCTCTTACTAGTCCCACCGAGGCTCCTAGGGAATATACATTTATACTCTTACACATCACAGGTGTTATTTTTGATTTTAAACTACTTCTTATTCTTATTATAACACTACTTATTCCATTGTTCCATACATGTCCTCACATACTTCTTATCTTTCTAACATGGTAACAGGTGCTTCATTTGTAGCATTTTCCTTGCAAGAACTATTTTCCACCATGATTGTTTGTTACATCTTGTTTTCTAATTTTCTATTGTATGACATTGTTTGCGGGATATGACCTATGTCTTGTTTGATAAATGATTGTATAATTTGGTTGCTTCATCCCTGATTGTCTTAAAAAATTGTGAGAAATATCCCATGTTTGAAACCCACTTTTCACAGTTTATCTTATATGCATACTTTCTTTTTACATTGTTTTCTATTACATGTTTTCTATTTTTCTACTAACACATGCATCTAGCCACTTTGTTTTTCATGTGCCTTTGTTTCTACCATGCACATCCTCTCCCCTATAAAGATACATTTTCATATCAACACTTGGTCCTCTCCTTTGGGACACATTCTCATGGTGACTTTGTATACACCCCAAATGAGGAGGGTGTACATTGGGTAAATCACTCACCCCATACAATAGCTCAAAGCTACAACATAGTACAATTCAACATAGAAATAAAACAAACTACAGTTATATAAATGACCTAGAATTTAACTTAGGTCCTCACTTCAAGATAGACTCCAATGCCCAAATACAAAAATTAGCACTTGGGTGCTCCTCACCTCCCTTGGGTCCCTATTTCCTAGGGGCACATACAACTACTTTATTAGATCAACATAGTTCAGATAATTTTTCATAGTACATGCACAATCCTCCAATAATCAAAATGCATTCTTTCTCCATTTCTATATGAAAAAATAAGGAGGTAATGCAGTACAACTTGGGACAACATGGATCACACCATTTGTAGATGGTGTATAATTTAGGAAGAATTCATGGAAGGAGAGTAACACTAGACCTCTCTCCCCAACAATCCTCTCTCGTGGTGTGAGATCGCACAAAAAAATCTCACTTGGTGTGAGATTTCCCAAAAACTTGCACTTTATGTGAGATCTCCCAAAAAAATAGTTCTTAGCATGAGATCACCTTAAAACTAACTCTTGGTGTGAGATATCTTAGAAAACTCACTCTTGTACAACATTTTAGGACATCTTTCTATCCTTTTACACTCATTTTCATTAGGTGCACACTTTCCTTTTACTACTTTTACACACATTTACATAATTTTACAGAGTTTTCATAATACATGACTTTGATTACTCTTTCACTCTTCTTTTGTAGGTCACACTTTAATATGTAAGAATAAACAACCCTACATCAATAAAAAAACATGTATAATATAATACAATAAACAATACTTCACCTCTAGGGTCACTTTCTCTTTCTTAGTTTCCATGCCTCATTGTTATCACTCCACACTTTCACTTGTCTCCTCGGTATGTTATCACCATCCCATTCTACATGGTTATCAGTTACACATCTCTTATATACATTATGTTATCGAGTATTCACTCAAAATTGCAACAACATAAAGTGGGGGAAAATGTAGACACAAAATCATGTACTTGGGTATATATCTAGGTCCTAAAAGCATACTTGCATTCATATGATTCCTAAGTAAGAAAAATAATAGTTTAAAACTATCTTTGGCATCTTTGATTTGTTTATGGTATTATTTTTGGTATTTTACACCCTACATCCCAATAGGTACTTAACTTCCTTATCGTTTATGGCTTTGGACACTAGTGCCTAGATAGGATGCCAACACCCGGATGCTCTTGTCCTTCGGGTGGCCCCGACCCTTTTCTATCTCACTCTATTCTTTTGGGTCTATTTTATCTTTTGGGCATCTTATTTTTTATATGTCATCCTTCCAGTTGTCAATTACAAAATTTAACTAAGGGAATCATATAAATACAAGGTTATGTGATAAAAATAAAGGACCAAGCTCTAAGAATTTATTATCATCACCTAAGGTTACATCCAAAGGAATCTAAGAGTATCAAAGGCATCCATCTAGCACTCATTCAATGGAAAATGGATTGCATTTTCTGCATACACTTCATCGGAAGGGGAATTTCATTTTTCCATCCACACATCCATTTACATTGGTACATCTAGTTATCACCTGCTATCAAGTACACTTGTATAAGACCTTCCTAGGGCATGATTCTATCACACACACACACACACACACACACACACACACACACACACACACAAGAATTACATGGATTCTGAAATGTGGTGTAAAGATTGGTCATAATTTCACTCGGTTGGGTGACCATCGTGGTCAATCTAACTCACCATATTGCATATTTCTTATTTATTGGGATTTGATGTAATTTGAGGGTTTTGTAGGTTAAAATATCTTTACAATTTATAGGTGCACTCAGTGATAATATTGCAACATATAGGTGACCAAAAATGACTACCAGTGACACTTGTGCGATACTAGAAAAATCAAGTTTTGACCACCTACGCATTCACGGGTGCCCGGTGTAGCGAACTTTGACACCTAAATTCTCTTCACCTAGTCCAAAATTCATAGGCCAATATTATCTTAAAATTCTAAATTTTATAGAGAATAGTTCCGATAATATGCCCTTCTTGTTCATCAACATTCTAGTCTAGATTAGTTCCGGGAATAATGTGAATCTACTAAGTCATACTTTTCCTCTTTTACACTTAGGGTTTCATATTTAGCTAGTTTATTACTTGTGTTAAATATTTACTTTATAATTTATTTATCATACATGACTTTACAATTAGGATGTAGAATTAAAATTCTATTTTGTTAAATCACTAGGTTATAGCTTACATATTGTAGACATGGCACTCCTGAATCATCACTTCATATTTACCATTGATGATATTTTATAGGTATGTACTTCTCTATTACACTCCATGTTGTTGCAAGTATAATTATATAATTCAAGTTTTTGTGGTGATATTAAGCTCATGTATGCCTCACCCTAAAATTTCCATTGTAACTTCTTTAAAGCTCGAATATTTGAGTTTTGTATATTCTCTATGGGTATTAAGAGCCTTCAATTTTATCCTTTCCATATGCCAAGAGGGCATATATCCATATAATTTAAACAATAATTTGTGATATAAATATCCTAGGGTACCGATATTCTTGAAACCCATGCCAAGTCTGACATTTTCAAGGATGAACGTCATCTATTTGACATAAAGGTGAAACAAGATGGAGTCTGTTGGAGCATTATGAATACAAGGTATAGTAATGGAATGGTTACTCACAAAGATCTGGAGTTATTTTTGTTATGCTATGGACAAATATGAAGTTGTATTCAAATTTTTTTTTTGAGTTCTCTTAAGGTTTGTACTAGCATGCTGAAATGCGAGCAACAAGTTAATGATTGTGGTTAGAGTTGGTATTTAATCAAACGTCTTTATCGGTAATGAAATTATTGACATGCACATTAAATGTAAGATATTGTTGAATATTTTTCATTATTGTATATGTTGTCATTGATGTCAATATTGATGAGTTGATTTCGATTACATTGATGGAAAAAGGAGTCATTCGGTAAAGTGAGAAAGCTGAAAATATGAAGGTTTATTGGTAGTGTCAACCCATCAAGGATTTGAGATGATAAAGGATAATCCCTAAAGGACATAGACAACATTTGAACAAGCCTTGGATATAAGGTGTAAGCCACCAAGTACATAGAGAGCTGTAGAGTAAAGAAGCTCAAGAAAGGAACCGTGGACTAAAGAAAATATCTAGAAGAAGCCACCAAAGGCAGGTGAATGCCACAGAGTGAATAAGGTTAGAAGGTAAAGCCATGGATATGAATATTTGGAGAATTGCATATAAAGGAAAAAGATGCAAAACCACTAATGAATAGAAAATCCATTAACTATAGAAGATTTCCACATACGAAGGAAATCCGTGAAGAACTAGAAAAGGAGAAAAGATGAGGAATGTAGCAAATAAGGAGGAAGCTGCGAGAAGTTGAAAAATATGCAAAATGCGAGACAAATCTCACGAGATAAATAAAAATCCGCATAAATAAGGGATAATCCGAAGGAAAAAAAAGGGAAGCCGCGACATGAAAGAAATGAACAAATATGCCAAAGGAAGTTACGGAATAATCAAAGTGAACTGGAGTGGACCAAGGACAATTAGTTAGAGTTCAAAATGAAAGAGTGAACTTTTGCATTCATATTTTGAAGGATATTTGATTGACATAAGAATTGCATCTGTAAGTACAACTGGATCTTCGCATAGACCAATCAAATTCTCTATTCCAGCTACCAGCATTTAATGCATGTTGACCATGAGGTAATTTGGTTATAAGCTCGATGGAGATTCCCAATTTCAAGGTGAATTAAAATAATGCAAATAAGATGGGTCACCGTTTTAATTTCACGATGAAAATTCTAAACAATGCAATTTTTCTAATTTTGGAAGTTGGCTAATAAATTGATTGGCAAGATGTGTGGAAGGAGGAATCAAGCCAAACAAGGAAAGTATAAAATCTGGACTCATTTAGGAACATTTAATGATCTGGATTCACAAGAGACAGATCACAAAGAGTACACGATGCAAATATCCAAGCAAGATTTTTGGGAAAAAGCTTTAATAAAATAAAAACACTAAATGATTCAAAAGTTATTCACCATGAAAGTAAAACTAAGGAACTAGAGTAAAGAGAGTGATAAAGGTAGAGAGAAGAAAATACAATGCAATCAAGCTAAGAAGAGATATAATGGTGAAGTAGAGAGAAAGGGTGAGATTGAGAAAGCTGTTATTCTGAGACTCACAAAGACCCCTGGATGCAGATCAAGCTTCTAGGTTGATCACTCTAGCATCTAGTGTGATTGCACAACATGGAAACCTCTCTCCAAGTGTGGGGACTTATAAAGCGAGAGAGGAATCTCAGTTAGAGGAGGCTGGTTCCTCAAACTCCTCTGATTTAGATCTATATTTTGCAAAACTACAGAGGTTTAGATCCTAATCCTACTCTAACTTGTAAGGAGACAGGGGTAGAAGTGCAAAAATTGAAACTAACTAAAGATGGTGATGCACCAAAAGGAGTGGTGAAACATATTTGTCATGCAAATAAACACAGACCAAAGTTCACAACATAAAACATACACAGACTGATAAGGTATAATTTAGGATCTGAAATGAAGCAAATAATACAAACAGAGGACTGAAACCCATTCACAGAGCTTGCATTATCTTTTCAGTGTCAAAAACACGCATTCTGACCTCAAAGAGTTAAAAGAAAACTCTACAATCTTTGGAGAGGTCGATCCTTGCTTGATCACTTACTGGAGCTAAAAGAAGAAGTTGCTATGTCAAAAATTGTTCCCCCCTTCAGAAATGAGCCAAATCTGGCTTTTACATTGCATGGGTCGAGCCCAGGGGACATAAAATGTACAAAAACATGAGAGCCCATCCTTTCTTGACTGCAGTGCATTCAAATGGCATGGGGACCTTACAAACCCATAACCTATCATTTTGACTGGATTATAGGAGAATGCGACCCATTTTGCATTAATCGTTGCAGTTCTTTGGAATGTCACCTCGCCATGAACACATGTCAGAGCCGCTTCTAAATTTTCTCTCTCTAGACTGCACCAAAACTCAATATTAACCCCGAAATCATTTAGATAATTTCACAAGCTTTTCGTTTATATAAAGAAGCGTGAAAATCCGAGCTTTGGATCGAAAGATATGTCGATCTCGAAGATTTAGGCACAAAACAGTGAAAATGCGTTTTGAAAATTTTCCCATGCTCGCCATCTGGATGACACATGGCACACGCCGATTGGATATGTAATTCTATCTCCTCTCTGTCCCATGGGTTTTCTGCTTCATTGGACACGTGTCCTCTTTTGATTGGCTTGGGTCGTTGTCTTGAAACCTTGCCCTTTGACTTTTGGACTTTCTCCTTGTGACACGTGTCGCGATTTGATTGGTCCATGGGTCCACGGCTTTTCGCGCCCTTCACGTCTTTTTGTTTGTGATGTCCGGTGCTAACTGGGACAGAATCCTTTGATCGACCGAAATGGGCTTCCTTGTCCCTTATCTTCCGATGACACGTGGCGCAATTTGATTGGCTCTCAAATTTTTTGGCTATCCGCGTCCCTTTGTCCCAACTATCCCAATACGAAATTTCTGTTTGGGTGGTGAACTGCGATTCATGTCCTCCACACAATCATGGCCTAGATGTCCCAAAGTGTGAAAGTTCCCTATTCCAGCCGAACCGGCCGGTTCGCGTCCTTCGCGTACCTTTGTCCCACTTGCTCCCAGACTGTCTGGGACAAATTCTTCCGATTCACCTGGTTCGGCCGGTTCACGTCCACTGCGTACTTCTGGTCCGACTGTCCCGGTGCTAAAGTTCTCTGTTTCAGCCGATCCAGGTGGTTTGCGTCCTCACAGCCTGAATGTCCCAAACTATTTTGCTCAACAGTTAGTCAATTTTACTTACTCCTTTGGTCGGATCGGCCTCGCGCCTGTGCGTCCTTCTATCCCGAGATGTCCCTTTGCTTCACGGCGGCGCTGGAGGATTTTTCGGCTGATCCACGTCTCAATGTCCCTCACATCCCAACTATTGTGAGGACTAGGACTTAGCCAATTTTCACAATTCTTTCTGGCCCAAGCTTTTTTTGTAGCTTTTTCACCTTTTCTCAGAACTTGCTCTTTTCAACCTGGACAGGAGAGTTAGGATAAATATGAGGGGACCCTAGAAACATGATTTTTTTCCCTGGATCAATCAATTTTCCTGGGACTTGAGAATTCTGATGTATGTTATCAATTCAACCCTGGGGGTGAATTTGGATAACAAAAACTAATGAAGAACATGATCGGATCATAAAGGCATAAAGGCAATGAGTTTGAATGAATAAAAGAGAGTGACAGAGGAAGAACACTTTGATTGATCCAGGAAAGTGATAATAATTCATTGTATTAGAAATTATTGTAACTACATAGTCAAAATGTATATGTAAAGAAGTATAAGTTGTAGATTAGCACATTTAGGAAGTTGTAGCTTCCTTGTAGGTTGGTGCCTGTAGAAAATAATATCTTTTGATGCGTAATATTCACTTGAGTCCTTTGTTGTGTGTAATATTAGCATATGTGTAGGGGTTGGTGCTTCTTGTGGGATTGTTGTCTCACTAATCAAATCTTGTAAGATGTGTTATATTCTTATGAGTTCTTGCTTTGTGTAATATAAGCAATGATTTTGGTGGGTTTTCTCCCAAAAGGGTTTCCCATGGTAAATCTCTGTGTTCAGTATTTATGTGTTTGATGAATACTTGATTGATTGTATGTTGCTAATACATATAGATTGGTAAAGAATATAAAATTGAATCAAGAGTGTAAAAGTTTTAATATAAATTGATTCACCCCCCCCTTAGTTTTTGTGATCTACAAAAAATGGTATTAGAGTGAATAATTTTTGCAAAAGCCTAACATCTTCAATGAGATCCTCCTATCATAAGTATGATAGCAAATCAGGAACAAGGCGGATTATCTCTATCCAGATCACTATAGACACCAAATTTGGGTCACACTCCCCCTTCACCCCACATGTATATTAATTTAATTACCTATAATTAAATTAATACCTATTCTCACAATATTCATTAATAAATACCTTAATTAAATTAATTTCCACCTCACCTAGACACCTCACCCCACCACATCACCTAGACACCTCATCATAGACCTATTCTTAGCATGTTTCCTTTTAACTAGGACTCAATCTCCACTTACCATAACTAATTGAGACTTAGTCCTACCTACCTTAATTAACTAATACTTAGTTCAACCCTAAAATCACATGCCTATTCTTCCTCTAACTACATGCCCACTTATCTAAGCACAATATTTCATTTTGATCTGCATAATAGACGTAGGCGGTAAAAATATTACCAAGATCTGTCATTTTAGCAAACCTAGGATATGCCACCTTAATCGACATAGGTCAGCCTGAAATTGACTATGATAACCCTAAACCATCATCAATTACCATATATTCACTTTGGTAACCTTGTTTCGAGAGGTTGGGTGAATTATTCAAGTTTTAGAGAAGATAGATCTGTATTAAGCACGCACCAGAGCACTCTTGCACATCCAGACATCCTAAACCATCACCAAGCACCGATTTGAATGGAAATCCTCTGCGGTAATGTTCTAGGAAGCACGGCCATGACACTCGATCACCGGCCCATGAATATACCATCACCTCCATCAAACCACTAACTCGCAAGTACAATTAAGTACCTTTGGATCCACATCTTTCCATACTTACTTAGATTAGTTTCTTTATCTTTGTTTGGGAGTCCTAGTATCCTTTGCATCTCATCACCTCTCACCTTCCTTCCAATCCCTCCACCTAACCACCTACAACCTCTAACCAATTCATACCCGACTCCGAGACATCTCTCGAGTATTCCCAACACTTGTCATCAACTTCACCATTCTCTATCTATTCTTTGTGTAATCACAAGAATCATCAAAACCCAACCTTATTGAGTCCCTATCAGCTGACCCTACCAATGTCGGTTAGCCTAAACTGTCATTGGTCTCCTCTCAATCGACATCGGTCATACCAAACTAACGTTGGTCTCTATATTTGGTAAATCTTCTGTAATAACAACCTCATAACATTCACCCAAATAACCTAAACCACTCAAAACTTGACTGACCTATTCCAACCACCTTATTCACCTGTCTAAATTCTAGATCTAATCACAACCTAGCCTGTTAGATTAGATTTGCTTATTGTACTTGAATGAGACACCTAAATTATATCAACTATAATAGGATATTATTGGTTTACATTATTTATTGCATTAAGTTGTGTTAAACAGTGGATTGATAGCCATCTAGGAAGTATCACATTTCTCAGATATAGCACACACTAGGTAGTCCACTGACATATATTGTTTAATATTTTCTCATGCTCTTGTTTTGCATTTCGGGTAGTTCCTCCTAGAAAAGAAAGTTCTCGTAATCAACACCTTTGGATCGGGAAATCATATCACACAAACTCTACCTTCCACATTCATTCTCGGGTATTCCTCATCACCCTTACACTATATTTTTGCTCACACGTACGTAAATTATTGACGAAACATTTTGGCACACCCAATGGGACCCTCTCTTGGGTTCATTGCATTTTATTCATATAGGGAAACTTTTTGTGTGTTTCTTTCCTTTTGAAAATACACATTTAATCTTCTCCCTAGTAATATTATTTTCTTCTAATTGTCTAAAAAAATTTGTCGATTGTGCTTAAAATGAACCAATTATTTCTTCTTACATTTGCATAGTAGTGAAAGATCATGTTATTGACCTATTCATCATTTTCTTCATTGAATATAATTTTCAATTTGGGTTATAAAATTTGTTGTATTTCATCCTTGTATGTTGCATTATTAGCTCACATTTAAAAATGAGGGAAACCTATATGTTGGAAGTCATGCCTAGCTGATGGTTGACACAATTGAACCATAGAAAGCAATTTCTTCTTTCTCTCTTTGCCAAACTACACAAAATTTTAATTTACACATATTCTTAAACAACATCCCACCGGAAGAAGTTGTCAATGATCACACGATCAGAGGATTGATAGTGGGCACCTAACTAGTTTCTCTGTCTAGTCATAACTCAGAGAAAGGACCGCCCCACCATAACATAACCTGAAACCACCCTTTTAGAATTTCCTTCTTCATAGGATGCCTTCCTAACCAAATTTTTTTCTAAATTCACAAGTCAGTCTTAAATAACATAAGATAAAACAAACATAAAATTCACTTTTAGGATTGCATGTTTCTCTTAGCTTTGTTCTTGACTTGTGTTTTGAGGTGTGAGGTTACGATTCTTCATTTTTCTTATTCCTTTCACACTCTGCCATCATAGTTGGAGTATTATGACTGTTTCTAAGTGTGTCAAGACCTCATCTTATCATTCTTAGATTTCTAGGTTGATTCTTCATCTAGTTTAATTCATGAAAATCCTTTTTTTTTTCATTTCTTATAATTTCACAAAGAACCAACATCGGTCTAATGACCATCGTCGGTTTACATCGACCATTGTCATTTTATCTAACCAATGTCAACTTCTATATCTTTTGTTTATTTTACGAAACAACCTTCATCAATGATTCTTTTCTATTTTGGTCCTCGGGACATCATCATATTCCTAACATTCTAGTATCTCTGTCAAGAACAATTTCCCCATTTCATTTTTCATCAGTTCTGCTCCTTTTTCTCAAAAATAGTAATTCCCACAATGATCGGTATCGAGTTATCTTAACCATCATTGGTTCCCATTTAACCGTCATTGGTCTTAGTGATCATCGTTGGTTCTTTGTGTTTGAATTTTAATAAAAACACTAACCAGATTTCCCGCACTTCATCCTTCTCTACTTACTGCTATTTTCTATTCCATTTACAAAATATAGTTTTACCACATCAGCACTAATTCACATGGTGTTAACTTGCATTCAAATTAAAACCTTTGTATTTCATGCTATCCATCACCCACTCCCACTTAGTCCGTTGCCACCATCCATCTTGTCACCTATGGATCTAACTCATCCTGCCACCATTTCTACCGGTAATGAGGAGTTCGCAAGACTCCTTAATCAAAATCCTGTGGCATTACAATATTATCTTTCCCACTCATCCATCTGAGACTCCTCAAGGATAACTAGTGTATGGCATGCATGTATCTATTCCTCCTACCCTCGCACCCACTTCCACATCAACTACCACTAGCTCGGCACTTCCCTCATCCACATTACCCCTTGTGGTCTCTCAATTAGGTTCCACCTCTACCATAACTTCTACCCCAACAAAATTTATTCCAACCGTGGTGTTAACTGCTCCTTCACCAACCACTTTGAACATGGCCCCATCTGCCCCCTTTTCCTCATATATACCAGTTGCATCACAACCACCTCTAGTGTTGGAAACCCACACCTGTTCCAAAACCTAGTTCTTTCCATCCCTTAGTCTCTACTACCCATTACCATGAGAGTTATTATGTGCACCCCACCTATTTACACACATCACCAAAGAACCCCCAATCTTGTTTGTCACTTATTTGGGGTACATTCCACCTGTATATATTCCCACTTCATAATTTTTATATTTGGCACCGTCATGTCTTTGGGATGCCCTCCACATCATATACCCATCATCAACCTCCCTTTACTATAGGAGGCACCCATTCCTCATAACCCACCAATGACCTCATTAGGATGATGATGGAAAAGATGCAGACATTAGAAGCATCAGTTTCTAGCTCTCATAACTCCTTGACCTATGACGAAATCTATAATGATCCTATTCATCCATCCATTCCTATTTGCCCATACCTTGTGTATTGGGAAATTCCCAAGTTTAACCATTTCAACAAGTAAAGAGGACCTGCAACAACATTGTGGTCATTCAAACATGGGTGCTACCTAATTTCCCATGATGATGCTTTTCTCTTACAAACATTTCCCATGTCCCTAATAAGACCCGCCTTAGATTGGTACAATAGTTTACCTAGAAATTCCATCTACTCCTTTAACCAAGTGGCTCAAGCATTCTTAGACCACTTCTCAATCAATGTAGTCAAAAAGGTCACCATGACCAACCTATATTTGACATGATAGTATGATGACAAATCTATTGTAAATTTCGTTGCTCGTTGGTGAAGTCTTATCAACCAATTAACGTTCTAGTTACCTCAAACTGAACTTATTGAGTTGTTCACTAGAGCTTGTGCTAGACACATCTCACCAAATCTATAGGTACAAACCTTCTAAACCTTCAATGAAGCATTCACCATGGCATAAAATCTAGAAATTTGCACCATTGAAGAAAAGAAAATCCAATTACAAAACAAGAATACCCGTTCAAACCAAATGATTCTTCTTCATCTTCAAAACCCCAAAATAATTATTCAAAAGATAAAGGATCTACCAACATGGTAGTTCTCAAAGTGGGTCCATCTCATCCCTCTAATAAATCCCAACCTTCTTCCAATATTTCCCCTATCTAGACCTTACAGTTTTGGCGGGAGTAGTGGAAGTACACTTTAATCAGAGATCCCTATTCTTCAGTCTTGGAAAAACTTCTTAAAGATGGATCCATTACACTTCCTCTCATAAAACCTCATACCATTTTTGATCCCACTCATCCTATGCCTACATGGTATAAGGAACATGACTACTGTAATTATCATTATGTCAAAGGCCATAGTGATGGTAACTACATAACTTTTAAGAACATTTTCCAGGAGATGATAGATAATGGATACCTTGTCGTGGATAATCTAAACACTCACGGAAAATCAAAATTCATCTAATAAAAATAGTGAACCTTCATCCAACGACAATAATGTTCATGAAGTCCATGTGGTTTTTGATATCATACTAGTCGTTCCTCAAATTCCACCTATTTCATCTATTGAATAAATTCTGGCATGAGCTCCTCTACCCATAGAGGAGCATACCTCTTCTACTCCTTCACCCACAGAGGAGTCCCCTTCATCTCCCCCTGCTCTCATGGAGGAACCCACATTTTTTGTTGATTCCATTCCACCATCTATCTCAAAACCTACCTTGAATAGTCAACATCATTAGCTTTCCCATCCATATGAGAATCATTATTGCCTTATTATCCACTAAGGGAGAAGTATACCTCACCACACCTACCATCTCTCCTACCCATGGGAGATTCTTCAGACATACCACTACTTATTGGGGGAAATTATCCCTCAGCATCCCAAGACCTCGTTGACATGATCTTAGCTCTTTTACCCACAAATTTTGAGGCTAGCCAATTCCCTATCTCACAGACATATTTTACAAGGATTGCCACCAAACCAACTGCATCTCCTTAAATAGTAGTCCCGTTTTCACGATTGGATGATCACTTGGATTACATTGATAATTCCATGCTCTGGGGATGTCTTCGGATCCTATTTTTGACTCAAATGCAAATGTTTCTTGAAGATACTTCCACGATCTACCCAAAGGTATTTCCAGAACTAGATCAACCCTAACCATGCCTATCAAAATGACCTCTTCCTCATCCCATCTACCTACATCCGAACCTTTACCCACAACTAAAACCATTCCAATACCTAAGAACCTACCCATACCTATATCTTCATCTATATCTAGACCCATCACTACCTTGGGTGTCATGCCGACATCAAGCCTTACTCATCCACCTATCAAATTGGATTTAGTCACATCTTCCCAAACCCACACCAAAGTTATTCCTCCACCTAAAAGGAAGACCCAACCTTCTAGGCCACATACACCAGTCTTGCCTACCACACCTTTGTCACCTTTGCCCCTTCCATCCATCCTAGGGCCCCATCCATCAAACCGACCAAATAGACTCCTACTCAAGGCTACCAAAAGCTAACCAACCTGTTGCTTCATCACAATCCTTCATTACACCTCATTTACCTACACGAAAAACACCCTCACCCTCACTTGTGCATTTCTTACCACCTATACCTCCACCAATTACTATAACCCCAACTTTACCTATACAACTTCAACCCATACCATCCACCCAGCCTCTACCAACCACTTCCACCATAACTCTATTGCTCCCATGGGTAACCCATCCTCTCTCCCTTCTGCATCACATACTCCCGTGTCACCTTTACCAAAGAAGGTGCAACCCAAAGACAAGAACCCACTACCCTCCAATAAGGTAGTTAAACCAAAACCCTCCATTACTAGCTCTTCTACCACAATCTTACCCAAGTAGATGCCATCAAAACCTAAGAGAGTAAAACTTACCAAACCAGTGGTCCAACCCATTCCTCCTCCTATAACACCTCTTCCCTCACGATCATCCGCACCTTTACCCAAACCCACACTCACTTCCATTGTGATCCATTGGTAGGGTCCTATGCCAAAATTATAACCAACCTCTTAGATACTTCCATCATCACATTACCACCACTTCGACCTTAGGACCCTCTTAAACCCAAACCCAAAGGGTTTGATGAAACTAATTTTTTTGTTTATCATCATTGGCCAAGACATGATGTAGAAAATTATAAGGCTCTAAAAACTGTTCTTCTCCAACTTTATCCTCATGATCAAAATTTTGACGATGATGACCTTTTTAGTGAGGACCATGTTCCGCCTTTACCTATCACCACACATCATCATCCCTTACTTATTCAATGACCTACATCTCCACTCCCACAACCCTATTTTTCACCTCTAAAATTTGAGAACAACATGGTCTATATCAGAGAGTTATCCAAACCACCACCCAAATGCCAATGTGCCCACCTCACTTCACAAGGATTTTCCCCCCATTAGGATTTTTCCCATAATGGTGTTACACTACTCATCCTACACCTCCTCCATTTACAACCTCTCCTAAGATTAACATGGTCCAAGTTGCTACACTGCACCCAAAAGGAAAAAGGAAAATAAAAATCAAATAGCCCGGTCAACCAACCCCATGCCCAATATACCATCTACACTTGCATCTAAAATCACCATTCAAGGACCCACATACCCTATCTCTAACAAGCTCACCCATTGTACAATGATAAAATAATTACATCAATCCCCTCTAAAGATGTCTTTGTATGATCTTGTCCAAACTTCAAAATCTCATAGACAAGACCTTATGGAGGTTTTGTAATCCATTAAAATTTTACCCGATGACCCCACACCAGTGGCCTCCATTATCACCCTCACCATGTGGCCTCACTTACTAAATCATCTCCTTCTACCACCATGCCCACTCATCGAGTCACCGCCTACGATTTCCACGATGAGGATATTATACCTCTCCAATCAAATGAACCTAATCGTTCCCTTTTCATTTCCGTCTATATTGATAACATATGAGTACAACACATCATGATCGATGGTGGTGATAGCATTAACATCATCTCCTCCCATGCATATAATCAAATGCACATGCCTTCTAATTGTATGCATAATAACCAGTTATGTTGTGCTCCTTCAATGAAACCATCACTTCCACCCTTGGCACCATTATTCTCCATGTTTGTGTGGGCCCTCGCACTGTCCCAAAATTATTATACATCTTAGAGGGAGAGATCCAGTATAACCTATTTCTCAGAAGACCTTAGATTCACATCATGAGTTATTTCCCTTCAACTTTACAATGCTATGTAAAATTTGAACATGAAGGGCATAACTATACCATCCCATCTAACTTGTCACCATTCAAAACTTGTAACATGTTGTACCGACCTAACGATGTCCTTGTACCAATCAAGGCATCTTCTGCTACCCCCACTTATCCTTCACCCATAGCCCCATCCACCAATGCTACCACCACCTCTCCCACACCTAACTCTTCTATTTCTATTATTGTCGTAGCCTTTCGGCAACCGACCCATCTACTTCCCATCCAACTGATACCCCTCTTGCCCAATTGTCTAGTGATTCATCTATCCTCATGACCCACCTATTAACTATCAATCCCTTAGAAGGTATTTTTTAATGCCTCACTTTGGAGGAATACCACCTCTACAATATTATCACATTCCTCAGTCTGCCAGAGTATGAAAACCTATGCTAGCACCCTCCTTATGAATATTACATAGGAGAGGTTTTCTCTTATGATCCTCCCCACCTTTGCACCAACTTATCATATGGGGGCTTGATAT
The DNA here is from genome assembly GCA_018340775.1 of Taxus wallichiana var. yunnanensis. Classification (NCBI taxonomy): domain Eukaryota; kingdom Viridiplantae; phylum Streptophyta; class Pinopsida; order Cupressales; family Taxaceae; genus Taxus; species Taxus wallichiana. The sequence continues at coordinate 401,695,903 of CM031235.1, forward strand.
TGCCACCTATTCACCTGAACCTCCATCCCAAACATGACCATTTTCATCTGACCTCCAATCTCTCACTAACCACCACTTCTCCCACACTTTCCTTCACTGTTGTGTATGGAAAGGCTTTGGCTTTGGTTTTTACGAACAAGGCCGTCATACCATCATTTCATGTACCATCCATAAACATAATGATCGCAGTGGAATTGGCTTTGCTAAACCATCTTCCAAGAAGGCCTGCATCGACCTCATTGAGAAAGATAAACCTTCTCCACCCCATTCACCAACATCACCACCTTCACCCACAGAGTCCATAGATCTCGAATCTATTCCTCCTAACTTTTTTTTTCATGAACATAATTTCCCTAGGACCTCTAACTTATCAACATGATGGAAAGGCTCCTGCTTCTTTTCCCTTCTTGTATCCTGACATGATCGATGACGATACACCTTCTATTAACATCATTCAATGTCAGGACAATGATTCCATCCTCAACTACCTTGGTGTGGAATATTCTTTTATTCACCGGTCATTACCTTCTAAGACGCAAACCATGTTGAATGAATCAACTATTGAAATCAACATTAACACTTAGGATGACCCGTACATTCTAAATATAGGCCAACCTTTAGATGTTGTTGAATATGAATATTTTACTTCTTTCCTCCGGGACCATAGTAATGCTTTCACTTGGTCCTATCTTTGATATGCACAGTATTGACCCAAACATTTTGGTCCACAATTGTAACCATTCCTAATGCTAAACCCATAAAACAAAAGCTATGAAAAATGCATCCTTGCATTTCCCTTCTTATCAAAGAAGAACTTCAGTGCCTTCTCTCAGTTTCCTTCATCCTACCCATTGACTATCCCCAATGGATTTCTAATATCAGTCCGGTCACAAAAACAATAGGGGGACTCCGCATTTGCACATATTTCTATGACCTCAACTTAGCTTTCCCTAAAGATGACTTTCCTCTACTAGGAATTGACCAACTGGTTGATCTCACCACTGGCCATGAGATGCTATCACTCATGGATGGTTTCTCGAGTTATAATCAAATATTACTCACTCTAGAAGATCAACAAAAATTGCCTTCATCACTCCTTAGAGGACCTTCGCTATCGGTTCATGCCTTTTGGCCTTAAAAATACTAGTGCTACATATCAGCAAGCCATGAATTATATCTTCCATGACATCATGCACCGCATATTGGAATACTACGTGGATGACGTTCTCACCAAATCTAAACATTGGGCCAAACACCTGACAGTCCTTAAGGTCATCTTTGACTACCTCATTAAGTATTGTGTTCACCTTCAACCCAAGAAGTGTGCCTCCATGGTGCTTTCAGGAAAGCTCCTTGGTTTCATCATTTCTTTACATGGCATAGAAGTTGATCCTGCTAAAGTAAAGGCTATTCTTGAAATGCCTCTCGCCTACTAATCTCCTTCAACTTTGAATTTTGTAAGGTAAGTTGTAATCTATCTATTGGTTTATTTCAAAAATTTCAGACCGTTGTCAACCATTTCATCATCTCCTCAAAAATATTTCTCCTTCAAATGGGATGATTATGGCCATAAAGCCTTTGACACCTTAAAACAATACCTTCTTTAACCATCGATGCTCATTCCCTCTAAAGATGACTAACCCTTTTACCTATACATTTCTACCACTGATCATTCCTTAGGTGTCATGCTCTCTCATCGTGATGAGAAACATAGAGAAAAAGTGGTTTATTACATAATCCGTACCCTATTGGACTACGAAACTAGGTACACCCATGCTAATTTTTTTTTTTTAGCATTAGTTTTTGTCACCACTAAAATTTGTCGTTACCTACTCAACCAAAAACCTTTTTGTCACTAACACTGATCCCCTACATTACATGTATGCCAAACCCTACCAACATCAACGTGCTACATCTTGGCTCATGCTTCTTGTAGACATTAGCCTCTAATTCATCCACCAAAAATCTATCAAGGGCCAAACCATTGCTGACCAACTGGTAGATGCACCTCTCTCTGGAGATCAACCTTCTAACTTCAATTTCCCAGATGAATCCATTGCTACCCTCTCTTTGAATGATACCACTTACCAAATGACCTTATTCTTTGATGGTTCCAAATGTCAGCATGGGGGCGGTGCAGGTGTTATCCTCATTCCTTTTGATGGTGAACCTATGCCTTTATCTTTCAAACTAGATTTTGATTGCACTAACAATATTTTCAAATATGAAGCACTCATATTCAGAATTCAAACCGCCATCACCCTAAATGTTAAATCAATTAATATCTTTAGTAATTCCCAAATGGTTGTAAACCAATTCAATGGTATATACTAGTGTCGTAATGAAATACTCCAAAAATACAAATATCATGTCAACATAATTTTGACTACCTTTTACCATTACAAACTTCAAACCACCCCACATTCTACTAATAAATTTGTGGATACCATGGCCTTCCTCACTTCAAAAATACCTACTTCACCTACCAACTCTAAAATCTTTGTTACAATACAAAGGTTGTAATCACCCTCTTATCTATCTCGACAGTCAACTCTGTGCGAGAATCGTTGCACCTAACCCACGTGACCTTTGGTATAAGTAGTTTGTAGACTACCTTTCCCTTTCCATTTTGCCTCCCGATCTCACTCATAATGGACAACATGCCTTTCTTAAAAGTGTCTCTTGCTATGTCATCATGGGTGGTCTTATTTATAAATGTGGCTTCGATGGTATTCTCTTACGATGCCTTACAAGTTTTGAAATTCCCTACACTATCAAGTAGGTTCACAATTATTGGACCCTGGAATATTGGCCAAGTATGAAGGTGTGTAGGCACATAAGGTCCCAGTTATGAAAAGGCGTGCAAGGTAAAAGCACGCAAGAGAAAGGTTTAAGGAAGCACATAGCACATGTGGCGTGCAAAAGGAGATTCAAGACTTATTCAATTTGAGTGCCCAGGGCAAAACACATGAAAAGAATGATTGGTTACACGTGGATAAGATGCCAGCCTAATGACAAGTTGGCCCCGATAGGGGCATGCCTTGGAATCTTCTAGAAGAACATCATGATATAAATTTGAAATCTCAGGCCTGGAGACGCATGCTTGCATGAAGGACCACATTTGACACTTGGAACCAAATATGAGGGTGCTGGAATGAGAGTTAGTAGTGTAGGAGAATTATAAATACAAGTGCCTGTGGAGTAAAAGAGATACAAGTTTGAGATATAGTGGGTTAGAGATATCGGGAATTGATATATAGATCTAAAGAGTGAGCAAAGCTCTGTAGAGATGCTGCGAGGTCTCTATTAATGGATAATTACATCTAGGGAAGAATGTCTTAGGCATGGATTTGTAATTTTTCTTTTGATAGCTTAGTTACACAAGTCCAGTAATATGCATGACTGTAATATGCTCTCTATGACACTCTGTAATGAATCAATGAATATAACAAGGTTACCAATATAATGTATACTTGAATATCAATGGTTCTAATGAATATTTATCTCTTATGAGTTCTCCTTCCTTTCATGCTATGAATAAATGCTTGTACAATTCTTTTGTCATAGTGCATGTTCTGGATCCTTTTAAAACACTCATCAAGTGACGGCAAGGATCTAGAGGCCGTTCTGAGCCCTATGGTTCTTGTATGTTTCAACATCCCTCATAAATACTCTTACACTAATCATAGATGATGTTTCCCATTAAAATCACATAAAAGAGAGACTCGGTACTAGCATGTGCCTCGATTGAGTGCTCACTTTAGGCTGGGTGATAGGCCAATGTGCATGGGATTATTTCCTTTTGTGATGGGGGTAAAAATGACTACATCTTGATTCCGTTGCCAAGACCTCTTTTTGAAGTTGTAGTGGGATATAACATACATCATGATCTATGTAGTGAGTAATGACAGAGCATTTAACATTGGAAAATGTTGAATCGTGGTTAAGGAGCACGAAAGATGAATTTTCTCGAGAGATTTAGCACTGGACCTAAGTTTAATGCACGTAGATGGGTAGAAGAGATTCTCTACCATGATCTGTATGAGACCTTCTTCTTCTACTTCCTAGTAGAACTATATGAATGGATTTCAGCCTATGCGTCTAGATCAAGTTGGCGTTATGGATCGCATATGTGGAACAAAGAAGACTACTAAAGGTTACAGGATGCAGATCTAATGTGGAATCATGTTGTAGATCATTAGTGGAGAGGAGTACTGACTAGTTACACTCTAGAGTACACCATTTCTACGTACTCTTATCTGGAGGTTGCTGAGTTTGAATTTTTGTGAGAACCTAGAGGAATGTTTCTACATGTTATTCCTCTAGCTATGAAGATATTAATGGTTACCATGAGTTTAGAGGCATTCCTAATGGCCGGCTAGACCTTTCTAAGCATTGGGTAAGGGAGCTTGGGTGGAGGAAGATGGCATATATCACGACAAAGAAGGAGAGGGAAGAGAGATGGCTCAAGTATAGTGAAGCATGTGAAAGGGAGATTGTTAGATGACATGAGGGTGCTAGTGTGATGGATTTATGGAGACATATGTTGTGGGAAGGAGTTGAGGTTCATGCAGAACACGTGGAACCGAGCAAGATATGCTACCCCATCTTGGAAAGTGCGTGAGGGAGATCCCTTTACCTTACGGTGAGAGTTCATCACGAGAGAAATGAGTGTCATTTGTGCATATCTAAACCCACCCAGTGATCAAGCCCTCGCACTTGGTTTTCCCGAACCAGGAAGAAGTGTTATTGACCCAGTTAATATGAGTGGAAGAAATAGATCCATGCCTAGAAGGTATAATTTTATAGTTCCTTCTTCTATGGCTGCACATATTCCAGTATTTGGAGGATTCTTTAGACAAGGAGCAAGTGTACAAGATTTCAGTCTCATATCAGGGAGTGGTGCGGGACACAGTAGTGGTAGTGGAGCACCATCATAGACCATTGGTGCATAGTTTAGTGGGACTGTGGGGGTGTCGGAAAAGATCCTATAGGCCCTATTAGACCCAAAGTGGTTATGGTGGATCTCGGTGGCTTTGGAAGCACGGTGCACTGGTGGACCTAGTGGATCGGGCAAGAGAGGAAACACCAGAGGGAACCAAGGCTTTAGCTCAGGAGGATAGGGACCCCAGCCACCACCTCAAGTATTCTTTGAAATGTCTCTGCATTTACCAGATTACATGGGCATTGAGGATGCTATGGAACATGGTCACAAGTGTGAAATTATATGGCACCCGAAGGGTATTGCAACCCTAGAATAGAAGGCTAGCTAGTTTACCACCACATTATAAGGGCGCACACATAGCTGGTATAGGAAGTATGACCCTCATCAAACGATGGTGGACTATATTGCCTTAAAGAATGCATTCTTGGCAAAGTTCCACATTCTTGAGTTTGAGTAGAAGACCATCAGTGCTTTGAAGGAGATTTAGTAAGGAATGGTAGAGAGTGTGTGGGAGTATGATGCATGTTTTAAAACTCTCTTATCTAAATTATCATATGATATTCATCCTTCTCAGCATGCACACTTGTTTGTTAGAGGATTGATCACCCCTTTTAGAAGGGTCTTGTCTTATAAAACTTTTACAGACCCATGTGAAGCATTGGAAGCTTCCCTGCGCACCGAAGCTATTAGTAGTATTGATACTAGTGTTAGCCCATTCTTGGAGGCTCAAATTGCTACTATGGAAAAGTAGTTGGAAAAATTATCTGCGAACTCAGCCCATGAGACTCGCAGTGGTTTATGGTGCACATATTGTGAAATAGAGGGACATGTTAAGGATAATTTCCCCTAAAGGATGGTACGTGCTATCATAGTAGATTTTAAAAAATTCATGGGGATCATGATGCAAGTAGATTTCCCTTCTTTGTAGCGTGTGATCGGGAGGAATGTGTCTTGTTATTACAAAATTTTCACCTCTACAACCCATGATACTAAGGACTCGTAGGCTCATCGATCGATCCATGATTCCATTGATCATGGGGTGTGCCAAACTAGCATCGCTAGTGGTTCCAATGATAATAATCACTATTATGAGGAGCACGTAGATGGAGGTGTTGTTACGAGCTCATAGCACCGGACGCACATCGGGCTTCTAGGTTGATGTTTCAGCATCCAGTGTGATTACACAACATGGAAACCTCTCTCCAAGTGTGGGACTTGTGGGCGAGAGAGGAATCTCTACATTAGAAGCTGGTTCCTCAAACTCCTCGATTAGATCTAATGCTTGCACAACTACAGAGGTTCATATCCTAATCCTACTCTAAACCTGTAAGGAGACAGGGATAGAAATGCAAAAATTGAAACTAATTAAAGATGGTGATGCACCAAAAGGAGTGGTGAAACAAGTTTGTCATGTAAATAGACATAGACCAAAGATTGCAGCATAAAACATACACAGGCTGATAGGATATAATTTAGGATCTCGAAATGAAGCAAATAATACAAACAAAGGTGAAACTCATTCACAAAGCTTACATTATCATTTCCAGTGTCAAAATCATTGCATTACAACCTTAGAGAGGTAAAAACTATTACAGTCTTTGGAGAGGTCTGATTCTTCAAACAATCACTTGCTGGAGGTGAAAGAAGAAGTTGCTATGTCCAAAAAATGTTCCCCCTTAGAAATGAGCTAAATCTGGGTTTTTACATTACATGGGTCGAGCCCAGGAGAGAGAAACATGGGAAAACATGCAAGCCCATTCCTCATTGACTATAGATGCATTAAAATGGCATGGGGAACCTTACAAACCCATACCCTACCATTTTTGAATGATTTGGAGGATAATGCGACCCATTCTGCATTAATTTGGTCGCTGAAATGTCACTTCTGGCCATAAACATGTGTCAGAACCGTTTCTCAACTTTCTCTCTCCAGACTACACCAAAATTCATGATTAACCCTAGAATCATGTAGAGAATTTCATCAGCTTTCTGTTGATATAAAGAACATGCAAATCCAAGCTCTGGATCGAAAGATATGGAGATCTGAAGTTTTAGGGCACAAAACAGGCAAAAATGGATTTCGAAATCTTTTCCCGTGCTCTGCCACCTGGACGACACGTGTCAAGTGCTGATTGGATGTGTAATTCTCTCTCCTTCCTTGTCCCGTGGGTTTTCCTTGAAATTTTTGCCTTTTTGTGATTTTGGAACATTTTTCACTTTTCCCCCATGCCCCCGCCACTGGGGACACGTGGCATGCATTGATTGGAGGACAGGGGCGCGGGGGCTTCCTTTACTTTTAGCTTTTTGGCGAAACTTTTGCCAAATTCTCTAACTCCTCCCGAGCTCCACGCTTCCCTATTCCATTGGACACATGTCCAATTCCTATTGGCTCGGGCCAACGCTTGAAACCTCGCCCTTTGAACTTTTGGACGTTTCCCTCTTGTGACACGTGTCGTGATTTGATTGGTCTCAGGTCTGCCGGCTTTTCGCGTCCCTCACATCCTCATGGCCTGGCTGTCCCAAACTACTTGGGACAAATTCCTCTGATCCACCTGAAATGGGCTTCCTTGTCCCTTTTCTGCCGATGACACGTGGCATAATGTGATTGGCTCTCGGCTCATTCGGCTATCCGCACCTTCCATGCCCTCTATCCCGGATGTCTCGAATCGAAGTTCTCTGTGCTGCCAATCTAAGTGGTTCACGTCCTTCACGTCCTCGTGGCCCAGATGTCCCAGACTATGCTTAGCAGTTAGTCGATTTTCCTCTAACCTTCAGCTGGTTCACCTTTCCACGTCCCGCGCGTCCTCACCGCCTAGATGTCTCTTTGTTCTGCAGACTGCCTAGTGGCCTTTCGGCCGATTCGCACCCAAATGTCCCTCATGTCCCGACTATTGTGAGGACTAGGACTTAGCCATTTTTCATGATTTTTCCTGGCCCAAGCTTGTTTTCTACAACTTTTTCACCTTTTCTCAGAACTTGCTCTTTTCTTCTTGGACAGGGGAGTTAGAAAAAATCTGAGGGGACCCTAGAAACATGATTTTTGCCCTGAATCAATCTATTTTCCTGGGACTTGAGAATTTAATGCATGTTATCAAAATTTACCCTGGGGGTGAATTTTGGATAACAATTTGGTGACTCAGCGGGGTTACCTGCCTGCTAGGTAGAAGATACCAGTTGCCTGAAGTAGTCCATTGGGCATGGAGTCATCAAATATTTAGTTTAGAACCCCAAGTGACTCAGAATGTGTAAGGAGGAAGATGGAATATCACACATGAAAGTAAGGACTGCAAAACATCTCCATGGACAGCAAGTTGTGCCAAAGCACTTCGGGAAAACAAAACTAGCCTACAAAAACAATGTGCACAAGCACTTGGAGGAATGAAATCTAATCTAATATTTACAAAATAGTGAACTTCCCTCTAGAAGCAACGCTTGAGATGGATTCCATTGACTGGAATCTACAGTTCTTCACCATCCAATGAGGCCAATTGGAAAGCATTGTTGTTCTTGCACTTCGTGACCATGTATGGGCCACTCCAAATGGCATCAAATATTGAATGCCTTCCCGGTTTTCTCTATCCACATCCCATTTCAACACTAGATCTCCAACTTGAAAAGATCTATCCTCGGCCTTCTTATCAAAGGTCTTCTTGATCAAACTTGGTCCTTTTCCATTGCTTGGGATGCCTGATTTCTAATCTCTTGCAGCTCCATCAACTCTGCATACCTCACCTCCATGGGCTCAAATTCAAGCAACTCCACCTGCTTCATGAGTTCTAATGTTGGAAACTCAAGTGATATGGGCAAGATTGCCTCTCTTCCATAGACAAGCTTTGAATGGAGAGTTACTGTGGATCTTTTGGGAGTTATCCTATCATCCCATAAGATTGATTTCAGTTTGGTATGCCAAGACATCTGATTCTTGTCAAGAGTCCTCCTAATGATCCTCAACAAGTTCTTGTTTGTAGACTCGGCCTCGCCATTACCTTGGGGGTAATAGTTTGATGAAGTGCTTAGGTAAATACCATTCTTGACAGCCCACTCAGTCACCTTAGATCCAATGAATGCCAATGCATTATCAGAGATTATTGTGGCAGGTACACCAAATCTGGTTGTTATCCCCTCATAAAATTCTAAGATGCTAGACTCATTTGCCTCTTTGAGTGCTACTGCTTCTATCCATTTGGTGAAGTAGTCGTGGGCTGTCAAAATCCATTTATGCCCTTGGCTTGAATTGGGATTAATGACTCAATGAAGTCCAAACCCCATTGCATGAATGGCTGGTCAAGCGAGATTGGATGCAATGGAAGGGCAGTAAGTCTCTCTTTTCCTGTGAAGAATGCACAATTCTTACACCTTTTGATCCATGCATAGCAATCATTGAAGATCTTAGGCCAATAATAACTAGCCTTCATGATTTTTAGAGCTATCACTCTTGGTGCAAAATGGCCACCAGCTGGTCCACCATGGAACTCTTCCAACACCCTTTGAATCTGATTTGTGCTAATGCATCTCAGCAGCACTCCATTTACATCTTTCTTGAACAAAACCCCATCAACAATGGCATACGGGACAGCCTGCAATCTGAAGTGTCTCCTTTGGGTCTTGTTCATCTCCGGAGGGCATAGGCCTGTGCCTAGGAAGTGCATAATACCTTGGGTCCAGCAAGGAGTGGGGGAAGCATTGTCTTCTTCTTGCTTGCCACTTGGCTCATGGCTGTCCTGGACTGTTAAAACAGCCTCTTCTTCAATGCATACTTCTTTTTGCTTCCCCAAAACCAGCTGCTCACACAATCCTTTCCCTCTTACCAGCTTGGTGATCTTGATCTCAATGTCATACTCCATGACACGGGTGATCCAACCTGCCCTTTTCTCATTCAAATCCTTGTTGAGGAGGAAGTCCTTAACCCTAGCATGTGAGACCAACAACTAGACCTTGTTGTTTGAGACTAAATGCTTGAATTTCTTCAAGCTTCTGACTATTGCAAGAACATGCTTCTCAATAAAAGAGTATCTCACCTCATGGTCATCTAGGCTCTAGCTAAAGAAGGCAATTGGCTGCTCATCATTATCCTTGTTTTGTTGTACCAAAATGGCAGAAATAGTGTCATTACCTCCAAATGCATAGAGGATGAAATCCTTGGAGAATTCTGGGTTGATGAGAGTTGGTGCTTGAGAGATGGCTTCTTTGATTGCTTCAAAACTCTCCTTGCCTTCTGCTATCCACTTGAAAGCCATGCTCTTCTTTAACATTTTTGTGATGGGCTTGACAAGGGCTGCAAAATCTGGGACAAACCTCCGAACAAAGTTTATCCTTCCCAAGAAACTCTGAAGGGCTTTCTTGTGGCTTGGAAATGGTAGTGCTCTTATGGCTTCAACCCTCTCTGGATCAATTGTTAATCCTTCCTTGGAGACAATATGGCCAAGGAGCTTTCCTTCATGTGTAAGAAAGATGCACTTCTTAGGATTCAAAGACACTCCGAACCTTCTACACCTCTGAAACACTTGCCTGAGGTGAAAGAGATGGTCTGCTACATTCTTTGAGAAGACAGTGATATCATCTAGGTATACCAGCACTATCTTGTTGATCAAGCCTTTGAATGCCATATCCATAGCTCATTTGAAATGTTGCTCTAGCATTTGACAGTCCAAATGGCATCTTCTTGTAAGCATATGTGCCCCATTTTGTAGTGAAGGCCGTCTTGAATTGATCTTCTTCCTTCACCATTATTTGATTATAGCCTGAATATCCATCTAGCAATGAAAACCTTTCTGAACCAGCTACAACTTGCAATATTTGTTCCATTGATGGAAGCGGATAATGATCTTTGAGTGATGCTCTATTTAGATTGCGAAAGTCCACACACAATCTTATTTCTCCATTTCTCTTTCTTACTGGCACCAAGTTTGCAACCCAACTCGAGTGTTTGATGGGGAAGATGATCTCGGCCTCAATAAGCTTCCTTAACTCTTTTCTCATGAGAGATTCAATATGGGGATTCTTTGGCCTTTGCTTTTTCCCTGATAGGATTGGATTCCGGATCTAGTTCAATAGTATTTTGTGCCAACTTTGGGTTGAAACCTCTTAGATCTTTGTAAGTCCAAGCAAAGACATCTAGGAAATCTTGACAAAGCTGAAAAAATCAGATTTCTCTTGTGAGGTACTTACTTTGTCAATCTACAATGTTTTTCCTTCTTCCACTAAAATAGGCTCTGAATCTTCACCCTTCACTTGAATGTTCGCTTTCTCCTTCCGGAACTGATCATTCGGGTTGAAGATTGACTCCAAGGTTATGAGGCCTTTTGGTAATTTGTTAGTTCTCAGCTGCACCACTTGGTCACCATACTGCTGCTGCAGCTTGTCTTGATTCCTGGTGGAGAACTCAGCTTCTTCTTGGAGGAAATTAACAATTTGCTGATCATTCTCGAAGACTTGCCAACTTGTATTGTTATCGGAACAGCTGGTCTCACAACCAATTTGATATGAGGCTGAGATTTCTCACTTTTGATACTTTCTACAACATCAAACGCAGCCCCAATTGCTGCTAGCCTGTCAGCGGCTTCATTCTTTTTCCTTGGGATGGAATTGATGCTAAAAGCTTCAAAATCTTCAATAAGATCCCATACCCGATTTTTGTAGTTCTTCAACAGATCATTTTTGGCAGCATTTTTTCCTTTGACTTGGTTTATAATCAGCTCACTATCACCAAATACTTGCAAGTTCTTTATTCCTCTCTTGATTGCCAATGCAATCCATGAATTAAGGCTTCATACTCATCTGTATTGTTTGAGCAAGAAAACTAAAAACGGAAGGTGAGTAATACTTTATTCCTTGAGGTGAAACAAGCATGGCTCCTCCTCCTGCACCTTGTCTACTCCTTGAACCATCAAAGAACAATTTCCATACTTCATTCTTGTCCTTATGATGCGGCTTGGTGATCTTGGGAGAGGTTGATTCTCTTCATGTAAACAATAAACTCCTAGCTTAGATTCTTCTATTTCTTGATAAGGATCAAAAGCATGCACCTTACTTGCCCATCCATCAAGAGTCAAATGCGGGATGCTTCAACCTTGGTGTCAACCTCATCGGTGCTTGGGTGATCTTCTTGATCAAATGCCAAGCAATTGGCATTAATCTGACTTGGAGTGTAAGGCTCAATATGGAAGTTTACAATAGGTTCTGACCTGATTGTAGTCTTAGTTCCATACCTCATTACGAAAAAGCATGTGTGACAAATCAGCGAGAAAAATATCCCCAATCTCTTGCTGTGAAGTCCCTTGACAAGCAAGGGCAAAAGAGTGGTGGAAGGTCTATGGTGATACATCTTGTAAAACAACAACATTTGGACATGTATGCAAGGTAAGACTCAAATTTCTAATCACTCCAACTGTTGCTATTGCTGTCCCATCTATTGCACTACCCCTTTGGATATTGTTTCATACTAGAGCCCCTACTGATTAGCTATCTATTTAGGCATTCTTGAGCTACTTGCCCGGAGTCTATCATGCAATTGTGCACTAGTTGATTTCCAATGATCAATGAAACATAGAAAGGAGGGGGCTTCAACATTTTACCTTGCTATCCTTCATGATTTCCCTCAGGCTGGGTAGCATTTGTAAGCACTTTGTCTTTCATCTGAACTTGTTGATTCGAAGTTGGCCAGTCCTTCATGGCAGCTTGCAGCAGATCTCTTCGGCCTGGGATAGATAGGGATTCCCACATTGATATATTGACGTTTGTCTTCTTCATCGATTAATGATCTTGAACGGGGATGAAGGCTCTCTTTCTTTTCCCTTGGTGTGCATTCCTTTCTTGTGCATGGGCAGCAACAGCTGGTATTTGAGTTGGCCTAGGGGTTGTTCTTGGCTGCCCTTGTGCATTTGAAACTGGACTTTGCTTGCCAATCATTTGTGGAGCCATGGAAGGTTGTGGATTGGTTGGGGCTAATGGTTGTTCTTCACCCAAATTCCTCCTTTTTGACCTTGTGTTGGCTGCAACACCTTGAGAAACTGCCTGGTTCATGCCACAGAAATATTTTTCTTGCCAGTTCACCAATGTGGTGTCATTTGGGGTTGATTGCTGTTGGAATGTTTCTTGTTGTTGACTGTTTCCTTGACTGCCCTCACCCTCCACACCAGTAGTTGTCACCATTAGTGCTTGATTCAAAGCACCATTGAAGCACATGGATTGGTTATGAGGCTCATTGCATGGAAAACACCAATCATACTCCTGAGCAATGTTGTTTTGTGTTGGCACCAATGCCTTAGAGGTAGATATGGCATTTAGATTATATGGCTGGAATGGTCTATTGGCGTAAGGCCTCGTTTGATTCATATTTGCAAGCTGGATTAGGAGGCCTTTGTGGTTGGTATGGCTACTACCTATTAGGCTGATCCTGGGGTTGATAAGAAGGTCGAAACCTTGGGCTTACTTGCCTCTTGAGAGTAAATAGCTCATTGCCTAGGTTTTGTAATTGCTTCATGACTTCTTGAAGCTCATTTGGGGCACTAGGAGATGAAGTGGAAGCTTCATTTGAACTCGATTTCTAGGAGTGGGAGAAGGAGCCAAGTTAGGTGCTTGATTGGTGTTTGGGCTCTCAAAACTTGGAAGCAGTGGCATGGGAGGTCTAGGGGGCAAATTTTCTAGCTTGGATTAAACAATTTTCAGCCCTAATGGCAATGCTATAAGCCATAGGGATAGTTATGCCTCCCATGGACTGAATTAACATAGAAATATCTGAATTTAAAGCTTTGAGATAGTAGAGAAAATCACCTTATTCTATTGGCGACCGCCACTGGAATTCTCTCCTAAGTCTTTTGAAATCTGAAGTTGAAATCGGTCAGCTGCTCATTGGGAGCTCTCTTGATGGTTGTCAGCTGCTCCAAAAGAGACAAGTTATCTCCCTTCTCTCCAAATTGCTCATGAAGTGCTATACACAGCTGATTCCAATTTGTGATAGAACCAATTCCAAGGCTCCTAAACCATTGCAATGCTTTACCCTTGAACGAAGATGCCAACAAATTGACAGCCACTTGCATTTCATTGATCTCATGGATTGCACAAAGGTTAGCAATATCTTTAACATGATCACCTGGAGTAGTCTGATTTTCTCCAATGAAGTAGGGGATGTTCTTCAAGGCTGCAATAGGAATTAGATGTTGTGCATTGAGGGCAAGTGGGCTGCTTCTGTGAAGTTGACGTAGGGATTGTTTTGAGCCATTCTGATTGGTCTTAAAACCCTTGTTGATTGAATGAAAGGCCTACCAGGTGGAGGAGTTGAGAGAGTTCTATTTGGTGGAGATGGAGACCTTTGAATCCTTCTTCCTCTTTGCCTTCTTCTTGGAGATAATTGCAGGTATTCAAACAACACTTCTTCTTCTCCAACTCTTGACCTTGTGGTGATTCTTCTCATGAGTTTTCAGGCCTGCACTTGAAACCAATCGATTCTTCCCCTTGGAGTCACCAGATATGCAAATAATAGCTCTTTTTAAGCAAGAAAATTGCAGCAGATGCACATCAACCTTGCTGCAATAAAAATGAGACCTCTAGTGTCCCACCGGCATGCCAAAACTGTTGTTGCAGGCTCACAACACCCCTGGACGCACATCAGGCTTCTAGGTTGATGTTTCAGGCATCCAGTGTGATTGCACAACATGGAAACCTCTCTCCAAGTGTGGGACTTGTGAAACTGAGAGAGGAATCTCCAGATTAGAGGCTGGTTCCTCAAACTCCTCTGATTAGATCTAATGCTTGCACAACTACAGAGGTTCAGATCCTAATCCTACTCTAAACTGCAAGGAGACAGGGATAGAAATGTAAAAATTGAAACTAATTAAAGATGGTGATGCACCAAAAGGAGTGGTGAAACAAGTTTGTCATGCAAATAGACACAGACCAAAGATTGCAGCATAAAACATACACAGGCTGATAAGATATAATTTAGGATCTGAAATGAAGCAAACAATACAAACAAAGGACTGAAACTCATTCACAAAGCTTGCATTATCATTTCCAGTGTCAAAATCACTGCATTACAACCTTAGAGAGGTAAAAACTATTACAGTCTTTGGAGAGGTCTGATTCTTCAAACAATCACTTGTTGGAGGTGAAAGAAGAAGTTGTTATGTCCAAAAAATGTTCCCCCTTAGAAATGAGCCAAATCTGGATTTTTACATTGCATGGGTCGAGCCCAGGAGAGAGAAATGTGGGAAAACATGTAAGTCCATTCCTCATTGAACTGCAGATGCATTAAAATGGCATGGGGAACCTTACAAACCCATACCCTACCATTTTGACTGATTTGGAGGAGAATGCGACCCATTCTCGCAATAATTTGGTCTGAAATGTCACGGCCATGAACACGCATCAGATCTGTTTCTCAACTTTCTCTCTCTAGACTACACCAAAATTCAAGATTAACCCTTGAATCATGTAGATAATTTCATAAGCTTTCCGTTGATATAAAGAACGTGCAAATCGAGCTCTGGATCGAAAGATATGGAGATCTGAAGTTTTAGGGCACAAAACAGGCAAAAATGGATTTGAAATCTTTTCCCACGCTCTGCCACCTGGATGACACGTGTCAAGCACTGATTGGATGTGTAATTCTCTCTCCTTCCCTGTCCCATGGGTTTTCCTTGAAATTTTTCCTTTTTGTGATTTTGGAACATTTTTCACTTTTCCCCCGCGCCCGCCACTGGGGACACGTGGCATGCATTGATTGGAGGACAAGGGTGCGGGGCTTCCTTTACTTTTAGCTTTTTGGCTGAAACTTTTGCCAAATTCTCTAACTCCTCCCGAGCTCCACGCTTCCCTGTTCCATTGGACACGTGTCCAATTCCTATTGGCTCGGGCCAACGCTTGAAACCTCACCCTTTGAACTTTTGGACATTTCCCCTCTTGTGACACGTGTCGTGATTTGATTGGTCTCCGATTCAGCCAGATTTTTGCATCCCTCGCATCCTCACGGCCAGGTGTCCCAAACTACTTGGGACAAATTCCTCGATCTGCCCGAAATGGGCTTCCTTGTCCCTTTTCTACCGATGACATGTGGCGTAATGTGATTGGCTCTCGGCTCCTTCGGCTATCCACGTCTTCCACGTCCCTCTGTCCCAGATGTCCCGAACTGAAGTTCTTTGCACCGGACGATCGAGCGATTCGCATCCTTTGCGTCCTCGTGGTCCATATGTCCTGCATCACATTACGCTTAGCAGTTAGTCAATTTTCCTTTGACCTTCGGTAGGTTTGCCTTTCCGCATCCCGCGCGTCCTCACGGCCCGGATGTCCCTTTGCTTTGTAGACTGCCTGGCGGCCTTTCGTCCGATTCACGCCCGATGTCCCTCATGTCCCGACTGTTGTGAGGACTAGGACTTAGCCACTTTTCATGATTTTTCCTTGCCCAAGCTTGTTTTCTACAACTTTTTCACCTTTTCTCAGAACTTTCTCTTTTCTTCTTGGACAGGGGAGTTAGAAAAAATCTGAGGGGACCCTAGAAACATGATTTTTCCCTGAATCAATCTATTTACAGGACTTGAGAATTTAATGCATGTTATTAAAATTTACCTTGGGGGTGAATTTAGGATAACAGGAGGCACGTATGGAAGATTTTTTTGAGGTGGATTACGTGGTCGAGGTAACCATGGAGGAAGGAGTGAGTTCCCATGCGAAACATGTTTCAACTATGGATCTATAAAACATTATAAACATGAGTGCCTAGAATTTTTGTAGTGCTCATGGCATGGAAAGAAGCATAAGTATGAGGAGTGCCTCGGAATTATTTGAGCATATGAATCAGCAGCATTGGAAGGACAAGGGTGCTGCAATGGTCAAGTATTAAGAAGGTAGACATACAGTGGATGCCCGGGTAACACGGGATGAAGGTTTGGATCTTGTCTTGGTAACAACAAGGGTAGAATCTATGTGTGCAAGAGAGGTACCAAGACATAAAACCTTGGTTTCAAGGGAGGAGGTTGTTCATGGAAAGTATCCAGACCCTCGTGCATCAAAAGGATATATATCAAGACACCATGGATGTTATTTGGAGATTACAAGGGGAGATCTAATGTCTAAAGGATAAATCTAGGAGGGATGAACAAGGAAGGAGGGTCGAGGCACAAAATGATGACCTGGATGAGGTCAAGGAGGTGTGTAAAATGCTAAGGCAGGAGAATATCATTCCCTTGCTAGGATCCTAGTTGAGAGAGAAGGTACCACGTGCGGAGAAGAGCATGAGAGACAAGTCTTGCATGTGAACCTTCCCCCTCATAGCCTCAACTATGAAAAGGAGATTACGTTGAATGTAGTTGTAGATGGATGGCTCCTCAGAAATATCATCATTGACATAGGCGCATAGGTTAATGTTCTAACTTTGGATGCATGGCATTAGATGGGAAGACCTGTAACACCCTGAACTGTTGTTACTTTCTCCTATGCATACAAGTGTTGATATGTGATTTCTTTTGTAAAAAGGATGTGTTCCTAGATTAAGGAATCATGCTTGATATGTACTGTAATTTCTTTGCAGATTGCAGATCTTGACTGAGTCAGAATATGATTAGACTCTTTTATCTATTTCATTTTGTATCTGAGTTTAATCTGATCTCGGAATAAATTATAGAGTTATCCATCTATAATGCCTAGTCTTGGATCAGTGGAATTGATCCAAGTATTGCTTTAAGTTTGTTCATGATGAATTAAAATCACAGACCTTGAACAGGTTGCAAGGTCTAGCAGCATTGAATAAGCTAGTCAGGAGTATGACTCAGGCTGATCAAGTGAAATGAATTGATTCCCGATATCGAAGTATATCTGGAAGGTCTCGATCGTGGACCAGGTAATAATTCGGTTACATACGATTCTGCAGCAGAACAGGAGCTAACCCTGTTCAAGAAGGTATGATATAGGTCTTTTCTGAGTGTACAGAATGCTAGACCTAACTGGAATTATTAAATGATTAGTAACCTAAGACTAAACCTAACCTAGGGGTTAGATTAGTGTTAATCTAACCTAGACCTAGGCTATGTGTTAATGTCCTAAGTTAGTATCTATGTGTAATATGGTTAGAATGAGTATTATCCTAAATTCTAACCTAAGATACTAACCTAACTAATGAGGAGAATGAAAAGGGGCCTATGGAAGGGGTGTGAACCATGGGCGGCGTTTTCTATGACATTTAATGCATGGATAAGGATGAGGGACAGGTCATGGCGGAGGTTTAAGCAGCAGCTAACCTATGCCGATGTGGCAGGTCGCTAAGTTTGGAAATGAACTTGAATTTTCATTGGACTGTCGCCAATTCTGGCGGTCGGTGGAAGTGGAGTCTTAGTGGGAAAGTTGGTTTAATTGCATTCAATATTCTCGGTAGTCGAGCTCGGAACTCGCGAGAAGGCATGCAAACGGGAAGTTTGTTGGTTTGTTTGGCTTGTCGCGATTTTCGGATTTCTCTCTGCTGTTCACTGGTTCTTCGCACTTTGCCTTCTTTTTTTGTTGCATGGCGAGCATGAGGTTATCTAGCTCTTTTCTCTGGCAAGGAGAATATATATGCCATGGAGATAGCAAAATTTTGTTGATCGCTCTAACTTGGAAAAGGAAAAGGAAGCACGAGCTCTTCCAGTGGTCTGCTTCAGAAATTTGAGCAAAAATACAGGCATGTTAGGCCCTAACCTTTAAATATCTTGCTGTCTTTCAAGTGATTTCATTAGAACAACTCGTTTCTAATGATTTAAGAAATTAGTTGTTTATCTATGGATGTCTGGTGTGATTTTTCTTGGTATCTTGTTTCTCTTAAGTTCGAATCTTCATTTATCCTTTGTTGGGTGTTTATTAAATTGAATCTGTGGCATTATTTCTTTGTGTTTGCATTTTGGGCTTAAATATGCGAAACATATGAAATGTGTGAATGCTCGGCCTGTACAGCGTGAGCCCATAGATCGTTCTTGTAATGGGTATAGGCCATTGTTTTGTTTGTCGATTTTTGATCGTCAATTTTTGTGGGGAAATGATGGGAAGGATCTTGGTGTACTGTTTGATTGTTCAGTGTTTTAGAAATTTTGTAAGCTCTGTCGTGGGTTTTGTTGATGGCAGTTATTGATACTGTTGGGTTTCATTTGTCTTGAAGGTTGTTTGTGAATAACATCTTTCGATGTGTCAGTATCTTTTTGTAACTCTTTGGAATTGTTTTCCTTTTCATAGGGGTAACAGATTTAACCGTTACATAAAGTATGCATTATGGATGTATGTATATTGGACGACTCGGTAAGAGTCCATTGAATGACTTGTATAAATGGATTATGTGGAAGTTATACGATTATATATATTTGAATATTGGAAAAGGATTTGTTTGAAATCTTGAGAAGTAATGAGTCTTTCGACCTCGTTAACTCTGATAATTTTTGGGTATAGATTCCCGGTTGTACTGTTTCATTTCCTTCGTGTAACTTGTTCAAAATGTTGAAGAAGGTTCGGTTGGTATTTTCTTTATGAAAACGGTAATTATTGAATCTGTTTCTTTTATGTTTATCATTACTGGAGTAGATGGAATCATTAATTATTCTTCTTTATTATCTTGAATACTGTTGTATAGACTCGGTTGAATTCTTGATAAATAACCAGTGTGATCGCTTCAAATTGGGATTTGTTGGGTTTAATCATTGTTTGACCCGTAGAGGGTATCTTGTTTCTTTTGGCTTCGTATAATCCCGAGATTGAACTCGTGATGTCTATTTGGCCTTGTGATTTCTCGAATAGTTTGACATCTTGTATATCGGCCTTATGAGTTAGGTCATGGATATTAACCCGTATCGCATGCAATGTAAATACAGAATTATATTCATTTTTATTTGAATGACTCGGTGGAGTCGATTGAATGATTTATATGTTTAAGTCATGTTCATGATTGAATATAGATGAATTTTGGAAATCGTTGTTCCAAAGAACTTAAGGGAATAATTTGTATTTTGATCTCTGTTATTCGTAAGAATACCATTGTGTCGCATTGGCAAGAGTTCAGTTGGATTCTTTGTTTGAAATCAGTAATTAAATTTGTTTGCCTGATTTTTATTATGCTCCGTTGATGAGCTCAGATGGAATCATATGTAATTGTTTGACTTGTTACTACTGTTGGAATCATTTGAGTTCTTGGAAGGTAACTTGTATTTCTGTCTCTTAATGAACCTGCTACTTGGACACTGTCGTTTGTCACTGTTGAGTTCCTTGAGTATGGTTAATTATTTCGTGTTCTGTCCCTGTTGGGGTGAGTCGCGAATACCACACTTTAGACTTGCATGTGCCAAGGTAAGAATAGATTGGTTATATTCCTCTCCGTTTACTCCTGTCTGATTGTGACTGAGCATGTTCGGAAGTTTTGAGTGATTATCTTGGCATAATCTTAGGGAAACATTCAATTTCCTAATGCAATGTTGTCCATTGTTGACCGCAATTCTAGAGGTTCTTTGATTTCGAACTTGGGTTGAAAAGCCTTGTTTTGTTCGATTTTTATTATGACAGTAATTCTTCTTATAGTTTGACGGACTTAATCGTATACATACTGGATGAATACAATTCATATGTGAAGACATTACAGTAATGAACTTATGTGAAAGGAAGTGTGAATGATTTGGTTCTTTCTCTTCTTTTGCTTATTTGATGATATCTGTCTAACAGTGGGAATTGTTTTGTAACATATTGGTGGAATCCCGAATTGTTATGATATTTCCCTTTTTGGATGAATGAAACGATCTGTCCAATGTTGTGATTTTGGATTCAATGATTGTTTGTGTACATTCGTTCCTTGATTCTTAATATTTGATGAAATATTAGAAAGTGATTAAGACTATTTTGTAACAATGATAGAGTTACATATTTGTAATCATTTTGTATTACAAAGGCATAGTCTGAATATGTTTACTTATGTGGATATCTGATCTCATTTAAACAGGGTGTTTAATGAAAACAATTGATGGATTGCAATTGTTTTAAAAGTTAGTGCTTATCATGCTCAGTTCATTGAACTGACTCATGTTGACTATTTTTGTAGATGGTTGCCGTAAGAGGTAAAAGCAATGCAGATCTGACAGGCTGATCAGATTGTTGAATTGATTTATAATGAATCACAACTTGATTTTATAAATGTACTATATGTGAAAAGATGTTTCTTTTCCGTTGAGCATTATATCAAGTATGCTGTTTGCATAAAATGTAATTGTATAGTTTTGAAAGGAATGGAAATAAGTGTTTGATACTTATGTGTTGTATTCTATTTCTGATAGTTGACCTTCTTCGGTTTATATACCAGAGTGGTAACGTTATCTTTGTGTAATATGGATGCTTTTGTGATTGTCAATGAAAGCTTGCAAGAAAATGAGATTGAATTCTTAAGAGTGTTTAGTAGTTCTAATTTGTTCTAGTGAAAGCAATATTGGATTTAAATAATTGTCTTTCTAAAAGATAGGTTAAAAATGAACCTAAGCAGAACGCTAAACAAGCTGGATTAAATTACTAATCCCTAGTCCTAAGTATGACAGGACAATATTAAATTGGATTCTTAATCATTTATATCTTTATACTAATAAGTATGATATAAATTCAGTTAAGAGAACTGATATACAATCAAATGGAGTTCAGATGGCAATCTCAAGCAAAGGTTATGAGATATTGTCCAATTCTGTTGTTTTAGAATCAGGTGTATTCTAATGACTCCTTGATGAGAACTTGACCTTAATACCTCTACCATGTAATGGGTTTTATAGAGGAGGGTCGTCTTAAGACGAAGAATCCAGGGAACAGGAAAGGATAACCTTAGGGAAAAGTCTTTAAAGTAATTTAAACTCAAGTGCGTAACGCATGTTATTAAGTAGATCTTTTCGAGGTGGATTTAAAGGTTGACGACACAAGTCAACTGCAGGGTTGTACCTCCGAGAAGATTAGGATCTTCTCGAAGTTACAACAATGCAGATGACTTATGGCGACACCCTTTGCATTGATCGCTAAGATTTACACTTGATTTCATGACGAGTTACCTGTGGTCCGATTAAGAACGTGGTCATGTTATAAGGCTGCCTAGGAGATTCGGGGTATCATGACACACTGGTTGAACTGCAAGGTTGAACCAGTATGTCACCATATCCCTAATCCTTGTGGGCATCCATATAACATTATCACCTTGTTAACCGCCTCCGGGTGATTCGGTTGTGAAAGGAAGGACCGATGAGTCGGTGTAGGACATTCTATATAACATATGAATGGGGTGAAGGACGTATTCCAGATTGACGAGTATGCCGTTAAGGAATACGAGACATAAACAGTATGTTTCAAATCTTTGGCCAAAGTATCGCAAGCTGCTGATTGCGTTGTCCTAATTCACCTAGTCTAAGGGATGAGATGCCGATGAATAATAGTAACGATTATTCAGTTAGGTTCCTTGGACAGAGCATTCTGAATCCCAGAGTAGGGAAGAGAACCGCAAGAGTAAAGTGTTATCTAAAAACACCAACTCTTTTTACTCATGAATAGATCGGTAGATTACCGAGTCATGGAATGAATAGATCGGAAGTAATCCGAGTCATTACAGCTGCATATGGTTGTCTGTTATATGAATGGTTATTTGATTTGTGAGTTCTAAATTATGTATTTAGAACCAGGATGTAATTATCAAAAAAAAAAAAAAAAAATCACTTGTTCTAAAGTATAAAATGAGGATGTTACAAGACCTGCACTACAGCCATCTTTGAATGTGCTATATATGGTAAACAATACTAAGGAAATGCCCATTGGTGTCTTAAAGAATGCAACTATTACTATCTAGGGAGGTAAGTTTTTGGGGATTTCGAAGTCTTGGCGCTCACTGAGGAAGATAATTTCCCAGCACTACTTAGGTGCCCTTGGTGTTACAAGAACAATGCAGACCTTCGGTTCAACAAAGGGTACATCAAATTTGAGAACAAGGAGGAATGGGTCATTATACCCTTGGCTGATGGGAAGTCGACACCATATATTGAACCGTTGGGAGAGGAATTTCTAGACAGGATTTATGTGTGCTCAATCAAAGACCCTGAGATGATACACCCTACTAACGGGGTTATCCAATTTGAAGATGCTCAGTCAATGAGTGATACCACTAGTCTGGCATGTGACAATTGGGCACATGGAACTTACGAATTAATGGGATGGTAGTTGAGAGGGTCGGTGACCAAGGTGACTAAGGTGCACATGGTTAGGCACCTTAGAGGAAAATAACTACCCAAGTATTCAGGTGGAGCCTTCCGTGATATCTTTCTACAGGAGGTGGAAGCTTAGTGGAAGGATGGAAAGGAGCGGAGGGGGATGTTAAGTTATTTCTTGATTGTCAAAGCAACTCAGTGGTGGGCCACACATCAGGAGAGCCTTTTAGAGTGGCACAAGGTAAGAATTGCTCCCTCTGTTAGATTTTCTAGGAGTAATGTACCCACCACCATCAAGGATTACCATGGGAAGGAGCCTACCTCTTTCCATATCCAGAGTGCCAATGGGTCTAGAGAGAAGGTGCTAAATCTTTACCACCATCCCTCTAGGTGCACAAGTTATATTCTACATTGTAGGGTTACGTGCGTGCATGGTACATTCATTTGGAGACACACCGCTAGACAAGGAATTGGAAAGAGCTCATAGATGACCTTATTCAAACATTTAAATATCAAAGTACCAAGTCATCGGTTGATAAGGCCTTACTGGGTATCAAGTACCTTACTATAGGGGATAGTGCCGGGGTGAAAGATAGGCTACTAGAATTACTAGGTGAACCAAGATTGGAGGCGTTTTTAAAGAAGAGGAAGCGAGAAGAGTTACTGACTGACCGAGTGTGTTTGGAAAAGGAGAAGGGAAAGCTGGTGTATGTGATTGATGGAGAGGAATCATAAATATTGGATGTTATCCATTCAGCAGTGGGAACGTGTGAGGTAGTTGACAATGTAGATACCCACACGTGTGCCTACCATGAGCCTTTAAAAACAAAGAAAGTTAACATCAGTTTAGGAGAAGAACCTAAGGAAGCTATTATTAGAGATTACTGGACAGAGAAGGAAGTATCAAAGATCATTGATCTTCTACATAAATTTGAGGATTTATTCTTACACGAGTACAATGAGCTCAAAGGCGTTCACCACTCCTTGGTAGAGATGAAGATAAAACTGAAAGATGGTGCATTCCCGGTTATAAAAGGCCCTACCGGATGAATCCCAACTTGTGCGTGAAGGTCAAGGAGGAGATAGACAAAATGATAGCTTCTAGGATCATTGAGGTAGTGGAAGAATCGAGTGGATAAGCCCGATGGTAATCAGCATCAAGAAGGATGGGTGGATTAGAATTTGTGTGGATTATAGGGAATTGAACATAGTTTGTGTCATTAATCCATTTCGAACCCCTTCAATGAAGAAATTTTGGAAGGAGTCATTGGGTGCAAAATCTATTCATTTAGATGGATTTTCAGGGTACCACCAAGTCCGGATTGCAAAGGAAGACTAGGAGAAGACAACTTTCACCACCAAGTGGGGAAGTTTTTCATATACGGTCATGCCCTTTGGGATGAAGAATGTGCTAGTTGTCTTTTCGTGCATAGTGGTACAAGCATTCCAGGATTTCATCCATAAGTTTCTTTAGGTCTATTTGGATGATTGGACAATATATGGTCTGGTTAAAGACCATTGTGACAATTTGAGGTTAATGTTTGAGAGGTGTAGGTAGTTGAGGATATATATCAACATTAAGAAATGTGTGTTTGCTACACCCTTTGGGACTTTATTGGGGCATATCATATGTAAGGAGGGCTTGTTGGTAGATCCCGCTAAGGTTACAGTTATTATGGGGTTAAGGGAGCCTACTAGCCAAAGCACAGTGCGTGGATTCCTTGGGCATATGGGATAT
The DNA here is from genome assembly GCA_018340775.1 of Taxus wallichiana var. yunnanensis. NCBI lineage: Eukaryota > Viridiplantae > Streptophyta > Pinopsida > Cupressales > Taxaceae > Taxus > Taxus wallichiana. The sequence goes on from CM031235.1 coordinate 401,720,741, forward strand.
TATAGAAAATTCATTAAGGGATATGCCAAGATCACCACGCCTTTAGAGGATCTGCTTAGACATAAAAGTGACTTCCCGGGGGGAGGCGTAGTAGAGGGTGTTTGATACATTAAAGGATAGGCTTATCATTGCACCTATTTTACGTTTTCCCTCTTGGGACAAGCCCTTCCATGTCCATGTAGATGCCTCAAGGACCACCATTAGAGTAGTTGTTATCCAAAATTCACCCCTAGGGTAAATTTTGATAACATGCATCGAAGATTCAAATCCCAAGCAAATTGATTGATTTAGAACAAAATCAGGTTTCTAGGGTCCCTTCAGGTATTTTTCTAACTCCCCTGGCCAAAGAAACAGGGAGCAAGCTCTGAGGAAATGCAAAAAAAAAGTTGCGAGAGAAAGGCAAATAGGTTGATACAGGAAAGAGTGTGAAAATTGGCTAAGTCTGCTTAAGGTAGCATTTGGGACAAGTGGTACAAATGGAAGCGAGATCGGTGAAAAGCCTCTAGGTGGCCCAAATTGCATTGGGACAATCGGGCAGAAGTACGCGGCGGGCGCGAAAAGCCGATCCGGTGAAAGAGGAAGAAAAATTGGCTAAGTGTTGCTCGGGACGTTTGGGACAAAAAAGGCCCGAACAAGCGATTCGGCGAAATGAGCCTGAAGCGTCAAAAGAAAATGGGACAAATGGGATGAAATTACGCGGTGGGCACAAAATTCCGGTTTGACCGAGAGAAAATCGACTAGCTGCTTGAGAGGGACGATTCGGGACAAGCGGGCCGAAAAAGGCGTGAACCGGCGGCCCAAGGCGAAAGAGGTCAAAAGCGATCAGAAGGCAATTGGGACATCGAGGCAAATGGACGCTTTGAACCGCCGGTTCGGCCAAAATCAGCACAAGGAGCACTAAGCAATTGGGATGCAGGACAAAAAGATGTGAAGGCGTGAAAAGCCGGCGGGGCCGAGAACCAATCAGAAGCCGCCACGTGTCTCAGAGAAAAAAAGGTCAAAAAGGTCAAAGGGCAAGTTTTAAAAGGTCAGCCCGAACCAATGAAATAGCGCCACGTGTCTAGTTAAGGGCCCCACAAGTGAATTTCAAAATGAAAGCCTGCGAAAGATGGAGGAGAGAGAATTTCTCATCCAATCAGCACATCCCACGTGTCGTCCAGGTGGCAGAGCGCGGGAAAGGATTTCAAAACACGCTTTCGCCTGTTTTGTGCCCTAGATCTTCAGATCGCCATAACTTTTGATCCAGAGCTCAGATTTGCACGTTCTTTATATCAACGGAAAGATGGTGAAATTCTCTACACGATTTTAGGGTCAATCTTACGTTTTGGAGCAGTCTGGAGTGAGAAAAATCAAGAAATGGCTCTGACGCATATTCATGGCCGGAAATGACATTCCAGCGACCAGAGTTAATGCAGAATGGGTCGCATTCTCCTGTAATCCGGTCAAAATGATAGGGTATGGGTTTGTAAGGTCCTCCATGCCATTTTAATACACCTGTAGTCAAGAAAGAATGGGCTCCCATGCCTTTGTACGTCTCCTGTTCCCTGGGTTCGACCCTTGCATTTTAAAAGCCAGTTTTGGGCTCATTTCAAGGAGAGGAACATTTTTGGGCATAGCAGACTTCTTCTTTCACCTTCTTCAAGGGATTGATGAAGTATCGAGACCTCTCAAGATTATGTGATTTTCTTTACCTCTCGAGGGTGTAATGCGTATTTTGATATTAAATTGATAATGCAAGCTCTGTGAATGGGTTTGATCCTCTGTTTGTATTATTTGCTTGATTTGGATGCTAAATTATACATTATCGAGTCTGTGTATGTTTTTATGTTGTGAACCTTGGTATGTGTCTATTTTGCATGACTAATATGTTTCACCACTCCTTTTTGGTGCATCACCATCTTTAGTTAGTTTCAATTTTTTGCACTTCTACCCCTGTCTCCTTGCAAGTTAGAATAGGATTAGGATCTAGACCTCTGTAGCTTTGCAAAATATAGATCTAAATCAGAGGAGTTTGAGGAACCAGCCTCTAATCTGGAGATTCCTCTCTCAGTTTCCAAGTCCCACACTTGGAGAGAGGTTTCCATGTTGTGCAATTACACTGGATGCAAGAGTGATCAACCTAGAAATCTGATCAGCGTCCAGGGGTGCTGTAATTTTGCACTAACAGTTTTGGCACGCCGGTGGGACCAGAGGTCTCATTTTTTTTATTGCAGCAAAGTTGATGTGCATCTGCTGCAATTTTCTTGCTTGAAAAGAGCTATTATTTGCATATCTGGCGACTCCGAGGGGAAGAATCAACTGGTTTCAGTGATCGGGCTGAAAGCTTATGAGAAGAATCACAAGGTCAAGAGTTGGAGAGGAGGAAGTCTTGTTTGAATACCTGCAATTATCTCAAGAAGAAGGCAAAGAGGAAGAAGGATTCAAAGGTCCCCATCTCCACCAAAGCAGAACTCTCTCAACTCCTCCACAGAGTGGCCTTTCTTTCAATATCTGAGGGTTTTAAGACCAATCGAATGGCGTAACCGGTAAACCCCTATGTCAACTTCACGGGGCGTGCCCACTTGCTCTCAATGCACAAAATCCAATCCCAGTTAGCAACATTGAAGAACATTCCATACTTTCTTGGAGAAAATCGGACCACTCACGGTGATCATGTCAAAGACATTGCTAACATTTGTGCGATCCATGAGATTAATGAAATGTAAGTAATTTGTCAAATTCTTTGGCGTCTTCATTCAAGGAAAAGCATTGCGATGGTTTAGGAGCCTTGAAGTGGCTCTATCACAAAGCTGGAATCATTTGTGTATTGCACTTCACAATCAATTTGGAGAGAAGGAGACAACTTGTCTCTTTTGGAGCAGTGACAACCATCAAGAGAGCTTCGATGAGCGGTGGCCCGACTTCAACTTCAGATTTCAAAGGTCTTGGGATAGAATTCGGTAGCATCGGGACAACAACAATGAAGGTGCTTTTCTATATTACCTTAAAGCTTTAAATTTGATATTTCTATGTTGATTGATCTATGGGAGCCTGACTATCCTGCTTTGCTTATAGTATTGCCATTAGAGCTGAAAATTGTCGATTCAAGTGGCAAGCTAGCTCCTGAGGCCTCAATGCCATTATATCCAAGTTTAGAGAGCCCAAGTACTAGTCAAGCACTGTCTTAGCTCTATTCCCACTCCTAGGAATCGAGTTCAAATGAAGCTTCCACTTCATCTCTAAGTGCCCCAAATGAGCTTCAAGAAGTCATGAAGCAAGCTGCAAAATTTAGGTAATGAGCTGGTCACACTCAAGAGCAAAGCAAGCTCAAGGTTTTAGACCTTCGTATCAGCCTCAAGCTCAACCTAATAGGCAGCCATATCAGCCTCAAAGGCCACCCAATCCAGCTGCAAATATGAATCAAACAAGGCCTCCTGCCAATAGACCATTCCAGCCCTATAATCCAAATGCCATATCTGCCTCTAAGGCATTAGTACCAGCACAAAACAACACTTTGCCGGGAGTATGATTGGTGTTTTCCATGTAATGAGCCTCATAACCAATCCATGTGCTTGATGGTGCTTTGACCCAAGCTTTAATGGTAACAAGTGTTGGTGTGGAGGGTGAGAGTAGTCAAGAAAACAACCAACAACAAGAAACATTCCAACAGCAATCAGCCCCAAATGACACCACATTGGTAAATTGGCAAGCAGAGGATTTCTGTGGCATGAATCAGGCAATTTCTCAAGGTGTTGCAGCCAACACAAGGTCAAAAAGGAGAAATTTGGGTGAACAACAGTCATTAGCCCCAGCCAATCCTCAACCTTCCACAGCTCCACAAATGATTGGCAAGCAAAACCCAGTTTCAAATGCACAAGGGCAGCCAAGAACAGCCCCTAGGCCGACTCAAATGCCAGCTGTTGCTGCCCACATACAAGGAGAAAATGTGCAAACCAAGGGACAACAGAGAGATCCTTCATCACCATTCAGTATCATTGATCAGATGAAGAAGACAAACGTCAATATATCTATGTGGGAATCCCTATCCATCCCAGGCCAAAGAAATCTGCTGCAAGCTGCCATGAAGGATTGGCCAACTTCGAATCAGCAGATCCAAATGCAGGAGAAGGTACTCACAAATGCTGCCCAGCCTGAAGGAAATCATGGAGCACAACAAGGTAGAATGCTGAAGCCTCCCCCTTTTTATGTTTCGTTAATCATTGGAAATCAGCTAGTGCATAATTGCATGATAGATTCCGGGGCAAGTAGCTCAGTAATGCCTAAACAGATAGCTGATCAGTTAGGGCTCCAGTATGAATTAACATCTAAGGGAGTAGTGCAGCTGGATGGGACAGCAATAGCAACAGTTGGAGTGATTAGAAATTTGAGTCTTACCTTACATGCATGTCCAAATGTTGTTGTCTTACAAGATATATCAGTCATAGACCTTCCACCACTCTTTGCCCTCTGTTTGTCAAGGGACTTCATTGCCAAAATTGGGGGATATTTGTCCGCTGATTGGTCTCACATGTTATTCAGAACAAGGTATGGAACTAAGGCTACAATTAGGTCAGAACCTATTGCAAACTTCCACATTGAGCCCTATACTCCAAGTCAGATTAATGCCAATTGCTCAGCATTTGATCAAGAAGATCACCCTGGCACTGATGAAGCCGACACTAAGGTTGGAAGTATTCCAGATTTGACTCTTGATGAATGGGCAAACAAGGTACATGCTTTTGATCCTTATCAAGAAGTAGAAGAATCTGAGCTAGGGGTCTATTGCATACACGAAGAAAGTCAACCTATTCCTAGCATCACCAAGCCAAACCACAAGGATGACAATGAAGTATGGCAGCTGTTTTTCGATGGATCAAGGAGTAGACAAGGTGCAGGAGGTGGAGCCATGCTTGTTTCACCTCAAGGAATAAAGCATTATTCAGCTTTTAGATTTCAATTTGCATGCTCAATAACAACTGCTGAATATGAAGCCTTGGTGCGAGGATGCATTGGGCAATCAAGAGAAAGATAAAGAACTTGCAAGTTTTGGGGATAGTGAGCTGATTGTAAATCAGGTCAAGGGACAACATGTTGCCAAAAATGATCTACTCAGATGCTACAAGAATAGGGTGTGGGACCTCATGGAAGATTTTGAGGGCTTTGGCATCAAATCCATCCCTAGGAAAGAGAATCAAGCTGCTGACAGGCTTGCAGCAGTAGGGGCAGCCTTTGACATTATAGAAAACATTCAACAAGACAAGGTACAGCCAAACATCCACGTGATTGTGAGGCCTTCAGTGCCGGATAACGATGTCAGTTGGCAAGTATTTGAGAATGATCAGCAAATCATCCACTTCTTGCAAGAAGAAGCTGAGTTCTCAGCTAAGAATCAAGAGAAGTTGGAACAGCAATATGGTGACCAGGTGATACAGCTGAGAACTGACAAGCTGCCCAAGGGACTTATCACCTTGGAGTCCATTTTTAACCCCAATGATCAGTTTAGAAAGGAGAAAGCAAACATTCAGGTTAAGAGAGAAGATTCGGTATCCATCTTGGTAGAAGAGAACAAGCCATTGCAAATTGGAAAGATGACAACTGAACAGGAAAGGTATGAGTTCATACAACTATGTCAAGAATTCCCTGACGTGTTTGCTTGGAGTTATGAAGATTTGAAAGGGTTCAATCCCAACTTAGCTCAGCATACCATTGAATTGGACCCAAATACTAAGCCTATCAGGCAGAAACAGAGACCAGTCAATCCACACATGGAGCCTCTCATGAGGAAAGAATTGGACAAGCTGATTGAGTCAAGCAATTATATTCCCAATCAAGCATTCTAGTTGGGTTGCCAACTTAGTTCGATCGAGAAAGAAGAGTGGAGAGATCGGGCTATGTGTTGACTTGAGAGATTTGAATAGAGCCTCTCTCGAGGACCATTATCCACTCCCTTCCATGGAGCAACATTGCAGTCGTAGCTGGTTGAGAAAGGTTTTCACTACTTGATGGTTACTCGGGCTTCAATCAAATTATGGTAAAGGAGGAAGACGAGTTCAAGCAGCCTTCACAACCAAATGGGGCACATATGCTTACAAGAAGATGCCATTTGGGTATCGAGCATTTGGAGCAACATTCAGCGAGCTATGGATATGGCATTCAAAGGCTTGATCAACAAGATAGTGCTGATATACTTAGATGATATTCTTGTCTTCTCAAAGAATCTTTGCGAGACCATCTCTTTCACCTCGGGCAAGTGTTTGAGAGGTGTAGAAAGTTCGGTGTGTCTTTGAATCCTAAGAAGTGCATCTTTCTTGCACATGAAGGGAAGCTCCTTGGCCATATTGTCTCAAGGAAGGATTAGCAATTGATCGAGAGAGGGTTGAAGCCATAAGAGCTCTACCATTGCCAAGTCACAAGAAAGCCCTTGAGTTTCTGGGAAGGATAAACTTTGTTCGGAGGTTTGTCCCAAATTTTGCAGCCCTTGTCAAGCCCATCACTAAAATGTTAAGAAAAAGCATGGCTTTGAATGGGGCGAAAAGGAGGAGAGTTTTGAAGCAATCAAAGAAGCCATCTCCCAGGCACCCACTCTCATCACCCGAGACTTTTCAAGGATTTCATCCTCTATGCATTTGGAGGTGATAACACTATTTACGCCATTGCAGTGCAAGCGAGAACAAAGATAATGATGAGCAGCCGATTGCCTTCTTGGCGAGCCTAGGTATTTGTGAAATGAGGTACTCTTTTATTGAAAAGCATGTGCTTGCGGTAATCGAAGCTTGAAAAATTCAAGCATTTAGTCTCAAACAACAAAGTACGGTTGTTGGTCTCACATCTTTGGGGTTAAGGATTTCCTCCTCAACAAGGATTTGAATGAGAAAAGGGCAGGTTGGATCACCCGTGTCATGGAGTATGACATTGAGATCAAGATCACCAAGCTGGTAAGAGGCAAAGGTTTGTGTGAGCAGCTCGCTTCAAACAACAGACAAGACAACCCGAGAAGATGAAGAAGCGTTGTCTGCTTTATTACAAGATGATAAAAAACAGGAAAATGATGATGTGTCACTCCTGTTGGACTCGAGAATATGATACATTTCTCTGAGACGGGCATGTGCCCTCCAGAAATGAGCAAAGCAAAGAGGAGACATTTCAGATTGCAGGCTATTCCATATACCATCATTGATGGAGTTTTGTTCAAGAAGGACGTGAATGGAGTCTTTCTTTGAGATGCATTAACACGAGTCGAGATCAAGGGGTATTAAAAGAGTTTCATGATGGACCGGTGGTGGCCATTTTGCACCAAGAGTGACAGACTCACGAAAATCATGAAGGCTGGTTATTATTGGCCTAAAATCTTGATGATTGCTATGCATGGATCAAGAGGTGTAAGAATTGTGCATTCTTCACAGGGAAAGAGAGACTCGCTGCCCTTCCATTGCATCCAATTACAGTAGATCAGCCATTCATGCAGTGGGGTTTGGACTTCATTGGAGTCATCAATCCCAATTCGAGCCAAGGGCACAAATGGATTTTGACAGCCACAGACTACTTCACCAGATGGACAGAAGCAGTAGCACTCAAAGAGGTGAATGAGTCTAGCATCTTGGACTTTTACGAAGGGATAACTTCCAGATTTGGTGTACTGCTACTGATAGTCTCGATAATGCATTGGCATTCATCGGATCTAAAGTGAGTGAGTGGGTTGTCAAGAGCAGGATTTACGAGCACTTCATCAAACTATTACCCTCGAGGTAATGGCGGCCGAGTCTACAAACAAAAACTTGCTTGAGGATCATTAGGAGGACTCTTGATGAGAATCAGAGGGCTTGGCATACCAAACTGAAATCAGCCTTATGGGCTGATAGGATAACTCCCAAAAGATCCACGGGTAACTCTCCATTTAGGCTTGTCTACGGAAGAGAGGCAATCTTGCCCATGTCACTTGAGTTGCCAATGTTGGAACTCATGAAGCATTTGGAGTTGCTAGAGTTTGAGCCCATGGAGGTGAGGTATGCAGAATTGATGGAGCTGCAAGAGATCAGAGATCAGGCATCCCAAGCAATGGAAAAGGATCAAGCTTTGATCAAAAAGACCTTTGATAGGAAGGCCAAAGATAGATCTTTTCAAGTAGGAGATCTAGTGCTGAAATGGGATGTGGACAGAGCAAAACCGGGAAGGCATTCAAAATTTGATGCCATTTGGAGTGGCCCATACATGGTCACAAAGTGCAAGAACAACAATGCTTTCCAATTGGCCTCATTGGATGGTGAAGAACTGCAGATTCCAGTAAATGGAATCTATCTCAAGCGTTGCTTCTAGAGGGAGGTTCACTACACCTGTAGATATTAGATTAGATTTTCTTTCCTCCAAGTGCTTGTGCACATTGTTTTGTTGTAGGTTAGTTTTGTTTTCCCTAAGTGCCTTGGCACAGCTTGCTGTCCATGGAGATGTTTAGCATGTCTTTGCTTTCATCAGGTCACATTCCATCTTCCCCCTTGCACATTCTGAGTCAGTTTGGATTCTAACAGAATATTTGATGACTCCATGCCCAATGGATTGCTTCAGGCAACTGGTCTTTCCATCTAGCGAGGCGAGATGATCCCATTTGAGTCGCCAAATTGTTATCAAAATTCACCCCCTAGGGTAAATTTTGATAACATGCATCAGAAGATTCAAATCCCAAGCAAATTGATTGATTAGAGCAAAATCAGGTTTCTAGGGTCCCTTCGGGTATTTTCTAACTCCCTGGCCGAAGAAATAGGGAGCAAGCTCGAGAAAATGCAAAAAAAAAAAAAAAAAAAAAAAGTTTGAGAAAGGCAAATAGGTTGATCCGAGGAAAGAGTGTGAAAATTGGCTAAGTCTACTTAAGGTAGCATTTGGGACAAGTGGGACAAATGGAAGTAGATCGGCGAAAAGCCTCTAGGTAGCCCAAATTGCATTGGGACAATCGGGCCAGAAAGTGCGCGGGCGTGAAAAGCCGATCCGGCCGAAAGAGGAAGAAAAATTGGCTAAGTGTTGCTCGGGACGTTTGGGACAAAAGGCCGAAGGCCGGCGGTTCGGCGAAATGAGCACTGAGCGTCCAAAAGAAAATGGGACAAATGGGACGAAAGTATGCGGTGGGCGCGAAATGCCGGTTCGGCGAGAGAAAATCGACTAAGCTCTTTGAGAGGGACGATTCGGGACAAGCGGGCCGAAAAGCGCGAAGCAGAGCCGAACCAGGCGAAAAGAGTCAAAAAGATCAGAAGGCAATTGGGACATCGGGGGCAAATGGGCCGCGAATGGCGGCGAGTTCGGCGAAATCAGCACAAGGAGCACTAAGCAATTGGGATGTCTCAGGACAAAAATACGCGAAGGCGCGAAAAGCGGAGGGAGGAGAACCAATCGAAGCCGCCACGTGTCTCGGAGAAAAAAGGTCAAAAAGGTCAAAGGGCAAGTTTTAAAAGGTCGGCCGAACCAATGAAATAGCGCCACGTGTCAGTTAAGGGCCCCACAAGTGAATTTCAAAATGAAATCCCGTGAAAGAGGCGGAGGAGAGAGAATTGCTCATCAATCAGCACATCCCACGTGTCGTCCGGTGGCGAGAGCGCGGGAAAGGATTTCAAAACACGCTTTCGCTGTTTGTGCCCTAGATCTTCAGATCGCCATAACTTTTGATCCAGAGCTCGGATTTGCACGTTCTTTATATCAACGGAAAGATGGTGAAATTCTCTACACGATTTTGGGGTCAATCTTGCGTTTTGGAGTAGTCGGAGAGAAAAATCAAGAAATGGCTCTGATGCGTATTCATGGCCGGAAATGACATTCCAGTGACCAGAGTTAATGCAGAATGGGTCGCATTCTCCTGTAATCCGGTCAAAATGATAGGGTATGGGTTTGTAAGGTCCTCCATGCCATTTTAATACACCTGTAGTCAAGAAAGAATGGGCTCCCATGCCTTTGTACGTCTCCTGTTCCCTGGGTTCGACCCTTGCATTTTAAAAGCCAGTTTTGGGCTCATTTCAAAGAGAGGAACATTTTTGGGCATAGAGACTTCTTCTTTCACCTTCTTGAGGATTGATGAAGTATCGAGACCTCTCAAGGATTGTAATGAGTTTTCTTTACCTCTCTACGAGGGTGTAATGCGTATTTTGATATTAAATTGATAATGCTGAAGCTCTGTGAATGGGTTTGATCCTCTGTTTGTATTATTTGCTTGATTTGAGATGCTAAATTATACATTATCGATCTGTGTATGTTTTTATGTTGTGAACCTTGAGTACGTGTCTATTTTGCATGACTAATATGTTTCACCACTCCTTTTTGGTGCATCATCATCTTTAGTTAGTTTCAATTTTTACACTTCTACCCCTGTCTCCGTATTGTTGTTTCAAGAGTTTGAATTCATTGTTGTAGTGAAGCCCGAAAAAAGAAAGCGTGGGCCGGTCATCTGTCAAAAATTGATTCAGGGGAGGATGTGCAAAGTATTGAGGAAGCAATGCTAGATGCACAACCTGTTTAGGTTGTAGTGTATTCCTTCAGATTTGGAAGAGATTGTAATATTTTTAAAGGTGTGGCACTAGAAGGAATGAAGACATTGGAAAAGAAGCAGTTGGCCATATACGTCGTGTGCCCTACATGTTAAGCAGTGGAGACTTATACAAGTTGGGATGTGATGAAGTTTTACGCATATGTGTCTTAGAGCATGAGCGCCAGCCATCATGGAGGAAGCACATGGAGGAAGTGTGGGTGGGTATTATGTAGGTGATGCCACTGCGTGCAAGATATTAATGGCAGGTTTGTGGTGGGAAAATTTGTACAAAGATTATAGAGACTATTGTAAAGCGTGTGACCATTGTCAGCACATTGGAAAATCGGGAAGGAGAGATGAGATGCCTTTGCACCCTATTCCTAGCACAGAGCCTTTTGAAAAGTGGGTGATAGACTTTGTAGGACCTATTGCACCAATAGTTCATAGAACTGGGTCACGTTATGTCATCACTTGCATGGATTATCTCACAAGGTGGGTAGAGGCAGCCCGACTAAAGACTACACAAAGCAGCAACAATGGCAAGGTTTTTGTGGAAGAACATTATTACGAGGTATGGATGCCCATTAAGTTTGACTAGTGATAGGGGTACACATTTCCTAAATGATACCATGAGGATTCTATTATCAGAGTTCATGGTGGCTCATCACAAGTCTACGCCCTATCACCCACAAGAAAATGGAATAGTGGAAGCATTTAATAAGATATTAAGTCATACCTTGACCAAAATTTGTGATGTCGAGAAGACACGATTGGGATGACAAAGTATTGGCAATATTATGGACTTATAGGAGAACGTATAAAAGGCTGAATAAAGCAACATTTTTCAATTGGTGTTTGTACAGAAGTTGTTTTTCAGTTGAATTTATGTTGCCTTCTCTACGAATAGCACACACAGGAGGGTTAGCCGATGAACAAGCTGGAAGAAAGGATTGATGAGTTAATAAAACTGGATGAGAGACGATCACTCACCTGATGGAGCCAAACAATGGAAAAGGAAAAGAAAAAGGCTTGGCATGATTACCACTTTAGAAACAAGAAGTTTGAGGTTGGGCAGATGGTGTTACTATATGATTCCAAGTTTCTATGCCATCCAGGGAAGTTGAAAGTCCATTGGTTGGGTCCTTACATAATCTCGTACATCCTTGATTTGGGCACGTGCTAGTTAAGCAAGTTGGATGGGACAAAATTTCCTAGACACTTCAATGGGAGTAGGTTGAAGCCCTATTATAAATAAGTCTTCTGGATGTTTGTAAATAAGGCAATTTTGCTAGTTAGTTTAGAAGTTCCCTTTATGCATTTTTCCTTTCTTGTGTTTCCCTTTCATGTTGTTGTTTTGTTTTGTGCCTTGGGCGCCTGGTAACCCTTTTTCTATTTTGGAGACTTTGTGAGTGTGCAAAGGACCATGCATCATTTTAAGCGTCATGGGGTGGAGAAATGTAAAGGAGCATGTGATTAAAGTACCAAGGAAGTTATGTTGAAAAGCCTTGTGAATGGCCTAATGGAAAGAGGTATACAAAGAAATATGGAAGAATGGTTGGTGCCAGGGTAAAGCTACTTGTCGATCACATGTACTAAGGAGGAAAAACACATTTAAAGCAACATGAGGTAGGTGAGAAGAAGAATCAAGATAGAAGAAGTGCCTTTTGTGTGGGTTACACGCGTGCAAGAGTATCCTATCGGTATGATTGGTTGCACACCGGAAGGTTGGAGGAGTTTTTGCGCAAGATGGGCACGTAAGTGAAGGTCTTGAAGATAGGATTTGTTTGAAAAATCTACAATAAATGAACAAAGTACGGTGGTAGGTGAAGTGACATTTAATGTTCAAAAGAGAAAAACTATAAGTAAACAGTCGATGGGAACTTTCATTCTTGCTTTGTGAAATAGAGAAGTTTGAGATATAAGTGAGTTTTATAAACTAGGGTTTTTAGACTCGATTGAGTGAAGGAAGATCTATGGGATTGAAGCATGAGCAGCTAGTTTGAGTTTGTGAACCAAAAGGGGTTACACAAGCATGGAAAGAATTAAAGAGGTGTTTTCTTGTAAATATTTAATCCCAATTAGGGTTTAACAAACTAGGGCATGGGTTTAGAAGAGTTGTATCATGGATTTGAGATCGAGGATTGGAAGAAGTAAGACAGAGTAACAAGGAGAGAGTAGGAGTGATAAAAGGACCTTGACCATGGCACCTAAGAAAGGAAAGGGCAAGGCCAAGGCCAAACAACAAGAACCCAAAGTAAACACAAATGAAGAATGGTATGCAGAGATGCAATACCCAGATGGGGTGATGATGGGGAAGGAATGGGAATCCCACCTAAGAAGTGTACCTGTTAGTGACTATAATCACCGCAAAAACACAATAGAAAAGGAAATGGCTTGGAATTAGTTTTTCCCACCAGAAAACAAATGCCGAGAGGGTTTAAAAATATATAACGATGATGTTAAGGTCAAAATGGAGAAGGTAGGGCTACTGACAACTCTATGAGTTGCCCTATTTTGGAAAGCCAAAGTGCTGTACCAATGGTTGATGTCATGGGTACATGAAGATTACTTCCACTTTGTAGGGTGCAAGATGTGCATGACTCCCAGCTTATTTCACAATTTACAGGCCTCATATGTGAGGGAGATAGCTTGGAAGATGATCTTGGCAACAAGGAGGCTATTCAAGAGACCATCACCAAGTATGCCTGCAAGAAGGGGTCACGATATTACGACATTTCAGACATCAAGGACCCCATGGTGAAAATGGCCGCACATTTGGTGACTAAGCTGAATGGCTAGGAAAGGTGGACACAAGTCAACAAACCCTGGTTACATGTCTATAAGAAAATTGCAGAAGGCACCATATACAACCTATCCACATACATCGCAGAAGAAATCGTTAAGTGCACAAAGGAAGGGGACAGGATCCTCTTCGGAAACATCTTACTCACCATTGTATTCATGGAGATTGGGGTGCTTGATGCACTAGAAAAATTTATATGGGAGTACCCGCCAAGGATCCTTTGCCTGCGAAGAGGTTTGAAAAGTATGCTTGTGATACAATGACAACACCCCACAAGGTGAGGTTGGAAAAATGGTACACACACCTGAGAAATGCATTTGAGGTAGAGTGGAGAATCCCTAAACAACTCCTAGTAGCCACCGAGGGGGAAGATCGAATTCATGGTTTATCAACATTCCTACTTGGGTAGGTTCAAGTTAATAGATGAATCATGGAGCCCTTGGTGTAAGCTTCCCTTTACGTTTATTGCTCAATACTTCCAGGTGGGAGTGAATAGTTTTAAGGAGTCAAAGAAGCTAAGGCTAGACCTATGTATTCTAGACCAAGAACATAGGGAGATGAGAAAGAAGATGAATTACCCCAGTGGAAAGCATGCGTACGTGGAAAATTATGTGTCTCACAATATCCAGATGACTAGGCCGATAACACTACCCATCGCTAGAGGAGCTGCGGCGCACGGATACCTCCGTATAAGGATGAAGTTTAAGAAGGGTGTGTATCTAAAGAGTGAAGTCTCCATACCTAAGGATCCCTTAGAGAGAAAGATGCCCATGCCTAAGAAGAGGGGAAGAGAGGAAAAATCACCAAGTGTTCCAACTTCTCAGATAGTGAGAATGCTAATGATAAGCACCAAGCTAAGCACCTACATACGAAGAAAAAATTCCCTAGTGAAGGAAAAGACGCCAGAGGTAGAGGTACCTAGGAAACCCATCACCAAGGAAGGGTCACCTAAGGAAGAAGATAAGGCTGAATCCCCTAATCAGGAGCCACCTCTCAGGAAAAAGTAGAGGGTGGATAAGGAAGCTGACTCGGAGGTGACCAATAGCTTGGAAAAATACTTGGGAGAAAGAGAAGATGAGAGTGAGGAAGATGTCAAGCAAGGAAGAAGAGGTAGAGAAAGACCAAGAGCCACATGTGTTTAGTGTCTATGAATCAGAAGAGGAGAGTGGAGATGGGAAGCAAGAGTTCATCTTCACACATCACAAGGGTGCACAGGATGAGGAAGACACCAAAGACATGAAGGGGGATGAGGAGGTTGCCAGGGAAAAGTAGGGAGCCATAAGTTTTATGAAGGAGCAGATCACTGAGGTGGTGGAAAGAGAAGCACAAAAATGCTCAAATTCTGGTAGACCAAGAGTTAGAGCACAACGTGGACATAGTGTTGAAGGAAGGGAAGGAGGAGAACATTGAAAAAGAGCATGATAGCTTGGGAGGCCCCACTCGATAGTAGGCTTCCCTAAAGGCACATGCTCGGAGTAGAATAAATCTTGATGCAGAACATAGATAAGTAATGGGCTATATTGATGACACAAAGAAAGTGTTACACGTGCGATTCCGAAGAACTATACCCATGGAAAGGCTCCTAGCCATGGAGTCTTTTGAAAAGGATGGTGTATACCCCAGAACCAAGAAGATGCTCTCTTGGGCATTTGAGTCCCACATTGATGAGCTAGAATTTGAAGTCTGTCAGGGGGTGCTCATAACATTGCCAAAATATAAGGGGTTCAATCCCTTAGTGAATGCTCAGGAGCTCTCGGATGAGAAAGTCTACAATGCACTTAACAAGGTTACGGTTGAGACCGAGGCTAGACTCTTCGCATGAAATGATAGGATAAGAGTCTTGGAGGAAAAACTAGGGAAGAAGGAAGAGGAGCTGGTGGAGAAGACCCAGAGCCTAAAGCAGGAAGAACTGATCAGTGCACAACTAAGGTACAAGTTAAAGGAAGAGAAGATAAAGGTGTAGGAAGTGTATAAGAAAATGGAGTCTATCAAGGGCACCATCCTTTTGAAGCACCTAGACTTAGTGCCACCCGCATAGAAGTACTCGTCCCTTCTGGAGTGTATAGAAGATCTAATGCACATCCTCACTATGGAGAGACGACCCTTGGCCTTGGAATCTATAGAAGAAGTGGCCGCATGCTTGAAAGAGGAGGACAGATTGAAAGTGGTAGCACTCATTGCCGAGTATAGCCAAGTACTCATGGAGGTTAAGGTTGTTGCCCAATCTGTGAAAGCCACATATGATACATGCATAGACAGGGATAAGGTGGCAAGATCCTTGGTCACCACACTCGAAGTAGAGTTAAAAGAGTTCCAAGAAAATAACAAGGGGAACAGGGTGGAGAGGGATAAGGTTCTGGCCGAAGTAGAGAAGAAATCAGAGGCAATTGAGGCTTTAAGGAGCTCAATTAAGGCCCGGCTAAAGGAACTATACCCCAGATTACTAGGAGGATGGATAAACTTGAGGACCTGGGAAAAGAGATGGAACAGATCGTGGACACTTTGGGCACCCAGGGAATTGGCCTAAGTTTTGATGAAGTGAGCACCCTGGTGGGTGACCTCTGCTAGAAGGCATAGGGTGAGGTCGAAGAGTGGAATAAGCTAGAGGTAGATTTGCGAAAATATTTCCCTAGCTTGTTGAATTGATACTCCCCCATTCTTCATTCTTTCCCTAATTCTTTCATTCCTTATTCTTTGTAAAGTGTAAGACTATTCATTGATTCCCTAGACAACATGCATCTTGGTCAAGTAAAATGTTTCTAAGGATGGAGAATAGGCATAGTGTGGGGTGATGTTGGACCCTTGGAATATTGGCCAAGTATGAAGGCGCGTAGGCACACAAGGTCCCAGTTATGAAAAGGTGCACAAGGAAAAATCACGTAAGAGAAAGGTTTAAGGAAGCACATAGCACGTGTGGCATGTGAAAGGAGGTCTGGGACTTAGTGAATTTGATCACCTAGGGAAAAACATGTGACAATAATTATCGGTTGCACGTGGATAAGATGTCATCCTGGTGACAGGTTGGCCCCGATAGGGGCATGCCTTGGAATCTTCTAGAAGAACATCATGAGATAAAGTGGAAAGCTCGGGCCTGGAGAAGCATTCTCACATGAAGGACCACATTCGACACTTGGTACTAGATCTGAGGGCATTGGAAAGTGAGTTGGTAGTGTAGGAGAATTATAAATACAAGTGCTTGTGGAGTAAAAGAGATACAAGTTTGAGGTATAGCATGTTAGAGAGAGTAGGAATTGATAAATAGTTCTAAAGAGTGAGCAGAGCTCTGCAGAGATCTTGTGAGGACTCTGTTAATGGATAATGTATCCAGGAAAGAATGTATTGGGCATGAAATTGTAATTTTTCTTTTGATAGATTAGTTACACAAGTCCAGTAATATGCATGACTGCGGTCTGCTATTTGTGACACTCAGTAATGAATCAATGAATATAATGAGGTTACCAATATAATGTATACATGAATATTCCGATGCATATTTCTCCTTATGATTTCTCCTTCCTTTCATGCTATGAATGAAAGCTTGTATAATTCTTTCTGTCATAATGCATGTTCTAGATCCTGTTAAAACACTTGGTCTGAAGTGACTGCAAGGATCTAGAGGCCATTCTGAGCCCTATGGTTCTTGTATGTTTTAACCTCCCTCATAAAAAATCTTACACTAATCATAGATGATGTTTCCCATTAAAATCACATAAAAGAGAGACTCGGTACCCGCGCATGCCTTGGGTGAGCACTCAGCTTTCACTAGGTGATAGGACAATGCGCATGGGATTCCTTCCTTTTGTGATGGGGGTAAAAATGACTACAATGATGGAATTTTTGGAGGTCATTTTAGTGGCTTAGCTATCGCTAAACACATTATTTACCTTGGCAATTATTGGCCAAACATAAAATGTGACTATTTTGACTATGTCAAGCATTGTGTGAAATGCCAACAACATGTCAATCTTCATCACACACCTAGTCATGCCTTACAAGTCACACGAGACCTTTGGCCTTTCTCTCAATGGGGTTTGGATCTTGTTGGAGAAATCACTCCTCATTCTTCATAATGTCATTAAAGTAACTGCTATTGAATACTACACTAAATGGGTAGAAGCCATTCCCTAATTTCTACAAAAGCCAAGAAAATTTGTGAATTTATCAACCATCACATCATTTTTCACTTTGGTTCCCCTCACCGCCTCATCACCTGATAACGAAAAGCAATTCAAAAACAAATATCTATGAAATCTTTGCGATGATTTTGGCATTCAAGTCACTTTCTCATCACCTTATTACCCACAAATAAATGGACAACTAGAATCAACCAATAAAATCTTAAACAAAATTATTATGAAAGTAGTTGGCGATCTTTGGGAAGGATTAGCATACACACATTCCTTTGGCCTTATCGGCTTACCATACTAGTATTTGCACTTTGACTACAACCACACCTTTCTCTCTAGTCTATGGTACTAAAGTTTCCTTGCCTCTCAAAGTCCATATTCCATATCTCCACATCTCACTACAAGACATGCTCAATGATGATGACTTTTACCAGGACCATTTGGCACAACTTGATTTATTAGATGAATGTCATCTCAATGCTCTTGATCATCTCCAAATCTACCAAAAACGTATCAAACGTGCCTATGAAAAATGTTTCCATGAGAAAACCTTCCAGGTTGGTGACCTCGTCTTGAAGGAAAATCAACATGTAACCAAAGAAGAGAAAAGTAAGTAAGGAAAATTTTCTCCTAATTAGCTTGGACCCTATATCATTACTCATACCTATGGATAAGGTGCTTATCGTTTGTCTTCACTGAAGGTAAACCCAAACCTGAGCCCCTCAATTCCTTGCATCTTTGACCATTTTATTGTTGAAATATAGTCCTATATCACCTTCTATCTATTGATGGCTCATCCCTTAAGTGTCATTCACCTTCAAGGTTACCTATTTTGAGGACCAACAACTAAAAAGAATCATGTGATTACTCATCACTTTTGAGTCTTATCTTCAATATGAGTACCACGCGCCTCTACTCATGGCATGATTCTCATGGATAATTTTCATCTTTTTAAAGATGGAATCCCATGGTCATTCATCACTTGAAACCATCTCTTTCATAGTTAACCTCTATGTGCTATGGTTTTGTCTTCTAAACAAGAACCTAATCTTCCTCTATAGTCTTGTCCATGACTTAAACATCCAAAAACAAAATAGGATGTAACTCCTTGAGTCAAACTTCCAGAAAAAGATGAATCCCTCAAAAAGGACATCTCTTCTCTCTATCTCACCGCTATAAATAGATTGCTCCCTCGAAGGACAACTATATAAATTCATTATAAAAATATAATAAAATATTTAGAAGCTTCCACATTGATCAGATTCACGAAGACCTAAAGGAGATAATATAATCATCCCATCTAGACTTCTCGCATCGATCGGTCTATCACAAACAAAAAAATAAGAAAAAGATAAATTTTTTTGTCACGGACTTGCCTATTTTTGATCATGGGTTTCTTTCTAGGTAAACATGTTGTCGTACACTAAGTTATGTTAAACCACCCATTTTCACCTCATTTCCTTTTCATTGTAATTTTTATCCACTCAAGGGAATTTTTTTAACTACGAAATTTCATGATCATGTGAGTTTATTCACCCTTATAATAGTCCATTATGCAATGCCTTTAGGTTCTTATGTTAAGCCCATATTTGGTATGGTAGACGTGTTAGGGTTATTATTACTTAAGTAGCTCTTTTACCACCTCTTACCATTCACCTTTTTCATTACTTATTGATTACCCTATACAAGACCAAACCATTGACACCTACATTTTAAAATATTTCCACTATCACCTCACTCAACCATGCCTAAAACCAAGACTCAACCATGCCTAAGTGACCTAACTCAACCATGCCTAGGTGACCTAACTCAACCATGCCTAAGTGACCTCATTCAACCATGCCTATGACCTAGACTCAATCATGCTTCAAACCTACCAACCCATTCCTCTACCTCATCATATACTTCCCTGGTTTATGGGAGAACTACATCGTCTTGAGGCCCCTTTTCCCCGGGGCTATGTAGGAAAAACTCCTAGGGCATGGGGTCATTGGAGGTTAGCTCAGCCACTCTTTACCCTAACCTATTGTCCCCCATTTTCCTATTCATATTAAATCTTACTTTATATTTTCTAAAACACTTGGAAATTAATACAAACATACACATCTTCCATGTTATCACATCATAAAAACATCCAATCAAGCATTTCATATTTCCATAATATCAAAGATTTAGGAAATCTATACCCAAACATACATATACCTCATCATTTATTTCCCATGATTACAAATAACTTGAACATTAAATCAAAATTAAAAACAAGACTCCATCATGCCTAAACTGACCTGACTCCATCATGCCTAAATGACCTGACTCCATCATGCCTATACCTAACTCCACCATGCCTAACTCACCTAACTCAATCATGCCTACGTGACCTCAATTGCCTAACTGACCTAACTCAACCATGCCTAACCGACCTAACTCCACCATGCCTAAATGACCTAACTCAAACATGCCTAACTGACCTAACTCAACCATGCCTAACCGACTGACTCCACCATGCCTAATCCACCTAGTTTCCATCCATATACAAATAACAAAAGAACTTTTAAAACACAAGTACATCCTCCATAACCATTGATCTCACCATATATAAATAACAGTTTGTGTATCCATCAAATATACACTGATACAACATAATACAAGTATCTCTCAGGTACAACCTCAAAATATTTGGCACGCAGGTTGGTACAATAATCAAAATCTCAAAAACTCTCATGTATAGCCTCACTATCATTGGCACGCAGGTTGGTATATATAAAAAATAATAATAATTAAAATGATGATGTACATGGACATCAATTGTCATCCCATATGATGTCCATGAGATTTTCATCTGTCTCCTCCTCCTCTCCTCCATCTTGGTGCCCTACCATCATCTCTCCACCCTCTATGGGTCTAGGTCTCACATCTTCCTAGCTTACATTTTGGTTGGGCCTCTATGAACTAGAGGCCTCACCCGAACCTATATTTAGGGTCACCGACCCCATGTACTCTCTGCACTATGCATGTGAGATCTCTTCCTATCACTCGAGGCCTGTTGTACCTTATAATCAGTATAGGAGGGAACATGTATCCAGACATCCGTCAAGTTATCCTAGTAGTATCTGGCCTCATTCAGGGCATCCCTAAATCTCATCATCGCAGCTGCTTTACATGGGGTGCCATGGGTCTCATAAAGAACTCGTGAGCTCTATCTTACTACTTCGATGGCCTTGACCCCTGTGCACTGGGAACCCTACCCTCCATGTGCCATGGGACCCGTCTTCTTCTTGCTATAAAGAGAGACCCTATCCTTAGGCCTATGAGGGTTCTTATGCCATAACCTAGGCATGTAATGCCAAAATATAAGCCTATGCACGGTGGCAATTGACCTTGTAAACCTACTACTTATGCCTGTAGGGTTGCTACCTACCCTCCATCACCATCCCCGCCTTGTTTGGGAGCTTATCCTCGTGCTATATCTGGGCTTGTAGGGCCACCACATGTGTCGTAATGTGGACACCTATGCCTCGACCTTGTCGATTACCCATGTAATATTGTGATCTCTGGGCCTATAAAGTAGCTACCGCCTGTAATGTGTCCCTCTGAACCATCATGGTGGCTAACTCAGGCTGCCCTGACCTTGGTGGTGTTGCTCGTAGCTACGTTGCCTACTACTTCCTATATCTATTTGTAACCCCAACATCATCAATCCTTCAGTCCACCACCTTCTCCTCCTACCATGTCAATACTTTCAGCTATGGTAGAGGCAAAGGCCTCTCCACATCGTCTCTCTTGTACTGTGGGAATGGTGGATGCACATCCTGGGTAGCCCAAACTGTCTTTTGACCCTATGAATGGGTATCATCTCGTGCTCATCAGCATGACGTCCCTCTATCCATATGAGTAGATGTAGCTCATCTAACTCCACCGCCATATTCCTGTATGAAGGGAATCTAACATACATCCTCCAAATGATGTCAACTCTTGACAACCTCTCTAGTGCACACTGTAGTATACTACATTGTGTGTAGCCTTAACATCTCTGCGCTCTCCACTAGCAGGAACCCAATGCTTATAGCCAACTCAAACCAATCCCACATATAATGCATTAGGATGGGGCATACCAAATGGATGCACACATGTGATGTGCTCATATGCCCGAGTAGTGTAGAAGAAAGCTACATCACAAACTAAATGTCCATAGCCTCCCATAGGCCCATAGCTCCCGTATAACTTCACCAAGAATGTTGGTGCCCAAAAAAAATGGGTCTTATCCTCCATCATGTCATAGACAACCCCCATCAATGCTCATGGAAATATCCCACCCTCTTCATATGGTAATGCAAAACAAAAATCTACCTCCATAATCAAGACAACCAACCTCATCTCCCAAGGGTGGTCTACATACATGTCCCCATAGCTAAGGCTCGTGCTATCGTACCTCATCTCTGCCATCCCCTCTCCAAACAACATAAAAATCATATCCTTTAATTCCTTTGAGGAAATAAAATAAACCTATTCTCCAACTATAGGTAACCACATGATCTTTTATATGTCCTCTAGGGTGATTATGATCTCACCCATCTGCAAATGAAATGTGTTGGTCACTGAATCCCATCTATCGATGAGTGCAACCATCAAGCTCGGATCTCAAACTATGTGCCTTTAGCATTAGATCCCAATCAAGTTGATGACCATCTTGTGCCTCCACTCCTATGTGGTCACACTCCATAAATCGCCAGCAATAGAGGTGGTACTCTATCCCGCATCTGCAACTAGTCCCTATCCTATATCCAACAAACCACAACATTGTTAAACCTTGACCGTACCCGACATAACTCTTAACCAACTAACCTATTCCCAAGACCCTCCCTACTTACTACCCCATAACCACACCCCAACCCTAAAGACCACCCCTTTTCCCCCAATTCAAATTTCACATCCCTCAACTCATACCTATTTGAACATATTCCCTACCCATTCTCACTATACCTGCTTTTATCTTTCATTACCTATATTTCCCTCCCACCTTATCTGTTTATTGACCTATTTTTTCCTAGAGCTAACCAACAACGGTCCTCTTGGTCGGTGTCATTCCATAATAACTGGAATCATTCACCAAATAATTGACCAATGCTAGCCAAGGCCAACCAATGCGGCCAACACTTGATCGTCGTCACCACGTGGAAGCGCCAAAATCTACAAACCCCTACCCTACTTTTCTAAAATTCACAAATATAACCTAATAACCTACTCTAACCCACCCAAAACTATCCTAGCTTCATTCCCAACCCTATTTAACCTACATTGGACCTTCCCACCCCTCATTTCCTTCATTTTTACAAAAAATTCAAGAACTAGCTTTACACCCAAATTTTACACAAAACCAATTTCAACAAACTATTTCAACAACCAATGCTTAGATCGGATAAAATCCTACCTCATCTCAGTTCCATCATTATGGTGGTACGTCCGGCCATTATGTTGGTGGTCCACCCAAACCCTCTCCCGCCTCGTAATCACTAAATAAACTCCCACCTCGTAACCAATGAATTCACTCGAACAATTGTTGTGGACCCGCCAATCAAATTCCAATCACCCACCACATAGCTCACCACCTCATCTCTACACCTTGTCCTATTGTTTTCCAACTTTCCTCTTCTCCTCTGTCATTTTCCACAAATAGCTACAAGATAAATGATTCCATAAAAAGAATAATTTTCCTTTTTATCCCCAATTTGACATGACCGACGTTAGTCATATTTCGCCCTAGCCAACCAACGTTAGTCACCCCTTATAGTTATTTATTAATGCTAGGATTCTTTTTCCTACAACCATTATTGCTCAAACACCTTTTATCCTTATGGAAACCTATTGAACCTTACCTAAAATCCCAAACTACCCCTACATTTCCTTAGTTATATCTCGGGATCTGATATTTACCTATACCTTGGCCTTACCTATGCCCGACCTATTTTCTTGAACCTAACCTACTTGGTGTGACCATTGACCTTATGTACTCGCTTATACGTTATGATGTTGTTACCTACGATGTTTTATCCTAACAACCATACCTTCCTATTGACATTCTATTTATCTCAACTAAACCTTTGGTGTACCATAACATACCTAAATGTTTCGCACCTAACCTACATTATGTTTCGGACCATATCCTACACCTTGGATACCCGACACACTTCACCCTTATTTTCATAAGCCTATCGACCTTAGGACGATGTAGATTTTACAATCTCTTCAACTTGGTATCAAGTTACAATCTATACATGTGCGTGCATTTGATTGTCATTACCCATTACCTGATTTTGACCCTGGCCTATTACCTATTACCCAAGTTGACCATTACCCTTCCCTGCTGCCGTCACTTCCATCAACTACACATATATCAACCCACCGACCAATTCCATATTACACCTCATCGGTTCTGGTTTGAGGGGGATCACCTTCACCACACATGGGGCAATCACTTCCTATTTTTTTCAAGTGTTGCTTACCAATACAAGATATGTAACAAAAAGGGGAAAAATGTAGACACAAAATTTAGGTCACACTCCCCTTCACCCCACATGTATATTAATTTAATTACCTATAATTAAAATAATAACCATTCTGACAATATTAATTAATAAACACCTTAATTAAATTAATTTCGACCTCACCTAGACACCTCACCCCACCACATCACCTAGACACCTCATCATAGACCTATTCTTAGCATGTTTTCTTTTAACTAGGACTCAACCTCCACTTACCATAACTAATCGAGACTTAGCCCTACCTACTTTAATTAACTAAGACTTAGTTCAACCCTAAAATAACATGCTTATTCTTCCTCTAACCGCATGCCCACTTATCTAAGTGCAATATTCCATTTGATCTAGACAATGGACAAAGCGGCCAAAAATATTGCCAAGATCTGTCATTTTATTAAACCTAGGATATTCCACCTTAACCAACGCTTTGTCAACGAAACTAATGCCAGTCACCCTAAACCATCATCAGTTACCATATATTCAATTTGGTAACCTTATTTAAGAGGTTGGGAGAATTATTAGAGTTTTAGACAAGAGAGATCTACATGCAAGCATGCACTAGAGAACTCTAGCACATCTAAACATCCTAAACTAGCACCAAGTACTAATTTGAAGGGAAAGCCTCTATGGTAACATTCTGGGAAGCATGGTCATGACACCGACCACCGGTTCCATGAATTAACCATCAATTCCATCCAACCACCAGGTTTACAAGTACAAGTAAGTACCTTTGGATCTACATCTTTCCATACTTAGACTAGTTTCTTTGTCTCTGTTTGGGAGTCCTAGTTTCCTTTGCATCTCACCACCTCTCACCTTCCTACCAATCCCCCACCTAACCACCTATAACCTCACATACCTCCATACCTGACTCCAAAACCTTAAGTATTCCTAACACTGTCATCAACTTTTCGATTCTCTATTTATTCTCTATGCAATCATAAAGAATAATCAAAACCAAACCTTATTAAGTCCCTATCATCCTGACCCCACCGATTCCAGTTAGCCTAAAATGTCATTAGTATCCTCTTAACTAACATCGGTCATTCAAGATCGACGCGATCTCTCGTATCAGTAAATATTCCTATAACAACAACCTCATAACATTCACCCAAATAACCTAAACCACTCAAAACTTGACCCTGACCTATTCCAACCACCTTAATCACCTATCCAACTTTCAGATCTAATCACAACCTAACTGTTAGATTATATTTTCTTATTGTAATTGAATGAGACACCTAAATCATATCAACTACAGTAGGATATTATTGGTTTACATTATTTCTTACATTAAGTTGTGTTAAACAGTGGATTGACAACCATTTAGGAAGTATCACACTTCCCGAGATCTAGCACACGCTAGGTAGTCCACTGACATATATTGTTTAATATTCTTCTCGTGGTCTTCTTTTGAATTTTAGGTAGTTCCTCCTAATGAAAAGGAAGTTCTCGCAATCAATAGTGGATTGGGAAATTAGAATGCGTGCACTCTACCTTCCATCTTCATTCTTAGGTATTCCTCCTCACCCTTACCCTATCTATTTTTCTCATACGTATGCAACTTTTTGGTGAAACAATCACCTCTATTCACGGGAAAAATTATGCTTTTTGGAGAATAAGAATGAAGACATATTTGATGTCATTCGGTTTTGAAATATGGGAGTGCATCGAAGAAAGATACACAACTCCACCCACACCGATCACCTCTTTAGCAGGTGTTGTCACCCTCAAAATTCCCCTCATTTTTCAAGTCAAGTTTCAAAAAAAATTGAGTTTGTGCCTTTGAGAGATGTTTGAGTAGAGTGAGAATGGAGAGAGAAAAAAATTGTGCTTTGAAGAAGTTGGTGATCATTTGCAATCTCAGCTGTGTTAATTTAAAATCTTGCAGTTTGCATGGTTTGATAAAATTTTTGTCTTCCCATCTGGATGCTTGAAAATTATTTCCTCCATTCAAATGAAATTGTTAAATCCTTTTTCTATGGCCGTGGATCACATCGAGCATGGTATTGTTTACAGTTCTTCTTTCCACGAGGAGCAATTTGTTTTTCAAGCATGAAGGGTGGAGTTTTTTCCCCTCCTCTATATTTTTTCTACAGTCATGAATGACAGGCATATCTTCCTATAATTTTTTTCCACCGTTCATGGATACATGGACATTTCTAATTGGATGCAACATGGTGGGTTTATTTGGTGAACTTGTCACTTTTTTTATTTTTGCAAAAGTATCAAATTGGCCCGGTGGCTTGAAGGATCCTAATTGGCTAAATCAAGCAGTGGTGGAAAGGTGGGTCCTTTTTGTGTTTTGAGACACTATGGAAAAAGGGTGTAAAAGTATAAAAGAATGCCTAAAGCCCACAAAGGACACATGGCTAGTTGAAAAGTCAAAATCGGGAAGACAGGTCATCAAGGCACTTTAGGAATTTTGGCTTTGTTTCCATAAAAGGTGTAAAGTTATAAAGTAAGTTGTAGTCTTGATCATGCCCAGGTAAAGCCACGTGTTAATTTTGCATCAAAAGTGGGAAGACGGGTCATCGGGGAACTTTGGAAATTTTTGGTATTGTTTCCAAAAGCGAAAAACTCAAATGCTAAGCCCACATCGAAAGTCAAAGTGGGAAGGTGGATCATCAAAGCACTTTTGGAAATTTATCTTTGTTTCCAAAAGAAGTAAAATTATAAAGTGAGTCGCGACTCTGTTGCCACTCAGGTAAAGCCACGTGTCAGACCTATATCAAAAGTGAAGTTACTGAGGATTGTGGGGATACGAGAAGTTTTATAATTTTTCATTTTTCACAAGAGGTGAAAAATTGAATTTTGGGCCCGTGGATCCATTTTGCAAAAGACTGCATTTTCACCATTTTTGTATAAATTCGATACATAATTTTAAATGGCTATATCTTTCAACGGGAAGCTCGATTTTGGCAAGAGAGGACTTTTAAGAAATCTCTTGACATCCGATACAAACCAAATGAAATGGAGAGCTAATTGGATGTCTTGATTTGGGTGAAAGTATGGAAAACATCTTTCACGCCATTAATATGTGATCCGACCGATTTAACTAGATCGATTTGATCTGATCTTCCATCCTTCCTTCTTCAGCATGCCAAAGACATGCATAACCAGATTTGACATATTGTAAGTGGATTTGTAGGGGCATTGATGGTTGGTGGTTAAGATTCCAAATAAGATTTCTTTCCTTCTCTTCTTCTCCTCTCTTCGCTTTATCTATAAATGTAAGATCTTGGCTCATTACAAAGGGTTGGACTCTGATACTTTTGAAGTGTAAATAGAATCGAAAGCAATCAATACAGAAGAATTTCCCCTTTCTCTCTATCTTCATCTATTGTCTCTTCTTGCTTTCTTGAAATCTGTGGATCATTTATCTTCTGTAATAAGAAACTTTGTGTTCTTATTGATATGATTTCTAGAACTTTGTGTCTATGGAATGATATCTTATGTTGTGAATGAGAATGATTTTGTTCTGTATCACCTTTTCTCAGTATGTATAAGGTTATACTCTGCTATCTATATTTCTTGAAAGTACTGTTATATTCTGCTCTTTCCTTTCTTTAGTTCTTCCATTTGTTTGTATTGATAAGCTATTTTGGTAAAAATCATTTCAAGATGTCAGAAGTCTAGCCTTAAGATGAAAGTTGTACATTTGTATATAAGCTTTGTTGCTTGCTTTCAATAAGGGAACCTCTCCCATAAAGAGGAGGGACTTGTTGTCCCCTGACTGTGGTTTTGTTAAAGTACCATTTTAAAACCCAGCAAGAAGATAAGGAAGATTATGAGTTCAACTCAAGAGCTATGAATGTTATTTTATGTTGTTTGACTGAGACATAATTCATGAATTTAATACACTACACAACAAAAAAGGAAATATGGACAAATTACGGAGCATCTATGAAGTAGATGAGAGAGTTAAACTGGAAAAGTTTCAAACTTACAAATCTTAGTTTGAGAATCTAAAAATGAAGGATGATTAGAGCATCATGACATATATGCAGAGAATAGATGAGGTGATAAACATGATCAGAGGCTAGGGAGAAAATCTATAAGAATTTATCATTGTTTAAAAGTTTTAGAGATCCCTAACCAACAAGTATGATGCAAAGGTTTCGCCATAGAGGAAGAAAAGGACATGAAGAATCTCATAATGGATGAGCTATAGAGCACCCTTGTTGCATACAAGATGAGAACTATTGGAACCAAGACCACTAAGAAAGAAGTGGATTTCAAGGTCAAGAAAGAAATAAAGTCCAGTCAAGAAGATGAAGAAGAATCAGGTTCTACAGATGAGATGGATGAATAAAAATTAAGGCATTGTTCATGAGGAAATTGAAAAGAGGCTCTGGTAAGTACAAAGGAAAACTCCCATTCAAATTATTTTCTTGTGGACAAGTAGGTCATTTTTCTAGCAGATTCTAAACAAGAATAAAGATAATAAACATGAACATGAGGAGCATAGTCATAAACATAATAGAAGAGAAACTAAGTATAAAAATAAAGATAACAAGAAGAAATTCTTCAAGAACAAAAGAAAATTCTATTCTAAAGAAGAATCTAGTGAATCAAAGTTGAGCAACATAGAAAACTCAAAAATGAAGATAATGAAGATCAATCAAAATGTTTGTTTATGGCTATGGATGCGGATGAAGAAATTAGCTCCAAAGGGAAGAACTTAGTTGAATATGAAGATTCTGATGAAGAGGAAGTTGAGATAAATCTTAAAGCAGAGTTGGTAAGTGTGCTTGAGAACTGAAACTATACAGAAAGAAAAATCAGAAACTAAGATGCACATTAAAGGATTATGAGGAAAAAATCTGCATCTTTGAGAAAAGACAAGCACAGAAAGAAGAAGAGGAGGCTAATGAGCTAAAGGAACTTGAAACTCAGCTAGAGAAGATCTCTAAGTCCTACAAATCAAAAGAGGAGGAGTGCTCAAATTTGAACACAAAATTAGAGGAGTTGAAATTTGAGATGGACCAAATGTGTAGGAAACTAATTATCTATGAAAATATAGAAAATATCTCTATTATGCTAACTGACATACTTGGCAGCCAACATGATACAACTGATAAGTATAGAATTAGCCTCAAGGGATAAAGCAAGGAGAAAGAGTCAGTAAAAACTGAAGAAAATAAGTCTACGGCTATGCCAAGTCCTTTCTTTACTGCAAATAAAGGTTTCCACAAACCCATGAGAAGAAGAAACAATGTTCCTAGGATCACCTATGTAATGAGGTACACACATTCCTTTTATGGGTATTGTTTCTTTTGTAATCAATTTCGACATAAAGTCACAAAGTGTAGAAATAACTCTAAAGGCTATAGAAGAATTATTATCCCATCTTACATCAGTTCAAGCTTTAATTATACTCAAGTACACCTATCAAAAGAAAATAAATAATATACTAGTAAGGAAACAAGAGCCACCTAAAAAGTGGATATATGTGAAGAAAGATGTGAATAAGAGAAAAGAATGTTTCTCAGTAGTACGAACGTGTTCCATGTATAGAATGAAGATAAAATTTGGTATTTAGATAGTGGATGCTCTAGTCACATGATAGGTGATAAAAGTAAATTTATTTCTCTATCAAATAATGCATCAGGTGCTGTGAGATTTGGTGACAACAACTCTACCAACATAGTTGGAAAAGGGACATTAAGTTTGGATAATGGAAATACTATTACTAGAAAATGTTCTATATGTTGAAGGCTTGAAACATAACCTGTTAAGTGTGATTCAAATGTGTAAGAGAGGATACAATTTCATATTCCATGACCGAGGATGTGATATTATCAAAAGAAAATAGGTAAAAGAGTTGCAAAGGCCAAGCGAACAAAGAACATGTATGTGCTAAATGAGATAAATAATGAGAAATGTTTTACAAGTAAAGTTGATCATAGCTAGCTATGGCACAGAAGAATTAGACATATGAGATTTGAGAATTTGGTTAAACTGAGTGCTAAAGGGTGTGTGAGACACATGCCTAAGATTATCAAACCCATGAATACACTATGCAAGGCATGTCTACATGGTAAACAAAAAGGAGGTCATTTAAGTCAAAGGAGTACTCTATAACAAGACCACTAAAATTGATCCATATAGACCTGTGCACCCTACTAGAAATAAAGGAATGTCAGTGAAGTATATTTTATGTTGCTTATAGATGATTATACAAGAATGACATGGGTATCATGTTTAAAGTAGAATTCTGAAGCCCTAGATAGATTTAAGAGTTTCAAGGCATTAGTTAAAAATGAAAAGAACAAGAAAATCAAATGCCTAAGATCAAACAGAGGCAGTGAATTCTGGTCAAATGAGTTTAATGAATTTCTGTGAAGAACATGGAATCAAGAGACAATTCTCAGCCACATGAACTCCTCAGTAAAATGGAGTTGTTGAAAGGAAGAATAGAATAGTGCAAGAGATGACAAGGACCATGTTAAATGAATCCAAACACCCAAACATATATTAGAGTGAAGAATTATATATCATGGTCTATCTTTTGAATAGAGCTCGGTGAGAGTAAATGGTGATAAGAATCCTTATGAACTATGGAAGAAGATGCCTATAAATTTGAAGTACATAAAAGTTTTATAAGAAAATTCTACATCAAAAGGGATGAAGAAAACTAAGGAAAATTTGAGTCAACAATAGATGAAGGTATATTCCTTGGATACTCAACAGTTAGCACATCCTACAAATGCTACAACAAACATTTGAAAAATATGGTGGAAAACACTAATGTGAAGGTAGATGAGGCACAATATGGAAAAACCAACACTCAACATACTGGTGGAAATGAAGAACAAGAAGATGATGAAGACTTGGATAGTTTGCGTGAAGAAGAAGAAGAAGAAGAAAGACCAGACACTAAGGCACCCTCCAGGCAAGTCAAGAAGGATCATCCTACAAATAAAATCATTGGAAACAAGGATGGTGACATCCTAACAAGAATAAGACTCAGAGAACAACATAATCATGAAGATATAGCTCTCTTTTCCATGATATAACCTAAGAAAGTTGCATAAGAAAGGAAAGATCAACATTGGGTAGATTCCATGAATGAATAGTTGGATTAGATTGAAAAGAATGAGACATGGGAACTAGTACCTAAGCTGGGAAAAGAATGTGATTAGAACCAAGTGGGTCTTCATGAATAAGATGAATGAGAAAGGAGAAGTTATGCGTAACAAGTCCAAACTAGTATGTAAAGGATACATGAAAATGGAAGGGATTGACTTTGATGATATATTTTCACCAATTTCAAGAATGGAGATAATAAGGCAGGTTATGGCTTACATGACATACAAGAAGATCAGAGTGTTCCATATGGACATAAAATTAGCCTTCCTAAATGGTTTCCTGAATAAAGAGGTATACATTGAACAACTTGATGGATTATCATTGACTAAAGATAAATATTATATGTGTTGGTTAAAGAAATCTTTGTATGGATTAAATAAATCTCATAGAGCTTAGTGCAACAAATTAGACTCATACCTCATTGAGAAAGGTTTTAAAAGGAGTCATGGACAACAATCTATACATAAAATAAGAAGGATAACATCTTCTCATTGTAATAGTATATGTGGATGACATCATTTTCAGTGGAGATCATGAAAAGATGACATATGAGTTTGTAGGCTTGATGAAAGAAGAATTTGAGATGTCAATGCTTGGAGATCTATCTTTCTTTCTGGGAATATAGATCAATCAATCAGACAAATGTATGTTCATCTCAAAAATTATATACAAGAGATGTTGAAAATATTTAGGATGGAATACTACAAACCTATTTGGATACCAATGGAGGTTGGATGCAAGCTTAGTAGAGATGATAACTCACCAAAGGTAGACAAAAACTATACAGATCAATGATAGGAAGTCTACTTTACTCTACAACATCAAGACCAAACATCATGCAAGAAGTAGGACTAGATGGAATATTTCAAGAAGATCTAAAGGAAAAACACCTCAAGGAAGCCAAGAGAATTCTAAGATATATCATGGGCACAATTGAATAAGGATTTCGTACCAAATTTTTTTTTTTAGGAAAAATTCATATACGAGATCCAGATTAGGCAGGAAGTGTTGATGATAGAAAGAGTACAAGCGGGGGATAATTCTTTATTGAAAATTTCTTAGTATCATGGTTGAGAAAGAAAAAATCATTAGTGGCTCTCTCGACATGTGAATCAAAGTATATAGATGTCGCGATGTGTTGTACACAAGTTCTGTAGATGAAGAATACATTGGAAGATTACAAGGTGAAATATGAAAATCCAACTCCTTTACTATGTGATAGCACAAGCGCAATAAGCGTCTCCAAGAACCCTTTGTTCCACTCAAAAACCAAGCATATATCTATAAGGTATCAATTCTTGAGGGAACAAGTAAATGACAAGAACATTAGTCTAGAATATGTGAGCACTAAACAATAAATTACAAATATAATGATCAAGACGCTACCAAAATCAACGTTTGAGCACTTAAGGAACGAGTTAAGGGCCATTCCTAAACCCATCAACAACTAAGAAGATGCACATGAAGCAGAAGGGATAATTCTCGGAAATATTAACTCCTAAAAATAATGCCAAAGTGAGAAAGAGGTAATATATTAGCTCAAAATTATCAAAGCATGCATCAACTTAGGGGGAGCATTACGCCAAAACGCAAAAACAAATGAATAAGAAGAATAATCCTACGAGTAGACTCTTGAGGTAAGCACATACAAAAACCACCTTACAAGTATATTTAGTTATGTGCAACATAAATGGCCCTTTGTCATTGTTGTCAAAGGGGGAGAGATAAAGAAACTAGAAACCAGTCTGTGGATATAGAAGAACAAGAGAAAGGTGAATTCAGGTATGCAATCATTTTGCCATCAAAATGTTATAAGGTTATACAAGTTTCTACAAGCTGGAGTGTTGCCATCAATGAAAAAGGGGGATATTGTTGAATATTTTTCATTATTATATATGTTTTCATTGATGTCAAGATGGATGAGTTGATATCTAGTTGCATTGATGGAAAAAGGAGTCATTTGGTAAAGTGAGCAAGCTGAAAATATGAAGGTTGATTGGTAGTGTCAACCCATAGAGGCTTTGAGATGATCAAGGATAATCCCTAAAGGACTTAGAAAACATTTGAGCAATCCATGGATATAAGGTGCAAGCTGCCAAGTACATAGAGAGCCACGGAGTAAAGAAGCTCAAGGAAGGAACCACAAACTAAAGGAAAGCTCCAGAAGAAGTCACGAAGGTAGGTGAGTGCCACAAAGTGAAGAAGGTCAGAAGGTAAAGCTACAGATATGAATATTTGGAGAATTCCATGTATAAAGGGAAAAGATGCAAAACCACGGATAAACAAAAAGTTGCTAAGTATAGAAGATTTTTGTAGACAAAAGGAAAGCCACGAAGAACTAGAAAAGGATAAAAGCTGTGGAAGGTAGAAAATAAGGAGGAAGCCATGAGAAGTTAAAAAGATACACAATGCAAACAGATGTCGTAGATAACTAAAAATCCGGATAAAGAAGGGAAAATTTGAAGGATAAAAGGGGAAGCTGCAATATGAAAGAAAAAAAAAAGATGCCAAAGGAAGTCATGGAACAATCAAAGTGAACTAGAGTGGATCAAGGATAATTAGTTAGAGTTCAAAATGAAAGAGTGAATGTTTTCATTCAGATTTTGAAGGAGATTTTATTGAAAAAATAATTTTAACTACAAGTACAACTAGATCTTCACACAAACCAATGAAATTCTTTATTCGCTACCAACATTTAATACATGTTGACCATGAAGCAATTTGGTTATGAGCTCGATGGATATTAATTATTTCAAGGTGAATCAAAATAATGCAAATAATATGGGTCTTCATTTGAATTTCACGATGCAAATTCTAAACAATGCAATTTTTCTTATTTTGGAAGTCGTCTAATAAATTTATTTGTTAGATGCATGGAAGGAGGAATGAAGCCAAATAAGGAAAGAATAAAATATGGACTCAACTAGGAACATTCAATGATATGGATTCACTAGTGATAGATAAGTAAGAGTACACGATGCAAATCTTGAAGAAATATTTTTGAGAAAAAGGTGCGATAAAAGAAAAACTCTAAGTGATTTGATAGTTGTTGCTCATGAGAGAAAACTAAGACACTAGAGTAAATAGAACGACAAAGGTGGAGAGAAGAAAATACAATGAAATCAAGATAAGAAGAGTTATTATGGTGAAGATGAAAGAAAATATGGGATTGAGAAAATAATGAAGAATTTGATCGTAGAAGCGAGCATAAAGGTGACAGTTTGAATGATTATAAGAGAGTGATAGAGGAAGAACACAGATCGAGCTAGGAAAGTGATCATAATTCATTGTATTAGCAATTTTTGTAACTACATGGTCAAAATGTATATGTAAAGAAGTCTAAGTTGTAGCTTCCTTGTAGGTGGGTTCTTGTAGAAAAGAATCTCTTGTGATGCGTAATATTCACTTGAGTCCTTTGTTGTGTAATATCAGCATAGGTGTAGGGGTTGGTGCTCCTTATGGGATTGGTGTCTCACTAAAAAAATCTTATAAGATGTGTTATATTCTTATGAGTCTTTGATTTTTGTAATATAAGAAATGGTTTTTGTGGTTTTTTCTCCCAAAAGGGTTTCCCATGGTAAATCTTTATGTTCAGTGTTTATGTGTTTGATGAATACTTGATTGATTGTATATTGCTCATACATATAGATTGGTAAAGAATATAAAATTGAATCAAGAGTGTAAAAGTTTTAATCTGCACTAATTCATCCCTCCTCTCAATGCTTGTGATCTACAATAGATTTTTGGAATAATTTATGGACGGTTATTAAACAATGTTTGAAAGCAAATATTTGTTATTTGTTAAAATGCAAAGATGTACCGAAGGAACAATTTTTCTTGATGAAATTCCATAGTGAATTGTGATCTTTCTATTCATGAATATACAACATCTACAGCCCTTGTTTACCCCCACTTAATTTTCTTATAGGCATGGTTTTATTATCCATGTTTCACATAATTTTTCATCGCAATGAAATAGAAATTTTAAACCAAAGGAATATTGTATTTTGGTTATTAAAAAAATGAAATTGTAGTGAAAAAAAATTAAATTTATGTAGTGTTTTACGTATCTCAGATGACTTTAGGTTTATCAACCATACTCTTAAATCCCACTTTGATATGATTTGGAAACATAAGTAACCACACCTGGATAACCGTAACCCCTTTAATTGACGAGTTGAGTTTGAATTCTCTTTTAAACCTATCAATCGTTGCATTGTAAAAGTTAATAAATCATGATTTTCATTGACATGTGAAATACCTCTCTAAAACCCCAATCCAAAAGGTCAAGGTTTGACCTTGTTCCTTGTTATCATGAGATGTCACAAAAACTTTTAAAACTCCCCTCTTTGATTGTTTGATCATTCAATGTAATGTGTTAGGATCCCTATTGAATTGACCGTTTACAACATTGGGTAGTTGTTGAAGGTTAGAAGTTGGGTTTGGTTTTGGATTTCCGTTTTGGACCTAGGTGAAGAAATGGATATCAATATCCATATACCTCTAGAAATAATGCATGATAATTTCTTGCAACCATTAGTTTGAATAAAAACACCTTGCCAATTAGTTTTGTGAGGGGGTTTTTGTAGGTATCCGATTACTTATTTGATTAGGTTAAACCAACACAAATTGATATGCCTTTAGTCCTATATCTTATATTGGATACGTAGTGCTGACTTGTGGCTTACATTTTGTCTCTTCTTGCCATATGTTATTCATTTATGCTTTGATATGTTTAGTAGGTCGGCCTTGGTGTTTTCCATAAAGCATAGGGTTGTCATTGTTATATATAGGTGGTAGTGAGTAGTTAAGCATCATATTGAGCATTTGAATCTTATTATATAGTTTGGAGGTTCCCTCTTGAAGTGGATAAGATATTCTACTTGTAATTTGAAATCATTTATTTAAAATATTGTGTTATTTGGTGTTCCTATTGTTGTTGATATTCATATTTATTCAAGTAATTTCATTAGAAGTGGTATCAAAGCTTGATCTCGGTCAAAGTTGCGTCAAACCCTAATTTTGAAGGTTTGGCTATATCTCAAAATTGCTATTGAATTTTTCTA
This sequence comes from Taxus wallichiana var. yunnanensis, assembly GCA_018340775.1. Lineage (NCBI taxonomy): Eukaryota > Viridiplantae > Streptophyta > Pinopsida > Cupressales > Taxaceae > Taxus > Taxus wallichiana. Next base: position 401,756,851 of record CM031235.1, read on the forward strand.
CATTTTTTTGCTATGTGGTGAAATTAGTCAAGTAATATCCTTTCTGAATTTCAAACATTTTGAACTTGATTTGTAAAAGTTTTAGCATTTTTATGTTTTTTCATAAATTGGCCACCTAGGGTGAAATTTTTGGGAATATTTCCAAAAATTATCTAGGGTTTCCTCTATTCAACAAGAAATTTTACGAAACCCCAAATCCTAATGTTTTACCCTATTCCTTCTACCCTGAGTCCCAAACCCTACATCATGACCAGGTAGATCAACTCAAGGCCAAGGGAAAGGTCAAGAAACTCTTGGAATGACCCCAAATAAGGAAGATATGGATTTAGAATCTTCTAGTTTGGGAGTATCTAAGGTAGTCAACCAACTTTAGGAAAGGGTAAATAATATGGTGAGTAAGGATGACCTCAACAATGAGCTTCTTCATCTGAAAGGTAGCCTTAGGGGTGAACTACAAATGGATTTTGAATCAATGAAGCATGATTTTTTGCTCACTCTTTCAAAAATAAATCCCCATTCCAGTCATATGGGTTCCTCTAGCAATACACACATAGGTCTAAATAAATACAATCAAGGAGGATCCTTTATAGATTCAAGTGGATCTCCTCAAAATGGTGAGGCATTATTCCAAAAGTAGAAATGCGTAAATTGAATGAAAAGGATCCAGTCAATTGGATCACCCATATGTAAAATTTATTTTATCTCCATTAGATACCATTAGAAAATATAGTGAATATGCGATATGTGGATGAAATGTGGAAATAGGATGAACAAGATATTAAGGAAAAAAAAATGTCCTCGATGCGAAATATCAATATTTGCTCATCAAGGGAAAGAAAGGACCTTCTAACCTAAATGGGTCTAATGGATGGATCAGAAAGAATAGCCACATAAAGACTCCAATCAATGTTGAGCTCCACAAAAATACTCTCTAATGGTTGTGGGATACATGGAAAACTGGGTGCACCTCGTAATGATGTCTAGACAAAGGTCATGGAATGAATGAGAGAGACATGGTTCTACTAGATCTATGGGTGGTTATCTAGTTTAGTCCATAATGTGAGGGCTTGATGAGATTCTTTGTTCATAATGTTTAGCTATCTAATAATATCTGGTAGAAGTGGGGATGTTCTAAAGACTAGTGCATGTAATCTGGTGTCAAGGTCTAATTGGTCTTCGGGCCCGTTCGGTTGGGGACCGTTGGATCACAACCATAAACTCTCTTTGGTCATGGTCCTTGTATGGTCATATGTGTTTGATCTAGACTCTATTGTCGGGGGTAGTCCAATATTCATAAGCCTTATCGGCCTTGATGTTTAAAGATGTTGATTTGTGTAATGTGATCAGAATATAGTGATGGTGTTTTGAGGACAAGCATACATGAAGTCCAATATCTATGTCCATGTGATAATTTTGGGCCCATTTGGTTGGGGGACCCATGGATCACAACCGTATGTTCATTCTTATTGTGGTTGGGAATGGTCATGTATGCATTTGTGTAACTTAATCTATGAAAACAAATAACAAACTAATCTAAGTAAATAAAAGCTACACTATGTTTTTTGTATTTTCCAATATAGAAGAAATAAAGAAATAAACAACAATCTAATCTACTTTAAACTAATCTTTTTGTGTTTTCTGGAACTTTATAGAATAATGAAGAAATGAAGAAATAAATTGCTTCTAATTCTAATTAACAAATCCTATACAAATAAATAGCCGGATGTAGATATTTATCTGTGTAATATATATTAAATCTATTCTAATTTAAATGAATATTTTTCTAATTAATAATTGTGGATTATCAAATCCTCCTCCTATCTCAGAGACATGGGAAGATTTGAAGCTTCAGAAGATTTTCTTCCCCTACAACTTCCTGGATAGAATGTGAGAAGATTTAATAGAAACCACAATTTGCAATTTTTAAAATTATCTATAAGTGATATAAAAAATTCCTCTAGATATTCTTCCTCACAAATCCACAAGGATAGAAAGGAAGGATATATCACCAGAAACTTCTATAGAAGATGTGAAAGATTCTTGGAAATGATCTAACTATTTGTAATAAATAAAATGATTTCTTCTACTCTAGTTGATAAGTGTGCATACATTCAAAAATAAATGAAGAAATGAAGAAACTCAATACAAACCCCAACCTAGAATTATAGTGCAGAGGCAATGCCAGTTGTGGTATCACTTTTTCCCCTTAGTTATCTTTACCAATATTTTGTGTCCATGTGAGTCTAGGGAACTAGGAATGCAGAGGAAGCAATAAGAAGAAAGTGTTGGAGAAATGGAAACTTGATGGTAGTCTGGTTACAATGTAGGAAGAAGAAAGATAACACAAGAGAACAGAGCTTGGCTATGTAGTTTCTAGCAAGATTGTGGCAGCTCAACTAAGAAAGATACACAAATAATCTCCATCCATTTTCTTTAGAAGAAGTGATGATTTTATAGAACACAAACTAGGAAATGGTCTCATCCATTTTGTAGAAATGGGGTGCCACATCACAAAAGAAGGAATTTAAACACTCAATCAATAATTAGAAGTGGAAGAGGAGGTTGATACGAATCATTCAAGCTTAAAATCAGCTAAATTGATCAAGAAACGTGTGCTAAAGGTGAAATGGAGTGAAAAAACATGCATCTAATTCATGCCGAGAAGTTTGGGACAATTCACACGGAACCCCCCCCTACGCAGTGCAGTGGTTACGTAACCGCCGCCAAGGAAGGGAAGTAGTTTTGTAACTAAAGTCCAAAACTAAAGGAAAAAACTATGGAAAGCTATGGAAAAGTAGGAAATGGTTAAGTAAGGTAATCTAAGCTACAAATATAAATTGCAAAGAGGTAAAGGGGCTCGAACACCTTTGGAAAAGACATGAATCATCATTGGGGACTTTTGAACCATTTTTGAAAATGTAGCACATGTAAATTTGGGTGCATACATATTTCCCCCTCAAAGAAGTGTTTTAGCCATGAAGAGGCATAAAATAGATTCGAGTATGGTGTTCCCAAAATGGGGAGTTAGAAGTTATACCTAACATGCCTGTGTGCTAAAGTGACGCCATCCAAGCTCCCGCTACCTAAAAATGATAGAAAACAAAACTCAAGTGCGACTTACCATAGATATAATATAAAAAAAAAAAACACTAAAACAAAATGACATGAGGACTTACCATTTACATGAGCATAAGAGTATACTTTGTAACCATTTTGCAGCATGGACTCAACATGAAGTTAAAACAAAATATATATATCTAAAACCATTCATTTTCAAATTCATGATCATTTGCCCTCATGTGATTTTGAGCTTTGGATTACCCCCATTGTTTTGAGAGAGTATAGCACGACGTTCGTGATCATGGCCCCATGAGTGAGAGAAAGGTAAGAAAAGGTTAGTATTTTGCATTTATTATTTTAAACCTAAAATGTGAAAAATTTGAAAAATCTACACCTAGGGGGTAATTTTACAAATATTCCAGTTCAAAATGTTCCCTAGGGGGTCGTCTAGGTGGGTCTAGCTTTTATTTTGTCTAAAATGGTCAATTTTGACATTTTTTTGCATTTTTGGGTCAAAGGGATGGCTTGTCCATTGGGACATGTGACCCGCCGCCTTACGTAGTGCTACGAAACTTGCACAAATGCCAGGGGCGGTTGCATAAAATTATATAACCAACACACCTGCACAAGGGTGGTGGTTTTTTAATTTTCAGGTTAAAACCTTATTTTGAGAAACCTAAGTGATTTTTTTAATATTTTAAGTTGTTTTATTTTTTTGATGAGCTTATGTATTGAATCATGTTGTTAACTTGCTCTTTTTCTTGTTTTGGTGAATGCATAAAAAGGACTTGTATGTTTGATGGAGTGAGTGAGAGATTTTGATTGGATACTGAGATTATTGATTAGTTTTCCTAGGAAGAGAGGGACATGTTACATAGAGATGGCATATGGAGGATCTCTCAGACGCCATTGATAGCACTAGCCAGCCACATACTATGTGATTTATTGAGCTATTGGGATGTGAACCAAAAGAATAATTTTGGTTTTTTGGGGTTAGAGGAGAGTGGACTATCACTCTCGAGGATGTTTACAATGATCTTGGGTGTTCCTGTGACTGGCAGATGATTGACATTGGAGAAAGGTTCTCTGACTATATATAGATAAGTGGGCATCATATGGGGGATGATGGGGCATCCAATGTGGGTGCAAATAAGGTATGTCAATATTTTTCAGTTTGCCTCCACACCTATCCCCACTCTATGTAAGGCCATTATTGGTATTTTGGCTTCACGTTTAGTGGGAGACAAGGGTGGGGAAAGCTCTTGTATTGTTGGGATCCTATCATTATTATGGATATTGAGCAGCATGGGAGGATATTTTCTTGGGGTGGACATTTTGGGACCACATACCATGACCTATACCACATTGTGAGGCTACAGGGGAAATCCCTAAGCCACCCTACTTTGGTGATGTGCTTGGGTTTATGAGAGGATCATCCCTATCAAGAGGGGAGTTGGAATATTAGATCCATGGGCTATCAAAACCGACTAAATGGAAAGTTTTGATAGTTCTCAAAGGGGTGCACCAACTTATTGCCACACTGACCATAGATGACTTCATTACAGGCCATACCAGGATATGGTTGGGATATGGGGTGATGACGGGACTATTCTAATTGCTTATGGTGTACGATGACTTAGTTAGTGGATAGGAAATATAGGGGAGGTCCACCCTGATAAAGTCCCTAGTATTTTGGATACCATATGATGATGCACTCCATGTCATTCCTACTATTTACCATGGGATTAGAGAGGCATGAGCTGGCCCTAAGGGCCAACATGATTGGAAAATTGTTACACCAGGGGTCCCTATCAGTGTGGAGAAGGTCCCAGTCCCTAAATCACCAGTAGCCCTCCTCCATATTGAGGCCGCACCTCTCACAATGGGAGGAGGAGGAGGAGGAGGCCCATATGGATTCAAAGACAGATCCCGAGGGCCAGACCGGTGAGGAGATGAGTGAGGAGGTAGGAGGGGAGGAACATGATGAGGAGGAGGATAGTGACACAGAGTGGTGGGTCAAAGAGGATATATATATGATGAAGACAATAGAGGAGGCATAGAGGAGGTGACTCTTGTTTCAGAGGACCCACTTTCTTGAGAGGGAGGTGGTGATGAGCATTTTGTGATGGGTTAAGTCACATCATACTACCAAGAGAGGATGAGGAGGATGTTCTCAGAGGGCTCCCACCACTGGATCCACACACACTACTGACCCTTCTTAGATGCCTAGGATATCGAGTATGTAGATACTCTTCTCTTGACCTTGTTAGCTAGAATTTTTAGTAAGCTACGCATTGTGTTTCTTTTTTATTTTTAAATGTTTTCTAACTTTCCATCATTTTTTCTTTTTGTTTTACAGCCACTACTGATGGATGTCATGATTTTATTCACAAGATCATGGTTGATACACTACTTATCCCCATGGGGAAGACACAAGATGAGTTACTTAGAGATGTGGGGCAGCCATGTAGGTGGATGACACACCTGACATTTTTCCCACTTTGGAAGGATCCGTGGAGATTCTGAATTCTGAGATGAGGATTGATCTTATTGCATATGAGATGGCAGAGGATGGAGAGGTAGAGTCACTCCCGTAGTGAGGCCAAGGACTAGTGGTAGATCACATGGTCACTCACTCATCACTCATTCATGGGGCTCCCATTCATCCCATCATAGGATCCGTAGCAGGAGTCCTACCTACATGCACACCTCTAGGGATCCCCATAGGGAGGGATAGGCCATGAGCCTTTATTGCTTTGATGTCATTTTGTGAGACATGTATATGATTTTTTTTGGATTTTCATGCTCATTGTGAGTTTTGACCACACCTAGAGTGTGATGGCATTGTATATAGACTTGACTTATTATGATATTATTATATATATATATATATATTCTTTTTTTTCAGTCATTCTTGTGTAAGATTTGACTCATTGATGGTTTACTTCACTTGTGTACTCTTAGATGCTTAAAATTTTTGATGTTTTTATATGATTTTGGATGCATGCTATGGATGATGATATGCTAACAAAATGATTTTTTTTTTTGTTTTGTTTTATATGATGCTAATGCAAACACAATGTAATGTTGAAACTTTGGTTTTTCAAGCAATATTTGATACTTCTTGTTTTGGTTGGAAAAATGTGATGAATGATTTGATAATAAAATGAACTCACTCCACTTCTAACCCCACACAACTAGTAAGATGCGAGGGCTCAACACCAAGAGCCAGAAGGGACGTGAGTTGTATGATTTTGATAAATGGAAGTGGTGAGAGAAAGACAAGATTTTGATAGAAATCCAATTAGAAACCTACAACCTAACTCTACACACAGTTTACTACACATAATCTAGAATGTGATTTGCTTGCAATTTTATCTAGACTTAGACCCATAGATGGCCTCCTGATTGAAAAAATATGGTTTTAAGGTTTTAACTCTTGTGGAACATACACATCTAATTCACTTTTTGGGATTTATGATTTCAAAGCACTTTTTATTGAATGAATTGCTTACAACTTACTAACTTATTTGAAGAGACCCCCTATACCTTGCCCCATGCTACTAGTAAGAAGCATGGGCTCATCACCAAAGACAAGGCATAGGTGAGTAAGGGAACTTCCTCCTTTCCCAATCTCACGTCACTAGTAAGAAACATGGGCTCATCACCGAAGACTGGTGGGGCAAGGAAGTGTGGTTTTATTTGTAAATGAAATATTTTTACATTTATTTGATTTGACTTATATCATTTTTTTTATTTTTAACTTTGAGTTGTGCTTTTGGGAGGGAGAAATTTCCCCTAGCCTCAACCCCACACAACCAGTAAGATGTGAGGGCTCAACACCGAAGGCTGAGATAGGTAAACAAGTGATCCGGGTAAAAATGTTTAGAATGATTTTTCTACCAAAGAGGTTTTTTTGGGAGAGATATGACACCAAGAAGCTTCTAGAATAGACTATGGGAAAAGACACCTATGCTGGAAGAAAACTATGAGTAGAACCAAGTATGTAGGCCTTGGTAGGATTAGTGTCAAAATTTGTCTTATCTTGTTGAACTGATGAAATGATTAGAAATGTTGATGATAATATTATGGATATTTGAAGAAATGTGATTGAATGTTTTGCCAATATTTTCAAAAAGTTTTTGAAAGTTTTTGAAAGATAAGTTCCTTGATTACAAATTTACAAAGTGATCTAGTAGATGAAATGTAATGTGGATGCAATAGTATACATGTGGAAATGTAGATGGATCATGCGTAGTAACGATTTCAAGTGAAGTGAATTGATGGATTCACCAAATTCTTCACCCTCTAAGTACACATAGATGATATGCCCCATTCTTGTAGTCCTCCATGACTGATATGGGCCCAACCACTTGGGCTTGAATTTCCTTCCTTCATATGGTTTTCTTGTCTATCTAGATGTCAAGTCTCAATACCAAATCTCAAACAAATATTTTGTGTTCATATACCTTCTTATTATATTGCCAACACATCCGGTCAAGCATAAGTAAGATCTATGGTGTGCCTCAGCTCTGAGCCAGAGCTTCATCGAGGTTTCTAGCTCAATGAGTCATGCTGCCTCATGATATCCTTCTTCTCCTAAGATTCCTTGTAATGATATCCAGAGACTGGGTATCTCAACTTCAAGTGGTAAAACCACTTCCAAACCAAATACTAAGGAATATGGGGTTGCCCCCATTGGAGGTGTTCTTACTGATGTTCTATAGGCCCACAAGGCTGGAAATAGCTTTAAATGCCAATCATGCTTGTTCTCCTTAACATTTTTCAGGAGGATGGACTTTAATGTCTTATTAGTTGCCTCATCTTGTCCATTGGCTTGAGGGTAGTATAGAGAGGTTGTGTGGTGATTTATCTTGAATTTTTTTCACACAACTCATGCACCTCTTCATTTTTAAATGATGTGCCATTATCAGAGATAATGACCTATGGGACCCCGTACTCTACAGATGATTTGGTTCAAGATGAACTTTGCAATTATAGACCCCGAAATGGTGGTAAGAGGCATGGCCTCAACCCACTTCATGAAATATTTTATGGCCATAATTATAAAATGTGGCCATCCATCGATGAGGGAGAGAATTTCCCTATCAAATCTAAGCCCCCATGTGAAAAGGGCCAAGGTGTTTGCAATCATTTGTAGATCTTGGGAGGTATATGAATCTTGTGAGAGAATTCCTGACACTTGTGGCACTTGTGTACGTACTCTATTGCATCGTGTTCTAGGGTGGGCTAGAAATAGCCCCATCGGTGTATCTTTCTAGTGGTGCATGTCCTCCAAAATGACCTCCATGACCCCATTGTGGGCTCCATAGAGGATATTTTCAAACTCTTCCTCATCGACACACCTTAGCAACATTCCATCAAAATCTCTACGATAGAGCACTTGTTCTATAATTACGTACTTGGTGGCTATGACATGTAGCCATCTCTTCTATGTGAATTTTCTCCCTCAGGGTATGTGTGGTCCATAATAAAATTGATAATATCTTGAATACCATGGACACACAACAATGGGAGGTTTGATTTCTACGTAGTATATACACTCATCAAGGAAAACTCAAGTCTACTAACTCTCCACCATCTAATGGGTTGTTTTCTAACCAACCAATCGGTAATGATTTGTCCTTGAAATTTTTGGTTGATATAAGTTAACTCAAATTCTCCCATTAAGGTTATGAAGCATCCAAATTTCTTGGAAAAGAACCCTTGTGTTAGGAATGTTCAAGACAATATGTTTTAACAATAACCCACATTTCTTGGTTAAGCATGTAATGCCTTAACCATTTTTTTGTAAAATACTATAGTGAGGCATTCCTTTTTCTACTACGTATAATGTGTCTTATAGTCTAAAAACATGAATGATGAAGTAAATTACATGTTCACGCTTTGTCATCATCTTCTTGTGCTAACATGTAAGCTAATGAGACATCTATTTCCTCAAGAATATAAAATGAGGGGGTGATATGATTTGGGAGGCATGAGTGTGGGAGGTGATAGAAGGAATCATTTGACCGATTCAAATGCCTCATGACACTCATCCATCCAGACGTTGCAGTTAACAATCCTTCTTTAACAAATTATTTATCAGATGAATAGAAAAGGTTAAATCAGGTATAAACCTATGTGGATTACACGAGCTTTCCGAGAAAGGACCTAATGCCCGACTCATCTGATGGTGGGGTCATTTCTAGAACTACTCAATTTTTTTCTAGATCCACATCAATCCCTCATGAAGAGATGATGTAACCCAACAATTCCCTCCCGTCACACCAAATACACATTTTTTCTAGATTCAATGTAACACCATTCAATGAGATGAGAGAGGATGATGTGAAGCACCTCGGGGTGATCATGATCAGTGCTTCTTGGCCTTAGCTAGAAGATCATCAACATATGATTCCACAATCTTGTGAATAAGATCATGGAATATATAGGTCATTTCTCATTGATAGGTAGCACGGCATTCTTAAGACCAAATGACATGACCGCATACAATAAGTACCCCAAGGAGTAGTGAAAGTGGTCTTTTTCTGATCCTCCTAGATAGATCCTAATTTGATTGTAACCCGAGAAACCATCCATGAGTGACAACAACTCATATCTAGTTATTGCATCCATGATGACATCGATGGAAGGTAATGGGAAATCATCCTTGGGACACACTTTGTTTATGTCCCAAAAATCAATGCATATTCAAATTTTCCCATTCTTTTTGAGAATGGGGACTATGTTTGATACCCACATTGAATAATCTATAGGTTTGATGAATCCCACATGTAGGAGTTTCATAACCTCTTCTTTGACCATCAGAGCCACTTTTGGCTTCATAGGTCTTGAATTTTGTTTGATGGGCTTGGCGTCAGGTTTGGTTATGAGATTATGGACTACATATGGGGAGAAATTCCCATCATTTCTTTGTAGCTAAATGTGAAGGATTTTGAATGTTCCTTGAGAACCTTCATATGAATTTCCACTTCTTCAGAGTTAAAGAAGAACCAAGTTTCAATATCTTAGGGTCTTCCTCCATCCCGATATTTATATCGATGGTTCCCTTCGATTAAAGAGGCATTTCCTTCTTCAAACTCAAGGGGTGGGTTGGAGGTAGTTCTAGTTCTCCTTCCTCCTCTACTTCATAGATCTCAAGGCCTTCGATGAGGAAGGACCCATCACATGATCTCCAAAATAGGAGGAAGAGTGAGGTATGAGAGTGAAACCCCTCTTATGATGTGCGGGATGAAGGTCAATGTACACATTAAGGTAACCTAGTATAGCTTCATCATTCTCCACATAATCTAAGGTGGCATGCTCATTCTCAGTCTCAACATATGCTAGAATTGGATTGGTAGGCATTTTTCAAACTACTAGGGTTTGGACCTCAGATCTAAAAATAATGAATTAAATCTTCCAAATCCCACTTGGAAAAAAGTGAGAAGTGGAAGTAGCCATGGAATCAGCTAAAAGGTTATGTTCATGTGGGATAGCTTTCAATGGATATGAAATCAAAACCTTTTCTTAGGTTAAGCATGACAATCTTATAGAGTTAGGTGCTCCGCTCTAGTCCCGTAAACTTCTAAAACTTGGTTGGTGACTAGTTGGGAATCACCCAAAACTCTAATATTACAAACACCCATCTCTTGGCTATAATGAGACCAAGAAGAAGAGGCCTCGTACTTAGCACCATTGTGCATTCAAAATTGAGCTTAAAGGAAAAAGGCATAACCTTCCCTTCCGGGGAAGTGAGGATCATCCCTTGCCCCAACACCAAAATGACACTTTGCTCCATCATAGTTGAGCATCCAATAGTTTCTTAGGGAAGATTGATGTTTGATCATTTCTAGTCTTCTTCCTCCACTTTCGAGACCTCAACCATGAAAATTTCTTTGGATTGGAAGAGAGCCAAGTCCTAGAGCATGTCCTATGCCCAAGGAGTCAAAAAGGAAGGAGAATAGGTAAATCATTCTCCAATAACTCAAAAATATTAGTTGTGGTTTCCATTGATACTATCTCAACAACAACAGTTTCATCTTTTAGTTCAACAAAACCCCTCAATTAAAATGGAGGTTTCTAGTTCCATCGTGGGAATCAATTTAGACTTTGGCATTGTATCTTTAGGTTTGTTCACTTGATTGGTGGGGAGTTCAAACTCGGTATGGACCCTAGGTTTCTTCTTTAAGTTGGCTAGGTGAATATCGAAAGGTTTTGGGTCACCTGAGTGACAAAGACTTTCCCCAAATGTAAGAATCTGACTTCTTAGAACAGTGTGGAAGGGATTTCCTTCATCGATGGATCCAAGGTCAGCCAAGAATCATGTTATAGTTGGTTTCCCTATCTATAATATAAAACTTGGTTAGAACCATCTTGGGCCCAAGAGTAACTAAAAGTACTATGGTCCCTATGGATGTTGCTTTGAGACTTTCATAGCCTCTCAACATATTTCTAGTTGAGGAACAATTGGTTTCTCGTAGCCTAACTTTTGGAGGAATGAAAAGGGGACAATATTAATAGTTTCCCCATCATCAATCATTACATTTAACATAATTATTATAGATCCAAACCTATAAATACAATGTTGGGTCACCTCTACATGCCATCTCGGCATCGGTGGGCATCTTACTGATGTCAAAGATGAATCCAACATCTCTTTCAGGTTTCCAGGAGGATAGACATCAAATTCTATGTGGTTGACTTGTGCCTCTAGTGGAGGGGTAACATTAATCAAGTGACCAAGACCCAACACTTCTAACAAAGTGGCTGATGAGGGAGAGTTCTTCAACAAATCCAAGAAGGAGATGTGAGAAAAGGTCTTGGTTAAATCCATAATTAGATCATATGCCCTACCGGCCTTAGAAGTATTGGAGTGTCATCGACATAGATGGGTAGATGGGAATAGGTTGCATTGAGTAATCATGAGTTCTTGTAGCTGTTAATTTGAGGTTCAATTTCTAATTCAATAAGACCCACAATCTTAGTTTGTTTTTGACCATCCAATGGAGGTGCTACTAGTGGGTTTGAAGAAGTGGAAGCTTCGTGGTCATTGTTTCCCACCGGGTTACCCTTGTTTGTACCATGGGGGTTTAATTTTCCATTTAGGATGCATAGGAAGAGGGTCACTAAAGATCCTAAGAGGAGTGTTTTGGGGAAATAGGCCCCATGCTAGCATTTTTGTTGGCACCATAGGATTTTCCAAAAACATCTCGATGAAGAGTTTCCTTTTGTCCTCTGGTAGGTGTTGTATGAACTTGTTACAGTCTCAAAAGTTCTAGCATCATGCCCTCAGACCCTATGGAAGCCACAATAAAGGTTAGGATCATAATCTTGAGGTCTTTGATTTGTGTTTTGTTGTGGTCAAAGTTTGGTTGTTGTTTAACTGTTGGTTGTTATAATTAAAGTTGGAGGCCTTTGCCCTTGGTTTTGATATTGATTTTGATACCCATTTGGGTATTGATTGGGGCCTTGGGCCTAAACTTGTTGTGGAGGTGGAGGATGATTAAAATCCACCGCGTTGATTGAAGGAGTGAAATTTTACTCCTTTGATTATTTCCATTTGCATTGTTATTGACATTGTTTGTGCTTGAAGTGTTAACAACATTTGATTTTTGGCTTGATCAATAACGTCATCCATTGTAACACCATGGTTCTTATTGAGGACCTTAGGTCCTTGATTGTTGTTGGAATTTTTGGGGTAATTTGAATTACCCTAGGAGGGAGTGATCAATCTCCCATTTGAACCATAGGTCTTTTGACCACTATCTATTTTGCTTGATCAATGCGGAGAGCACCCTCTAGTACCTCCTTATAGCTCCTAAGGGGAACTTTTGGACTTCTTCCTTTGTTTCTGGTTAAGGGAATGAAGGAATAGATCAAAAAGCTCCATTTGATCCATATTGGGAGCACTTGTTGAAGAGTAGAGGACCTACCACCACCTTTGAATGAAGTGGCAACAGATTCATTATGCTCTTGCTTTATGTGGAGGAATTCCTAATTCCCATTCTTAGCAACTTGTTCATGTCAAATGCCTTAATGAACTTAGATATGAGTTACTTAAAGGAGTGTATTGAGGCTTTAGGTATCCTGTAATACCAATTGAGAGTGATTCCTTCAAGATTCTTAGGGAAGATCTTTTCTACAACTGCATCCCATGGGAGCATCTCTCGAATGGTAGTTGCATATGCTTTGATATGCACATTTGGATCTCCCTCCCCTTTAAATTTGGCAAGTAAGTCAACGGAGTGTGATGGTCATGGAAGCATTACACTTCATATAGTAAATTCCAAGGGCTCCTTAAGATATTGGCATATGTGCCCAATGCGTAGGACTCTACTATGGATGACCCTTGATGGGGAGGTGGAGTAGGCATAGGAGGTTGTATGGTGCAACGTAAACATTTGTAGAGGCATAAGGCATCCCTTGTGGCTGAGCATATGAACCAAGAAAAGAATACATGTCCCCTGTGGTGATTTGGAATACATGTGTACATATGGGGGAATGTTACTTCTGGTATGGAGTGGGAGGCACAAAACCTAGGGAATGTCGTATTACTAGTTGGGATGGCATTTGAGAACACACTTCCAGTTGGTGCCTATTGAGGGTATCCATACGAGGTGTGAGGGGCATACCTAAATGTGCCCGATCTAGTGAGGAGATCTCTAGGGCTTGGAACACCCATGTAAACCTGGAGGAGGTGATGGTGTAGAAGGAACATAACCTAAATTTTGGGTATGGTAAGGGATCTTGCTTTTCCCAAAAAAAGGTGAAACATGAGATGACTTAGGAAAGTTCCAACTCCCTAACCTTGTCTACCAGTGTAGAAATTACATCACCCGAAGATAGTTGTATTTTTCTTGGGTGGTTTTAAGCATTGTTAGGATGTAGAGGTACATGATGTCCTGCTATAAATTTTTCTCTTGGTGGCCACCCCTCTTTGGGTATATTTTATTTTGGGGGGGGGTAGTAGTATTATTTTGAAGTAGAACATCAACATACTCTTGCATCCTTTCCAAAGATTGGTCCATGGCATTAAAATTCTCTTGGCTTCGGGTGAAGCATGCCATAAGCTCATCATGAGAAGAGAGGTAGGAAGTGAAGGGATCAGACTGCATGTTGATCTGAGGTCTAGACAAGACCCGTGGACCAAAACCTTGTTCTCTAGTGAATGTCATATTGTTTGAATTTGGAGAATTCAGGTTGATCGATCTCCTCAATCCTTATAGATGAACCATTTTTGGAACTTGAGGAGGAGGAGTGTATGGTGAAGGTAAGTTGGAAGAATAATTGTCAGCCCACCTTGATAATGAGGGTGATTGTGGTATGCCGATTTGGTGGTAATAAGCCTCTAGACCCAGAATGGGCCTATCGTAATCATGTCCTGACATATTCGGGGGTATATAAATACCACGTAGAATAATGGGAGAGGGAGAAGATGGATGAAAGAAATGGAAATGAAAAGAGACTAGCTCTTCACATTGGGTTCACCAATTTGTATGAATGAAAATCAACATGTGACCTTCAATCGCACTCGACCTCCCGAGGTCATGTCGGAGAATGATGTAGAATGAGTGGATGGCTATGGGTAGTAAATATAGTGAATATGTGATATGTGGATGAAAATATGTGGAAATGGGATGAACAAGCTATCAAGGAAAAATAATGTCCTCGATGCAATATCGGGATCTTCTCATCAAGGGAAAGAAAGGCCCTTCTAACCTGAATGGGTCTAATGGATGGGTTAAAAGAATAGCCACACAAAGACTCCAATCAATGTCAAGCTCCATGGAAATCCTCTCTAATGGTTGTGGGATACGTGGAAAAAACCAATGGGTGCCTCGTAATGATGTTTCAGACAAGGTCATGGAATAAATGAGAGAGACATGGTTCCACTAGATCTATGGGTGGTTAGTTGGTTTATTCTAGAACACGAGGGCTCAATGAGCTTCTTCATTCAAAATGTTTAGATTTCTAAAAATATCTGGTGGAAGTGGGGATGTTAAAACTACTAGTACACATACTCCGGTGTCTAAATCTAATTGGTTTTGGCCCATTTCGGTTGGGGGACTATTGGATCACAACCGTAAACTCTCTCTAGTCATGGTCCTTATATGGTCATATGTGTTTGATATAGATTTGATTCTTAAATAAATAGTCAATATTCGTAATCCTTTTCAGCCTTGATGTTTAAGATGTTGAGTTATGTAATGCGATCAAAATACCATGATGGTGTTTTGAGGACAAGCATACAAAGTTCAATATCTATGTTCTGTGATAATTTTGGGCCCATTGGTTGGGGGACCCATGGATCACAACCATATGTTCATTCTTGTTGTGGTCAGGAATGGTCATGTATGCATTTGTAATTTAATATATGAAAATAAATAACAAACTAATCTAAGTAAATAAAAGCTACACTATGTTTTTGTATTTTTCCAATATAAAAGAAATAAAGCAATAAAAAACAATTAATCTACTTTAAAAATTTTTTTGTATTTTTTGGAACTTTAATGAAAATAAGAAATGAAGAAATAAATAAATTCTTCTAATCCTAATTAACAAATCCTATACAAATAAATATCGGATGTAGCTATTTATATGCAACAATATATTAAATCTATTCTAATTTAAATGAAGCTTTTTCCAATTAATAATTGTGGATTATCAAATCCTCTTCCTATCTCAGAGACATGGGAAGATTTGAAGCTTCTGAGAAGATTTTCTTCCCTACAACTTCCTAGATAGAATGTGAGAAGATTCAATAGAAACCAAAATTTTACAACAATTTTTATTATCTATGGTGATATAGCAAGCTTTCCTCAAATATTCTTCCCTCACAAATCCACAAGGATAGGAAGGAAAGGATCTATCACTAGAAAAACTTCTATAGAAGATGTGAAAGCTTCTTGGAAATGATCTAACTATTTGTAATAAATAAAATGATTTCTTCTACTCTAGTTGATTTAGAAATAAATGAAGAAATGAAACTCAATAACAATGCTACTAGAATTTCAGAGAAATCCTAGTTGTGGTATCACTTTGTCCTCTCAATTATAAATGAAGATTGGGAATGAAAAGAATCATCAAGCTTAAAATCATCCAAATTGATCAAGAAACATGCGTTAGAGGTGAGTTAGAGTGAGAAAACATGCATCTAATTCACATCAGAAAGTTTTAAACAATTCTCACATAACCACCACCTTTGGAGAGTGGAGGTTACACAACGATTTCTAGGTAGGGTAGCGGTTGTGTGTGATGGTGCTTCTAGGTAGCGTGGCTATTAAGAAAATTCCACCCGGTCGGGGTGGTAATTTTATAACTAAAGGAAAAACACTATGGAAAGCTTCAAAAAATAAGGAAATGGTTAATTGTGGTAATTTAATCTACAAATATACACTACAAAGAGGTAAAGGGGCTCGAACACCTTTGGAAAATACATGAATCATCATTGGGATAATGGTCTAAATTTCATATGGATAGTTTTCACTAAAGAGATTCAATTACACTATAGTTCTAGTATGTTATAGAATTACTTTAGCCAATTAGAAAAGCTACAACAAACATGATTTTTTGGAAAAAGGTAAAATTTGAGGGTGTTGAGAGGACCCACATCTTGATACAAAGAGCCCCAAAGGCTAGATATAAGAATAAAATATAGAGGAGAGGATGCCCAAAAATAAAGGGAGCAAGGACCAAACGGGGCCAATAGAAGAACATAGAAGAAACCCAAGAGAGGAAACAGAGGAGAAGTAACTAACCAAAAATTGAAGCTAGTTACAGCAAAGAAGAAGGGGAGAGAAAACCAAGAACAACTACAATCAGAAGCAGCATAAAGAGAGACAAAGGAAGAAGGGAAGATGCATCCGGGAAGGCTACAAGACCAAAGACAAAAGAGAAACCACATGACAATGAGGGGAAGAGAGAGAGGGAGATCAATCTCTACCCTTCTTTCCCTTCTTAGAACAAAAAATTTTCCATTTATCTTACAGAAGCATCTCTGTGATGAGAGTGTTGTAATCTATTAATTCCAAGGTTGAGGAATCAACAATGGGAAGGCCATTTTCCTTATCCGAGTCAGAGTGATCAGATTCATGGGGCCACTTACGTGTTTTAGAAGGTATTTCCAAAAAGGGAAAGAAAACTAGTAACTTCCCATCCACTTGAGAATGGGTTGAATCGAAAGCCCCTGTAGTTTGTATGGACATCAATAGTAGCAAAAGGATTTGTATTTGTAGCTAAAGGAGCATTGGTTGTAACTCTTTGCTCCTCCAAGTTGGAATAGTCTTCATTATCAGAGACATCTACTTATGCTAGATCTAGTGGGCTCCAACGTTTGGAAGTATTTCCTTTTCTTTGAGGAGCTTGAGTTTTCTTCTAAGGGAAGGAAGCATGAAGGTGACCCATCATTTTGTAATTTTGACATCTGAAAGTTGTATTCTCATAGTCTATAATCTAGGAGCAATCGGTATCACCCATTTTGAGGATAATTTTATCTGGTAACCCCTTTCGAGATCAACTTCAATGCAAATTCAAACATAAGTATACAATCCACTCTATAATCTTTGGTTGTCAACCTTAATAAAATTTCCAAGGAGGTTACCAATGTCCTTTAGTGAGGAGGTGAAATGCAGGGGAAGGTTTGGTAATTGCACCCAAACAGGGACCCAGGAGATAGAGAAAGTATTTGGGTCAAAATCTGCAAACCATGGGGCAATGAAAAGTCCAACCGAGCCTTGGAACCAAGGGCCCTCATCAATAACCCTCTGGTAGTCATCTTGTTCATTGAAAAAACAATGAAGAAAATCTGAGCACATAGGAAATATTTACAATTATCAGTCCAAAACATGTGAATCCACTACACTACTGTGTTGGATGATGGCCAAACACCATTAAATATACATATCAAGGCCTTTGATTTAATTTCTGTAGTAGGTTGAAGTTCTTCATCTATAATCTCCATAACCGGGGTTTCAAAGGATTACTCAACAATATAAGTATGGGGAGGAGGAGAAAATGCATATTTTAAAGGGGTTACATTTTTAAAGAGTGTCTCCTTGAAAGAGGAAAAACAAGTATCCTTGGCCCCTCCCAGAAGGAAACTAATCATAAAAATCATATAATATTTTCCTATGCTATAAGCTTTAAGCCTAGAGGCATCTGCAAGAGATTTTCCAACAAAAACCAGTCTAAAATGATCCATCCTATAGCATAACTTTTGAGAAATAATGGATTTCAAATCAATACCTCTAGCAAAATTGTGTAACTAGATGCATAAGGTATTACCTTGTAGAGAATGAACAAGGACTTATATCATGTCTATAGAAATTTCAAGGGTTTCCAAGATAACTGACGAGGGAACTCCAAAACCAGAGTCCTCAAACTTAGCATCATCTTCCATTTCTTTGGAAGATTTTGTGGCTAAAAATCCATGGCCATCCCCTCCCCTATGAGTGAGTCAAAAACCAACCTGGAAAAAGTAGAAGAATCATCCACAAGAAGAACAGGTCTTAGGGCATAATAGGGCATCCGCAAAAAAATAACCCAACTCATTGCATGTATCGGCTAAGCCCGCAATGGTCTTGAAATAACCATCAATCATAGGGGATTCGAACTTAGATAGATTTGATCTAGGGTTAGCAGAGAGGAGAAAGTAACAAACACCATTTCTAGAGCTCCGATTTTGACAAGGTTTTTATTAATGTAATGAAAAACATGTTCAATAAAGGAGTATGTCTATCAATTCCAAAATATTTCCTTGTGTGTGGTAGATATTATAGAAGAGTGTCTGAATGACCTAGTTCTTGGGGGTCTTAAGGACCACATTGAGCATGAGGTGTGCATGTTTAATCCACACAAGGTTTTTGATTCTATTATCATGGCATGTACGGCAAAGGAAATTTTTATTTCCAACAGAAGGCAAACCTTCACTAACATAAAATATTGTAGCACCTTTCCACCATAATACCCTCAGCTAGATCAATAAACACCATAACAAATTGAATAAAAAAGAGAAAAAGGGTTATGTTTTAACTATGACAATAAATATGGACCAGGTCATAAATGTGATGAGAAAAAAATTGTTTTACATTAAAGGGATCGGTGATGAGGAATATGAGGAAACATCAAGTGAGGAAGTGGAAAAAATAGAGGAAGAATTTGAAGATCCCCAACCCACTATTTCATGTCATGCTCTATCGGTATTAACACTCCACAAACCCTTTAGGTTGTGGGTTATCTTAAGAAGTAGAAGGTGACAATATTGATTGATTAGGGAGCACACATAATTTCATCAATCATAAGATGGAAGAAAGGATAAATTATTTCATCTACTCAGCACCTAAATTTCAAGTAATGATTGCAAATGGTGGCACAATTCAATGCTCAGAAAAAATCCATAAAATTAGACTTATGATGGGTGACTACACATTGAAATCTATGTTGTTTTTTATTTTGATGGACGGAGCTGATATTGTATTAGGTGTTCGATTGCTCACAACTTTTGGTTCCATAGAACTAAATTCCCAAGAATTATTCACGTGCTTTCATTCTAAGGGAAAAGAGTTTGAAATTTTAGGACTAGAGGAAAAAAACCTTAGGTGGTTAGTTCTCACCAAATGTAGAAGATACTTAAAAGGGGGCTGAAGGATTTGTAACATAACTTTTCTCCATGGAAGTTTAACCACCAACAATGGTAGTGCATCTTGATCTTCATAAGGTTATTGATCAACATGTAGTTGTATTCAACAATCTTAGATGATTGCCTCCTGAAAGAGATCATGATCATGTTATTCAGTTAATTATAGGAAATCAACCCCTAACACCAGTCCTTATAGATACCCATATGTGTAAAAGACTGATATCGAGAAGATGGTGGAGAAAATTTTGGAAATGGGTATTATTCATCACAGTTAAAGTGTTTATTCTTCTCCAGTTGTAATAGTGCACCACAAGGATGGAAGGTGGCACATGTTTCTATACTATAGAGAACTTAACAAGTACACTATCAAAGATAAGTTTCTTATTCTTGTCATTAATTATTTATTAGATGATTTGTGTGGTGTAATTTATTTTACAAAACTAGATTTGTGTTTTAGGCATCACCAAATTAGAGTAAAGAAAGAATATATTCATAAGACAACCTTCAAAACTCATCAAGGGCATTATGAATTTATAGTGATGCATTTTTGTCTTACTAATGCACCATCCACATTTCAAAGTTTGATGAATTTAGTATTTAGACCATTCCTATGGAATTTTGTATTGATATTTTTGACGATATCCTCATCTACAAAAATCCTGGGAGAAATATTTACATCATGTCAATACAGTATTGGAAGCCCCAGAGAAACATCAACTATATCTCAAGCCTTGAAGTGTTCTTTCGGGGTAGAGGAAGTGGAATACTTGGGACATATTATCTCTAATGAAGGTGTTAAATTAGACCCTTGCAAGATCTAGGCCATGGTGGAATGGGAAGTCCCAAGAACTTGTAAGAATTTGTGAGTTTTCTTAGGTCACGGGGTATTATCAAAGATTTTTAAAAAGCTATGGAAGTATAGTGGCACCACTCAAAAATTATTTGAGAAAGACTCCTTTAATTGGAATGGGGAAGCTTCTAGGAATTTGAAAAATTGAAGTTGGCAATGTGCACCATTTAGTATTGATAACCAAAGATTTCTCCAAGACCTTCATAGTTGAATAATATGCTTCAGGAAATGGGATAAGAGAAGTACTCATGCAAGAAGTACATCCCATAACACATATGAGAAGGAAATGATGGAGATATTACATGCATTCAAACAATGAAGACCATAGTTGATGGGTAGACACTTAAAGGTAAAAATGATCATGATAGTTTGAAATAATTCTTAGAAGAATGAATGTCTTCACAAGAGAAACAAAAATGGGTCACAAAGATTTTCATTTATGATTTTGAGATTATTTATAAGAAAGGGAAGGAAAATGTGGTCATTGACGCTCTATCTAGGAGGGATGAGTCCATAGGAGCATTGTTATGTGTCATCTCTATATTAAAGGAAGATTTGGTATATCAAGTATGGGAAGAATGACATAAACATGTAGTAGCCCATACTCTCATTCAGAATCTCTAGACAAATCCAACCATATCTAAATAATTTATATGGAAGGGGGATACATTGTGGTACAAATACAAACTATATTTTTGGAATAAATCTAAACTTAAACACCACGTTCTTTTAGAGATCCATTCTTCTCCACTTTTTGGCCATTCTGGGTTCTTGAAAACTTATCATAGAGTTAAGAAAGATTTCTTTTGGAAGGGGTTGAAAGAATAGGTTAAAAAAAAAATTGGCGAGAATGTTTGGTCCATCAACTTAATAAGGAGAGACCATTAAGACACCAAACACCCTCTAACCCTTTTCTATTCCTAACCAGATATGTGAAGAGGCATCGATGTATTTCATCACAAGATTTCTTAAATCAGAAGGGAAAATTATCATCATGGTCATGGTGGATAGACTTACCAAGTATGCTCATTTTTGTGCCATGGCTCATCCTTTCACAACTAGTACAGTTTTCATCTCATTTATGGACACAGTTCAAAAGCTCCATGGCACACCCAAAATTATAGTAAGTGATCATGATCTGATATTTAAAGTCAACTTTTGGACTGATTTTTTCTCTTGTTTGGGTACCCAATTAGCCTAGAGTTCATCTTATCATCCTCAATCAGATGGGAAAATTGAGGTGGTAAATAAATTTTGGAGGGATATCTTTGATGTTTTACTTCAAATAAACAAGAATGTTGGGTGCAATGGTTGCCACTTGTAGAATGGTGGTATAATACTTCATTTCATACCTCCTCCAAAATGTCTCCATTTCTAGCACTTTACGGGTACCATCCTCCATCACTCATCTCTAGATTGAAGGTCAAACCAAAGGTGAGAGAAATCAAATATCACATTCATCACCAACACGAAGTAATCTCTAGTCTTAGAGAGAATTTGGCAAGGTAAAAAACTGCATGAAGCAAAAAGATGATAAACATCGTAGTAAGCGACAATTTTAAGAGGGAGATTTTATTTTTGTACATGGTTGCAACCATATAAGTAGTTATCTTTAAAACAACTGAAAAAAATATATTAAGATTGATCCTACATACTATGGTCCTTACCAAGTGTTGTAGAAAATTACTAGTGTGGCATATAAGTTGGAGCTCCCTCCAGAAGTAAAATACATCTAGTCTTACATGTTTCTTGCTTGAAGAAAGTTGTTGGGCAACACATTTACACCTAATTAGTGATTCCTAAAATGGATGTGGAAGGAATGATCATACTGGAACCTAAAGTTACTCTTTAGACATGTAACAAAATATTAAGGAATAGAGTCAAGCATTAAGTACTGATCAAGTGGAAGAATATGAATATTGAGGATTCATCATGCAAGGTTCATTTTAGGGGAAAATATTTGTAAATTAGTGAATATTATGATTTTGGAAGTTGTAAATTGGTGATTTTTTTACTCAGATCATACGGTATTAATTTCACTAAAATTTTACATGTCATAAAATAATTTGACCCTAATTTCACCTTTTGTTTCCACTAAGCACGAATAATGTTGGTATATTCACGATTATGTTATAATATGCTATTATATATATGATTAATTTTCCATAATGTAGTAATACAATATAATTTCAAAATTATTTAATTTTGAGATCTAAAGTCGAAGTTAAAGGTAAAAGTGAGTAATCTTGTAAAAATCTTAAAGTACAAGCCAAAAATATGAATGTATAAGTGGTGTAAGCTCGGATGGAGATAGTAGTGTGCTTCTAGATGGGAACATCCATGAGGGTACTACACACCAACATGATGTTTTCACCGAATGGTAATAGGTTTCAATTACCGGATGGATAATGAGTTTTCATGTCACCTCCTAGTAGCATTTTCCATGATACTAGTCAATGGTATTAGCAATCGGTAGTAGTTTCCATGCTACCACGTGTGGTAATGTCACCTACTTGTAATATACAAAATGCTACCAGATGGTAACATACAAAATGTTACCACCAAAGATCATTTTACATGTTACTAGTCTGTGGAATTTTTCATGTTACCGGTCAAGTAGTAGTTCCCATGCTACTTTGTGTAGTAATGTGACATTACTAGAGTAACATGAAATATTCTACCAATCATTAGCATTTTCCATGTGATTAGTTGGTGACATTACCACATGGTAGCATTAAAAATGTTACCCTATGGTAATGTTCTTTGGATAGAAAAGAGTATGGGATTTATTTTTCTTATGTCGTATTTTGGGAGGACAAATTCCTCATTGAAACAATCATTTTAACATCTAACATCAAATTTTGTCAAAAACAAAATTCCATAAAAATTAGCAAAATCAGTATTTTTACAAAAATCAATTTTTTGAATGTTTTCTTTGTGCCATATTTTGTGAGGACAAATTTCTCATCGAACATGTCATTTTAACTACTATTGTAAAAAATGATTTTTCAAAAAATTACATATGTTTTTGGCCAACATTATATACTAACAACTGACAACGTATACTATTAGTCAAAAAATGCTACCATCCGACACCATTCAAAACTCATTTTCTTCAGATTCACCATCATTTTGAAATTCATTTTCACAGATTCACCAAGGAATCTACACATTTTTTTGGGGGTCTTAAAATAAAACTTGGTATCATGGGAGGATGAAGTATTTGTGTAGCAACATCCAAGGCTTCCCAACATTAGGGATAATGTTACTTTGAAGGGGAGGGGCATACCACACCCACAGTCCTATAGCTTATATTGGATATGTAGTATCGACTTGTGGATTACATAATTTCTCTTCTTGTCATATGTTATTCATTTATGCTTTCATATATTTAGTAGGTCAGCCCGGTGTTGGTTATAGTATAAGATTGGTATATATAGGTGGTAGTGAAGAGTATCTAATCATCATATTGAGCATTTGAGTCTTATTATATGGTTTAGAGGTTTCCCCCTCAAACCGGCTTAGATATTCTACTTGCATATTATGATCATTTATCTAAAATATTTGGTGTTCAATTATTTCGATTTTTCAGATTTATTCAAGTAATTTCATTACACAAATTACTATTGGTGGCTTCGGAAAAGTAGTCATCATTTGTACCATGTTAAATCGAGTTCTAAGATTCATCAAATCCGGTGAAATACTTCTATATAGTACAATGTACAGGATTTATATCATGGTGTTCGACCATAAAAATAAGTCTTTTAATGAAATTAATTAGCCCTTAGGTCAAATTTGGACATTTTCATAAACTAGTAGGAAAATGTGAACGAATGTCGTAGGACCCACTCAAGTCAAATAATTGACAATAAAAATTGTAGGCACTTATATGTGAATGTATGGAACACTATTTTGTTACTTTTTTGAGAAATTTGACTATCAAGAAAACAATGATTCTTTCTCTCTCCTCTCTCTCTCTATATATATCCCCCTCTAGTTACGAAATGAAATGATGTGAAATGTACAAAATGAATTTATTTCTAACTCTCTCTTGTTGCATGCTAAATATTATAATATTGTCAATGGAAAACTATTAAAACTTGAATTATGCTAGATTTTGGTGATATGTCATGCCAACAACTCATGTTGACCATGTGTTAGTTGTAGGTATCGATACAAGGAGAAAGTGAAGTGTTACTAGTGATTTCATAATAACATGTTATTTGAAACAATGTAATTGTATAAGATATATCAACATTGTTATATATAGAAATTTTTAATTATTGATTTTTTTGATAAGCATGAAATTTCTAGAGTTTTGGGGTGTTGGGAAAATGAACATGTGGTCATGGGTTTTAGCCTAATTTTTGAACTATCTATTGTTAAGGGGGTAGATGTATATGCTATCTAGAAATTAATTGATATTTTTAGAATGCTTCAAAGTGCAAAAATTAATAAATGAACCTCTTGTGTGTGTGTTTTATTAACTACCTTAGAATTGTAAGAAATAAACCTAAATAAAATGCCAACCTTAGAGTAGAATTTTTTATGACTACACCTCTTTTGTGATCACCTTCGTGACATACAAAACTGATATTTTAGGATGGGCCTAGTCCCTTATACTCAATAACACCTCCTAGCCTAAGAGAAATAAGATTCCAAATTTAGGATACCATAATAACATGTATGCACATTGACATCACTGTCACAAAACCCCATGTAGGAATGGTAATGGTTAAACACTATCTTGAGTATGTGGGTTTCCTCTTAGGAACTATATTTGTGCATGTGGATAGTAATAAAATAATATTGTTGTGTGTCATCTACTTGCTAGTGATGTATTGAACTTAGAGAACCCTTATCATGCTAAGAAAATACTTAAGACTATTACTAGTTGTTTCCCTATTTATACTTGGGACAAGCCTCACAAGACCATGTCCATAACTTAGGTACATTTGTGTGAGGAAAGGGATGCACTATGTGTACCCTATCACATTAGGTGTGAGTATGATCATTTTCCCTAGGTTTCGTAATTCTAGTATCCTCTTGAACAATTTATCCTTCATGCATGTGTTGTCCTTGGTGCTCTAGTGGGTAGCTAAAGCCTTATGAATATTATTGGTTTTTTTACCTTCTAATAATCTCATTAAAGATATTTAAATGACATGAGTGGAACCTATGTCGTAAGATACCTATGTATGAAACCTTTGATTTTGAATCCTTTTTCTCTTCACAAATAGAGGTGTTACCTTGGCAATAAGTGCCTTTAGTTGTGAAAAAGTTGCGAGATAAGCATAATTTCCCCCTAGTTTTCCTATTGGTATGGTGTAGACCCCTTCTAGGTGTTAATGGAAATTAGTCAAATGTGGACCTCTCATGAGAATTAGGGTGAATTACACATTAATATATGTTTGACCAACAAGAAGGGTAGTGGCTAGAAGGTAATAGGGTGTATAAAATTGTAATTGAATGTCTCCTTGTAACATGCATCTAATATTTAAATTTCCCAAGAATAATATAAAATTTGTTATGAGTGAGATCATACTCCTTAGAATATTGATGTCTAAGTGAAGGAAAAGTATTATATGAACCTTAGTTTTTCTAAAAGGAAGTCAATATGAAGTCAATGTAATGATGTAAGGGTTATAAGAACATGAGCAGATGAGTTTGGAATGGTTGTTAAATGTTGCATACACATTGAATGATGCCAATATGACTAAAATGAATAAGATAATTGTTATAACAAAGACAATTAAAATTTTACCTCATTAGTGATCATTCAACCTATTAAATGGGAAACTTGCAATACTTAAGGGATGAACATATTCACCATACCCCTCATCGTGGTTTAAACAACAATGTTAAATGATTAAAATTATAAAAAGGGGAATTTGAGACTTGTCCCTTTTGACTCAATGCAAACCCTCTTTTGTGTATCATGAATGATGCAAACTAAGTATTTAAGTTAAGTAGTTAGAATACATAGTTAGTTGTAATAACTTAAAAATGAAAAGAGTGTAACCTTAGTGTTTAAATGCTACTATGAAAAGAACATGGAATATATCCACTCTTGACCTAATAGACTTCATTTTATTTCATGTGAATCTCCTTGTTGCAACGAAGGTAAATTATAAAACCAAGTAAACATGATCCTTAGTAACGAATCCTTATAACAAGTACTAGTAGCCTTATGTGTGTTTAAATTCTCCTATCCACAATCAAGTTATATAATTCAATTACGATAAGAGAAATGATCAAAATCAAATGGAACCATTAAAAGTAAAATGTTAAACAAAATAAAGAAAACATAGTCTAGTTTAAAGAATAATGAAGGATTATATGTTAAGTGTTTTTCAAATAATTAAGGTCAATATTGAAATAGGAAAAATAAATATGTAAAACATGAAATTTTTGTGTTGTGGATAGTGCCTATATGTGAGTTTATCATGTAGTTGAATAGCTATTTTGTACATTTCATTTGGGGAAAATGTGGATTTATGTGCATCATGTGATTTCATGTTATATATGTGGGTTCAAGTTTGTGTAAACGTCTTATGTGATGTTGAATTATCCTAATCTTATGTGATATTGAATTATCCTAATATTATGTGATGTTGAATTATCCTAAGTGATCCCATGTGGTGTCGTGTATCAAGTAATGTAAGTCCAAAAATAATGATTCCAATATTTTTTTGTTGTATTTGTGTGTGTAATAAGTGAGCATGACACTTGTTACCCTTCTAGTCTAAGATATTATTCCCTTATTTTGGCACAGAACACGGTACTATGGTCCCCACTGTTATCTCCTATTCTACTACTCATGTCTTTTCTAATACTATTTTCACTTTCATCACTTAATATGTACAAGCTCAAGTCTCTAACACTAACCCTAAAAACAAATCCCATGGCCTTTCTAAATATGAGGCACAATATCTTGAAATTTTCCTATGATAACATCATGGTAATATTTATATTCTTATATATGATTCTCGAGATCAAATTAAGTATTATTCACAATCTACAATGGATACATTTTCTATTACCACCTCTATAGTGCCCACATCTATGGGGAACATAATATTTCAATACATAATGTATCTATTTTGATCCCTGTAATGCCCGCTTAAAACTACCACTTGAGACCAAGAAACAAACTAGGTTTAGCTAGGAAAAATTATGGAAATTTTTTTTTGTTAAAGGTGTATGCAAAGAAGGTTGCAAGATCATAGTTAGTGCAAACCGGATAAGGATTAACAAGAAATTCTCACTTGCAACAAGTGCTCCAAGAAAAAACAACAACAAGGTACAAGGGCTAACAAGAAGTTAAATTCATCTCTTAGGTTAGGAGAGTGAAATCCCTCTCATCTCTGCCCAAACAGGCTTACATGGTTCAACTAGATTTTCACTCACTTAGAATCATCAAAAATTTCCTAAATCATGCTCATTAGATAGGAAATTTCCTCACCTTTCCAACCATATAAATAAGTCCTCCTAACTCCCAATAAAACTCAAGTTATGGCCCGACGGAGTTTTGGGGAGAAATTTTCCCTTGGGGAATCCACGGGCTTAGGGTGACAATTTTTCCCTCTTTGAGCGCAAAAGTGAAAAAATCATCTATGCACCCATGGGTCTGATTGGAAGGACATGTAGCACCTTTCAATCGGCATGGGGAATGGTGGATCAATGAAACAAAGGGAAATTTGAGATTTTATAGTTTAAAATCTCAAATGGAAGAAGATCTTCGCTCTCCGCCGATGTCCAATTTGCCATGTGTCAGCACGTGATTGGACTAGGGTCGGCGGGCCGTGGGGAAAAATTTGGAATTTTTCCCAAGGTCTAAAATAACCTAATTTCTGAAGGAGAATTTGGTTCCGATCTTGCACAAGGCCACGTGGCATCTTCGGATTGGGTACGGGCCTACGGAGCGGTGGAGCGATTTTTAATTTTTAGCCAAAAGTGAATAAAAGCCAAAATGACTTACGCGGTCCATGTGTTCCTTTTGAAACTTGTCATCACCCCATTGGTGGCGGGGTTATGGGGCTGTGGAGAAAAATAAGAAATTTTTCCATAAGTCAAAAAGTTAAAGTTTTCAAATTTTATTTCACACGCACGCCAAGCCACGTGTCAGCACGTGATTGGTTGCGGGGCCACGGGGTCGCAAACAAAATTGGGAAAATTTTCCCAAGAGAATTTTTTTCAAAAGTTAAGTTTTCAAGGTGAGTCCACCCTCCGAAGTGCCACATGGAAAATTCTGATTGGTTGAAAGGTTTGCGGGGTGGCGGAATTTTTGGGAAAATTTTCCAAAGTTCAAATTTTGATTTTAATATAGTTAGATTTATTTTTGGTTGGCCATTTTGAAGTAAAAACTTCAAATGGCCATAAATTTTGATAGGGAACTCCATTTTGGGAAAACAAGGACTTTCGAAAATATCTCGGAGTCCTCTTTTACATAAATCATTAATTTAGGATTTTGATGAATTTTTGGGGGTAAATTTTAAGAAATTGATCTGCAGGGTTTCACATTTAAAACTGGCAATTTTTTATTTTTATTTTTCCAACTTGTAAGATTTATTCAATTTTGATTTTTTCTTCTTCTCAACATGTAAATTGAACATGGAGGAATGATATTGGGTAAGTTTAGGATTATTTTTAAAGTTCAATTTGTGGATTGAGTTGCATTTGATATATTTTACATCTTTTGACGAGAAAGTGGTCCAGCAAGTTCTAAAATTGATTTTATGAGGTTCTAAAATGTCTTTCTTTGGTATTGAGGTCAAATTGAATTCCTTAGAACTTATTACATATAAATTGCATTGTTTCAATACTTAATTTAAGTTACAAATCTAAACTATACATTTATTAGATATAATTCAATTGCCAGATTTATAAAAAGAACAGAGTTCTTTCATTAACAACTGTAATGATTTATTTGCCACTTATCAAATCAAATCTTGCCTGACAATTAGTTTATCCATCTTCTCATTCAAAACAATAAGGCAGCATTTGATATTTCAAATTCTAATTAAATACAAGGGACAAAAAGTTGTCTTTTTCTCCCACATGCATTTTCCTTTTTCAACAGAGATTTCATTTAAAAAAATCATTCCAATTCAAGACAAAAATAAAAATTGGAGAAAGAGGGATGTAAATTCTTTTATTGATTTCAATCAACAACATTGCAATTTTTACAACTTCATCCTTTCCATAAATTTCAATATACAAAATACGAGAAGATTTCATTCTGTCACATAATTTCAAAACAGAGTATGAAATGCTAATTATTTACATTTCAAAAATGAATCTTTATCTTTTCCTTTACAATACAAGATGCCTTCCAATTACAATAATCATACATTTCATCTACTACAATACAAGGTGGAAATAGATAGAATGATTTTCTCAAATGAAGGGATGTCAAACATGGAATCTCTTTCTCCAAAACAGTAGCATGCTGATCTCTTCTTCTATACAACTTGATCACAACAAGGAAGGGGAAAGGCAACACTCTCCACCCAAACAAGACATCCAATGGGAAAGAGAAGCCATCTTTCACCATTAACCCCCGAGCCCCAACCATATTGAAATGGAGAGTGAAATTCAACACATGGAAACAAGGCTTCTTTCACAACAAACAACATTCTTTTCACATGCATAGAACAGAAAAATACACAATTCAAACAAGATAGTAGTTCCTAGCTGCATTTAAACATTTCAAATAACACAAAGGCTTTTTCAAGCAAGTCAAACAAGAGCAAGAGCTATGGGCAGCTCCTTATACCTTCAGAGGTGGAATTGGACATCCACCAAATGCATACCACCATAAAACATACCAAATCCCATAAACCTTATATCTTTCAACCCCTCCTTATGCCCCTCCAAAATTTCTCCTTATGCCCCCAAGAGTAAGAAATGCAAGCAATTTCTTTTCCTAGGTGGATCCCAAACCAACACTCCCTCCAACAAGAATAAGTTCCATTGGAAATCCCTTATGCCCCCCATATGAAATCCCCATAGTCTTCTCCTACTCCTTTCCCTAAGCAATCTACCCAACCAGCCATGAACTCACAAAGCAAAATCACCATTTCATTCATGCAAGAAAAAGGGAAAAACAACATATAAAAAGGATAGAATTCTACCTCTCCATAGTGGAGATTGTTTCCCAAAACAAAAATTATTCAATGCTCAAATATGAAATCCAGAATAAAAAGCTATATGCATGCAATAGGGTTTCCAAATCCTTCTTCAAAGCAAGCTCCAACAGCAATCCAAAAAAAATTCGACCCAAGCATGAGAGAACAAAGTTTCAACAACCCAAACAAGAGGAGAAATTCAAATTTTAAAGGAGAGGGAGGGAGAGGATGATGTGGATTCCAAGTGGGATGCCACATCATTCTTACTCAACCTCAAAAAGAGAAAATTAGTTTCCCAATAAATCACAATAAATGTGAATGACAATCAACTTACACACTCAAAATTAACCCATACTTCAAAAAGGAATGCATTAAAAATATGTAAGGGGAAGTGCAATTAAATCTTACACATAATCAAATCAAAATACAATAAAAATATTAATTTAGACTCCAAAACCATAGGCATGGTTGGTGGATGATTTTAAGAGGTGTGGGACAAGTTTAACTTGTCCCACAAGCCTCCAATTTTGGCTTCCAAGATCAAATCCGAATTTCAAAGAGGATGGAGTGTTCTACACTCCAAAATCTGACTTACTCAATCTTCACATCACTTACACATCTCTTACATCCTCTTACACATTCTTACAACATGCATTAATACCTATGACTCCATTTATTACATACTTTTTGGACATAATGATTTATTTATTTAACATATGGTTATACATAATATAAATCCAATTTAATTATTAACTAAGACAACAACATTATTTCTTACATTCCACATCCCAATTAATTTAATTAAAATTTAACTATATGACTCTCACATTAAACTATCACATTTAAATTAATTAAAAGAAGAAACACATTACAAATAAAATACATACAACAATAATAAAAAGGGAACACATAATTAAAACACATATCCCATGGTCACATATAATAGATATCCCCCATGGGAAATCCTAACAAAACACAACATACAAACAATTACAATTGTCATGGTGGCCCTGTTGAGTTCATCCAGAATTTCAATATGGTTAGTCTCCAGTCCCCTGACATTGTTGTGATATTTTAACCTACAAAATAACAATACCTCCTTCGGCCTCGTGGCCATATTAGAACATCCAAAATGATATAGGAAACATATAAATATCAAATTCAAATCACAACAATATTAAGTATTCAACATTATCATTTCAAATTCAATTTTGCCACTATATATCATCTAAATGAATCTCTATACTAGAGCTACTCATGATGTCAAATGTCACATGTCTAAAATCAACATCAATAACCTATCCATATCAAGCAGTATATCATCATCCATATATAATAATGTCTCCAATAATCATCATGCATGCTAACTGAATCAAGGTCCATAATAATCCATGATCTAACATATACACATCATACTAAGTCAAAACATAATAATGTCCAAAATGAGATCAATAGTAGCAAGATCAGTATCTAAAAAGTGTCAAAGGAAAGTGGGCACTACATCCCCCTCCCCTTAGACTCAACTTCCTCCTGGAAGTCACTGGAACAAATGTGGAAACTGCACTCATAACATAGTAGCATCCTCCCAAGTGGCTGCAGTCTCATCATATATGTCCCACTGCACCCATACCTAATCAATCTCTCTACCTCGAAGGCCTAGGGTCTTACGATCTATGATACGAATGGGATCCACTATCACCTGCCCTTGATCTTGCACCTACAATGATGTCTAGTCCAACACATGAGAAGGATCTGCAATGTACCTCCTAAGGATAGAAACATGAAACACATCATGTACGCGAGACAAGCTGGGTGGCAATGCTAGATGGTAGGCCAAAGGGCCAATATGCTCCAAGATCTCAAAAGGACCAATGAATCTAGGAGCTAACTTAGAACCTTTTCCATAGTGGATAGGGCTCTTGTGTGGTCTAACACAAAGGAACACCTTCATGCCCACATCAAAGCTATGATCAATCCTATGTTGATCTACATACTTCTTCTACCTATCCTATGCCTCCTGTGACCTCTTCTCCCGATCAACACTACCTATTATTCCATGTCTTGCAAAAGAGCTGGTCCAAGAGATACTCTATTCTCCAACCTGTCCTAGTTAAGGGGTGTCCTACACTCTCTACCATATTATGCCTGGAAAGGTTCCATGCCTATAGAACTCTGAAAACTATTATTATAGGAAAACTCCACTAAGTACAGGTACTCCTCCCACTTAGACTACTTGATCCATCACGTACATCCTAAGCATATCCTCCAAAATCTTATTCACTCGCTCGGTTTGTCCATCTGTCTCAGGATGATATGCTATGCTGAAATTAATCCTCATCCCAAGGACATACTGTATGGTAGTCCAGAAATGTGAAGTGTACAAGGGATCGTGGTCACAAATGATCTTCTGTGGAATCCCATGCAACCTGATGATCTCATCCAAATATACTCGTGCCACTGCTCTAGCTATATAAGTGGTCTTTACCAGAGAAAAGTGAGCTACTTTTTTCAATTTATCAACCATGACCATAATGGCATCGTGGTGATATCTCGACATAGGTAGTCCAACAATGAAATCCATGGAAATGGTGTCCCACTTCCATTCCGGTATGGCATGAGGATAAAGAAGACCTGCTGGATGCTGATGCTTGGCCTTAACCCTCTAGCACTCTAAACACCATGACACAAACTGAGCCACATCTCGATGAATTCCTCTCCAGTGATACAATTGTCGTAAAGTGGCATGCATCTTCTTCACCCCAGGATGGGCTGAATAGGGTGCATGATGTGCCTCTACCAAGATGTCCTACCTCAATCCTCCATCTCTAAGAACATATATCCAACCTATGTCCTTGAGAAGACCATCTTCCTCTAGTGAGAAACCACCAAACTTCCCCTCAAGGGGTATCTATGACTCTATCTCTGCTCGTATTGTCATGTAGAAGTTGTCAAGAGGAAGTTGTTGAAGAATACTACAACACAAATTTGTGCTCACCATAATGGCCATAGTCATATGTCTCTGTCTTCTCCGAGAGCGTCTGCGCTAAATTCTCCTTCCCTTTCACATTCTCAATATCCATGTCATACTCACAAAGAAACTCCATCCAATGTCACTCACGAGCATTTAGGTTGGGCAGCGTGAAGAGGTGGTGAAGACTCAAATGATATGTCCTGAGTGTGAATCTTTGTCTAAGGAGAAAATGTCTCCATCTAACCAAAGCATACACAACTACCACAAGCTCAAGATCATGGGTGGGATAATTAAGCTCGGGATCCTTGAGTTTACAAGACTCAAAAGCTACAACCCTGTCATCCTACATCAACACACCTCTAAGCCCTATTAAAGAATCATCTGTGTAAACAAAGAAATCACCCTGTGGATCCAAAGCACTACAAGAATGGGTGTTGTAGTGAGGAACTCCTTCAATTTCTGAAGGCCTACTCACATCTTTCTATCCAAACAAACTTCTTCCCTTTCCTCTGAAGGGAAGTGATAGGGTGCGTAATCTGAGAGAAGTCCTGAACAAATATCTGGTAGTATCTTGCTAAACCCATAAAGTTGTGCACCTCAGTCGGTGTAGTGGGCACTTTGGCCAATCCATGATGGCTCTAATCTTGGAAGGATCAAAATGATACCTTCCCCAGAAATAACATGTCCCAAATACTGCACCTCTGTCTAGAAGAAAGCACACTTCTCCAAGTTCCCGTATAGCTACTACTCATGAAGACATTGAAGAACCTGTCAAAGGTGCCCCTTGTGCTCCTCACATGTATGTGAGTATATCAAGATTTCATCAAGGAAGATGAGAACAAAGTAATCTAGAAGTGTCATGAATACCCCATTCATCAAACTCATGAACACTGCTGGTGCATTCATATAACCAAAAGGCACCACTGTGAACTCATAATGCCCATATCTCATGCGGAAGGTGGTCTTATGAATGTCTACCTCTCGAAATCCTTAAGCGATGGTAGCTTTGAATTAAGATCAATCTTAAAGAACACTATGGCTCCCTTCAGCTGGTCAAATAATTCATCAATATGAGGAAGAGGGTAACAATTCTTGATCGTCACTTTGTTGAACTAGCGGTAATCAATACACAACCACAATGATCCATTCTTCTTCTTCACAAAAATCACCGGTGCACCCCAAGCGGATACACTAGGATGGATAAGGCCCTTCTCCAAAAGGCCTTCAAGCTGCAACTTGAGCTCACAGAGCTCCAAGGTGGTCATCTGATATGGTGCTCGTGAGATAGGCTCTGCTCCAGGAACTAGGTCTATATGGAAATTAATCTCACGTGGAGGTGGTATCCCCAGTAGCTCCTCTATAAAAACATCAGAAAAATCTCTCAAAATGGGATGATCATCTAGCAATGGTCCACTAGACCCATCCTTTGACCTGTCACTAACTATAACAGCATACATATGACAACCCCATTGCACACACCGCTTGAGCTGCAGAGTGGAGATGGTGCGAATGGAAACGGGTCTCCTGACCCCTGTAATCACCGACTCTACTCCCAAATCATCTACACAAGAAATAGTCTTATGATAACAATCCATCCTGGCCCTATGTGTAGATAACCAATCCATGCCTAATATGACTCCATATGAGCCCAAAGGAAGTATACGTAGATCTGAGGTGGTGGTGAAAGGTCCCAAGTCCACTACACACTCCTTAACTAAGGAGTCCACAGAGATCTTAGCTCTAGAAGCCATCTCAACATCCCAACTAAGACCCTGGCTAACTACCACCAGCCTGCATCACTCTACTAAATATGGTGCAATGAAGGAATTAGAACAACCAGAATCAAACAATACAAAGATAGGAATACCACCAATGCTACCCATGGTCTCAATGACTGTGCTCTGGTGCTCTACCTAGTGGTTCTCAACCATTGCATAGATCTTGTGGCTGTGTCCCATGTCACCAACTATCGGCTTAGAAACTGGTGCCTTACCCTTGTTAGGGTTATGAGGGAAATCTCTCTAGAAATGTCCAGCTACTCCACATCCAAGCAACCACCTAATCCTCTCCAAGGAGCAAGCACCTCCAGTAGGTTCCCTAAAAGCCTATGGTGTGGATCCTAATGATCTGGCTATGATCTGCTATGGCCTCTGCTGGCGAGCTCCAACTAACTAAGCTCTAGGTCCACCCTGTTTCATAATGGGACCCTTAGGGGGAGGCCCAATACTCTAACTCTCTCGTACATCAGCTCTCTGAGGAGGTCTATATGGTGGGCGAGATTTTTTCTACTGTTGTGGCTAAAGGATGACTATGTTGAATGCTGACCACCACGAGGAAGATGTACTAGACCTCTCGATCTACCATCCTACATCTGCTGAATGCGACTCCTGACTTGGTCTCTAGCCTATTGTGTTTTACCCCGAGTCTCCTCTATAATATAGGCCTTCTCTATGGCCTCTGCTAATTTCTGTGGGTAGTGAATCTGAACCACACCTCTAATGTCCAAGTTCAAGCCCTGGATGAACCTGTGAACCTGCACCTACTCATCCTGCATATACTCAACATACTGAAGTAGATCCAGAAATCTACTCTCATGCTCTGCTACATAAAGGGTAGCTTGTCGGAGGTCATGGAACTCGTCAATCCTCTCGCTAGATGAACCTCCGTAAAAGTTACCTACTCCTAAATATCTCCTCAAATAGCTTCAAATTTATTTTCTCCGAATCTACATGGAGCTTCTACTCCTCTTTCCTCCACCATACTCCTACTCCATCCTCGGTAGATGGATCGCAACATGAGCTTTCGTGTTCTTTAGAAAAGGACAAAGATTCAAGCAACTACTCAAGCTCACTAGCCAGGCCTTTGCCAGAAATCCACCTATATCACCTGAGTAATGTGATGGCCTAAGCTTCACGATCTCCCTAATGTGATCTGCTGCTATGGTCGATGACGACCTCTAGGCCTCTCTGTAAGCTCATCCCTAAGCCTAGGGCTCCAAGACCTCTCTTTATGCTCCAAAACTCTGTCACCCTATCTCCTAGGTGGTGAATCCTCTCTAACTAACTCCACATGGGATTTCTCTCCTCTATGCTCCTCACTGAGTAGAGGAGGTGCATGTCCCTCAATAGAAGCAACTCTATCATGTCTTCCTGAGTGCCCTCGCACGATCCTATGTGTAGAGTAGCATTAACATCCTAAAGGGTTTGCAGAATCTAAGGTAGAATGGTTGCTACACCCTGATCCAGTGGTGGTGGTGGTGGCGGCGGTGGTGGTAGGGACTACAAGCCTTTGTGAATGTTCCTCTCACTCCATCTAATCCTCTTGTACAAACCAAAGTGAGAGTTAGTTCATTACTTTAAGCTCTCTTCTTCAGTTCCTAAGTTTACTATCATGTTCAATTTTCAAACAGTTTTGTTTTCTAGATTAACAGGTTTACTAGTTTTAAGGTTTCAAGTCTCAATTTTCTAGTGTGCCCAATGGTCCAAGCCTTTGAACCACTACTCTGATACCAAGTGTAATTCCCGCTTCAAACTACCACTTGAGACCAAGAAACAAACTAGGTTTAGCTAGGAAAAATTATGGAATAATTTTTTTTTTTGTTAAAGGTGTATGTAAAGAAGGTTACAAGATCATAGTTAGTGCAAACCGGATAAGGATTAACAAGTAATTCTCACTTGCAACAATTTCTCCAAGAAACAAACAACAACAAGGTACAAGGGCTATCAAGAAGTTAAATTCATTTCTTAGGTTAGGAGAGTGAAATCCCTCTCATCTCCTTTCGCCCAAACGAGCTTATAGGGTTCAGCTAGATTTTCACACAATTAGATTCATCAAAACTTTCCTAAATCATGCTCATTGGATAGAAAATTTCCTCACCTTTCCAACCATATAAAGAAGTCCTTCTAAATCCCTATAGAACTCAAGTTATGGCACGACAAAGTTTTGGGGAGAAATTTTCCCTTGGGGAATCCGTGGGCTTAGGGTGACAATTTTCCCTCTTTGAGCACAAAAGCACAAAACTCCTCTATGTGCCCATGAATCTGATTGGAAGGACATGTGGCACCTTTCAATTGGTTTGGGGAATGGTGGAGTGGTGGAACAAAATGGAAATTTGAGATTATATGGTTTTAAATCTCAAATGGAAGAAGATCTTTTCTCTCCTCCGATGTCCAATTTGCCACGTGATTGGACCAGTGGTCGGTGGTCGTAGGGAAAAATTTGAAATTTTTCCCAAGATCTAAAAGAACCTAATTTCTGAAGGAGAATTTGGTTCTAACCTTGCACAAGGCCACATGGCGTCTTTGGATTGGGCGCGGGCCTCTGGTAGGCGCAGAGCGATTTAAAAATTTTAGCCAAAAGTGAATAAAAGCCAAAATGACTTCGTTCGTGTGTTCCTTTTGACACTTTTCATCACCCCATTGGCGGTGGTGTTGCGAGGCCATGGAGAAAAATAAGAAATTTTTCCATAAGGCAAAAATTTAAAATTTTCAAATTTTCTTTTCGCACACCCGCTAAGCCACGTGTCAAAGACATGATTGGTCGTGGGGCAAAGAGGTTCATGGAGAAAATTGGGAAAATTTTCCCAAGACAATTTTTTTCAAAAGTTAAGTTTTCAAGGTGATTCCACCCTTCGAAGTGCCACGTGGAAACTTCTGATTGGTTGAAATTTTATGGGAAGCGGATGGACTTTTTTGGAAAATTTTCCAAAGTTCAAATTTTAATTTTAATATACTTAGATTTATTTTTGGTTGGCCATTTTGAAGTAAAAACTTCAAATGGCAATAACTTTTGATAAGGAACTCCATTTTGAGAAAACAAAGACTTTCAGAAATCTCTCGGAGTCCTCTTTGCAAAAAAATTATTAATTTAGGATTTTGATGAATTTTTTGGGGTTAATTTTAAGAAATTGATCTGTAGGGTTTCACATTTAAAACTGGCAATTTTTCCAACTTGTAAGATTTATTCAATTTTGATTTTTCTTCTTCTCAACATGTAAATTGAACATGGAGGAATGATATTGGGTAATTTTAGGATTGTTTTCAAAGTTAAATTTGTGGATTGAGTTGCATTTTTATATTTTACATCTTTTGACGGGAAAGTGGTCCAAATGAAGTTCTAAAATTGATTTTATGAGGTTCTAAAATGTCTTTCTTTGGTATTGAGGTCAAATTTAATTCCTTAGAAATTATTACATCTAAATTTCATTATTTTAATACTTAATTTAAGTTACAGATATGAACTGTACATTTATTAGATACAATTCAATTTCCAGATTTATAAGAAAAAGAACATAGTTCTTTCATTAACAACTGTAATGATTTATTTGCCACTTATCAAATCAAATCTTTCCTGACAATTAGTTTATCCATCTTCTCATTCAAAAAAATAAGGCAGCATTTGATATTTCAAATTCTAATTAAATACAAGGAACAAAAAGTTGTCTTTTTCTCCCACATGCATTTTCCTTTTTCAACAGAGATTTCATTTAAAACAATCATTCCAATTCAAGACAGCAATACAAATTGGAGAAAGAGGGATGTAAATTCTTTTATTGATTTCAATCAACAACATTGCAACTTTTACAACTTCATCCTTTCCATAAATTTCAATATACAAAATACGAGCAGATTTCATTGTCACGTATTTTCAAAACAAAGTATGAAATGCTAATTCTTTACATTGCACAAATGAATCTCTATCTTTTCCTTACAATACAAGATGCCTTCCAATTACAATAATCATACATTTCATCTACTACAAGGTGGGAATAGATACAATGATTTTCTCAAATGAAGGGTCATCAAATAGGGAATCTCTTTCTCTAAAACAACAAGCATGTTGATCTCTTCTTCTCTGCAACTTGATCACAACAAGGAAGGGGGAAGTGCAATGCTCTCCACCCACCAAGAAGAAATCGAATGGGAAAGGAGAATCCATCTTTCCGCAATGGCCCCGAGCCCAAACCATATTGAAATGGAGAGTGAACTTCAAACACATGGCAATAAGGCTTCTTTCACAACAAACAACATTCTTTTCACATGCATAGAACAACAAAATACACAATGCAAACAAGATAGCAGTTCCACTGCATTTAAACATTTCAAAAAAACACAGTTTTTTCAAGCAAGCCAAAAAGAGCAAGAGCTATGGGGAGCTCCTTATACCTCCCAAGTTGGAATTGGGCATCCACCAAATGCATACTGCCATAAAACATACCAAATCCCATAAACCTTATATCTCCCAACCCCTCCTTATGCCCCCTAAAATTTCTCCCTTATGCCCCCCCAAGAGTATAAAATGCAAGCAATTTCTTTTCCTAGTTGGATCCCAAACCAACAATCCCTCCAACAACAATAAGTGCCATTGGAAATCCCTTATGCCCCCCATATAAAATCCCCATAGTCTTCTCCTACACCTTTCCCTAAGAAATCTACCCAACCAGCCATGAACTCATAACACAATCACCATTTCATTCATGCAAGAAAAAGGTAAAAACAACATATAAAAAGGACAGAATCCTACCTCTCCATAGTGGAGATTGTTTTCAAAAACAATAGTTATTCAATGCTCAAATATGCAGTCCATAACAACAAGGTATATGCATGCAAGGTTTTCCAAATCCTTCTTCAAAGAAAGCTCCAACAACAATCCAAAAAAAAATTGACCCACGCATGAGAGAACAAATTTTCAACAACCCAAACAAGGAGAGGAAGGAAGAGGATGATGTGGATTCCAAGTGGGATGCCACATCATTCTTACTCAACCTCAAAAAGAGAAAATCAGTTTCCCAATAAATCACAATAAATGTAAATGACAATCAACTTACACACTCAAAATTAACCCATACTTCAAAAAGGAATGCATTAAAAATATGTAAGGGGAAGTGCAATTAAATCTTACACATAATCAAATCAAAATACAATAAAAAAGATTAATTTAGACTCCAAAACCATAGGCATGGTTGGTGGATGATTTTAAGAGGTGTGGGACAAGTTTAACTTGTCCCACAAGCCTCCAATTTTGGCTTCCAAGGT
The DNA here is from genome assembly GCA_018340775.1 of Taxus wallichiana var. yunnanensis. Classification (NCBI taxonomy): domain Eukaryota; kingdom Viridiplantae; phylum Streptophyta; class Pinopsida; order Cupressales; family Taxaceae; genus Taxus; species Taxus wallichiana. The sequence goes on from CM031235.1 coordinate 401,797,538, forward strand.
CAAATCCGAATTCCAAAGAGGATGGAGTGTTCTACACTCCAAAATCTGACTTACTCAACCTACACATCACTTACACATCTCTTACATCCTCTTACACATTCTTACAACATGCATTAATACATATGACTCCATTTATTACATACTTTTTGGACATAATGATTTATTTACTTAACATATGGTTATACATAATATAGATCAAATCTAATTATTAACTAAGACAACAACATTATTTCTTACATTCTACATCCCAATTAATTTAATTAAAATTTAACTATATGACTCTCACATTAAACTATCACATTTAAATTTATTAAAATAAGAAACACATTACAAATAAAATAAATACAACAATAATAAAAAGGGAACACATAATTAAAACACATATCCCATGGTCACATATAATAGAAATCCCCATGAGAAATCCTAACACAACACAACACACAAACAATTACAGTTGCCATGGTGACCCCATTGAGTTCATCTAGAATTTCAATATGGTTAGTCTCCAGTCCCCCAACATTGTTGTGATATTTTAACCTACAAAATAACAATACCTCCTTTGGCCTCATGGCCATATCAGAACATCCAAAATGATATAAACAACATATAAATATCAAATCCAAATCATAACAATATGAAGAATTCAACATTATCATTTCAAATTCAATTTTTCCACTATATCATCATCTAAATGAATCTCTATACTAGAGCTACTCATGATGTCAAATGTCACATGTCTAAAATCAACATCAATAACATGTCCATATCAAGCAGTATATCATCATCCATATATAATAATGTCTCCAATAATCATCATGCATGCTGACTGAATTAAGGTCCATAATAATCCATGATCTAACATATACACATCATATTAATTCAAAACATAATAATGTCCGAAATGATATCAATAGTAGGAAGATCAAGTATCAAACAAAGTGTCAAAGGAAAGTGGGCACTACAATCCCACATCTACCACCATCCCTTCACGTACTCATAGTGGGCCACATGCTTCATATTTTATCACACATGATCTTACAACAATTTTTCATGCTTTATAAGATCAAATATTACTATTATAACATGGTGTATCTGCTTCTTCTCATACTATAGATTCTACTCAATTGATTGATAATCCACTTGTACCTTTAGTGGATTCTTATCCTTTTCCTCTTGATTTTTTTCTCCTAATATTACTATCTACGGTGAAAAGAGTGGCCCTAAAAACACCTTTGATCATTCCATGTTTCTTAATTTTACTATGCATCTAACAATATATTACTTATAAAGTTGTTTCCTATAAGCCTCAAGGGATTTATTTTATAATAGTTCTATGATCTATGAAAACATTTTGTGTGATCTTTTCCAATCTTTCACAACTTTGGAAAATCAGTCTCTTGCATAATATTCCATCAATATTGGTGACAAAGTCTCTTATGATCAAATCACTTAAGTACGACAAGAATATAATGAGTACATTAGTGATTATGTTTTACGCTACAAGACTATTCTTACCAAAATGAATAATATCTTAGATGATAGTGAAATTTAATATCTCTTCACACAAGTCTTCCTTTCCCCTTTGTAAGAGTAAATCATATTCGATAAGTTCCCTCATTTCATCATGTATGTCATACACTCAAAGACAGTGAAGCCAAATTACTAAATACAAATAATATTAAATATGTCATTAACTCTTCTACTAAATATAATGTTAAATTTCCAAATAAGTATACATTTAAAGGAAAGGATATTGGTTTAATAAGGATACTACTAAGGAAACTATTAATGCCATAGATCAACCCAATAAGCTATAATTACAACCTCGCATGAAGGTAATATATGCTTCTACCTTGTGCTCCACACATTATGCTTAAAAAATTATTTGAGTGTAATCTTATGTCTCTCCCTCCACCTCTTGATGTTGATGCAATAAATATTGATAGTATGGGTTTAAATGACAATGCTTATTATGACTATCATAGATGCATCAACCACCTTATTGATCGATCTAATAAGCTTCAACATATCACAAAAGATATTATTGATACAAATGTGATTGAATAAGACAAGCCCACTAAACCATATAAGTGTACTATTGATAAAATAAAGCTAAAAATATTCAATGATCCACTTCCTATTCATTACATCAATAAATCTACTTGAAGGTGCATCATTCTCATCATGCAATATTACCTCTACCTTCTTATGGTCACTCATTGGATGCAATGATTATCTTTATTGTCTAGACACCACCATCTACATTGATTATTAATTTTTTGAATTGTATATGGGTCATAATCTTGTGTCATATATTATATATTTTTCATCTATTAATCATGTCCCCATACACGGTGTTTTGGTTGATTTAAATAAAAATATAATATATTTATTTTGAATCTAATTCATTCTCTTAGTTATACTAAGAAGATAATTACACACAATTCAAGCGCCAAATTTAGGCATATTCTTGTACCCATTACTATAAGCTTTCTTACTACACAATTCCGATGAGTGCATTGTTTGGCTCATTGATATCATTTCTTCAAGCTGAAAATACTCTTTTTGATATGACTTATTAATACATGGGGATGTTTTGTGTAGTTATATCTTAGTAGGTTTGATGCATTTTCCTTGCTATAGTTTATGAAAACCGATTATCACATGAACCTCCTACTAACTATCTTTGTGAGATCAAATGTGATGATGTGTGCAGGAAATGATGGATATTGCTGGTAGTTATGGAGCCCGAGTTCGGAGCATGCGGCAGGAGACTATTTCCACCAAGTTGACCTATTAGTTTGGGCTTGTTCCTAACTTCCCGTAGAAATTTATGTGTTTTAATTAGTATTTGGTGGACAGTGTTTAATGCCGCCTAATATGGCGAGCCTTGTAACTAACAATATCTATATGAAGACTTCGTCTTCAGAACATAGTAGTACTACTTTTTGATATACTGAAAGAGATTATCTACATCCAGTTCTTGATATTTTCACTTGTCTATGTTATGAAACTTATTCTGAGTTAATGAAAGCCACAACATTTTGAGAATCAAAGGTTGTTAATCCCTCTATCCCAAGGAAGAGAAAGGGCCCACTCGACCAAGGAGATAAGAGGTTATTTTGAGTTCATTTATGCATACAATTCTTTGATTGGATTTACTGTAATTGTTGTTTGAGAATCTTACATGCGTGCTTTGATTAACTATATCTGTTTTCTTCATTACTGCTTTCATTTAGAATAGATGCTTCTGTTATGCAAATCTGGTTAACAAGTAATCTCACTTTCTGCTAAGTTTCATTTATACAGTTGTAATTTCATTTGTTAAGAGTAGTGTGTGCGTATTTCATTTTCCAAGTAGAAGATTAGTTGTTAAGTTTCCTTTCATTGTAAATAGTTAAATTCTGTAGAACTGTATTTAAATTCTATAGATTTAAATTGCATTTCCATAGAATAATCACTAAACTAAGCAACCCCCAATAGACCCAACAGATAACTGGTTCCCCTGGAGTCCATTGCATAACGCCAGACACAACCCTAGTTTAGAATGACACTGCTGAAATTATGTCGGTTAAATGATTAGAAGAATACAAGTGACCCCTCAAGTCCCATTTCTATTTTCCTCCACTCTTATCTCAAGTGACATGTATTTAGGCATTCCTTGGTTATAGTCTTTTAGGGTTGTTCCATAAACTCTACACCAATGTGTTTTTATTCACCTATAACAAGTGGTCACAATTTGAGGTATTCCCTTTAAAACCCCTCTTTTTATGTTGCCTCATCATACTACTATAGCTCATATTCCTACTCTTATGTCCCTATATGTGCATTCTATTTCACCAGATATCACTAGTGGCTCTCGCTCTCATAGGTTTTATAGCTCACATGTTATATCTAGTAGATCTTACTATCCTACTATCCTCCTCAAATATTATAGATAACATATTATCTCTAGTGGCTCTTTATCTCCTAATATCCATCCATCCTAGGTCTTCTATCTTAGACTATAGTGCCCACATTTTTCACACACAATTACAACAAAAAATACTAGGATAATTTTTATTTTTTTACTTACATTGCTCACTACACACAAGCACCGCAAGGGCCTCGAGTCAGAAAATCGACTTGCATACGACAATCACACAAGTCATCAACTCACACAGACACATGATAACACCATAGGCATGTTGATGCCACACTTTTCCCAATGAATGAATACTAGTAATGCCCCAACCACAGAAAGAAGACTCAAGGATAGGAAAACCCACAACACATCTTTTCTTTACTTGTATTTTAGTTATGGTTAACATTCTAAGAGCATTATTGTGCAAGGATAACTTTCTCCTTTTTCCATCTATAGAAACTTTAAGTTCATTCCACATTCAATTTACAGTTCGACCATTTTAAGTTGACTTCTTATTCTTTACAAAATTTTCGATAACTTGCATTCTTATTTTTCATAATTCAAAAGCTTATAAAGTACTTAATTATCTTGTCCTTATGTTAAGAATGTCCTTCTCGAACATAAATTCAATGTCTACCCTTTTTTTTTACTCTAACAACTCAAGTGAATATGCCTTGGTGTCCATATAGCGATATTAGGATTTAACGGAGATTTAGATACAAGATAGCTTTTTTCCGAAAACATACCTCGATCATGGGTTAGATATTTCTCTACCATAGTTATTCTAGTTCAATGACTTGTGAAATTCCATTTTATTTTATACATGTATTTTGTTTTCTCGAAGGTTGAACACACCAAGGCAATTCATATTCTCTGAAACAAAAGAGTATTTTTAAATCGAGATATAAGGTATCCAAGAGAAGTAGTATCCCTAAACTCAATCTCATTTTTACTCATATGCTTTATTTCCTACGTCACATTATGGTCTTATCATTAGCATTGTCTTCTAAAAATGAGTTACGAAATGTTTTTATAACCTCTTGAAGACATATAATATTAGAAGACTTGAAGCTACACATGAACCCTAAGTTAACGTCTAAATCAAATGAGTCCTAGTTTAACTCCAACTTCACCTAAGGATCCTACCCCTCAACTATATATGAGTTTTAAGCGAGAGGACAATTTTATGCTAAACCACCTTCAAGAAAGGATCAAGGTGTTATGTTGAGAGAACCCAAGGTAACACATTTAGCTGTGCAGAGCTAAGGGGTTCATTACCAAGAGATTTAGACCTAGAACAACTAAGTCACAACCTCCATCTATGTCATCTGGATCCAACAGGGATTTCACTCGATGAAGAACTTTAATTTTAAATCTATCTTTGGATGACAAGGTAGTCCACTAGGATACGAAGGAGGAGTTAGCGCTACATACTCCAAGAAAAGTTTGATTGTGTCACTCCTATCAACGGGTTTAAGACAATGTCACTAAACATACTGACTAAGACGATAAACCCATTCTTGGGCTCTTGTTTACTCAAGCTAGGATATTTTCAATGAGTGTAGGGTTTAAGTTCACTCTACAGTTTTCAATGCCTTCTAGGGAAAAATATAACACACATGAAAACAAGTTATGCTCCAATATTGAACAAGGGTAGAGTGTTTCGATTTAAATCTCTTTATTACATTTACAAAGTATGAATGCACAATATGACTCATTAATTATTTATGGAACACTGAGTATGCACTACAAGATATTACTTCAAATTCATCTACCTTATATATACATATATCAACCTTGTTACCATGTGTACTGTGAATCAAATTGAACCTATAATTAAATATACATTTCCTAGATGTCCCTAAAACTAGCATCTCGAAACATATCAGCAAATTATCAAATATAATCCTCCTGTAACATGAGCCTACATTAAACATTTATTCATTTAAAAATGAACTATATACATTTAAAAGATAAATAAATTAATTACTCATTGCCTTTTTGTCGTCATTCTTTCATGCTGCAAAACCATGTGAGCATGATATCAATGATAATTCACGGCATGGCATCCACCTAATCTAACATAATTATCATTTTTCGGTTTCCCATTTTACATATGATAATAATTACAATTTGTAAAAAGAAATAAAAGGTTTAGAGACATATATTCATTACATTTCATTTTACTTTTTTTGTAACCCGGGAGAGAGAAAGAGAAGAGAAGAGAGAGAAAACACCATTTTGTCAAAAGTTCTATTTCACACAATAGTTACACTATAGAGTTTTAAATAATTATTTAAATGTGTTAAAACTTTCTAGGGTGGTTTGGAAAACCTACAAGGGTCCCACATCTTTCTATTTTAACATTTTCTCACTAGCTACAAAATGTTCAAAATGGGCTCAGAGCTAAGAAACCACTTCCAAAAGTTATCTTCCGATGAGAACGCACACCACGATCAACTTTCTACATATTCCCAGATATACCAAGAGTTCATAGCAACTAACGGAATTGGGAAAAAGTGAACAGTTTGCATTTGGTGGCTAGTTTTCAGGGCTACTGGTCGTAGCTGACCCAGTTGCAAATGAACAAAAGTTAGCTTGAGGGCCCAAAAAACCACGTCCATAACTAATGTTTGATGGATGAGCACGCAACGAGACACTTCCTACAAGTTCCCATATATAAGGAGAATTCATCAGAGTCGACGGGAGTGAGAACTAGAAAACCATTTTCAAACGGTGACAAATTTTACGGAGCGACAAGTCAAAATTGGTCCAATTTGACCTCATCAAACTATGACCGAAGGCCTACAAAATGGATTTTCCAAACTATCCAGAAAAGTTTTTTTCCCTAAACTGAAGGTTCCATGCAATTGTCTAGTATAAACACTAGAAGTTTGCGAAGACGGAAATAATTTCTCTATCTAGGTTTCAAATGGCGGTTCAAAACGAAAGCCAACTTTCTAGATTTAACAACTTTCTACTACTATAAAACAGTGTAACAGGCTCCTATAAGAGCATCAAAAAGATCTCATATGTTCATTCAGGGTCAATCCAAATGTCAAGGTGACTCCACACATACCAAGGTACACGAATGAAGCTTCACATCTTGTTTTCAGAGTTACGAAGGGTACTTAATGAGTCTCTGAAAAATGTAAAAATTAACTATTTAAACAGGGAGAAGATCAACTTTATTAATGGGAAGTCAATTTCATCTTGTCGATAAAACAATATTGAAGTGATCCAGGTGGGTAGGAAGTTTTCTAAATCACCACTAGAATGAGGTTGGAAGTTCATGTTTTAATGTAGAAGAGTTATTTTGATTTCGTGAGTTACGACATGACATTTCATTGTATTTGCAACGAGTTGATATAAACATTTAACTGTATTAAAATCCTAATATTTTGAAATTCTATTAAGTTGTAAAAGAGAACTAAAACATGAGAATTATGAGAGGTAAGGGAAGATGGACCATGCCTGGAAATGAACTGGTGAGGCAGAAGTCAAGGAGTTGACATCGCACCGATTGATTTCACTTGCTTGTAGCACACGAAGGAAAGCCCAAAAATAGCATCCACAATAATGTCAAAATCGGTGGCCAGTTCTATTGGAAAATCCTCTGGTGGCAAGAAAGGAACAACAAGTGCCTCCAGCTGAGTAACAAGCCCATGGTAAAGAGGCTTATCAGTGTGTTTGGGATAGCAAACAAATGCCATGTGTACTATGAATCCATTATGTGCATATCCTGCAATCATGGCATTCCATGGAACCATTTTTGTCTTCTACGCATTATGTCAAACAGTGCACTTGCTTGCTTATGTTTCTACATTTTGCATACATGTCTTCTAGCACACCGAAAACAAAGCATCAAAATTTTTTTGGTGGATGCCCACACTCTATTTCTAGGTTTCTAAGGTGTATCAACACACCCATATTTTACAACCAGAATTCATTGATATCCAAAAAAACCACATTATCTTTTGATATCTTGTCAAACATATCAACTTCCCTTTGTATGGCTCCACATTTTACAGTTTATGTAAAACAATATATTGTAACCACCACATTTAATGAAGCTCGATGCCACTAATTATTTAAAGAATCTAATATGTTATGTCCCAAAGCTCCTATTTTGGCACACGCATGGCAATCCTGGCAGAGATAAAAGGTTGGGTTAGACACCTGTTGGCTGAATTTGTTGAAATGGTGGAAATGCTTTGTGGAAATGTCCATGTCCCACTCAAAAACTCCCATTTAGCACAAGCTGAGAGACTGTAGAAGAAGAGAGGGTGCAGCAAAGGTCATGGAGTTTGGGCTACACCTAGAAATTTCATTTCTCTAAAGCACCGCAATGCCTCGTCAAAACATCTTCCTTCCACATATCCTACGATCATTACATTCTAGGGAAAATCATTTAACTCAAGCATATTTTCAAGGACATTTTGTGCACCATCTAATCCTAAAACCTCTTCTGCCCACAATAATCAGACCAGTGACCATCAATAGATCCTCTCATAGCCAAATGAACCCATTACAAAATAGATACAAATACAGAACATCCGATTCATGTTTAGAACATGATGAGATATTAGAGTCGCACATCTCTCCCTACGCAGTTTTAAAGAACCAAGAATGTGACTGATTTTAGGTTGTTAATTGGTAGACCTCCACTTAGCACACTTCCCCGTAGTTTCTATTTTTTTTTTTTTTACATGCAGGATTCACTCGCTAGCACCATCCAATTACTGCTAAGTTTACAACTTAAACTTGGGTTTCATGGTGGTTAACGCATTGGATCCTAATTAAAGTGTTTGCATTATTTTGAAAGTGATGTGATAGGCCTGAAAGGCTGTGTAAGATGTTCCACTCTCTGATATTTGCACCAATCGACAAGAAAAGGCAATGGAGTTAAGCTTTACATATGTTGTTTGGATTGCGAGAGGTTTGGGGCACTACATCTCCCTCCCCTTATAAGAGCATCATCCTCGATGCGACACAAAACCGAAGCACAAAGGATACGTAGGAAAGAAAGGCAATAATGACATGCATCATTTAACAAAACAACTTGTTGGTAAAACGCAACCACAAGGAAACAAACTAATTTTTGCAATATCTTTAATTTTAATGTTCTATGAAGATTGGCAGTTCTCTTTTACTTTATTTCTCAATTAGTATTTTCTTTTATAGTATTTTTTTCTCAAACTCTTAGTATTCATTGTTTAAAATTTTTCTTGTCTTATGTTCATGGGTCCCCAACAGTAATTGGCCTCAAGGTATCACACAAAACTCAACACAACACAAATGACCCACTAGACATTTTACTACATACTTTCATGACTGTATCACATCACAAGACTTCTAATTCCACTATGGAATGACATGTAGTCCACATAGAAAATAATTTCCTACAATTATGTCACAAGCATAGATCCAACACACACAAGTGACTAACAAAAGTGAATCGTGACATTGATACAAAGGCAACTAGTATCACATGACCCAAAAAACCATGACTGTACCAACACAGTGCCAAGACAATATCAAATAGTCCATACCAACCAAGGGGAGCGTCAAGCCTCAATAATAACAATGTGTCAAAAAGACTCACAAGAGTACACATAACTCATTATACCAACTCCACACATCACAAGACATCACGAAACAATCTCCATATATCTCCCAAAGCATCACAAAACAACTCCATATATATATATCCTGAAGCATCCCAAAAAAATCCATATTCCTCAAACAACTCCATATATCTCCCATCGAGAAGGAAACATAGTGCCAAAATTTTTTTGGGTCACTCAACCATATATCCCCATCAAGAGTATCATTTCACTCAACCATAGAGTGCTATAGAGAATAACAGGTCACTCAACCATAGAGGCCTATCTCCTTTCTCCATTTAATAAGGCAAGGTCACCCTATGACCGAGCACATAGAGCCCCGTCACCCCTAACCCAAGTGACATAATAACTTGTGGTTCAACAACCCACTAGTTATCTATAACTCCTTAGGGTGTACCCTCATACAATGAAGTGGGTCTATAGGTTCAACCACTCCATGGTTAATCCCATGATCCTATTCCAACACATTACGACATTAGAACTAGCATAGCATTCCATTTAAATGACAAGTGGTAAAATCAAAAGCCTTGGGCTAGGCTACAAAACTTTTAAATATGAAAAGAACATTTTAAAACTATGAAAAACAAATGGCTAATTAGCCATGGTTAGTGCATCCACATGTTAATGCAACAATCAAATAAATGCCCAAAATATAAGAACATGTCAATCAAGAAAATGGCTATTTCTAGCTAAAAGAGATAATGATCAATTTACGAATAAAATACGTATTGATAAAATAGCACATTACAATCACCGTGTGGCCTCATATCACCACCAAAGGGGTACTCATTGAGTTTCGGCACTCGAACATCGAGCCTCACTCGTAGAAATATACATGTAACCAGAAATGAGTATATCAATTAATGTAACTATTGTTATCACTGAATCACAGCACCCCTGTGTTTATACAAGTGCATATACTTGAACTCACGGTGTGATTGGATAACATGGGTACTATCTCCAAGTTGTGGGACTTGCTACTTGAGATAGACCTCCAGAGAAAGCTGGTTCTTGCTCCTAAACTACCTGCCACAATCTACTCTAATGCAGGGGAAACTAACTATTCTAATCTAAATTTCCAAGGGACCAAAGAGAGAATGCATAAAATGAAAGCCTACACTAAAGCGGTGATACACTAGAAAAGGAGGGTGTGAGAGTAGTCTCCAAATGCGTGAAATACAGAGGCAAAGTACACACTAGAAGAGGTGATGACAGTTCTCCATAATCTAGCAAAATGCATTCACAACGATATTCCAAGCATACACAATGATAATGGATCCCTGCAAGAACATAATAATAGACACAATATTCTTGTAGAAAGATTAAAGGGGCAAGAAGAATGCAAGAAAACACAGCAGGGGAAGATATATCCACAAACTGATATTTTATTGCTTCATGATATGCACAGTTCAATCTATTACAGATAAGGGCTTAGATCACCATGCAAGGAGTCCACTACAAGGGCCTGCAGCACATTGGCTTCACAAAGCAATTTTGACAGAGCTTTGCTATCTGAAAACTCCCTCCTTTTACAATGAGCCCAACACTCCAATTTATAGAAAAATGAGAAGGGAAAGAGAAGGGAAAATGGAAATCCCGAAATCTGTCCTTCAACCACTTGTAAGAGGAATTAAATGGAGTAAAATGATTATATATTACTTGCAAAAGGCTCCCCATACTGTCCTAGGTGCTGCAACAGAGAAATAATGATGACCATGCCTCTTAATTGCACTCCCAACCACCAAATGAAACACTGTTATGAACTCGGCCACGTTTTATAAAAATATCCATTGATATCTCACAAAATCCAGAATTTATTTATTTTTGTGCATCGGAATTGGAGCCATGATTCCAACGGTACCAATTTTGTGTGATTTTGTTGAGAAATGCAAAAGTTATGGCCTTCTGAGTGCGGGCAACTATTTTGGGTCTAGCAGGCATTTTTTGTCATTTGACGAGAATGAGCATTAACTGACTAGAGCTGAATATGTTTCTTTTATTTAAATATATCTACCCTCATTAAAAATAAGAAATCCAATTTTTGTGGCGTATAGGACGTTGTGCTCATTCCAGAAAGTCCAATTTTGTGAAAATCAGAGCTCGGAGTCAAAAGTTATGGCCGTTTGAAGTTTCACAGGGTCAAACGTTGAATTTTCTTCTTTTCCTTCAGCCGCTTCGGATTTTCGCATCCCACGCGTAATTTTGGCCCGGATGTCCCAAACTGCCTTGGATGAAAGTCTCATGTTTCAGCCGAATCGGCCGGTTCACGTCCTCCGCGTACTTTTGTCCCAGATGTCCCAAACTTGACAATTTTTTTTTTTTTTTTTTTCCTTGGCGGTTCGGATTTTCACATCCCTCGTGTCCCGCGTGTACCTTTGGCCTGGATGTCCCAAAATATCCTTCGAATTTTCAACGGTTCAGCGTCCGCCGCTGCACCTTTGGTACCTTTGGCCCGGCTGTCCCAAACTGCGCGAAAACAACACTTAGTTGATTTTTTCCACTTTTCGACCGGTTTGCCTTTTCACGTCCCGACGTCCCAACTCGGCCCCAAATCTTTATGCGAGACCACCAGTAGCTTTTCGGCTGATTCGTGGTCTGGCGTCCCAACTATCCCAAAGACCGCCTAGGACAAGACTTAGCCTATTTTCTCTGTATTTTGGCACCAAGCTTGGCTTTTGCAATTTTTTCACATTTTTAAAACTTGTTGGGTTTTCTTCTTGGATAGGAGAGTTAGAAAGAAGCTGAGGGGACTCCAGAAACATGATTTTTTTCCTTGAATCAATATAATTACTTGGGACTAAAGGATTTGTTGCATGTTATCAAAATTACCTTGAGGGGTGAATTTTGGATAACAACTATCATCATCTCTGCCTAAATCATTCCTCCATACTCCCACAAGGATCAACATAGTCAAAATCACATAGGATTATCCAATGAACAATCTAATAAGAAAGAATAGGGAACTCTAGTTGCATAAGTTGAGCCGAAGGTGGTGCACACCCATAATATACTGAGTAAGCTCAAAGTATACTAAATAGATAGAAGTGGGTTTTCAGTCTATATAAGACTCCACTTCCTCACTCGTACTCAGCTCAAGATTATGAAAACTTGGTCCGTGCCTCCTCTCTCCACACACACACTCTTGACATTTTATCCCCTTAGGGTCATCTAGTGTAAGGTTCACAACATACACATAACTACATCACTAACACAATGATGATTCACACACATTAACCATAACATCTTACGCATGGTATTTATACGGGTTATAACACAATCATTACCTTCATGGGTTACGATACATCACATTACCACATCCTACACCCAAAGTGCAAATCATTTTACACTAGGGATCATACTCAACATATGACACTAAATCATGACATGAACCATCACATATTACATGAATTATATGTATGAGGAACACAATGTCTAACATTATGATATATATAGTCAATTGCAATACAACACGAAGATGCACAAAACTAATCACAATACAGTGATGACATCACGATAAACTATGATTCACTTTACATCAATTTTATCATGCAATACATCAATACACCTTCACATCACATAAAGTCAAAATGTTTCAACACTCTACAATTCACAATATCATTCCTTTCACACACAACAAGGCGGTACATCACACATGGATTCCTCATTTGGTAAACAACATAGAGTGTGAATACTATCATCTTAAGCACATCAATATGACAACAAACACACACTAAGTGACATACACCACATGTGCATTCACAAGATCACAATTACGACATAGCTCACATAACCACATATATCACATTACTCTTCCAATATCCACCACCATCATGCAAAATCATAACAAATCCAATCCATCCTAGAGGTTTGAGTGCATGAACCTCCGCTTCGATACCATATGTAGTGCCCACATTTTTAACACACAATTACAACAAAAAAATACTAGGATAATTTATTTTTTTACTTACATTGCTCACTACACACAACATCGCAAGGGCTTCAAGTACGAAACTCGACTCACATATGAAAATCATGCAAGTCATCAACTCACACAGACACATGAGAACAACATAGGCATGTCGATGCCACACTTTTCCCAATGAACGAATACTAGTAATGCCCCAACCACAAAAAGAATACTCAAGGATAGGCAAACCCACAACACATCTTTTCTTTACTTGTATTTTAGTTACATTAACATTCTAAGAGAATTATTGTGCAAGGATAACTTTCTCCTTTTTCCATCTACAAAAACTTTAAGTTCATTCCACATTTAATTTACAGTTCAACCATTTTAAGTTGACTTCTTATTCTTTACAAAATTTTCCATAACTTGCATTCTTATTTGTCATAATTCAAAAGCTTATAAAGTACTTAATTATCTTGTCCTTATGTTAAGAATATCCTTCTCGAACATATATTCAGTGTCTAACCATTTTTTTTACTCTTATGACTCAAGTGAATGTGACTTGGTGTCCATATAGCGATATTAGGATTTAACGGAGATTTAGATACAAGATAGCTTTTTGCCGAAAACATACCTCGATCACGGGTTAGCTATTTATCTACCATAGTTATTCTAATTCAATGACTTGTGAAATTCCATTTTGTTTTATACATGTATTTTGTTAAGCGAAGGTTGAACACACCAAGGCAATTCATATTCTATGAAACAAAAGAGTATTTTTAAATTGAGATATAAGGTATCCAAGAGAAGAAGTATCCCTAACCTCAATCTCTTTTTTACTCTTATATGCTTTATTTCCTATGTCACATTACGGTCTTATCATTAGCATTGTCTTGTAAAAATGAGTTACGAAATGTTGGAATAACCTCTTGAAGACATATAATATTAGAAGACTTGAAGCTACACACGAACCCTAAGTTCACATCTGAATCAACTATTCTTAATTTAACTCCAACTTCACCTAAGGATCCTACCCCTCAACTATATATGAGTTTTAAGTGAGAAGAAAATTGTATGCTAAACCGCCTTAAAGAAAGGATCAAGGTGTTATGTTGAGAGAACCCAAGGTAACACATTTAGTTGTGCAGAGCTAAGGGGTTCATTACCAAGAGATTTAGACCTAGAACAACTAAGTCACAACCTCCATCTATGTAAATCTGGATCAACAACGGGTATTTCACTTGATGAAGAACTTTAATTTTAAATCTATCTTTGGATGACAAGGTAATCCACTAGGCTACGAAGGAGGATTTAGCACTACATACTCCAACAAAATTTTGATTGTGTCGCTCCTATCAATGGGTTTAAGACAATGTCACTAAGCATACTTGACTAAGACGATAAACCCATTATTGTGCTCTTGTTTACTCAAGCTAGGAGATTTTCATTGAGTGTAGGGTTTAAGTTCACTCTACGGTTTCCAATGTCTTCTAGGGAAAAAGGTAACACACATGAAAACAAGTTATGCTCTGATATTGAACAAGGGTAGAGTGTTTTGATTTAAATCTCTTTATTACATTTACAAAGTATGAATGCACAATATGACTCATTAATTGTTTATGGAACACTGAGTATGCACTACAAGATATTACTTCAAATTCATCTACCTTATATATACATATATCAACCCTGTTACCATGTGTACTATGAATCAAATTGAACCTATAATTAAATATACATTTCCTAGATGTCCCTAAAACTAGCATCTCGAAACATATCAGCAAATTATCAAATATAATCCTCCTGTAACATGAGACTACATTAAACATTTATTCATTTAACAATGAACTATATAAATTTCAAAGATAAATAAATGAATTACACATCGCCTTTTTGTCGTCATTCTTTCATCCTGCAAAACCACGTGAGCATGATATCAATGATAATTCGCTGGCATGGCATCCACCCTAATCTAACATAATTATCATTTTTCAGTTTCCAATTTTACATATCATAATAATTAGAATTTGTAAAAGAAATAAAAGGTTTAGAGACATATATTCATTACATTTCATTTTGCTTTTTTTTGTAACCTAGAGAGAGAAAGAGAAGGGAAGAGAGAGAAAACACCATTTTGTCAAAAGTTCTATTTCACACAATAGTTACACTATAGAGTTTTAAACAATTATTTACATGTGTTAAAAGTTTCCAGGGTGGTTTGGCAACCCTACAAGGGTCCCGCAGCTTTCTATTTTAACATTTTCTCACTAGCTACAAAATGTTCAAAATAGGCTCGGAGGCTAAGAAACCGCTTCCAAAAGTTATCTTTCGATGAGAACACACACCATGATAAACTTTCTACGTATTCCTAGATATACCAAGAGTTCATAGTAACTGACGGAATTGAGAAAATGTAAACAGTTTACGTTTGGCGGCTAGTTTTCCAAGGCCCTGGTCGTAGTGACCGAGTTGCAAATGAAAAAAGTTAGCTCAAGGGCCCAGAAAACCACATCCATAACTGACGTTCGATGGATGAGCACACAACCAGACACTTCCTAGAAGTTACCCTATATAAGGAGAATTCATCAGAGTCGACGGGATTGAGAACTAGAAAACCATTTTCAAACGGTGACAAATTTTTTGGAGCGACAAGTCGAAATTGGTCTAGTTGGACCTGGTCAAACTATGCCCAGAGGCCTATAAAATGGATTTTCCAAACTATCTAGAAAAGTTTTTTTCCCTAAATTGAAGGTTTCATGCAATTGTCTAGTATAGACACTAGATGTTTGTGAAGACAGGAAATAATTTCTCTAACCGGGTTTCAAATGGCGGTCAAAACGAACGCCAACTTTCTAGATTTAAAACTTTCTACTCTTGTAAAAGCAGGTAACAGGCTCCTATAAGAGCGTCAAAAAGATATCATATGTTCATTCAGGGGTCAATTGAAAGGTTAAGGTGACTCCATGCATACCAAGGTACACGAATGAAACTTCACATCTTGTTTTTAGAGTTACGAAGGGTACTTAATGAGTCTTTGAAAAATGTAAAAATTAACTATTTAAACAGGATAAGATCAACTTTATTAATGGGAAGTCAATTTCATCTTGTCGATAAAACAATATTGAAGTGATCCAGGTGGGTAGGAATTTTTCTAAATCACCACAGAATGAGGTTGGAAGTTCATGTTTTAATGTAGAAGAGTTATTTAGATTTTGTGAGTTATTGCACGACATTTCATTGTATTTACAACGAGTTGATATAAACATTTAACTGTATTAAAATCCTAATATTTTGAAATTCTATTAAGTTGTAAAAGAGAACTAAAACATGAGAATTATGAGAGGTAAGGGAAGATGGACCATGCCTGGAAATGAACTGGTGAGGTAGAAGTCAAGGAGTTGACATCGCACCGATTGATTTCACTTGCTTGCAGCCACAACAGGAAAACCCAAAAATAGCATCCACAATAATGTCAAAATCGGTGGCCAGTTCTATTGGAAAATCCTCTGGTGGCAAGAAAGGAACAACAAGTGCCTCCAGCTGAGTAACAAGCCCATGGTAAAGAGGCTTATTAGTGTGTTTGGGATAGAAAACAAATGCCATGTGTACTATGAATCCATTATGTGTATATCCTGCAATCATGGCATTCCGTGGAACCATTTTTGTCTTCTACGCATTATGTCAAATAGTGCACTTTCTTGCTTATGTTTCTACATTTTGCATACATGTCTTCTAGTGCACCAGAAAATAAAGCATCAAAATTTTTTTGGTGGATGCCCACACTCTATTTCTAGGTTTCTAAGGTGTATCAACACACCCATATTTTACAACCAGAATTTATTGATATCCAAAAAAAACCACATTATCTTTTGATATTTTGTCAAACATATCAACTGCCCTTTGTATGGCTCCACATTTTATAGTTTATGTAAAACAAGATATTGTAACCACCACATTTAATGAAGCTTGATGCCACTAATTATTTAAAGAATCTAATATGTTATGCCCCAAATCTCCTATTTTTGCACACGCATGGCAATCTGGTAGAGATAAAAGGTTGGGTTAGACACCTGTTGGCTGAATTTGTTGAAACAGTGGAAATGCTTTGTGGAAATGTCCATTTCCCACTCAAAACTCCCATTTAGCACAATTGAGAAAGCGTGGAAGAAGAGAGGGTGCAACAAAGTTCGTGGAGTTTTGGCTACACACTGGAAATTTCATTTCTCTAAAGAACTGCAATGCCTTGTCAAAACATCTTCCTTCCACATATCCTGTGATCATTACATTCTAGGGAAAATCATTTAACTCAAGCATATTTTCAAGGAAATTTTGTGCACCATCTAATCCTAAAACCTCTTCTACCCGCAATAATAAGACCAATGACCATCAGTAGATCCTCTCATAGCCAAATGAACCCGTTACAAAATAGATACAAATATAGAACATCCGATTCATGTTTAGAACATGATGAGATATTAGAGTTGCACATCTCTCCCTACATGGTTTTAAAGAACCAATAATGGGACTGATTTTAGGTTGTTAATTGGTAGACCTCCACTTAGCACAGTTCCCCATATGTTCTATTTTTTTCTTACATCCAGGATTCACTCGCTGACACCATCCAATTACTGCTATGTTTACAACTTAAACTTGGGTTTCACGGTGGTTAACGCATTGGATCCTAATTAAAGTGTTTGCATTATTTTGAAAGTGATGTGATAGGCTTGAAAGGCTATGTAAGATGTTCCACTCTCTGATATTTGCACCGATCTGACAAGAAAAGGCACTGACAAAGGCGGTGGAGTCAGGCTTTACATCTGTCAACTAGATTACGAGAGGTTTGGGGCACTACATAGACATTGTCTCTAGCAACTCCGGCTCTCATGGGATCTGTCCTAGTCTCATAGTGAAAATTATATCCATTATGGCTCTCTCCTCCCAAGCATCCCCATATGTATTCTAATTCACATGTTATTCAAGGAATTTAGTCAATCAAAACAATACACCTTTATTAGTTTTAGAGAGAGATATTTATACAGATATTCATCCCACAATATATGGGATCTAATCCCTATCCTTATCCTCCCACAAATCACTCCAAACCGTACAAACAAATAACAAACTACCCATTTATTTACCTCATGGTATATTACTAATTACCATGGAAACTCTAATTTCCCAACATTCCCTCCCTTAGAGTTGACATGGGTAGATACAAAACACAAACAATTTAGAAAAGATAATCCTCGTCGCTTGAAAAATCTTCAGCATTGGCATGTGTGTTTTGTTCTTCAGTATCATCTTCTTCAGTAGCCATGGCCTTGTCAGATAGTTTTCCATCAAGTAGATCTTTTTCTCTTTTCATGCAGTTGAGAATAACATGTCCTAGCTTCCTACAATAAAAACATATATAGTTTTTGATATGTTTTGATCTTTTATAGGAATTACTTGATTGACTAGCTAATGTTGCTTCTTCTTCTTCATCATCCTTGCTTTCTATATCGAGTAGCATTGCTATTATGCTCTCCAAGCTTGGATTTAGTTTACTTAAAGTAAACACCATATTGGACATACTTTTGGGCATGCTATTTAGTAATATGGCCTTTGCATCATTGGGTTTCACCTTTTCATTAATGCCATCCAGTTGGGCCATTAGAGAGCGGAACTTGCTGATATGAGATACAATATCTCCTCCTTCCATTTTCAACCCATATAATTTCTTCTTCATATTTATCTCTGCATTGTTGGTTTTTGATCCAAATAATTGATTCAATGCTTCCCATATTTCTTTGGATGATTTTTTGAAATCTACATGATGTAGATAAGGTTTGGATAATCCGAGGCCAATAATGGCCAAAGCTTTTTTATCTTTGACTTTCCATTTTTGGAGTGCATCTACATCTGTTGGTGCAACCGATCCTCCATCAACAATTTCCCAAAGATCCTTTTCAATCAGCAACAATTGGATTTGGATTTTCCATGTATGGAAATCCTTTCCATCGAATTTTTCTATCTGGTTCATTTTTTCATTTTTAACCCTCCCTCAAAAAATAAACTAAGTGAACGTCGGTTTCAACCGAAAATGCGTCCTTACAAGATTTGACTCAAATGGTTTTTCAAACACCAATGAAAAATAAGAAAGTAATCTTTAATTACTTTCTACAATTTAAAAGATTATGAACCTTTTAAAAAAAAAATGTTACAGACCAAATCCTGAGAAGATTGAATATTATTTCTAGCTGTCAGGTCTGAGATCCACCTTTGATGCACAGTTGGAATCGGTCGCTACTGGATCTGCTACGTTGAGGGAGATGTCTTGAATCTGGTGCAGAGGGAGATGTCTTGGCTTGAATAAAGACACCGTGTGACTCCAGCTCGCACTGCACGTCTCGATATGTGAAGTAAATCGAATCCGAGAAAAGGAAAAACCAGATCAAAAAGCTTGGAAGGTAGCGCTGGTTATTGAGCGGTCGCCATGAGGAGGAAGATGTTCGCAGCATAGAATGTGAAGAGATTCGACTAGACAAAAAACATGTTGGACATAGAATAATGCAGGTTCAAATGCAAGACAGGAAGAGTCGGATCTGGTTTGGAGATGTGAGTCGACCATTGAAGTCGTCAAGCAGGGTAAAAAAAAAAATTGATTAATGCCTGACAGAAAGGCATCCTAAATGCAAGGAGCTTGGCAATCAATTCAAATGTCCCAAATATTTCTACAAATGATGGATGACGTTGCAAAGTATAAACTGGATACAAATAAAAAGTAATACAAGGGACGTATTCCTCAGAACACGTAGATCCAGATCTGAAATAAAAAAAAAAACAAATGTTGAAGCCTGTATATAAAAATAAATATATCTATGCATAACAAGCACAAAGATGGTCTGCATTTGTATATGTATTGAAGAAATGACCTCTCGAATGATAGAAGCAATTGACGTGGTTTGCACTCTCAAGCTTCTATGATGAACAAGACTGAAAAATTACAGAGAGGTCCAGTAACCTGATCTGATACCAAATCAAGGAATTTAGTCAATCAAACAATACAATTTTATTAGTTTTGAGAGAGATATTTATATAGATATTCATCCCACAATATATGGGATCTAATCCCTATCCTTATCCTCCCACAAATCACTCCAAACCATACAAACAAATAACAAATTCTCACACAAACTACCAATTTATTTACCTCATGGTATATTACTAATTACCATAGAAACTCTAATTTGCCAACATTTATCTCTCGTGGATCTCAATCTTACAACCATCCTCCTAGATATACCCCATCACATATTGATTCTCATGGATCTAACTCCGCCATTTCTTCTCTCTTGACCCTAGGACACATATTACAAATTTTTTACCACTTATACATGAGAATATTTATTTGGCTCAATTAATGATCGATCCTCCCATTTATTCTAGAATTATTTTCCTCCTCACACGGATATTATTGGTAATATCTTGTGTTACCCCTCTCCCTATACATAGATAAATTCAAAAATATAAAAACATTCACATATTTGTAAAAATGCAAAGTCATGACCTATACACATAGGTTGAGTTGTTAACAATTTACATTACATATGTTATTTGTCACTATGTATTGATTGATAACGTATATTTTCTAATCCTTACACACATACATTAACTAGGCATATTAATCTTGATGCAAGACACATAAATTATTACACAATGATAAGATGTAGTTTGGTTCCTTACATTATTCTCTTGGGGGAATCCCTCCACACTATATAAGTACTATTATTTCATCCTAGTTCCTTTATAATTCCTCATTACACTTCATTACATATATTGTGTACATGTTATATTTTGAGCTAATAGAACTAACACGTGGTTTGTGCAACATTGACATATCGTGCTTCACATTATTACTTACTACTTACTATGATGCTTTTATCATTGTTTTCTATACATATTTTCTACCTATTTTCTTTGTCATTATATGTAACATGTGTGAATTTTCTATCTTATGAAACCAATTATTTTGGTTCTATGTCATTCTTATGTGACATTGTTTCTCTTATATATGGCCTAAGTGCCTTGATTTTCTTGTGACACCATGGGTATCCCATGTTTGTGGCTTTATTCCTTGATTTGAATCTTCTCTGAATGTTATTAATTTTCATTTCTCACTTTAATAATGATATCTCTCTATGATTTTTCTATTACATATACATTATTCCTATTATTTCCTATTTTTTCTATTTTTTCTTTTTCTTTCTATGTTATGGTTTCCACTATGTGTAACCCCTTTTACAGTACAATTTCTCAAAGGTGGTCACTAATTCGACATTCCAAATTATTCAAAAACTTGTTTTATATATAGTACATGGGTATACATACATTACTCTTATCTAAATGCTAAAATGATATATCACACATTCCTTAATATAGGAGCACTCATCGGGATATATTATACATCTATAGGTAGAATTATGGGTTTAGGAACAATTTTTCATAAGGTATAAGTCCTCATAAATTTTTAGATACATAAATTTAGAAAATTTTACAAACATTGAAAACCATACAAAATGTCCAAGACTATATGGATGTTCTTGACCCTACCATACATTTCTACCTTGGGGTAGAAGCACTATATTTTTCTATACCTCTATATTTCCACTAATGGATACATGTTTTTGGCATAATCTCATATTCAGTTGACATAATTTAGAGTAGTTTGTAGGGGCATGAATATTTCACTCACACTTCAGTACTCAGTTTTGGTTACAAAATATAGGGTTTTGGGGGTGTGAATCTCCTTCTCCATCATCGATTCAACATCTTGCACACTCTGTTCGGTTGGAAAACACACAAAGAGAACATTTGGGCACTCAATTTCTTATATATTGTGTGTCTATATATACAAAAATTGGGCCTAACATCCATTTACAATATATGGTGGTGTGGTCTATGGGGTTATGGAAAGTATCAAAACAACTAGTGTTTTCATAGGTAATCTTTCCTTTCATCTTCAAAATGGGAATAAATCAATTTTAATAAATAGTTTTATACACAATATTCTTCCTTATAGGGTATTATGGTACCTCTCTCTTCTTCTCTCTCTCTTAATTTTATTCAATGTTGGGTTACATACACCTAATACTACAGTTTCTCTTTTATCAAAATTGGGGACTAATCACCCCTAATCCTTTGGAATGTTTAGAAATACAATCCAAATGTCCAATTAAAAGTAAGGAAACAAGAGATCTTCTCTCCGTGAAAAAAAAACAGATGTATTCAAACTATGTTTTACACATTTTTATTTTACTTTGGAAAGTACAAATTCTATATTTACATTTGAATTACAATTCTCTTTCTACTACAGACATTGACTACACTATGTGTTTCATGTTTCATCATTAATCATACCAACATTAACACATATGGACAAAAAAACTATGAGCAAAAAATTGTATCTACACACTCAGGTATCATGTTCCTTTAATCATGTAATTTTCATTTCATACTTGAAGGGGAGAAATGTAGACACTCAAATTTAGTAATTTATCCTTTTGACACTATTAGTTATGATTGTGATTCTCGGATAAGACAAACACCCACATCCTATCCCTAATCAATACATATTTCTACCTCTCTCCTAAATTTCTTATTCCTACACACAAATGTGTCATCAAATTCTGAATATAAATTTATAAAACTAGTACTTAGCCTCTACTTATCATCATGTAAATTTTATATTTCACTTACTATATCCCTCTCTAAAATAATATAGTAGGGTCAAGATGTAATTTATGATCCTAGAAAATTTATACACTCTTGAAACAACACATATTCTAACCCTTATTTCAATTGCATTATATTTTTATGATCTTTTTATCCTTGTAGATCAACCTATTGCACCCCCTAGTGGGAGATCAAAAACAAACCAGATTGTTTGAAATAGAATTTCAAATCACCAAGCAAAAATGGGAACATAAATAAATTCCTATTAATTTCCTAGTCCTACGCTTAATCACATAACACATGCAAGAATCAATATATAAGTAATACAAGCAATCAAAGTTATATGTCATTATACCTTAATTTTTGTTTTCCATTCAACTGTATAATTTTCTTCTATAATAATATAAATGTGAGTTAACTGATTGTAAAACAATAAATAAATTACCTACTAACTTCCACATATAACTATTCATCAAGTTATCTAAGGCATTACAATTTATTCATTAACATGTACATTATATTATAATACATTATGATAATGTTTAATAAAAACATGACAATTAATAGTTGCATTCCTTGAATCACTTCTTATCATAGTTTACAATATATCTATGATGTTACATATAAATTATTTCATAGTTATAAGTCAAAAATAAGTGATACAAAAGTTAAGTGTTCCACTCTTTTAGAATTTTATGAATTATAACCATATATAGGTTTACATTTCAAGTATCATGTTACAATTCATTACAAAAACATATTTGATCTAATGTACCTAATGTCCATTAGATAGTGGTTTACACATATTCAATATATAATGTTTACATTTCCTTATCTCAATATACACACGTCTCCATTTCTTACTCACTTATAATAAATTACATCATGATACGTGGTTCAAATTTACATTTAGTTACAAGTATAAAATTTTTACATCCATCTATATCAAATATAATAATACAATAGATATCAACATAAAAAAATACATCAATTCCATCATTGCAACATAATTGTCACATATCGTCAAATATCCATTCTAATTTCAAATTGTATTGCGAGAAAAAGAGTATCATTAGAGTGCTTTACCAACAACGATGAGATTATATTTCACCACAGACCTCTCATAACCTGAGAGTGTCCCTACCCTTCATGAGAAGGAAATATAATCACAATTAAAAAGATAGGAGATAAATACCATGTGTAGTACACTCATCCGAAAATTGGTAGACTTATGAATAGGGTAGGAATATATTACATCCTAATAATCATATAAGTAATGATCATGCTTTGGCCAAAGACTTAGGATAATATAAGGCACACCTTACTAAAAATTTACAAAATTTAAGGACAAGAATAGTTTGTAATTTGATAATCATGAAGCTAGGCATTAGATCGATCCAATCCCTACTATACCCCTTAAAAATTCATGTGTGATCCACCGTACATAGGTTAACTAACCCCTGTACATGTCACTCCCTATTCTAATAACATATTTATCAAAACATACTCTTTCCCTACTGGTAACTCATAATATGACATCTCTATCTCCACATTAACAACTTGGGAAAACTAGAACTAGAACACAACAACACCAACCTTCTCGAATGCTCTATACCACTCATTCACATTAATTATATAAGAAATATAATCATATATTTTTACTCCCAAAAATATAAAACAAACCATGAATATTATGTAAGTAATTGTAACCTTCTTAAATGTCCCAAACCACCCACGAAATTCATTATTGTAAGAATCCTAAGCCTACAAAGGTTTATAAATTGTTTGTAGTTTGTATATATGTGTTTTGTAGTTATACATGTTTAAAAGGATCCATAATAATTCACATATGGGTTATAAAAATAATAATCAATGTATGATGTTTGAAAGAATAGTATATTGTAATCCTCATCATTGTGTTAATTTTACCTTCACCCTTTTAATAATAATAATCACATCAGTTCAAATTAGTTGTAGCACCAAAACAATAACAACTCTTATAACCATCCCATAAAAATCACGAGAATCCTAATCCTAGTATTCCAAATTCATATCTAACCTGTAACATATTCATAATCCAAAACTTTATCTTATTCACGAAATATATTCACTAGATTTGCTCCCACAAAATCTATAAAAACATATACATGGTCAAATATGTGTATATGAATTAGTTAACAATGCAAATGAAATCAAATGTAACACCTAATAGCTTCAATAAAATTCTAACTAGATCAATATACCATCATGCTTAGAGCTTAAGCAAAGCTAATCTATTAACATATTTGCATTAGAACATGAAATGAAGATTCAAACTAACATGCTAAAAAAATTAACCTCTATCTCTAATTGAATGTTAATGAAATGAACCTATTTAGATCCTTATAAATCAAAAGGTTTGATTGTATGCTTTAATCCAAAGGTTTTCAATAATGGAGTCTTTTCAATGCATGGATACAAGACAATTTGACATATCTCCATATGAATTCAAAACTTAGATGGACGAATGTAAGAAATGAAGATAGCTAGCTCCTCTAATGGAAGAATTCTCTAAGATGATAAAATGGCTATAGTATAGGCTCTATGCTAATTTAGGTATAAGTAGAAATGTTAGAGGAGGGGTCATTTTATAACCCAATGGTTTGAAGAAGCTTTACATCCTATTGTATGTGGGATAATAACAAAGCTAGGTTACTTATGGATAAGCATGGTTTAGAAGTGGTTGAGTTTACTTTACGATATTTTAGTTTATTAATTAACCAAAGTGATTAACTAATAAGTGAGCAAGCTTATAGAAGATTTTTAGAGGAATAATTAATATGATTTATGTTATGAGAGGATTTTAATCAAATAAATGATAATTTATTGATTAAATAGAAGAGAGAATTAATTAATTAAGAATAATTAATTAATCTAGATAGAAAGGGAGTTGATTAATAGAAGGTCATTAATTGGTGTTATTGTTGGATAGAAGAGTTAATTAACTAATGTAATTAATTAATGACGATAGAAGAGAAAATGTGTGATATTGATGATATGTCATCAATTTGCGGGAAAGGGTATAATTAGTGCAATTTAAGTATTTAAATTTCTTGAGCTAAATTATAGGTGTCTACATTTTCCCCTCTTTGGGGTGGCATAAGTGATGCCACTTCAAAGATAGTAGATAGATAAATTTTTGAAGGGATAGAAAATTAGTAGAAGTGAGAGATGCCCCCTTGAGTGTCAATGGGGTGATGAAAGAAGGTGATTGACGATCGAAAAAGGTGAGAGAAATGGAAAGAAGAATGGTAGGGGAAAGATTCCTAGGAAAATTAGAAGAATAGTGTTGATAGGAGAATGATGTAGAAGAGGAATGAAGATGAAAATAAAAGAGCAATTTTTCATCCAAAGTGTATTGGAAAACTTTAGTGTCATTATATTGCCAAAGATCTATGTCATCGGTCCTTATTAAAAATATAAGCATACAAAATACTAGAATGACATGAAAATCCATACTATAAACAATTTTCCATTGCTAAAAACACCAAATCAATGCAACATATAAAAATAAATGGAATATGAGAAGGAAACAAGCTCATTTAATAGGAGAAAAAAGTACAAATATGCATACTCAAACCAACAATGGTCAAGATGGTTGCACAAATGTTTTGTTATCAAGTTAAAGATCCCCAAACATTCATGGTTGATGAAAAGGGTTAAAAATGATGCCCTAGTAAGGATACATGCAAGGGACAATGATGAAGGATGTAGGTTCCAGGTGATAAAGCATTGTGCGTAATTAAATAGTATCGGAGTAGCTGGATGTGCCAGAGTACCGAAAAAGAATGCGCAGCTATCTTTGTAAATGGTTGTAAATTTTATGATCCATGAATCATTTGATTCATGAACACGTGAAAATAATAGTATGATATGGAATGAATACCATATGCAAGACACGAGTTTCGGCTGCTATGATTTGTTTACCTTTTTTTGTAAATTTTAGAATTTTTAGGATTTTTGAGAAATTTTGAAATTTTGTGTTTGTATTTTTCTATGTTTTTGAAAAAAATTGATTTTTGTAATGTTTAGGGATTTTGTTTTTTTAGAAGAAATGATAAAATAGGAGATCTCCTAAAATCAAGAAAATTTCCATAGGGAGAAGAAATGGGTGCCATGTAACAAAAACATACCTCAACGTGGCGAAAAGGAGTTAAAAATGATTATTTAATAAAAAAATTATTATGGTGGATAGAAGAAGTGTTAGAGTGATCGTGGCATTCAAAACATGCCCTAGTGCATCACGATGAGTTAAAATAGCCATATATACCCCTCTCGAGGGGGTTAAATAATCATGATCAGTACATTTTCTACCAAACCCTACCAAATTTTTACCGCGAGTGACGAGCAAGATGGATAGGGTGTAGAATCACCATAGACACATTGATACCATTTGAGAATACATCCGAATGATGATGATGGATGATTTTTGAGTATCCCAACCATTCCAAATCTTTTACACATTTAATTTTGTATTTACTAACATTATTTAACATTTAGAATATGCCACTTATTTATATGATTCATGATGATTACTATGGTTATGGATGAGGATTGGATCATGATGTTGTTTAATTTTATTTCTTATGTATGTACCATGATGGATATTTATGACGTATCACATGTGTTTGATTTTTATGATAGATCTGTAGATGATATCAATTGTATTGTATATGTGATGTTATAGATTAGTGGACGAGATGATATGATGATATTGGTATGGGGGGATAGATTTTGATATTTGTGATCCCTATTTCCCCATTTGATGATACGATATGTGATGATTAGCTTAGCATACATGTATAATGTACACATAGCATTTTATTTATATATGATGTATAGATGATGTTATATGTCATGATATAGATGGAGAAATGATGATGTGATAACAAAACTATATACATGCAACACGCAACCAAAAGCAAATGTTAACAAACCTATCAAATATACATTGGTAAACAACATGAATTAACACAACTATCTACAATTATTTACAAGCATACAAAAACACACTTCATATGTACAAGTAAGAATGAATCTAATCTAAGCAAGAAAAGATGAATATAACAAAGTATGTTTAAGAGGCAAACTAGACAAATGTACAAGCAAGAAGAAACTATACAAGCAATCAATGTAAACAAACTAACAAAAAAATTAAGAAAAAAGATAAAGAAAATAAACTAAAGCTATGTTTTTGTAAGATTCTTTTTAGTGCATTTTGTGAAATAATTTTCTATTGTTTTTTTTTTTTTGTTTTTCTATTGTTTGTGTGTTTTTTTTTTTTCTATTGTTTATGAATTTTCAAGTCTTTTGCGACTATTTTTTTGTTTGAACGTATTTAATTTTTTTTTTTGTAAGGTTTTCCAAAGCTATGTATAGAAACTAAGAAACATGGATGCCCCCAACATTAGATGGATAATATACAAGGGCATAGCCATGTATTTATAAACAGGAAGGTGAAAGTGTGAAGGTTCCCCCAGTGTTATATGGAGAATATAAAAAGGAAATCCCTTCACTGATTTACAAGAGGAGAAACAACCAGATCAAGGCTTAATAGGACACGATCATAGGGAATCTTGAATGCCAAATCGGAACTAGCCCTAGGCTAAGTAAAATCACCCCTTATAAACCATATGCTTGTGAACAACGAGTCCTCCTGTTGGTGCCATTTTTAGCTCATGCAAGCTTTTTCCCTAATTTTCCTTCATTCTGCGTGCTCTAAAATGTTTTTTTCTCAAATTAGTGGTATGTAAATTTTCCCCTCTTGCTTGGATGCTTTGAAATGCTCACAAACTTGTTGTTTTGCCCCAATTTGAAAGAAATCTGCATGTGTGCCCTAATTTTTCCAAAAATTTTGGGCTCTACGATTTTTCCTTTTTTTCCTAATTGTGGAAGTTTAAAATTGATCGATTTGCACTTGTATGTCATTGAAAATCCAATTCCATGGTCAAAAATTATTTTAAAACATGTTTCAGTTGGATCAATTTCGAGAAATTTGTCGTCCTTAGCGAAAAAATCAAATTCTAAGGCATCCCTGGAATTTTTCGTGTTTTTTGAGTCGAGACAGGTGTCATTTTCCCATAAATTTCTTCTACAGCATTCATCAGTAACGTGGATTTTTCTAATTGGCCGAGGGATGGTAGAAAATTGTTTTAACTTATCACTTTTTGCTTTTTTGGCAAAAGGGTGAATTTGGTCCCATGGCTCCGCTTTACTCTGATTGGTTCTAATGTTGCTGACGTGTCCTCTTTTGATTAGATGAGAAGCAACGGGTCTTTTTGTGCCTTAAGGAATTTTGGAAAAAGATTTAAAGTGTAAAGAAAATGCCTAGGGCCTGCAACAAATTAGAATGGAACACGTGCATACCTTGAGCCAAGGAAGAAATTGCAGTGGTCGGGTTCTTTTTAAGTTATTTGACTTTATTTAGTTAAAATATTAAAGTCAAAAAACAATCCGGAACTCCACAGTGAATCAT
Source organism: Taxus wallichiana var. yunnanensis (assembly GCA_018340775.1). Lineage (NCBI taxonomy): Eukaryota > Viridiplantae > Streptophyta > Pinopsida > Cupressales > Taxaceae > Taxus > Taxus wallichiana. Next base: position 401,827,204 of record CM031235.1, read on the forward strand.
AGGTGGACACATGTCACATTTGCATCGGGGTGGAGCTGCAGAGGCACGATGGAAAAAATTCCTTTGGTGAAAAGGAGTTAAAGTATGAAATGAGAGCACAAGCCCTCGGTTAATCAAAAGGTGACACATGGCAAGGAAAGGTGGAGGTGCAAGAGTGTGGAGGAAATGGTGAAAATTTTCCTTTGTGGAAAATGTTGTTAAAATATAAATAAGAGTGCTACCCTATAACCAATCGGTGAGGACACGTGTCTTGTGGGAGGGCGGAGCCACGGAGGAAAAATAGAAAAATTTCCTTTTTCCAAAAAGAGGCAAAATGTTTAAAATTGAGTTGTGACTCTATATCCAGTCATATTGCGCCACGTGTCAGGCCCAAATCTCAATGGTGAAGTGGTGGAGGAAATCAAGAAATTTTGCAAATTTCCAAAATAGGTGGAAATGTGTAGAATCGGTCTGCGATTCCAATGGGGCCCACTTTGGGACACATGTCAGGCCCATTTTCATGGGGCGGAGGGGCGGAGAAAAATGTCAAATTTTTACATTTTTCCAAAAGTGTTAAAATGTCAAAAATTGATCCTAAGCCCATTTCCAATCACATTGTGACACATGGAGGGCTCAGATTAAAGGGTAAAGGAAGATCAACCCAGAATCGTGCATTTTCGGTTTGGCCACTATTTAAGCTCCAGAAGCTTGGAGATGTGATTTTTGAATCAATTTTCACCAATTTTTGGTGAATTCATGTGGTTCTTGCCTTCAAGGATCAATGGAATCAATTTAAAAATTCAATTTGCAAATCTGAGGTACTTTTGCAATGAAAATTTGTTCGGGCTCGAGCAGAAATCTGAAATACTAGATCCAAAAGTTGTAGAGGCAAATTTGGAAAGTGTAAGGATGAAATAATGTAAGGAAGGGGATCTGCAAGATTTGAAGATGAAAAATGTGCCTCCACAATAGATAATGATGTGAATTTTGCAATGATTCATGTCTTTTTGAGACAACTGGCAATTTTTTTAACGTTTTCTGTTAAACGTCCCTGTCTGCGAATCATGAGAAATTTTTGTAACAAATTTGATCCTTTGGCATATTCTTTTCTTGGGAATGAAGGTTCGAAGGATATTTAAAGCTATAAATTGCATTAATTTTTCATGCAAAGGGTTGGAAGAGTTTAAAGAAGCCTAGAAAACTAAAATTTTCATGGGAAAATATGGGAAGAAGCCCATTCTCTAAGTGACCACCTAAGAAACTCATATAACTCTCTCTGTATCAGATTTTAAATCATGTTAAGTTGATTTCATATGTATAGCCATTAACAAGCTCTGAGATTGTTTTCAAAACATTCCCCTATTGATAAATTTGATCATTTTTGAGTTATTTTGTGTTGTCTTTGGGAAAAATCTATGAATGCTTACATTTCAGAATGCATTTCAAATTTGTGTTTCTTGTTTCTTGTTATAGTCTTGTGTTTAAAATATCTCTTGATCGTACATGGTCTCATTTCTTGTGAAAGTTTAGTGGCATTTACAATCTCATATTCAGAAGAGCTTTCATCTGATAAAGAGATAAACAAATTTAAAATCACTTTATCTTCCTTGACTTCAAAGATTGTTTGTAAACCTTTGGGTGCACCTTAGGTCATGATTAAATAGTGATTGCTAAATGCTTCATTGGTTCATTCTAACTCAAGATTTTGTGATAGATGATCAAATATTTTGTGGAAAAGTACAGATCTGGGCCTCCATTTGATCATCAACACCGGTGGCGCCATTTCCGAGGAATGAAGAATGTAATATCCAACCTAATTTTTTAATCTACTTCAGTTCATATACTTTTGAGCACATCAACACCAAAGTGGCGTCATTACTCGAGGACATTATTAGTTTAATATAATCCATGTGCATACATATTTGAAATATTTGAATGCATATCAAACCCTAGTAATGTCTCTTGTAAGTTTTGTCTGCAAATATATTGTTAAAGCATCATTCTATACTCAGATTTACAAGATGTATGCAAAGGTTTCAAACTCTGTCTACAATTTTATCAGTTTCAGCAATAGTTTCACTTCATTTGCATTTGTGGTTGATAGATTCAAGAAAAGGAAGGTCTGATCTATAAAGTTTGGTAAGATTTTCAGTGTTGATAGGTATTTGACAAAGTATTTTAGTGCATTTGCACAACTAGGGTGAAAGTCCTTAGTGACGACTCCATGTTGTTTTGATCTTGATAAATACCAGTGTCTTAGCTTTCTATCATTTGTTTTTTTGGTGTTGCTAATCTCTACAAAACTGGAAGGAAGAAGATCTCTCTTTAGGAGAGACCCAAGTAGAAAGTTATTTCAAGAATTTGGAAAGACAGTTTTAGAGGAGAGAAAAGTTTGGAAGGTTGTTGAAGGTCAAACATCAAGCAAATGAATATCCATTGGTGAGAGAGATAAGACTTTAATAGAGGATTATCACTCTTCTTCTAGTGATTCGATTCAAGCAATCTTCTCATAAAATTTTTTACTTCAACTAGTGAAGGTTCTTCCGCTGAACCCGGTGAGCTCCTTCTTCAACTGTGCCTGTGTGTTTCAATTCTAGTAAAACTTTCCAAGAAAATCAGCACCTAGAGAATAAAAATCTTGTGAACCATATTCTTGAGCACCAAATACCTCGCACTCCTCATCAGCTTGTGTCACCCCCAAGATCACCTCCACTAGACAACATGGATCAACCTCCACCTAGGCCTCCATTTGTGGTCAATACCTTTGGCCCAATAAATTTTAGGGGAATGGCTAGTTATCCTAATGTTGTGCCTCAAAATGTTAGAAATAGATTTCCAAAATTCCAAGGTAAAATTGCAATAACATGTGATCAACATTTGAAACTCTTTATTAATATGATGGAGGATTTTGAAATTGGATTTGAGGATGTGTACATTAAATTTTTTGTCCACACTTTAGAGGAGGATGCTAGGGATTGGTATAAGGCCTTGCCAAATAATTCTATTGATTCATGGAATAAAATGTAGAATGCATTTAGATTGCAATATGGTGACAAGACTGATCGTAGATTTCTCTTGTCTGAATTTGAGAATATCAAGAAGAACCCCAATGAATCAGTGCATGAACTTAACACAAGATTTAAAAAAACATTGAGAAGACTACCTATTAATCTGAGGCCTTGTGATCAATATTTTTTAATCAAATATGTAGATGCATTTGATAAGAAGGTAGCCTACTACTTAAGAGACAAAAACCCTACTAATTTGAGGCAGGTATTCACCATGGCACTGCAAATTGAAAATAACATTAAGGCCATTGGGAAACCTCTCAAGAGAGATGGTGTAAAGTTGATAAACCCTGAAAAAGCTCAAGCTAGCAAGGGTAATGATTTGGAGGAGGTTGTGTAAAATTTTGCAGGGGATGTCAAATAAATCTCATACAAGTTAGCCCGGATAGAGAAGGGAATTGGGCGAGACTTCACAAGGTCAGCAAAAAGCACAAAACCATAACAGATTTTCCAAACATCCTAGAGGTGATCAAAGGGAATATGATAGAGGGAAAGGACCCATGGGGTCTGTAAATAGACATCCTCAAGCACGTGAGGGAAGAGTGCTACCTAATCCCATAAATGTTAGGGTTGCTTACATTAAGGAAGTTGTTGATATTGGTGGTGTAATAGATTTTTTTACCACATCCTCCATGTGGAACAGATTAGAAAATTGAAGAGGAAGTTGATGATGAAATTGATGATGAGGCTTGCATGATGGAGATCCTTGGAAGTTCACCAAGGGGAGAAACTTCAATGGATGTCCTAAGTGCTAGGACTACAACTATTTTTGGGATTCTATCCAATGGGTACATCTTCTTCCTCCTTCTTGTGTTTTAGAACTTTATAATGTACAAGCATTTGAGCTAACCAATAATGATTTTGAACACTTGAGGGCATTTATGATTAAGAAGTATGATGGAGGGGTTCCTGTTGTTGCAAATCAGCAGCACCCCTGGATGTTGATCAGGTTTCTAAGTTGATGTTTCAGGCATCCAGTGTGATTGCACAACATTGAAACCTCTCTCCAAGTGTGGGACTTGTAAAATGAGAGAGGAATCTCTAGATTAGAGGCTGGTTCCTCAAACTCCTCTGATTAGATCTATATTTTCACAACTGCAGAGGTTCAGATCCTAATTTTATCCTAATTTGCAAGGAGACAGGGATAAGAAATGCAAAAATTGAAACTAAACTGATAAGGGTGATACACCAAAGGAGTGGTGAGCACTTCTTGTTCATGCAAATTGACACAAATCAGAAATTACAACATAAAACATCATGCACAGGTTGATAAGCTGTAATCAAGGGTTTGAAATGAAGCAAACAACACATACAAAGGACTGAAAGCATTCACAGAGCCTGCATTGTGATTTTCAACATCAAAATCCTTGTATTCCAACACCAAAGAGGTAGAAAAACCTGTTACAATCCCTAGAAGGTCTGATACTTCCAAAATCACTTGTTGAAGGTGAAAACAAAAGCTTGTTGTGCAAAAAGGTGTTCAACCCTTGAAAAATGAGCCAAATCTGGCTTTTACAGTGCATGGGTTGAGCCCAGGAGAGAGAAAACATGAAAAAACATGGGATCCATTCCCCATTGACCAAAATGCATTAAAAACAGCATGGAGGTCCTTACCAACCCATTCCCCGACATTTTTGACCATCTTTGGAGAAGAATGCGACCCATTTTGCATTAAAATTGGTTGTTGAAACGCGTCGATTCTGGCCCATGGCCACGTACCTTAAGTGTTTTTTTATTTTCTCCTCTAAACTGAACCCAAATTCAAAATTGACCATGGCAACTTGTAGATAATTTCACCAGCTTTCCATTAATATAAAGAACGCAAAAATTTGAGCTCTAGATGGAAAGTTATGGCGATTTGAAGTTTTAGGACAAAAACAAGCCAAAATCGGATCGGCGGGAAAAAAGTTTGAATTTTTACCCGTTTGGTCTTTCGAAAAAAATTTCAAAATTTCCCACACTCTACCACTCCGGGTGCCACATGGCACTTTTTGATTGACTACGGGCCCTCTAAGGGAAAATTTCCCACAAAAACTCCGCTGAGCCATAACTTGAAAAATACGTGGAGTTAGGAGGAAAAATATACCTTTCTGGAAAGCTAAGAAAGAGATCTATCCAATGGTGCCATTTCCAGAAGGTTTTGAGTTCCTAGAAAACAAAATATTCTGACTAAGGCACAAGAGAAGGAAAGATGTAAAGGAGTTAGCCACAAAATGAGTAGGGGGCACATTTGGATAACAATTTTGGCGACTCAGAGGGGTCATTTGCCTACTGGATGAATGATCAGTAGCCTGAAGCAATCCATTGGGCATGGAGTCATGAGTAGTAGCCTAAAAACTGATCTGAACTTTGAAAACTTCCCTCTGAACCGCTTGAATCCCACTGGACATGGAGTTGTTCCCACCAAAATGCCATCAAAACAAACTGTGCAAGAGCGAAACCAGTAGCACCAAAACTATGTACAAACTGAAAATCATACATGCTCCAAATGGAACATGCAGAGTGTGCACAAGCACTTCTTCTACTGAAAGCAAACCTACCTACTCTACTCTAACTGGAAGCAAAGGTGAGCTAAACGAACCCTACAACTGGTTGTGTAAAATAGCTTCCTTTCTTCAAAATTGGCAGCCATGTAAATGATTTAGAGCTGAGTATGGCTGATTGGATGAGTGGAAAATAAATAAGAAGCTGGTCTTCTACCCAAATTAGCATGGTGTCAACTAAAAAAATCCAATACCTCTTTTAGTTGCTCGCATTTGGATTGGAGAGGTATGAGGACTGATCCTTGGAACTTGCAGCTCATCCTCATGCTTAGAAGCAAGCATGGTGGTTGTGGCTTCTCCTTTGGCTCCAATGAAGCCAAATACCTAATTGGGAAAGGTTTGATCCATTGAGTATGCCCATAATTCTGATTTTCAATTCCAAGAATGGAGTTCTCTTGTAGAACTTGAATGGATGGTGTGGAAGCAATGGTAGAACCCTTTTGCCCTTTCTCTTCCTCCAATGAAGGACATGAAAGATTAAAATCTTTCAATCTTGGTTCCAAAGAGCTTCTATAAGATGCAAGATGCTGCAAATGAATACTCTCCTCCATGACAGCAGGCTCTTATGTTTGGAAGATAGATGATGAAAGAGAGAATGGTGGAAACTCAACCGTTTCTTCTTCATCAAAACAATCCTCCAAATCAGACAGGTAAACTACCTCATTGCTGTCCATCAGTAAATGTTCAACCTCTCCCATGGCGTTCTCTTGATCTCAGAACTTGATCACCATGGTTCTTTCATCCTCCAAAGCATTGAGTTTGAGGGATCAAACTCTTCTTCAACACTAGAACTCGAGAGAGATGAAGTAGAGAGAAGAACTGAAGGTTCTTCTATAACCTGCTTTGTGCTCAAAGCCTTTGGATCTGCACTTTTCTCCCCCACAGCTGGAATGTGCTCCTCTTCTTTTGGATTTGGAGCAGCTTCTCCTTCCTCTTGCTGTCCCTCATGACTGATTTTTGCAATTTTAATTGGATCAGCATTTCCTTCAAATAGGGTGCCAACATGGACACTATATTCTGAACAAATTGATTGCTGATCTGCAACTCCTTTTTGCTCTTCTTCTGCTGCAACAAAATCTGTCTTGACCACCATTTGTTCTTTAACTCCAACCTCTTCTGAAGGTTTCATCAGCAAAGGGATCTTCTTCATCCCAAATTTAAGAGCCCAACTCTTCAAAATTTGAATTTCTTCATCCTTGTTTGGCTTCTCTTTTTGCTGTCCTTCATGACTGATTTTTACAATTTTTTGTGGTGGTGGAGGAGGTAAAACCTCTTGTTTCTTTGGAGGAGAGGGTGTTTCATTTAGCTCTTGTGGAGGGGATGACTGTTTGGAAGGGAAAAGGACAGAAGAATTGAGATGAGGTGGAAGACTAGGGGGTGGAGAAATGGATTCAACACTTGGGACAATAGATGGAGAGTTTAAAACTTGACACTGCTGAGATAAAATAGATTGGGAAAGAGGAAAAGAAAAGGCATGAGATGGTGTGCTTACCCATTGACAAGGTTACTGAATACTCCTCTCATACACCTCTATTCCTTCAATCCACTTTGCAAGCAATGGTAGCATTGCAATCATGAAGTCAAGCTTCTCTTGAGGGCTGTAATGCCTTGGGAAAGGTCCCACCCATGGACAGGGTGCTCCACAACCGATTCCAAATGCTTTCATTTGTGCTTGAGCCCTAGATTGCACCATGTTTACCTCCATCTTTTGGATTTTCTCCAACAGACCATGCATCTGATTGTCTTCATTGTATGCACACCCTTACTCTTGAAAGCTCCATAGCCAAACTGATTTTGGCATTGCTACTCATATGGGTATGTATGCTGATTTTGAATTTGTTCAAAATGCTGATCTGGAGGATTTAAAAAACATATTGGAGGTGGGAAACATTGCTGTTGTTGTAAATGTGAGTTCCATGATGGAAATGAAGTCATGATTGCACAACTTCATGGAATGGAAAATAATGAAAGAGATGGAAAGAAGAATGGATGGAAATGAATGGAAAACAGGTCTACAACTTAGAGAATGAGTTGTTTACCAGATGGAGTCGCCAGATGTGCTTTTGAAAGTGCCTCCAAAAGGATGAATCTTTAATAGGAACACACCAACCTATCAAAGATAAAGTGGAAGACCTCTAAGGTCCCACCGGGCGTGCCAAAACTGTTGTTGTAAATCAGCAGCACCCCTGGATGTTGATCAGGTTTCTAAGTTGATGTTTCAGGCATCCAGTGTGATTGCACAACATTGAAACCTCTCTCCAAGTGTGGGACTTGTAAAATGAGAGAGGAATCTCCAGATTAGAGGCTGGTTCCTCAAACTCCTCTAATTAGATCTATATTTGCACAATTGCAGAGGTTCAAATCCTAATTTTATCCTAATTTGCAAGGAGACAGGGATAATAAATGCAAAAATTGAAACTAAACTGATAAGGGAGATACACCAAAGGAGTGGTGAGCACTTCTTGTTCATGAAAATTGACACAAATTAGAAATTGCAACATAAAACATCATGCATAGGTTGATAAGCTGTAATCAAGGGTTTGAAATGAAGCAAACAACACATACAAAGGACTGAAAGCATTCACAGAGCCTGCATTGTGATTTTCAACATCAAAATCCTTGTATTCCAACACCAAAGAGGTAGAAAAACCTGTTACAATCCCTGGAAGGTCTGATACTTCCAAAATCACTTGTTGAAGGTGAAAATAGAAGCTTTCTGTGCAAAAAGGTGTTCAACCCTTGAAAAATGAGCCAAATCTGGCTTTTACAGTGCATGGGTCGAGCCCAGGAGAGAGAAAATGTGAAAAAATGTGGGAGCCATTCCCCATTGACCAAAATGCATTAAAAACAGCATGGAGGTCCTTACAAACCCATGCCCTGACATTTTTGACCATGCTGGAGAAGAATGCAACCCATTTTGCATTAAAATTGGTTTTGAAACGTCAGTTCTATCCATGGGCACGTACCAGAAGTGTTTTTTTCTACCTCCAAACTGAACCAAAATTCAAAATTGACCATAGAATCTTGTAGATAATTTCACCAGCTTTCCATTGATATAAAGAACGTAAAAATCGAGCTCTGGATCGAAAGTTATGGTGATTTGAAGTTTTAGGGCAAAAACAGGCCAAAATCGGATCGGCGGGCAAAAAGTTTGAATTTTTACCCGTTTGGTCTTTGGAACATTTTTCAAATTTTCCCCATGCTCCGCCACTCTAGGTGCCACATGGCACGTTCTGATTGACTGCAGGCCCTCTAAGGGAAAATTTCCCACAAAAACTCCAATGAGCCATAACTTGAAAAATACGTGGAGTTAGGAGGAAAAATTTACCTTTCTGGAAAGCTGAGAAAGAGATCTATCCAATGGTGCCATTTCTAGAAGGTTTTGAGTTCTTGGAAAACAAAATATTCTGACTGAGGCACAAGAGAAGGAAAGATGTAAAGGAGTTAGCCACAAAATGAGCAGGGGGCACATTTGGATAACAGTTCCTTTAGAGGAGGATAGCAATTGCTTATGAATGTTGTAGTTTCCCAAGGGAGCACAATACCTGAAGTAAATTTTCCAAGGGAAACAAGCCAATTCAAAGTTTCCATTTCTTACTAAAGAAACTCCAAAGAAAAATACATCTGGTAAAGGCCCTATTCCCCCAAGAAAAACTTGTGATCCTCCCCATGCCCAAACTGAAAATACTTCCATACCATCTGATGAATTTTCCAATCTTTCCCCTAGTGCTACTTTACCCAAGAATACTCCATATGATATTTCCCAAGTCTTGAATCAGATCAAGATTCCTATCCCAATTTTTGAGTTGCTTAGGATTCCTAAGCACAAGAAGAGGGCTTTTGGATATTTAGGATTTAGAGAGGAAGAGAGTACCCAAGGTAGAGTTGTAAAAAGGTTGGGATTCCTATTTCCATTATAGAATTGGAATAGCCACAAGTGTTGGAAGAGTTGGGGGAACCACCTGAGGTTTACTTAGGAACTTCTTTGGTTAAATATCAGTTGAACGTGGATCCATTTTTCACTACCTTGGTTATCAAAGACAAGTTGTTACATAACTGTATGTTTGACTCTGGGGCATCATGCAATGTCATGCCTTTGGAGGTCATGAATGAATTGGGAATAAAAGTGACAACAGTGTATGGCAAGTGTACTACTATGGATTCCAGGGAAGTTCCAGTTGTTGGGTGTGTCAAAGATCTAGTGGTGCAACTTGCATCTTATCTTGGGAGGAATTTAAAATTGGATGTTGTGATTGTTGATTTCCCTGCCAAATGGGGTATGTTATTATCAAGGAAATGGGCTAAAAGTGTTTTTGGGAGTGTCCAAATGGACATGTCTTATGCCACTATCCCCATTTAAGGAAACTTAGTAAAGTTATATGGAGAGAAAAATATGTTGTACCTTATTGAAGACCCAAACAATGCATCTTATGAATTTTTGTAGGTAGATGCTAGTACTGATCACTTTGTGAGTTTTGTGGATTTTAGGGAGTATGAAGTTGTTGAAAACATATCTCCTAAGTATGCTATTTTTCTAGAAATTTGGTCCTTGATTCAGCCTTGAAAAATGTTAAAAGGTTTGACCTGAACACAATGGAGGAGCTTCAAAGAAACTAGATGGTTTACAAATTAAACAAAGAAGAAAAAGAGGTATATTTCCAGTTGTTAAAAACATATCAGAACCTCTTGGCATGGTCATATCCAGCATGGAGGACATTTTGGGTTTCCCCTTGATTTGTTTTCTTTGAATCAAGGTTTTCTTACCAACTTGTACAGTGTATAGTGTTTGGATTTTCTCTGTTTTTGCTGTTTTTATCGGTTTGTGGTTTGCCCTGTTCTTGGTAGCCATTTTTTGTCGATTAGGTCTGGTTTTTTTCCATGAATTTTTGAATCTATTGCCCAATGGTTGTTATTGGAACTTGGTCTACTTCTTTTGTTCTTGTGGCACTCACTGGGAGTGCCCATCCCGAGAAAGAGCCAATGTTGGTACCATTTTTGAGCATGCAAGCTTTTGCTCTAATTTTCCTTCATTTTGCGTACTCTAAAATGTTTTTCTCTCAAATTAGCGGTTTGTACCTTTTCCCCTCTTGCTTGGATGCTTTGAAATTCTCACAAACTTGTTGTTTTTCCCCAATTTGAAAGAAATATGCATGTGTGCCCTGTTTTGTGCCCTATTTTTCCAAAATCCGTGGGCTCTTATGTTTTTCCTTTTATCGATTGTGGAAGTTTAAAATTGATTGATTTGGATTATGTAAGCCATTAATAGTCCAATTCCATGATAAAAAGTGCTTTAAAAATATGTTTCATTTGGTTTAATTTCAAGAAATTTGTTTTTTTAATATTGGTAAATAGTTTTTTGAAAGGGACTATACCCTTGTGTACAAAAGGAGGCCTAAAAGCCAGAATAAGAGAGAGGAGCAGAGAAGCTGTATCAAAGCACAAAAGTTACAGCAAAGAACACCGAAGCCTAGAAACAGCAACACAAACGAGACTTAACAGCAAAACAACGGCAACAAAACAGCAAGCCTACAGCCAAGAAGCAGTAGTAAAACAGGACTACTTCTTGGCCGCTTGATCAATACTCATCTTTACTTTTTTCCAAGCATGGTACATACCCAGCGTGGTCATATGAGCAGCATCCGTCTTATCGAGCTCCTCTCTGGTTCTTTTACTCTCTTTCTCATTGCCCCAAAGAGTCATCGGGACACCGCTGAGTTGCGAAACACTTCTTGCATGTCCTTCGATGAATTCCTCTATGGCCCTGAATGCTGCAATATTATACTCATGCCTAGTCTTCGTTTTCCCAAGGCGGGAGTCAAGGGAGGTCAGTTTTTTGTATATTTCATCAAGCTGGCTATTGCCAATGCTCCCTTCTCCCTCAATGCTTTTTTTGCCTTTTTGCTTAGCAAGATTTTTTACCTCATCCTTCAGCAATTTAAGCTCAGCCTCTAAGGCCTCCAATCTTCTAGAAGGGTTATCCGTTGGTGCCGCCTGGGGACTGGCACTACTAATGTTCAGCAGATCACGAGCAATGTCATCCAAAGGTTCATCCCCCTCAGCAGTAGACTCAAGGTTGAGTCTCCTAGAAGCCCTGGTGACACGTTTAGAAGTAGAGACAGTGTGGGTGGCAGGGGCAGCAGCAGGAGGAAAAGAAGGAGAAGCATGAGCAGCTGCGCATGGGGGCATCAAGCACCGGAGGCGGGGGCAGCAAAGCAGGGACAGCTACGGGGAGACAGGGGCCAGCAGCAACAGAGCCCAAAGCCAGCCGGGAGAGGAAGGAGACCGGGAATTTAATAAGGCAAAGTGCTTGTGAATAAGCGAGGCATAAGCCCTTGGTGAAGGGGAACCGCCGGGTATGCTTACGGAACTCCAAAATGGAGCGCTCAAGAGAGTTTAACGAGATAGTGGGGAAAGCAAACCAACCTACTCCTACGAAAGTGATTCAAAAAGACAAGGTGCTTGGCGAGGACATGAATAAACCCGCCTTTCAAGAAATTTGTTGTTCTTAGCGAAAAATTGAATTCTAGGGCATCCTGGCATTTTTTTGTTTTGTGGTCGAGACAGTGTCATTTTCCCATCAATTTCTTCTCTCAAAGCATTCATTGACAATGTGGCTTGTTCTAATTGGCTAAGGGACAATAGAAAATTGTTTTAACTTATCACTTTTTCATTTTTTTGGCAAAAGGGCAAATTTGGTCCCATGGCTCGCTTTACTCTGATTGGTTCTAATGTTGTTGACGTGTCCTCTTTTGATTGGATGAGAAGTAGTGGGTATTTTTGTGCCTTAAGGAATTTTGGAAAAAGAGTTAAAGTGCAAATAAAATGCCTAGGACCCGCAATGAATTAGAATGGAACACGTGGTGGCTTTAGAGCCAAGGACGAAATTGCGGGTGGTCGAGGTTCTTTTGAAGTTTTTTGACTTTATTTGGTTAAAAGATTAAAGTCACAAAACAATCGAAACTCCATAGTGAATCATAGGTGGACACGTGTCACGTTTGCATCAGGGGCGGGACTGTGAAGGCACAGTGGAAAAATTTCCTTTAGTGAAAAGAAGTTAAAGTATGAAATGAGAGCGTAGGCCCTCGACCAATTAGAAGATGACATGTGGCAAGGAAAGGTGGAGGTGCGGGAGTGTGGAGGAAATGGTGAAAATTTTCCTTTGTGGAAAATGTTGTTAAAATATTAATAATAGAACTACCTCGTAGCTAATCGGTGAGGACATGTGTCCTACGGGAGCCTGTGGAGCCGTGGAGGAAAAATGAAAAAATTTCCTTTTTCCAAAAAGAGAAAAATTGTTTAAAATTGAGACGTAACTCCGTATCCAGTCATATTGTGCCCCATGTTAGGCCCAAATCTCAATGGTAGAGGAATGGAGGAAATCAAGAAATTTTGCAAATTTTCAAAAAGGTGGAAATGTGTAGAATCGGTCCGTGATTCCAATGGGGCCCACTTTGGGATACGTGTTAGGCCCGTTTTCATGGGGCGGAGGGGCGAAGAAAAATGTCAAATTTTTACTTTTTTCCAAAAGTGTTAAAATGTCAAAAAGTGATCCCAATCCCATTTCCAATCACATATTGACACGCGGAGGGCTCAGATTAAAGGATAAAGGAAGATCAATGGTAACTGTGCATTTTTCAGTTTTGCCACCATTTAAGCTCCAGGAAGCTTGGAGATGTGATTTTTGCATCAATTTTCACCAAATTTTTGGTGAATTCATGTCATTTTTTCCTTCAAGGATCAATGGAATCAATTTGAAAATTCAATTTACAAATCTGAGGTACTTTTGTAATGAAATTGTGTTTGGGCTTGAGCAGAAACGTGAAATACCATATCCAAAAGTTACAAAGAAAAATTTGGAAAGTGTAAGGATGAACTAATGAAAGGAAGGGGGTTTACATGCTTTGAATATGAAAAACATTCCTCCACAATAGATAATGATGCAAATTTTGCAATGATTCATCTCTTTTTGAGACAACTGGTAACTTTTTGGACATGTTATGTTAAACGTCCCTGTCTACGAATCATGAGAAAATTTTGTAACAAATTTGATCCTTTGGCATATTCTTTTCTTGGGAAAGAAGGCTTGAAGGATAGTGAAAGATATATATTGCATGAATTTTTCCGCAAAGGGTTGGAAGATTTTAAAAAAATCCTAGAAAATTAAAAATTTCAAGGAAAATCGGGAAGAAGCCCATTCTCTACGAGTGTCCACCGAGAAACTCATATAACTCTCTCTATATCAGATTTTAAATCATGTTAAGTTGGTTGTATATGTATAGCCATTAACAAGATCTTATATTGTTTTCAAATCATTCCCCTGCTGATAAATCTGATCATTTTTTAGTTATTTTGTGTTGTCTTTGGGAAAAATATGTGAATGCTTCCATTTCAGAATGCATTTCAAATTTGCATTTCTTGTTTCCTATTGCAGTCTTGTGTTTAAAATATATTTTGATCATACATGGTCTCATTTCTTGTGATAGTTTAGTGGCATTTGCAATCTCACATTCAAAAGAGCTTTCATCTAATAAAGAGATAAATAAATTTAAAATCACTTTACCTTCCTTGACTTTAGAGATTGTTTGTAAACCTTTGGGTGCACCTTAGGTCATGATTAAATATTGATTGCTAAATGCTTCATTGGTTTATTCTAACTCAAGATTTTGTAATATATTATCAAATATTGTGTGGAAAAGTGCATATCTGGGCCTCCATTTGATGCACATATCTTGGTTGAAGGGATGATTAACCATTTTGATACTTTCTGCTATTAAGTTTCTCCATATTTTGCTGAAATCCTCAAAGAGTCTAGCAGACCTTGGTTTGTCTTATCTTAACTGCCACCCAAAAATCATTCAAAACAACTAATCCCACCCTATTTTACCCCTATTTTAACCTGTATACCCACAGAAGATCAAAATCCATTTGCCAAAGTATGCAGAACAAATCATGATTTCAAAATGTCTTCAATAATCCATGTCTTGCATTGAAATTATCTCCATAATCAAGAAGTGACAACTTGTGAAAGTCATATTTGGAGTATTGATCATATTTTCCCAAGGCCCCTTATACTATTTGTATAAATTTGGGGATATCTTCATCTCCTTCACCATTTGAGGGTTACAAAATAGGTTCTCTTACCTTGGTTGAAAGGCATAACCTAAAACAATTATGACAAGATCAAGTCCTATTTGAGTGCTATCCATCTCTCCACAAATCTAAGTGCCAGTTAGATCATATCCCCAGCTACAAAATGACACACACCATGATCCATCTATCTTCAAGCGTCATGCCATATCTTTGATGCTAGTCAAAATTAAAAGGAGAACAAATTTGGGTACCAACACTCCCAAGGCACTGGAAGCTAGTTTTCACCAATGGATCTATCCAAAGCACCAAAATTGCATGGTTTTCACATTTGGATGACTTACTTTCTCTTTTTAAAAATCTTTTTTATTTTTTGTATTTTCATCCTTTTTTACTTTTTTGTTTGTTTTTTTTATTTTACACCATGTTTAAGCATAGAACCACTTAAGGTGCATGGAATTTACATGCTTGTGGAGCTCGTCTCCATTGGGATGAGAAAATTTGTAGGCTCTTGTTCCATATTTTACCACAATGATGTAAGGTCCTAACTAGTGTTGTTCAAACTTACCTTTCTTCTCTCTCACTCTACCCTTGTGTTGAACTAATTTTCTTTCATGACCTCGAATTGACGAGGTTTGATCCTTTGTTGTAGTTATAGTAGACTTTGTTTTGATATAACTTGAGATGGTTAAGGGTGTGGATGTGCTTTTCATCTAGGAGTTCCATTCGCCACTGCCGCCACTCTGTAATCCTTATCTTTGTCCAGATAATCCCTAAGATATATCCTTAGGGAAAGAATATCTATTTCTAATGGGATGATAGATTCCATTCTAAACAATAGGGAGTAGTGTGTCACACTAGTAGGAGTGAGAATGGATGTCCTATAATCCCAGAGGGCTGGGTGAATTTGCAAATGCTAGTTGTGATATGTCTTACTCACCATATTTTCCATGATCCAAACCAATATTTTGTTAGTGGCTTTGGTTTTCCCATTTCCTTGAGGGTAATATGGCATGGACCACTTTGATATTATTTGAAATCGGTGACAAATATATTTCACCATCTTATTCTTGAATGATTTTCCATTTTCAGTAACTATGGCCGTAGGAATACCATATCAAAAAATAAGGTTATTCATGATGAACTTTGATATCGATCACACCTGTAACATATGTTAATGGAATAGCCTACACCCACTTAGTGAAATCTTATGTAGTTGTGATGATGTGGGTATGACCATTAGATGAGGTAGGGGTAAGCTTCCCTATTAAATCCATTCCCCATTTGGATAATGGTCATGGTGTTGTAATTGGTTGCAATGGTTGTGACGGCACTTGGATGAAATTTCCGTACTTTTGACATAGAGAAAATTTCTTGACATTGTTGCAAAAATCTATCTCCACAGTAGGAAAATAGTAGCCCACAAGTAACAACTTCTTTACTAGGACCATTACATTCATATGGGTGCCACACACCCCTTCATGTACTTCCTTGATCACTTGGACCGACTTGGCTACATCTAGACAACGTAACATTTTCCCATCATAGCCATGATAATAGATCGTACCTCTTAAGAGGGTGTAATGCACTATTTGGTAGATAAGGATTTGTTTGTTGGATTAGGAAATGTCAATAGGGAAGGTACCACTTTTAAGGTAGTCATAGATAGGTGTATACCAAGGGTAGTAGTAGGGACAAAAAATTGATATACCGGACATGATTATGGTATATCATATGCAGGTTGATGTAGATTTTCAACAAAAATGGCATATCATTGTTTTATTGTGGAATCTACAACATAGAACCCACTGTCACCATTGCATTTGCATATCGGTTTTGTTCCCTTGGAATTTTCTCAAAGGTAATATGCACAAAGTATTCTTTCATAGTTTCCACCAATTTCTTTTATGGGATGAGCTTGTTATCCTTGACCATGTAATCATCATTGAATTTTTTGATAATTAGTTATGAGTCACCAACAAACTTGATATGGTGGATATTCCACTTGATCACCAGCTTCAACCCAATGATGAGTGCCTCATATTATACAATTTTATTTATGCAAGGAAAACCAAGGCATAAAGTTTACGATATGGGGTATCATGAAGAAGCGATTAGTACTATTCCTACCCCTGAACCATGGAAAGTAAATGATTTGTCAAAGTGGATCTGCCACATGAAAGATTCTTCAATATACATTAGTGATGAATCGCGATGACTCCGGACTTATAGGATTTGTTCTAGGTAAAGGTGTTTTTGTTAATTGATTGGAAAGTAATTATCCTTTCATTGATTTCGGTGTACGTATTCAATGTTAAATTCTTTGAGTAGAATGATCCAATTATCCATTCTACTTGTAAAGGTGGGTTTTGAAAATACGTATTTACGTGGGTAAAATTTATATATAAGCTTGGTTTTATTGTTTGATAGGTAATGGTGGAGTTTTTGAAAATAAAAAACAACATCTAGATAAAAAAATTCAATTTGGGGATAGTTGAGCTCATAGAAAATCATGGTACAACTAAGGTAGTACACAACTTTTTATTTTTGGCTTAGGTCATATTGTGTAAGAAAAGCACCAATAACAAATTATGTATGAAATATGTATAGCAAAAGTGGCTCACCTAGGGTTGGAGGCATGAGGACAAGTGGATTGTCTAGATATTGTTTAACCAAGGAAAAGGCCTATTATTGCTTTGGTCCCCAAAAAAATAAACATCCTTTTTAAGAAGATGAGTAAAGGAATGACACTTATCAGTAAGATGTGAAATGACGCAGCTAATGGCTTGTATTTTCCTTGTAGGTTATGTATTTGTTTGATTTTCTTGGGAGAAGGAATTTCAAGATAATGGAAATGAATTTTTCTAGGTCTACCTCAATCCCTCTCCTTGATATAATGAAGCCTAGAAACTTCCCTGATAATACTCCAAACACACATTTCTTTGGATTCAACATAACCTTATATTCATTCATACGTTCAAAGATACGTCGCAAAACTTCGTGTGGTATTATATTGTCTTGAAGTTTCGAGGGTATCATCTACATAGTCCTCTATGATGTCATACAAGTATATCATGGAATATTATTGTCACGGCCCATTGATAGGTCACACCGTAATTTTTGAGGTTAAAGGGCATTACCTGATAATAGAATGTTCTCCTAGGGGTTGTAAAGGCCATCTTATATTGATCTTCTTTTGCTATCTTGATTTGGTTGTATCCTGAAAATCCATCCATAAGAGATAGCATTTCATATCCTATAGTTGAATCAACAATCATGTTGATATTGGGCAAAGGAAAATCATCTTTTGGACATGCCTTGTTGATGTCTCGAAAGTCTGTGCAAATTATAATGCCAACTAGTTTCTTTTTTACTAGAACTATGTTTGATATCCACTCAGAGTAGTCAATGGGTCTGATGAACCCTACTACTAACAGTCTCTCTAACTCCTCTTTAACCAGAAGGGCCACTTGTGGATGCATTTTCCTTAGCTTCTATTTAATAGGATTTGCGTTTGGATGCACTACTAAGTTGTGCACCACCAAAGTTGGATCTAAGCCCAACATATCTTTATAAGACCATGTGAATATGTCCAAAAAAATTATGAGAAGCAAGGTGAATGTCTTCTATTCTTATGTTGAAAGTGAAGCTCCCATCTTGACTATATTTAGGTCTTATTTTGTTCTAATATTTACATCAATGGTTTCTTCTACCAACATTTTTTACATATCCTCCATATGCACACGATCGAGAGGAAGGTTGATATCTTCTTTCAAGGGCATCTCTACGAGATTTTCACCGTTAGTGTGGTCACTTCTTTTTCCATTAATTTTTTACTTGTTTCTCGGTGAGCGCCTCGAGAGGTTTTCACCGTGTGACTTGGAATTTTGATTTTTCTAAGGCTTTTCATTAGAACTTTTCCCTTGCTTTTTCTTAAGTTTTGTTGACCAAAAGCTCAATTTCCTCTCCGAAATAGGTGCATCGATCTAAGTCAATGTAGAAACCTTTTTATGGTCCCCAATTGGAATTGAATCTTATATGCCCATAAACTCTGCAATGGCCTCATCATTCTCAAAAAGATCCAATGGTACATGATGTTATTGATCCCAAACGACAATAGAAGGGTAGAAAAGGTAAATTTTAGAATCGTTGGGGGTTAAGGTAAGGACAACGGTATCCATAAAAAGGTTTGTGGAGGCAAGATCCTCATATTGAATACAATGGGAATTTGTATCACTTTTTAAATAATTAGAGCTATCCTCGCTCTCATAACAAGTAGCATTGTGATCATTGGGGTGTGATCCATAGGTTTAAATGCTAATACCATATATTTCCATTTTGAAATGTGGAAGTGGAACTAGTTTTCTTGGTACTTTCTCATTCTTTCCACGTCCTACGATCTTGTATCCCATAGAACACATCATTCAGCTAGAATTTTCATACTCACAGATGTGGTAGCAAGTCATTTGAGTATCCTCTGGGACCCAAGTTGTAGGTAGGTCTAAAAATTTCTCTTCTGCAAGTAATCACCCATGTAAGAATGTCCCAATAGTTTGTTGATTTCTAGGTCATTTTAAGTGATATTTGGGTCATCCTCTTGTTTTAGGTGGAAAATGTCGGTCTAAAACTAGGAGAGCTTGTTGCACATTGTATTCTCCACAACCATACTCTAGAAATGTCATCTCCCATGAATCAAAAGGAGAAGTAGATGTAGAAAATTCTTGAGTGCAAGTGTTGAGGGAGTTTGAATCAACTTGTGATTCCATAGCTTCGATTGAAGGGGAACAACTATATCAGTAGAAGGACATGCATATGTACCCTTACAAGAAAATATATTGAGAAATTTGTAGTGAGAAAAAGATTCTAAATCTCCTTCTATTATAACAGTGTGTCCCTCATGTTTTAACTTGATGCACTGATGGAATGTTGATAGTATGGTCTATATGGCATGAATCCATGGGTGACCAAGAAGCATATTACGTGGAAGTTCCAAGTCTAATATGTGAAATTTGGTTTTGTGACAAGTTAGTCCTATCTCCATCAAAAATTTAATTGTTCCAACCAACTCTCGCTCTTCATTTTCCTAAGCGATTATGGTAATAATATGGGACTCTAGATACTCCTCTATGTGTCCCAGCTATTTAATTAGTTTCAATGTGCATATATTCAATCCTAACCCATTGTCCACAAGAACCTATTTTATCTTTCGTTGAGTAACAAATACCTCTATATAGGGGAAGATTATGTGTGTGATATTCGTTGGGTATTTCCTTGTGGTTAAAGGAGATATGTTCAGTTAGTGCAATATTTACCACCGCGGCTTGTAAATGTGAAGGGTGTACTTCCATTGGCACTCTTGACCCTTTGAGACTTTTGTATAAGATGTCCTTATGTACATTTGATATCTTAAGAACATCTAAGATTGAGATATTGGCAGATGTCTTCTCAAGTTATTCTAAGAGGTTGTACTGACCATCCCAGGGGTTGATGGAGAGGGTTCTAGGATCATGAGATGGGCATGCCTTGTTACCGAAGCATAATCCTTTCCCTTGATCTTAGTGGTATTCACATGTTCATTATAAGAGTGGGCACATACAATAATTGAGTCATAATGATTATTGTAATTTTTGGTGAATAGATAATTTGTAGCTTTGTATCTTTTGGGTGACTCTCCTTGATCTGACATTTTCTCATCGATTTTCCATGTTTAGGGAATAGTTCTTTGAATATCCCCATATTTTCCTTTGGAATTTGATTTCTCTCTAGGGTTTCAACTTCTATCCCTCCATTGTCAATGAGATCTTGGAAGTAGTGGAAAATTCTTAGGCACTTGTATGTCTTGTGTCCTTTTACACGATGAAAATCACAATATTCATGATCTTTATACCATGATGGTTTAGGAGAATTTTCATCAAAAGGTTGTTTTGTAGGATAAGTCACCATGTGGAATGCATCCAATTGTTTCAATATTACAAACAAAGACTCAATAAGAGGAGTGAATGTCTTATCCTTAGGTGGTGGTTGAATAGGTCCTTTGGTCAGTTTAAAAGGTTGACCAACTTGAACTATTTGCACTTGTTTGGAATCTATGATTCCATTTCCCACTAGGTTCTTGTCTTTGCTAAAGATCTTTGGCTTTTCTATTGGTTTGGCATTTGGATTATCTTTAGAAGGTGATTTGATTCTTCCTTTTGCAATGAGATATTTTTCTATTTTGTATGACCTTTTTAATGACCTCTTCAAAGGTAAAAAACAATTCATTTGTAAATAAAAAGAAATTTCTAGGTTTAGATTAGGCACGAAGATTCTCACAAGTTGTTTTTGGGGAAATTTGCAAGGGAAGCAGTTCACTATCACTTGCCATCTTTTATAAGAAGCTTGTAAATGTTTCATTATAGCATTGTATAGTACTACACAATTTTTCCATAGTTATGTCACTTTCTATGTTTTATGATAAATGTTGAAAAAAACTTTCTGCTAGTTTAGGCCATGTGAAGTTAGACCCACGAGGTAAGTGAGTGAACCATTCCAAGGCTTGTCCCCTTAGACTCTTTAGAAAGAGTCGTATGAGGTAATTGTCATTATATGCCACTTCTTGGCATGCCATGTAAATTATTTCACATGATCTCGTAGGTCACCTTTCCCTCTATATTTGTCAAATTTTGGCATGTCAAACTTCTTGGGAAATGTTTGAAGCATCATAGCTTTATGAAATGGATGGGGGCATAACTCTTTGTATTGGTACTTTTTGTTATGCCCAACATTACTTTCTTGGAGGCTTGTAAGTGTTACTTTCATGGATTTCATTTCTTGTGTAATTAATTGCTCTTTAGTAGAAGAAGCATGAATATATATGCGACTATATTCCATGTTTTATCCTTCTTGGTTTTCCATATGAAGTTCACTAGTTTTGACCTTAGGCTTCACCTTATCCACATTTTTGTTTTTTTCCTTCTGTACATGAGATGTTAGTAAAGATAATTATCAATTAAGGTTTTAGATTTGTTGTTGAATAGTGAATTCTTCCTCAAGATGTTCTTCTTCTTCTTCTTCTTCATTGCATAGAGGTTGTTCTACATTTTCATTTTCTAATCTAACTCTACATGGAATCTCGTGAAGGGAATTTTATAACCCACCATATTATCATTTCCTACATTGGATGTGGAAGCATGGCCATGTGTTAGGATATCTTCCATGTTAATGAGAGTTTTTTCCTCTTCATTATCCTCATTCGTGGGCGAGATTATCTCATGTTATGTAGGCATTCTAGCTCCTAATTCCACCACTCTTGCTAGCACCCAATCTTTGTTTCTAAAAAGGAATTCATGTAATAAGGTGGGTTCAAAATCAAATTCCATGCGTGGTGAAAATAAATTATCACCACTATGATATGCCATCTCCTCCACTTATTTCTTTATGGAAAATAAAGGCCCAAGATCATGGCAAATAAAGGGATTTGACCCTTGTTTGTTTGAATTTTCCCAAGTTTGTGCTTGTTTCATTTCAAATGCCAAAATTTTGACTCCTAATATTGTTTTAGGGGCCACGATGTATGATATTATCACTAAAGTGCTTTAAATTTATTAAAAAGGTATTGATTAAGCCTAAGTGAAATGTAAAAAAATGTTAATAGTTATAATGAATGTCAAAGGATAAATGTTCCCAAGTGATTGTTCTAAATGAGTAAGTCAAAATGTGACAAATAAGATACAATCACATGATGCTTAGTTCCAAAACCAATCAACCAAATGATATACTTCCTAAGTTTGTTTCCAAAATGGTAGTTGGTGTTTTAAGATGATTAACAAAATGTCACTACTTATGTCGAGTTCAAATAAATGAACAAGGCGTAAGTAATAATAAGGATTTAACACAATCCCCAAACAAAGTATACTAAAAGCAATCTTGAATCCAATCAAGACCTATATTCCAAAAAGTGGCAGTTACGATTGTGAGTGACACAAAAATTCCACCAAGATATGTTAACCAAACTTTGTGAGAAAGTAAGGTATTAATATCAATATGATATTGATATAATGCGCACAAGTGGTAACACTCAACACTTTTCAAAATCGAGGTAGTAATTGAAATCAAACTAAAGCTAGAGTATACCTAGGAATTGTTAAAGTGTATATAACGTAACATCACAATATAGATATTTAGGTCATGTTTACAAGAAACAAGACATAAATACCGAAATTGTAGTGACACAATCTAAACAAGATAATAGTTCAAAGGAGATTTGAGGTGATGAATACATCCTAACTATGATGATGATTATGACTTGGGTATCAATATAAAAAGGATACTAATGATATGAAAACATCTCCACACACTTTAGACATTTAACAACTCAGCCAAAAACATGGATGAGTGTAAACAAACACAAAAGTGGAAAATATAATCAATTAGCAACACAAGGGTAGTCACTCTTCTTCTAATCAACAAAGTTTCAAAATAAAGTGAAGGAAGTAGATCAATTAGGGGTGAAAAATGTTGGCCTCACTTCAGAAAAATTTCACCTCACCTTAGGGTGAGTGAAAAACTAAGAAAAAGTAACACTTCACACGTTTCATGATGAATAATGAATCTCAACTCAAATTGGTTTTGAAATGGTCAAAGTTGGCTCCTAGTCAAAGATAGCTTCCTAGGTGGTTCACTCAACTAGGTGTCAAAAGTTATCTAAGAGTGAGCTCATTTTTCCAAGGTTTCCCAAGGATTATCTTGGCTTTACTTTACCCCCTTCAATCACAGTGGGCAATAAATGCATCCATCATGTACTTTTAATGGGATCACAATACGGATAACTTTGACACTAAATCTCACATGTATACTAGTCAAGTAGGTATGCAGAGAAATTCCCATTTCATCCACAATGTTCCCTATTCCATGGACTACTTTGGGGTTTCTAGGACCACCCCCATTATTGTAGCTTAAGGCTTATGCCAAAGGGGTTATGTCATAGTATTAAGTGGATGAGGCGTACCCTTATCCGAACCTGCAAATCAAGTGTTTTTAATGTGGTTTGTTTTTATATCTTATAATTAATGTGGTTTAGTCATTCTTCATTTGGAAACTTGCAACACATGTGTAGTTAGAAAATTTTGTTTCAAACTCCTTTCTTTGACAAGAATTTTTAGGTCTTGCACTCAAGCATTAGTAGTTCTCCAAGAAAATCACATTATTTAAAAGAGGATTAAGAGTTGCTTTTGATTCTCAAGATCATCCAAGGATGCAAGAGAAGAGCATACATAATAAATAATCCAACTAAAAAAGTACAGGACATATTTACAATTAATGAACCATACAAAAATCTTGATAATTGTTCATTCCCTTAAACAAAAATGAAAGATGAAGTTTCTAATAAACCAAATGTTAGAAAATGAAGACTAAAGTTGATTTTAATTCTCAAGATCACCCTAAGGTACAAGATAAGATCATACCCAAAATTTATCCCAACTAGATAGAAATGGAAAAATTGAAATCAAAGGACCATAAAAATGCTTTGTAAAAGGTTCATTCCCATAAGCAAAATGAATAATCAAATTTCCAATTTAATCCAAATATTAAAAATATAGAGATCAAAGTTATTTTTGATTATCAATATCACCAAAAGGTGCAAGAGAAGATCATACACAAGATTTGGTATAAATCAAGTAAAGCATGGAAATACAACGTTCATCAAAACATTACACATGTTAGAAAATGACCAATTTTATAATAAATGGAAAACCTATAATTTTTGTAAGTATAAATCACAAATTTATGTTTTCATTGTATAGTTCAATTCAATAGCTTTCCAATGCAAAATAAACTAAGTCATTTCAAGTTTAGGATCAAAATTTATGGCCTTCGGAATATGAGTTACGCATATGCTCTTATACTCACGGGTATGCACTTAACATGTACTCAAAAAATGTGAAAAAAACATCCCTTAATCTACAAAAGGTCAAATTATTCCAACCAAGATTCAATTTTGACAACAACCCATCACATTAGTATATGAGTAGAAGACTCAATGCTATCAAACATTAACATTCACAATCAAAAACTTAACATTTTCAAGAAATTGACAAAACTAACATGTAGAATGATGAAAAAGTAAGCTCTAAAAATGAAAACATAGAGAAATCTAAAAATTTTATCACCAAGATTCAATTTTTACAACAACCCACCATGTTCATATGTAAATAGAATACTCGACACTATCAAACACTAACCTACATGCTCAAGAATTTAAGATTTTTAAGAAATTAACAAAACTAGCATGTAGAATGTTGAAAAATGAAGATCTAAACATGAAAACATTGAGAAATATTAAATTTTTCCATCAAGATCCAATTTTTACAGAACTTCTCCTCCTTTATACCTATAAGAAAGACTCAACACATCCAAACTCAACAAAACAAGTTATATCAACATGTGGAAGAGGGTTAGTAACCAAAATTGAAACATAACTACAAAAACTTGAAATTAAGTGCAAAGGACAATGGATTAAGTCCCACTAGGCATGCCAAATGTGTATATGAATTAGTTAAAAATGCAAAGGAAATAAAATATAACACCTAATAGCTTCAATACAATGTTAAATAGATCAATATACCATCATGCTTAGAGCTTAAGCAAAGCTAATATATTAACATATTTGCATTAGAACATGAAATGAAGATTCAAACTAACATGCTAAAAAAATTAACCTCTATCTCTAATTGAATGCTAATGAAATGAACCTATTTAGATCCTTAGAAATAAAAAGGGTTGATTGTATGCTTGAATCCCATGGTTTTCAAGAATGGAGTCTTGTAAATCCATGACTACAAGACCATTTGACATATCTCCATATGACTTAAAAACTTGGATGGATAAATGCAATAAATGAAGATAGCTAGCTCCTCTAATGGAAGAATTCTCTAAGATGATAAAATGGCTATAGTATAGGCTTTATGCTCATTTAATTGTAATTATAAAGGCTATTTGAGTGTTCCTTTTATAACCCAATGGTTTGAAGAAGTTTTGCATCCTATTGTATGTTGGATAATAACAAAGCTAGGTTAGTTATGGATAAGCATGGTTTAGAAGTGGTTGAGTTTATTTTAGGAGAGTTTAGTTTGTCCTCTAGTGACTCATGGGGATTGAGGGGGTTTATTAATTAACCAAAGTGATTAACTAATAGGCATGCATTATATAAGCTTTTAGAGGAATAGCTAGTATGATTTATGTTATGAGAGGATTTTAATCAAATAAATGACGATTTATTGATTAAATAGAAGAGAGAATTAATTAATTAATATAGATAGAAAGGGGTATTAATTAATTAGAAATAATTGGTTAATCTAGATAGAAAGGGGAGATTAATTAATTAGAAATAATTAATTAATCTAGATAGAAAGGGGAGCTTAATTAATTAAAAATAATTAATTAATCTAGATAGAAAGGGAGTTAATTAACAAAAGGTCGTTAATTAGTGTCATTGTTGGATAGAAGAGTTAATTAACTAACGTAATGTAATTAATTAATGATGATAGCAAAGAAAATGTGTGATATTGACGATATGTCGTCAATTTGCGGGAAAGGGTATAATTAGCGCAATTTAAGTATTTAAATTACTTAAGCTAAATTATAGGTGTCTACAATATGTACATTAGAATTCAATTTCTACCAAAATTATAAATGGGTTATTTTCCCATAGATAATTATTCAAATTAACCATTACTAAGAATATATTTCTCATCCTTAAGAGCTAGTTTATGATCCTTGGACCCACGGGTTATAAAATCCATTGATTTATAACTAATTCATATAGATTTTCATTTCATAATTATCCAATTTTCATCAAGACATAAATGAAGATAACTTGAGAATTTAGAATGACCAATTTTCAAGTTTCTAAATTATGACATATTCCTTGACCTCCATCGATAGTTCAATTTGTAGTATCATCTCTACAAGGTAAAAATGTCTTCTTACATTATTGACAAGAATTAATCGTTTAATATTTTAATATAAATAATATCTTAATCTTGTATTGTTTAAGTCATTATACTTTCCTCATAATTATCCTTCTTTGGTTTACACCCTTTTCCCATTAGTTTAAACCAAATCATGAATATTTATCTCATTCATATAATAATATGTATCTTATATAATTAATTCACATTTCTATGACAACTATATTCCATTTTCCAAATATATTCCAAGTGTAGAGAATGGCACCTATATCGTCATACAAATTAATATGGTTTCACATAATTTTCATTGAGTTAGAGAGGCACATATAACCCCACATATGGTTGGCATATTTCATTATATATTTTTCATATCACTGTTTGAAGTATAAATATATCTTCTAACTTTCCTAACTCATATAATTTAGAGTCAGGTATTTCTATTCAGCAATCCAATGTTATTAATCCTTAATTAGAGTATATAGTTCACTTTTATAAGCTACGGTTATAGGTTTTCCAGCTCTCACACTAATCATGCTTAAGCCTAGTTATGTTGACATGTTACAAACCTTTTTCTAGGTTTATCTATCATAATAATACTATAAGAGATAATTTGACATAAAATTAAAAGCCTAGTCTCCTTTATTGTTCTCAACAAGGTTAGCTTAAACATACGAGTGTCTTTTCCTATGTCAATAGGCTAATGATACCCTCATTTCAATATCATTATTCCATTTCTCAAGGTTTATCATACTCTCCGGATGCATCCTAATTTCTAGGTTAAAAATACATCTTTTAGTTTCACTAATGTTGTAAAAACATATATAATCATTATCTTATTTTCCAAAAATGATATAAGAACAAAAGCATAATATCTTTTAAGTGTATAATTCATAACCATTGTTTCCATTGAAAAAATTGGGATTAATTTATTTATCATAAAGAATAGTCATAATTTTATGTTTGGTATCTTAACATGGATAATTAATTATATAATTATCTTAAACATCCACACCCCATGATAATTACTTATTACCATGTGTGTGTGTTCTTAAGTATGCAATCTTATGTTTTAATATCTTATCTTATGTTTTATTAATTTTCCATAGCTTATAAAGTTACACTATATGTTAATTGAAGTTTCATCTATTAAGTTTATGCTCTCATCACACAATTTAGAATCATTCAATTCTTACCATTTATCCAACTTCATTATTTCATATATGACCTAAGTTTCTGATTTCCATTTAAAATATATATTAGTGTATCTCATAAGAATAACCCATAGATTATCTTATTAAATCCTTGATTAGTATTATTTATACCGAAAAGGATAATAGAGGGGGAAATCAATATCAAAACCCCTCCCTTCCTACTTTTATGTATTGTTCATTTGGACACTTCGACTAACTTAGCTCATTATTTATTTAGTGTTTTTATAAAAGAGGTTTATTTCCAAATTTTCAACTTTGCTATTTTAGCAAAATATATTCAGTTAGGGTGTTGAACCCAAAAACCTTGTTTTAAACCTCACAGATCTGACCATTTCTCCATTTTCAATGTAGTTAACATATTACCTAAGATTTATATTTTTTTAATGTTTTGATATCAAAGATTTTTGTTTAAAAAAATGAGTCGAGGCTCGAACTAGGACCTTGGTATCATATGCTTGATGACCTAACCATCATATAAAAAAACACAGACATTTATTTTCTTTCTTACTAACCTTTAATGCTAAAAAGAAAAAAAAATGGGTTTAACGGTTCCTCAATGTATTTATACTTGACTTTAATCTCCTCATTTATCTTGTGGCTCTCCTCTCTTCGTTTATTGCTTTAAATTATATATCCTTCATCATATCCTCTAGTTCAACCACTTTTATAAACTTCCCCACCTACATTTGGCTTGCTCTATTTTTGGCTCTCCTAGCTTTGCCACTTTTATGTTTTTGTCTCCATCTAGAATTAAACTTCATGTTACATCTATATTTTGAGCATAAGGATTGAGAATAGGTTTAAGTTAAGAATAGATAATTTTATCCTTTTCCACCTCTTATTTAATTTGTGGCTAAATTTATCCATGCATATATTCTAAAATAGGATTCATGCATCTTCTAAAATTTACACGTGTAATTTTTAAATTAAAACTAGATTTTCTATATTAAAATGTCACCTCGATAATTCTCCTGCACAACTTTTATTTAACAATATTTTCCTATGCTACCCCTAAATTATTGATACGTAAATATTCAAATTCCCAATCAATCCTCGGTGATATTAATTCTTCATGTAGTGCGAAGAGCCATGTGGGTGGGTGGTGTGTTGACAACCTAGGTGATGGTCAACCAAGGAATTCGAGAACATTTTTATATGGGAATTTTAGTCCCACATCGAGTGGAAAAGAAAATTTATGAAGAATTTAAAATAAATTGTTTTACATCAAGGGTTATGTTGTTTAGGTACTTTTTCTTAGACATTTTCAAGCATGCATAGAAAGAGGCTCACTTGACTTGTCTCAAGTGCGAGCTTGATTTAGTGTGATCTTGATAGGTGCTTAATCACTAAGAAAAATGAGTGGGCTCATCGGAAAATTTCCCAAATTTTGATTAAAACTAAATAGGAATAATCCCACATTTACTATGTGAAGAATTAGTTAATGTAGAAATAAAAAAGTGCATTCTCAATGTGATAGATTCATGGCTATGACCATGCACGTAAATGATGGACCAAGTCAATAGGTGGTCAAATAATAAGAAATTTTGATGGTTTCATAAAAGATTAAAAACAACATATGGATGAAGTATAAAATGAAACTTACAATCATAAGTTTTATTATGAACTTTATTCAAGTAATCCCTTGTAATACACACTTTTTATTACAAATATAATTATTTTACATCTTTAAAACAATAATGTCATTTTATTATCCTCATTATTCATGTTATTATTCTCATTATTCATTATATCAACGTTATCAAGAACAATAATAAACAACATAATGATGGAGAAAAAAGTATCCATTATTGTAAAGTGACAATGCACCACTCAACTAATACACAATATGACATTGTGGCCCTCTCTGTAGTGATATTGTAAAACACCATCTAATTGTCATGATATTTCCTAACAAATATCATCGCATAAGGCGATACCTAAAAAAATATAAATAAAAAAGGGAATCTATGGCCTCAAATTATAGTTTTTGAGACCATTTATCGTGTACTAAGTCACACATGGTCAATCTCTCTATTCGTACCCATTTCCTACATCTTTATTTCTCTTCTCAATGATACCATTTCTCACTCTAAAGAACACATTTACACATGTAAACAAAATTACTCGGTGAATTATCTATTTCATAAAATAAAATCAATAGAAATGAACTAAAACATCATAAATAAACAATAATCTAACATTATAATGTAAATCCACATTATTAGTTATTGTAATCAAATCAAATGATAAAAATGTTTTCTTCCCAAAACATATCATAATGTTAACTTAAATCAATCAAAGAAATATAATAGGATATATCGAGGTGTAGCAATTACCGACTTAGCATTTGAATGTATCTAAAACATAGGTTTAATATTTAGGGTTGTGACATGACCTTTACATAATATTAATTTGAGCCGTATATAAGAAAGTTTATATCACCTCATTCACTAACCAAGAATCACTTAGCATTCTCATGAGATCTCATTCCAAATACTACCACATAAGGAACCCAAGGCTCTTTAAATATTCCCAAAGTTGATGCACGTCCTCTAGGGTAGACACTAGTAAAATTGTGAAGAACTCAACAAAATTAAGGATTTCATCTTCCCTCATTCCCAAGTACTCAAATATATTAACTCAATGTTTTTAAGCAAGAGAACGATAATCTCGAGCATGGTCAAAGCGATTCAAGTTACAAAATAGTTACATTCATATAGATATTACATGTTGCATGGATAGCTATGTGGTTTGAGGCCTCTTTAAAGTAGTGTCAACATAGGTACTACACAAATTACACTTGACCCAAACTCGATATTATTGTAGGCTATCATACCCATGGTTGGTGTTTGAGTTTGATTTTGATGATTTAAATAGTTTTAGGATTGTGTGACACTTAGGGTTTACTAACAACATATATTTCCATAACAACAAAGGGAAAAAAGTTATAAAACCCCATCCCAAGCATGTCCAAGACCATGAAACAAGTCCGAGAAATATACAAACGATCATGGAAGATTTGTGCGGTTCTATAAAAGGGAGTTTCTTGTAATAATCTTAGGAAAAAGCATCTACAAGTTCATTACTTCAAGTTTATCCATATAGTTCACCCATATCTCTCCTATATCACTTTTTATAGCTAAGTATACATTCCATATTGTGTAGTTTTAGCATGTTATAATCATTAGTTACAAGTATTAATACATTATTATGATATTGTATGGTTAATGTTGGAAGGTAATTAATTAGAATAACCCCTATAACAAACCTTACATTATTTGTTATTTTTAGTATACCATAATAATCTATTAATCTTTAAAAGGGTGTAAACAGTCTATGGCAATATATAAAGTAATTTTAGAAGATGAAGGAGGATTGGTAGTTTCAATTTTATGAATTTTAGGGTCGGGGAAAGGTGGGATGGAAGGAGATTATTTTTATACTTATAAGGAATCTTATAAACTATTAATGTTTTACATAATGAATTTACAATATTGTGGGGAGGTTAAATCCCATAAATTTTCCATCAAAATGTGAGAAAAATTGGTAATTTTTTTATTTTGGTTGTTATATTATGATGCAAAACTTAAAATAGTTTCACTTATCACATGACCCATAACAATGGGTCAAAATAATCACTAACACTTTAATTTTCATCATCACGATGAACACAAGGTTCTGATTTTACTTTTGAAAACATTTTGATTCGTTAATAAAGAGGTATTTAATTTGTAGAAGCATAAGTAATATCTTTAATACAAACACATAAACATTATAGTTGAGGTCAAATACATTCTAGGGTTCAATCCGAGTTAGAAATTCCTATTTTATTCCCACTTTACCACTTTTTGAACATACAACCTGAACTATAATCCTCAATAAAAAAATTAGGTCCACGTGGGTGCATCTTGAGTGAGACCCAAAGTGAACACTAGCCACCACTCACAAAGTGGGGTGTGCATGACTAAGTTTCTTAACCCATAATAGATTTTCCTAGCCACCATTCTCCTATGGATTCAAGAACACTCATGGTCCCACTAAATAGAAGGAGAAGAGTATAACTTGGACACCAATCACGAGTACTCATACACCTCTTACCAAGGTATTTTTAATTATATTAAATAGACCCGAGACATGATTTATCATTATCTTAATTTTATTAAACAAATATGTTAGGGTTAACACGGGGGTGTGACCATGGAATGAAACAACATTTTCCAAATTATGATGACCAAAACCACCCACATCTCGGGTGTTGTCTCAAAATTATAATCACCAAAAGGAACCCATTTTAACCAGGGTATAAGGCCAACATTTAATTTTATCATACATACATGGCTTGTTATGAATATTAGTTATGAGACCACACTAATTCCTAATGACATAATTTTGTGGTGAAAATGAAGTTTTTGTCAATTTTCCCTTTGCACATTTTTCTAAGTCGTTTAAGGACACATATAATGGAATTATGCTCATATATTAACATAGGATGAGAGTTTCATTAGATCAATGGGTGTGACAATATTACTCTAATGATAAATCCATACAAATTAGTACCAAAAGATATTAGGAGTGAATAATTTTCTTATTTAGGATCATAAAATTTCTCATCATTGTTTCTTGTAGAGACATCAATTCATGATAAGCTTGCTACATTATAATATTTATCACATTTGATTCCTTCATGTTAGGAATGACATAAAAAGTATTTAGAAGTTTTCCATTAATTTCTATGCAATAATAAGCATAACTTATCATTTTTTCACATCATACCCTTGGTGGTATACTTAGGTCTAAGGGATAACTATTTACAATCTAATAGAAGGGTTTCACCTTAATTTTTTTGTTACCAAAACCATTACAAAATATTATCATTATAAATTTATTATATATTTCTCTATGTTAAACATAACATTTCATCCTTCCATTACTTTATGGTTCACTTTAAATGAACATATTATTATTATTCATTAGACCTAATATACTTAAAGTGCACCAACCTGCACTTTTTTAGTTCTAAAGAGATCGTATATAATGAAGGTTTTACATGATTATCCAAAAATTATTTTTTAGATACTTTTAACAAGGTAACAAGAGCTCGTGAGGCCCATTTACTTGCGTCTTTTCTAGATAATAACTTTCTCTTATATAAAACTTTACATAAAATCCTATTTTACTCATCATGTTAAGTATGATCCTCCCTATGGGTAATAAATATAAACTTCCTCTAGATGGTGTACCACACATATACCTATAACTATATGTCGCTAAGTACACTAGCTAGCTGCGTAAGTTAAGGTCCATTAATTATACAAATATTCCCTCTATGTTATTCATTACATGCGATCATGGATGATATACATAGATTTAAAAACCTAACAAATATTATACCAAAGTTTATTCTCAAGTTTGTAATTTCCTTTATTCTATGTAACATCATCAACTTTACACATGCCATTGAATCAAGGGGGTTAATTATTCACAAAATTAGTGATGTTAACATTTTTCCTACTATCCATTGTTATAATGATACTCTAAATTGACCATGTCATCAAAATTTTCCTTTCCATGCTTATCTCTAGTTCATTTGGGAGGAATAATATAAACATACAACATATCAATCAACTATTTTACAAATACCATACCATCATCATTTAATCATAATATACATTATTTACATTACTAATTTCTTACATCAAGTTCCCAAGAATTTTCCATAACAACTACTTTACATTTCAATATATACATGTTACTACAAGAAAACGCTAGTAGATCCTTAATCCTAAAATCAACAAGGTATCCCACAATAAAACTCTATGTTCATTTTAAAACATCTAGGAATATAATTCAATATGAAAAAAAAAATTCTTTTTCATTTTAGTATTTCAAACATGTTATGAAAACATATACATCTTTAACACAAATTTTTTATCACTTATTCTAAGCCACCACGCTACTTTGCAACATGTAAACCAAGTAGTCATGGGTCAAAGATACCCACTGAAATTGACCCACCCTTCCCATCTAACATGTTAACAAATATCCCAAATCAATTTAGAGCTAGGAAGAGAAAATATTAATTTCCCATACTTATTCAAAACAATATAAATTTTCAGAATATAGAGAGGTTAGAGAGAGAGACAACACACATGTTCATTTACAGATAAACTAAACCATTTATAAAATTAAGGAGGGTGAGATATGACAAAAAAATTGTTTCAACTCATTCAAGTTTCAAAATATTTTCTAAGTAACACTAAGTTCGACAACCTCTAGTGAGTTTTTTTTTTTTTTTTTTGCTATAGGAAACTAGATAAATGTTCCATATTACACGATTCCAACTTTCCATTTACAATTATTTAAAGTAAAAAAACCTCTTATTTACTACTCATCATACGTATTTCCACACATAACATTATTTTTAAGTATTACACGAACCATGGAGAATCAATGCAGTCTATAGGCCTTTGTTGTTCCACTACGCAAACTAGTCCAAGTGACCATGGAATGGGCCTATAAAAATGTTATGGGACCACCAAATGGGATGTCTTAAATATCCACCCTATTCTCTATTATACAAAGAATTAAAAAAATGACAAAATAAAAAAAGTATTACTGAGGCTCAAAGTGCAACAACTTTTCAGATTCAATTGGATAAAATTGGCCATTTACTCACCAACAAAGCTAGGCAAAGTGGCCTCCAAAATAAGTGCAAAAAATGTGTTTTTAAATGTAACAAGTAAAACAAATTGTCCATATAATAATGAAGAGGTTTTCAGCACCAAACTTTTCTTCTCGAGATATTTTGGCATAAAATAAAAGGTATTTTTGGAGGTTTCGGTTGTAGAAAAATGGTTTCTCCCAACAAACCATTTTCCGAAGTGGCCAAAAATTCACTTCCTAAACACAATCATCAAGTTATTTTACAATTTTTTTAGGTTGGAATGGGTCACCATATAGCAAGGAACACATTATGTTTTTTTTTTTATTATAGGTAAAAAGGGTTGAGGGTCCCTACCCCATATAAAGTAGTATCGAGATCATTACGAGAGAGGCCAAGGGATAACCATTGGAGCCCAACTTAAAACCTAAAGCATCATGAACCAAAAACTAAGAGAAACCACCACAAAGTAAATGTTTCCAAACAACATAAAGACATAAGAAACTAGCAACAAAACAACTATGAACTAACAACAGAAAACCATTATCCCATTTTTCTTCATCATTCTTTTATCAGGTCACCCACTGTATTCATACAGCCATTCCATTCTTTGACAAGGGATTCGATAGTAGATTTCCAATACTTGTAGTTAGGCTCAGGAATCTCCACTTTGGGGCCTTTTCCTTCTTTTTATTTTTCCTTTGCAAGTTCCATAGAATGAATCATCTCTGCTAATAGCTTGAGGTGGTGGATGGTGCTTTTAACATTGAGGAGATGGACATCATGAATCGAATAATGATTTATTTCATCTTGACATTTCCTTTTCCATCTTGAGGATTCTTTCATTAGCATTTTTGAGTTGTTCACTAAGAACCAAGGAAGACAACTTTTCCACTTTTTGATTAGTTCCCTCGGGTCCATTAATATCTTATTTCTATTAATATCGATATCAAGCTGCAATTCTCAAATTCTCGCATGAAAGCATGTGACTTGATTGCAGAGTCCTAGGTGGTAAAAATTTCTTTTGGGAAGTTTAAAGAGCATACAGGATTTTAATGGCCTCCTCCAAGTTCTTTGAGTGCTTTCCTTCAGAAGTGTCCAGAGCTTTCTTGCTCTCCATCTCATCACTATTTTCCCCTTCAACAACATCTTTATCCTTACTAGAAACCGAAAGGTCTGGATTTCCTTCTTGGTTCTCGCCCAAATCTAATATAATCTCCACTTCCTCATTCGTCTTAGGTGCCCCCTCCACCCTACTTCATTTCTTGACTCCACCTTGACTCAGGTTGGATCTGGTTCTTTTATCCACAAGTTTTCCAAACATTTCCTCACTAAAAAATTCCTCCTTGGGATCTGAACATTTAGCGGTAGAAGCCCCAAATTTGTCATTTTTACCTAAAGGGGAGTTCCCGGTCGATAAGGGATTTGATGAGGCCTTGGTGCAATGGTAAGGAGAAGATACCTTTTCGACCATGGCAATAGATTTTGTGAGGAAGTATACAATAAGAAAGGGAAATTATAGGGCTTAGCATTACGGACATGGTTGACATACGAAAGTGATATATATATATATCACTTTGTATCTCCTTATAAGGTAATTTAGGACATAAACAATAGAACAATTTCATCAAAAGGAGGGGAGAATTTCCCCGAGCATAACCATTATGGACAGAGATAGACACCCCCTTACCTTGCATAAAGCATTCAATCTCCAGGCTGTAGTCTAATTTAGGTTTGTAGATGCATCTTCCTTCCAGAGCTAAACCTGAAACTTTAGCAATAAGCTTGGGGGTAATGTTGAAGGAGAAGTTACTGACCCAAACATGGCCTTCTTTCCATGTTTTTGCCACATATTCACTCAAATTTTCATTGAATCCATCAAAGATGTTGAAGAAGGGTAACATTCATACCTTTTCAAGTAGGATCTCAACTTCTTTGGATATCTCCTACCTCTTGCTAGGTTCAATTCTCACTAAGT
Source organism: Taxus wallichiana var. yunnanensis (assembly GCA_018340775.1). Lineage (NCBI taxonomy): Eukaryota > Viridiplantae > Streptophyta > Pinopsida > Cupressales > Taxaceae > Taxus > Taxus wallichiana. The sequence goes on from CM031235.1 coordinate 401,863,679, forward strand.
CACCCCCCATGCTTCTAAACCTATTCTTCTTTATATTCTATGAATGGTTACCTTCCCCAATCTTATTTTCCCAATTCCGAAATAAAAATATCGACCTACCCTTGCGAGGATTAGAAAAGAGATTTTACGAGTTTGGGAATCATGAGAAAGAGATGTCACGAGAGTTTGGGAATCATGAGAAAGAGATGTCATGAGTCGAAGAATTATTTCCTCCTCATTTGTAGGTGTATTATTAGTTATACATTCCCTTTTCATGATTCCTTCCCTTTTCATGATTCCTTTAAATTTGGCTTGCTTCTTATTAGGATCCTCTACCACCTTAAGACCCCTTGCGTTCACCCCCATATTTGACATAACATCAGCGAGAGTGTTTCCTTTGCAATACACATGTTGAAAGGATATAACCTCAAAAGAGGATAATAATATATTAGTTTTATTAATGAAGTCATCAATAGAAATAAAAGGTTGAGATTTTCCTTTCAAACATGATATGATATATAAAGAGTCCCCTTCCACTTCAAGGTGTTTTAAACCTTTCTCCTTGGCTAACTTCACCCCAAAACATCGCAACTGCTTCTACAACATTGTTAGATTGAAAGCCCAAGTCGAAGAAGTAGGCAAAAATAAATCTTCCTTGAGAATCATGAAGGACACCTCCTCCCCCTGCTTTCCCAGGATTACCTTTCACTGCCCATCAAAGTTGAGTTTAAATAAACCTTCCCTAGGTGAATTCCACTTAATCCCCACACAAGGATTACTTCTTTTGGGTTTGGGATCACCTATAATGTTCCAATTCTTAAAGAAGTGTTGTTCATTGTCAAGAATTTCCATTTCATTTTTCCTTAGGATAGAAAAATTGTTTCTAACAGCCTGTAGGAGTTTTTTTATAGTCAACCTAATGGGAATTTTCTTGTTTTTGAAGATCCTTTTGTTTCTTTATTTCCATAATTCCCACCAGAGGTGACCCAAACTCATGACCCAGAGATTTTTTAGCCCTTGACTAAAGAAAGGACAGTTCCATTGATTCTAGGCATCCTTGATCTCTTTAGGGATTACCCAGTAAACCGAGAAGCATCCCAGAATAGAAGAAAGCATTAGATGGGAAAAAGGACATTCTAGGAATAGATGATTCACAGTTTCCATATTCACTTCACAAAGAACACATCTATTGGCCATTTGGAATCCTCTTTTAGCAATATTATCAACAGTAAGAATTTTATTTATTACTGAAAGCCAACTGAAAACATTAACCTTAGGATTTATGTTCTTGTTCCAAATATTACTAGCATTTAAATCTTCTTCTCTAGTTTCTCCCTAAAAAGGGAGTAGGCAGATTTGATAGAGAAATTACCACTTTGTTCTTTGTCCCAGACTATTCTATCTTGGTCCTTGTTGTTAGAAGATACATAATTTTTTAGAAAATCATTGAGCCTGCTCAAGTGTTCATTAAGTTCCTATCTATCCAATTCCATGAGTTTCCATGTCTGAAAATTTGTCTTCGTCAACCATATAGTTATTGATTTTTTACCCATATTTATCTTCGATTTGACTAGAAATTTGGGGAAATTGGTCTTTAAGGACAAAATTCCCAACCTATTTATCTTTCTAGAATATTATCTCATTTCCTTTTCCTATTTTCCACCTGCAACCCCTAGCCACAATTTCTTTTACCAAGTTAATAGCTTTCCATATGCATTAACCATTAAAGGATGCCTATTTAAAAATCCATCTATTGTCATTAACATCAATACAATATTTTTCTTTAGAATTTTGGTCCAAACTCTTTTCTCTTTAGTTAACCTCCACCAAATTTTTGCAAGAAGGGATTTATTCATTTTTTTCCAATCTCTAAAACCAAGTCCCCCTATCTTTTTGGGTTTACAAACTTTGTCCCAAGCCACCAATGGAATTATTATTTTTCTTTCAATGCCACTCCATAAGAAATGTTTTAGGATTTTTTTCTAGTTTTTCCCCAACACCTCCAAGAAGTTGATAGAGGGACATGACATACACCGGGAGACTTTGAAGAGAACTCATGAGAAGGGTAATCTTTCCAGCCTGGGATAACACATTAGCTTTCCATCCAGTAAGTTTTCTTTCAAACCTTTCGATTAAGAAATTTCGTTATTAACAAGAAGGTCTCTTTTCCTAAGAGGGATTCCTAAATAAAAGGTAAGGAAAGATTTATAGTCACATTCCATAATTTCATCTATCTTCTTACAATGACTATCCATGGTGTTAAAGAAGAAGAGAGAGATTTTTTCGAAATTTACCATATGTCTGAAACTTCCATATAGTCATCTAGGATAGTTTTGGGAGCATGAAGCTTCCCCACAAAGAAAGTATTGTCAACAAAATGCTGGTGTGACACTTTTTCCATCTCCCTTGCCAAGGAAATCCCTTTGATGAAGCAATTTTCAGTTTCAACATTTAATCTTCTTCTTAAAGCTTCGTAAAAAATAATAAAGAGGAAAGGAAAATGGGATCCCCTTGCCTTAGACCTTGAGAGCTAGGAAAAAAACCAAAGGGTGACCCATTAATGAGAATTGAAAACCAAACATTAGAGATACATGCCTTAACTAGATTCCTAAAGGATACATCAAAGCCAAACCTGTCAAGGATTTTATCAAGAAAGCACCATGAGACCCTGTCATAAGCTTTGGCCATATCCAGTTTTAAAAACAAAGTAGCCTTCTTACTAAGCTTAAATTTGAATGAATAGTCTCTTTGATTGTAATGATCCCATCCTGGATTTGGCGACCAATGACAAAACCCCCTTGTTGATCAGAAATGATAGAGGGGAGTAACAATTGCGACGGAGAGCCAAAAATTTTGTGCAGATTTTATAGGATGTATTGCAGAGACTTATAGGTCTGAAATATTTTAATTCCATGGAATTACCAAATTTGGAACCAAAGTTAGAAAGGTACGAGTTCATGTATTTTAGTATAAATTTTTCTCGAAAAAGTCTTCACATGACCTCAAAGACATATTTTTAATTATGTCCCAGAAGTGTTGAAAGAAGAAGGCTTGGAAACCATCTATCCCAAGAGCCTTGTCAGGATTGAGGTGTTTTACTGTGAATTCCACTTCCTCCATTGAAGGGATCATTGAAAGCATCAAATTATCTTCACCTGAAACCAAAGGAGGGATGCACTTTTAAAAGTCTTGCTCTTTAAGAAAAATTGGATCATAATTATTAGTCAGTAGGTTTTGGAAAAAGGAGATAGCCTCTTTACTTATTTCTTATTTTTCTTCCACCATAAAACCCTCTTCTTTTCCGATTCTATTAAGAAGCTTCTACATTTTAATAGACAAGTGAAAGAATCTAGTATTTTTATCCCCTTCCTTAAGCCATGTAATTTGATATTTTTGTCTCCATAAGATTTCCTCTTTTCCCAAAATGTTGTGGTATTCCGCTCGGGAGGAACGTTCCTTTTCATGGTCCTCTATATCCATCTCGGAATCCCAACTCTGTTTGTCTTTGAAAATTATGCGGTTCAGCTCGATTTCTGTTTTCTTTTGAAAAATATTTCCAAAGCTTTTTTATTCCAGGATTTGAGGTGAAATTTAACATTCTGGAGTTTTTTAGAAAGTCTATACATTGTTGTTCCTTTAACCTTTAGTTTCCACTAGTCATTAATGAGGGCATACAGTTCCTCATTCTGGAGCCACATCTTCTCAAAACGGAAGGGAGTTCTTCTTCTAGATGGGCTCTTGATTTGTAAGAGAATAAGGTTATGATCATACCCTATCCAAGGAAGAGAGAAAAGAGAGATATCCTGGATTAACCACTCCTCCGAGACTAAAACCTATCTAATCTTACTTGAATATGTTGGGTTCCAGTTCTTCTATTAGACCAAGTGAAACTGTTTCCTTTAAGATCAATATCGTGGAGATGTGAGGAAGTAATAAATTCATTAAAATCCTCCATGCCTACTGTAAACTCCTTAGATCCTCCTTTTTTTTTCCCCAGTCCAAGGGGTATTGAAATCCCCCATGACAATCCAACCTAAACCTTTGATGGAATGATTAAATGAAATAAGGTGATGCCACAGATTTTTCCTTTCTTTATGGAGGGTAGGAGCATAAATGTTAGATAAAACCCATATATTTATGTTTTCAAGATCTCTCATCATCACCACCAAATGATTATCTCTTTTGACCAAAATATTTCCTTCATAGTGGGTCAAATTCCACACCATAGCTAAACCTCCAGAGGCTCCTTTCGAACTAACAACAAAAACTTTAGAATTATTCCAAAAAGACTTGCAAGAACTTAAAAAAGGTATTCTTTCATTTTAGTTTCTTGAATAGCTAACACATCAATTTTCTATCTTTCAATCATGTCTTTGAGAATCCTCCATTTCACAGGGATATTAAACCCTCTACCATTCCATGATATGTAATTCATTTCCGAAGATTGGGTTTATTTTTCTTAAAGACCTTTTGGTCTAAACACATTTGTTTCCCTGAATCTATATCCTTTTGGGTATTTTTTTCCTTGATTCAAATTTGCTAGGCTTGCCTTGTTTACTACTAAAAATTCCACATTTATAGGATTCTCAAACTCCTGAGATTTAGGAGGGGAGGATATTGAGGATTCCCCCTTTTTCCTTTTGAATCCACTTTTCTTTTTCTGAGGGGTTTTTTTCCCTAGATATTCCTTTGTTTCCCAGTGTTATTTCTTCTTTCTTCTCTTCCATCATCTTGATTGGGGACATATTAACATTCATAATTTCCTCCATAGAGAGGTTACTATCATTTCTCCCTATCATCCCCTCACCTGCATGGGAATCCAGACTTACCTTACGCCCAGAGTTTCTTCCCCCTTACTTTTTCCTTAACAATTTCCTCCAACACATAGTCCCCCAACTTCCAATCTTCCTTTAAATTTTGATCAATCTTAGCCGGTTCCTTGAGAGTGTCCTCATTCCCTCTTGAGGAAAAAATCTCTATCTTCCTACCCTTCATGAAATCCTTAATAGGTTCTTCCATTTTTCCCCTACCTTAGAATCTAACCAAGATAGAAATTTTGATTTCCTTCTGTTGACCACCAAGGTGAAACCATCCTCATCCATTTCCATGGTAGATTTAATTGGAGTTTTGTTAACCACCTTTTCCTTTATTCACAAAGGAGTAGAAACTTTTTCAAATTCGTTGGAGAAATCTTTCCTTGAACTTACGGTTCTAGGAAGAATGACCCCAACCATTGACCTTTGTGAGCATTTTGCAAGGGAACTTTCCATTTCAATATTTTTCTCTGAAATCCCTAGACACGTCTTTAGTTTGATACTATTGGGAATATCCTTATCTCTAAGTGAACAAGTTATGTTAATTCACTAGTGAAAGTGATGTTTAGAGGAACTTATTTCGCATCGAGTTTTGGGATACATTTCACACAATTTTAGGTTTTTTAAAACTATTGGTTTATGTTATATAGCAAGTTTATCAATTTAGTTTGATTGTTACGTGACATACGCTAATGGTGCATATAATATAAGTTTGTTTTGGTCAATTTTATTGTCAATGTTTTATCATGCAATTTAAGAAGATTTTTCACGGTATTATTTTTTCATGATACTAAAAATCACTTTATGCGCAGTTGTAATGAGATTAGTTAAACATAATATCAAAAATATCTTAATTTCATTTTTACATTTCAAATTTTATAATAAAAGAGAAATTAAAAACAGGTGGAAAGGGATGAGTGAATCCATGCATGTAGATCAATGAAAGAGGGTTGAGAGGTACTCTAGGTAGTCCCCATGCACTTCAAGAGGCCACAATTGTTGTTTGATATATGTATGTATATGTATGTGTGTGTGTGTGTGTGTGTGTGTGTGTGTATACACACACACACAAATCCTATTCCAAATCTACCACTTTAGGTATCACACGTAACCATTTCATCCATGATGAGCATGCTATATTGAGACATCTTGTTGTATAGTTCACATGTATTGCGTAAGTTTCCAAATTATATAAGAATCATCATTCAAGATCTATTTGATTGTCCATACCTTGTTATAGTTCAATGATATTGATATAGGATAGTAATATAATATTAAGAGTTGTGACATTTGGGTGTCAATGATCTCCAAATTGCCTCTTATTTTTGAGTTGTCTACTCAAACAACTAAAATTTTTATTTTCACTCAAACATCTATATAGATATGTCTTGATTAGGAGAAGTTAAAAGTGGTAAGGAAAATTGATTTGGGGTAGAGGAATGAGGAATGATAACTATATTTAATAATATTACATGCCATAAAATGGTGTATAATATTTTTATAAATGAAAGCTCACACTCGTATACATAATATTTATGTAAATTTGAATAAAATGTCAACAAAGATGAAACCGACAAAATATTTTCATATTTAGAACACATGTTGAAAATTGGAATATTCTTATACCACCATGGTAAAATGTTGGAGATTGGGGTTATATTGTGATGTCAATAGGAAAACAATTTACTCAAACCATACCAATTTGAATCAAAATCTATGCCAAGATTTGTAAATTTCAAGAAATTAGTCATGTAAAACTAGGGATCAATGGTTCCACTTGTAAACAAGAACATTCTTCACTATGGTTAATTTCACGGTTATCTCTTCTCTAGTTTATAAGAAACATATTAACTTCAAGATCAAAACATAGATACAACTTAGAAGCTCAAATTCCATGTATGCAATTTACTCCTAGTTTCACAATGAAATTTTATTGAGAGGAAGGATTCTTGAATATTGGCTAAGTTTTCATCTCATGAAATGATTATGCTCATCAAAATTCACTTCTTTTAAACATTATTCTACTTGTAATAACTTACACACTAATCTTAGATAATACTACACTTATCTTTCCTTACCTTGAATTGTTCTCGTTTTAGAAATATGCACCTGATTTCTACCAAAACCTTATTTATATCTCCTTCAATTTAGTATGTTTGTCTCATGATTCGGTCGCATTATTAATGCTATGAAGGCTCTCATACACTTCACTTTACATCAACTTTAGGATGAAAGAGTTGGTTTATTTGGTTTAGTCTCTTACATGGCAATTGGGCCTTGTAGCCTTGTTTTGGCATAAAATATATTGTTGGGTGTTATTGACCATGCTTCAAGAGAAAATATTTATCATTCCATGTACCAATTATTCTCTTCTTACTTTCTACCAAATTGTTTCCCTCAACTCCAATTACAACCTTGATTGTCGACTTGTCCCTTTTTCCAATTAGGCATCTTGTTTCACTTTTTCTATGGTTACAATTATTGTATACATTTTTACCAAAAAAATTACATATTTGGATACCCGTTTGGCCCAACTTGATGTTAGAAAATATATTTATATATCTATGTGGAAAACTTGTATAGTTATCTTCTAAGGGTTTCAATTTAGTTCCTCTAAGTCCAAAACATGGTTGAAACAAAAGCTGTTAGCTCATTTGTAGCATCGATACACATTATTTTCACATAAAATATTTAAAATAACTTCAACAATCCTATTCATATATTATATATCAATTTTCATCTAATTTCAACTGTATGAACACAAAGTATAGAATTTTTAGCACTAAATCCCTAATCTAGGGTTTTACCAGATGAGAGAGGAAATAATTGATATATTTCTAGAATGGGAGTTTTAAGACCTCAATTTAAGTTCAAAATATGAGTAATTACCTAATTAATGTTTCTTCTTAATGGGTCAATGCATGGTGTTGTGTCTCACTTCTTGTCCCAAAAATGCGATGGAAAATGAGAGGTGCGCGGTTTCCAATGAGGGTTCGCGCGAACCCGTTTCGCGCGAAGAGACACGTAAGCCATTTTTTGCCGCGTGGTGAAATTGAAAGTGTTCGCGCGAACATAATGTTCGCGCGAACCAATTTCGCGCGAACGGGGTTCGCGCGAACCCCCTCTGTTCACATATTGGAGGCGCTGCGGAGAAAATCATTTTTCTCCGCCCCGTCTCCTTCGCGCGAAGTCTGTGCAGCCGACCAAACTGCCCACCACACCAGCTGAGAGCCCACCAGCGACGAAGGCGAGCAACGGCGAGCCCAGGTATGTAGCCATGAAAATACCATTTTTTGCAAAACCCTGGCAAAGTTTTTTTGGTAAAACCCCATTTTTTCTCGTAGAAATGAATTGAATGTGAAGGTCTACTCTGAAAATACCTGGTTGGCCGTTTTGTATGCTACATCCTTGTTACTTGTAAATGGTCTCTTTGAGAAACTTGAGGGCAATAGGCAATATTTATACCCTTCCATTATGTACATCCAATCAGACAATAAGAAGTATTCTTTTACCAGGTTCAGAGAAACTTGTTTTTGCAATGGACGATTGTACTGTAGTTTCAAGCTAATTTTATCTTAGTATTAGCTTTGATCCACGACTAAGGAAGAATTCATATGGTTGTTACCTGTACATTTTTCCAAGGTCCTCTTAGTTGCCCCAGTTGTTCAATGTATTTTTTTGAAGGGTTTCTTTTATGTGTTGCAAATTGTAACATTTTTGGATCTTTTTAGTTTCTGGAAAAATGAGTATATTGTGTAGCTCACAGCTACCCATGGCATAATTGTTGATTGGAGCCGAAATTGCAGAATGCACTGCCAAAATACCGAGGGGCTCTTTGGCCAAGAATCAGTCTTAAGGGTGTCTATCGACATGTTATGGGCATGAACCTAGGTCATCATCATGGCGGCATTAGGTCTTTATTGGTAATGGTATTTTCTCATCGTTTGGAAGGTATGATTGTGCTTATTATGGCAAAGCCAAAACATTCTTACTACAAGTGTTATATAATAAGGAAGAACCGTGAGCATTGTGGTAAAACCATTCTTTTCAAAAATGTTGGGTTAAGCTTGAATATAAAGTAGTTGAGCTGAAAAGCTAAAAACAATTCTGATTACACTACAACAAACTTAACGATTATTGATGAGAGTTAAGTGTAATCATGGTGGCAAGGTCAATCCCTATAGATGTTGGTTTAAGCCTATGGATGAAGACCATCCTATGATTTGATTTTGGTTTAATTCTATGTATGAAGACCATAGAATGATTCATACTTTTTGTGGAGGAGATAGATCGCACTAACAATTACCCACGAGATGGAGGCAACGGGGTATTTTTCGATTCAAGATTTCTGAATGATGTTCACGAGTAAAATAATCATTCCTTTGTCACCTAAATGAGAAGTTTGCAATGCCATATTGATTGATTGCAGGAAACAAATATTCACTGCCGTGTACGATGGATTGGAGTCACGCTATTCAAAGCTTCATAAAATTTCCCTGAATCACGAGATGAAGGTTTATTACGGTGCAGAATGAAACGATTCATATTGCTCAGCATTTTTTTCTCCTAGAAATTAATTGAATGTGCAGGTCAACTCTGAAAATACCTGGTTGGCCGTTTTGTATACTACATCCTTGTTACTTGTAAATGGTCTCTTTGAGAAACTCTGAGGGCAATAGGCAATATTTATACCCTTCCATTATGTACGTCCAATCAGACAATAAAAAGTATTCTTTTACCAGGTTCAGAGAAACTTGTTTTTTACAATGGACGATTATACTGTAGTTTCAAGCTAATTTTATCTAGCTTTATTTCTATTAGCTTTGATCCACAACTAAGGAAGAATTCATATGGCTGTTACCTGTACATTTTTCCAAGGTCCTCTTGGTTGCCCCCGTTGTTCAATGTATTTTTTTGAAGGGCTTCTTTTATGTGCTGCAAATTGTAACATGAAGGATCTTTTTAGTTTCTAGAAAAATGAGTATATTGTGTAGCTCACAGCTGCCTATGCCATACTAAGATCCCAATAGTGGCATAATTGTTGATTGGAGCCGAGATTGCAGAGTGCACTGCCAGAATAATGCATATCATGGTTGCTATGTTATAACTTATAAATGTTTTGCATATGGTTTGGCTTGCTAAAAGTGCTCATACAGGTTCAGAATCCATGAGTTTATATGGATAGCTAAAACATCCACTAATTATATATAGGTGGCCAGGAAATAGAAAATATAAAATTGATCATAGAATGGCTAAATTGGGATTTTCCTGTAGTGGCAAGAGTACTCTTCTTAGAGATGGTTCAGTGATTTTGATGTGCCTGTTTTGTATTAGACCTTCATTTCAATCAATACTTATCCTTTTGAGTTTGGAGGTTCTGTTCACAGTGTTGCATCTCTGTTGATTTTATGGAGTAATCTGTGAATGTTTGTAATCATACATGGATTTGTTGGAGGAAAATTCATGCCTCAGATTAAGATGTAACCAGCTCGTGTACTGACAAATTTCAACAGTGGCATGTTGGGCACTCAATTTGAAGTCAAGGCTCTATCGTTCTCTACAACACTTGTTTTGACTTAAAAGCAAATGAAGATGAACTTTCCTTTGATGGTCACTGATCATAGCAAATCCTTTATAGTCATATTGCAAAGTTTTGACTCAAAATGCTCTTGGCGAGGATGATCCTTTCCACTGTTATGCAACAATATATGAACAAGTCTGGGAGAGTTGCCAATAGATCAATAGCAAGCAAGCCAAAGGAGAACAAGGTTCTAGTATGCATTGGTACCAAGGGTACAAAAGGGACCACTAAAGGGCTGATATAGAGATAGACGATGCCCTTGTGACAGGCTATGAGAGTGACTAAAAAATCCTAGGAGGATTCAAGGCTGCCTTCTCAAGGCTTCTCCTAACACGCACAATTGGCAATCCTCTAGATGTAGAAAGAAAATTGGCACTGTGCACCTGCCCCCGTAGTTCAGACTGTGAGTAGTGAAAATTCGTCAGCTCTACAGCAAGAATAAGAAAAGGATATCTGAGGCACCATGATCACCACTTGCTAGGTGAGGGAGATGGAGAAGCCTCACAGATCTAGAACCACCCGTGATAGTGACTAATGAAGCTAATGGGCACTTGACATCGGACAACTATGGATGAGACAGGCTGAAACAAGAAGCAATAAATTTGATGGCCCTAGAAGTCCTTTTGACATCTCGATGTCTGAATGTAACAACCTTCATAAGGTAGGGCCAATTATCTCTAACATGAATTACGAAAAAATATAGCTAGTAAAATCTCACTCAAATATCATAATAGATAGAAATGCTAAAGATAAAGCATTCTTCCATCTAACACCTCTATGAGAGAGAAAAGACGGCATATCCTTTTGCCTTGCGGAATATGGTGATCTATCTTGACTCCTAACTGGTGTGAAAAGATGTTGACCTTAGTCAGAGAGGACAATCGTCCAATCAGAAATCCACAAGGAATGCTCATCATAAAATTCTGCTACATCCTTGTTACTTGTAAATGGTCTCTTTGAGAAACTCTGAGGGCAATATGCGATATTTATACCCTTCCATTATGTACGTCCAATCAGACAATAAAAAGTATTCTTTTACCAGGTTCAGAGAAACTTGTTTTTTACAATGGACGATTATACTGTAGTTTCAAGCTAATTTTATCTAGCTTTATTTCTATTAGCTTTGATCCACAACTAAGGAAGAATTCATATGGCTGTTACCTGTACATTTTTCCAAGGTCCTCTTGGTTGCCCCTGTTGTTCAATGTATTTTTTTGAAGGGCTTCTTTTATGTGCTGCAAATTGTAACATGAAGGATCTTTTTAGTTTCTAGAAAAATGAGTATATTGTGTAGCTCACAGCTGCCTATGCCATACTAAGATCCCAATAGTGGCATAATTGTTGATTGGAGCCGAGATTGCAGAGTGCACTGCCAGAATAATGCATATCATGGTTGCTATGTTATAACTTATAAATGTTTTGCATATGGTTTGGCTTGCTAAAAGTGCTCATACAGGTTCAGAATCCATGAGTTTATATGGATAGCTAAAACATCCACTAATGACATATAGGTGGCCAGGAAATAGAAAATAGAAAATTGATCATAGAATGGCTAAATTGGGATTTTCCTGTAGTGGCAAGAGTACTCTTCTTAGAGATGGTTCAGTGATTTTGATGTGCCTGTTTTGTATTAGACATTGCTTTGACTTTAAGATCATGTAAATGTATTCAAAACTTTTCATTTCTGAACTCTGCAACATCATTTGGTATATTTTGTTATCAAATGATTTGTAATTTATGTAATTTATTGAAGCTTGAAAAGTTCATATTTCTGTTTTCATTAATATAGGAGAATATCTTAGGAATTTTTTTTAATAAAAAGTACTATTGATTAGAATTTTACTTTCATTTTTTTTTACAGTCATGGCTTCTTCTGGAACTCCTAATTTGTTTGAGAGGACCGATTTAGAGATTGCAAAATTGCAATCTATTCTCGAAAATCCAACTACAGTTGGGCAGTATAAAGCCCATTGTGAAAGAATACTGGTTGATCTTCGTAGAATAGAGACAAGTTTGAAAACATATAATCCATTTGATTCTGAATCAATAACAAAATTTATGGATTCACTAAAATCAAGTGTCTCAGGAGATGTAGGTTATAATGAGATTACATCACGACTTTCCGATAAGGAAGTCGTTAAGAGGTCTTGTTGGAGTTTTTATGCAGACAAACGGAAAATAAGGGCCTATTATGTAAACAAATGTTCATGTCCTTTATGTGCCCCTTTGATTTATCCTAGATTTGTGGCCTCTCAAGGCCAATTTCCAAATAATGACCAATTACCGTTATACTTCATAATGATGCTACATGCTGAGGTTCACTTAAACCTAAAGGTGAACTATTTAGACATCCCTAGTTATTTGGGGCAGGGGCGTGGCCGTATTAGCCACGGGGAGGCATATAGAAAGGAGGGAGCTCCTGCAGTTGTTGATGCGTGGCAGCTTGTACCAAGGCCACAACCATTCTTATCAGGCTTTCAGGATGTCGCAGCACCTGTCGTTATGACTGCACATGAGGGTGCTATCGAGGGTCTTGCTGGCATTGCTCGCGAGACCCAATTGATCTCTTCTGACCGTGTGGGTCAGTACCTTCAGAGACGTGATGCTAGCAGTGGAGGTGCTAGTAGCACTAGTGATGCACGCAGCGAGGTATACGCTCGTGCATCTTTGATTTCCCCAGATGACTTTGAGCTAGTTACAGATCCCGCTCAGGCACGTCGGCTAGGACGCATCATGGCTGCTGACTTGTTGCGTGCGTATGAGGTGATTGCTCGGCATTGCAGCATTCCACTATCGGGGGTTTTAGATTTTATAGAGTAGAGTGGGAGTGTATCTTCTAGTCAGGGTACTACTGCCGCTGCTACAGATAGACTTCCTGTAGCTGGGATTGTCACACCTGATGTTCAGCACATTTCTGTTCCGGTGTGTGAAAATTAAACCTTTAATATAATTAAAATTTATTTTAATTGATCATTACTTTACAATTTATTAATATTAAAATTAAACATGTACTTTTGTGTTTAGGCTTCTGCTCCAGTGTGTGGAGCTTCACAGCCCACACCATCTACCCGTGTCACATACACACAACTCTTGACTGAGCACAACATGGATCTTGATGTTCCGGGTCTGAGTCAACTTGGCTTAGTTGGCGAGATATTTGCTGGTGTTGAGGTCGTGGATGACAATCCCATACATTTGGAGACGCGTTCCATGAGAGGTATAAATACATGTGTTTTAATATAATTAATATTTAATCTAAATTGAAATGTTAGAAATTAATGAACTTTATTCAAAAAACTTATTTATCAACTTCTTACATTTTATTTATTTTGTTTCACAGGGATCTACGGGACAGAGATCTACGGGTAGCGTAGATACTCCCAACATCCGCGCAGGGACAAATACTGAGGTAATCAATTGTACATATCAGTTATATAATGTATTGAATTATTTAAGAAATTGTTGTAGATTTCTGCTTATATATTTTAATATATGGTACATGCTATATATAGTTTATGACATGTATATTCCTTTTTTTTAACATGCAGGGTGCAGCAGAGCGTAGTGAGGGGTCTGGCACTCGCCCTAGTGCACGGAGGAGACTTCAGTGATATTTTATAGATTTCAAACATTTTAGACATACTTCTAGACATTATTATTATATTTTGATATATGTCTTAGACACGTGTATTTACAATTATGGATGTGAATATATGACACCCCCTTATGTGACAGCTGAATATATTGCTCAGTGTTCAACAATTTATTATGGAAATATATCATTTTGTTGCAATTTGCAATTCAAGATAGTACGTTCAGCAGCTCCATTCTTATTTACTGGATACATAGTTTGCGTAATTGATAACTGATCTCACTCCATCTGGTTTGTAGTATACATTGCCAATAAATGTGTAATTGAGCTATCATAATTATGGTAGATGGTAAAACTCTGCGATTAAATGTTTTAACGATCTAATGTTTTAAGCTTTCCCAGCAAATTGAGTTTGAAGATCGCTTTTTAGGTCAAGTGTCATATATATCACTGTCCAATGGAGTATTACTGACAGCCCTCACGAGCTGAGTGAAAGATGTTTTATTTTCAAACCGTATGTAGTCACTGGGGCGTTTTGCGAGCAAGGGAAAAATAGATCTTTGAAGTCCTAGTCAATGGGACACAAGCTTGAATTCCGAACAGGTTTGGGTAGAATCAGTTTGTGTCCAGATGGCTGGAATTCTTTCAATGCCAAAGTGTTTGTGTGCCTCACGAAGTTGTTTCTCAAAGACCATCCACACTTCTGATTAGTAAAAACGTCTGGTAAGTTGATTTCATTTCTGTTCTACCTGAAGATTTCTTATGAATCACTCATGTTAAGAGAAGAGGAGCTTGATAATGAGTAGTTGGTAAAATGACAAGTTCTTGCTGTAGCTTTCAGCATTGTATTCTCTACAATCTTTACAACTAGAGTGTCTTTTGAGTGTATTATTCATGCTGCTGGAAATTTGTGCCGACTCTCTGCAAGACTCTTGTCTGAAAGCTCGAGATCACTATTTTTGTGTTTGTAACATATGATTCTTTGCTTCCCTTCTTTGATTTTTTGTGTTCATAACATTGGGAGGGGTGAGTTGTGCTCAGGTTTGTGCTTGTAGTGAATCTATTAGTACATTTACTAATGGGCTCACAAACATTCTATTTATTGTTAAGGCCCAGGGAAAGGTTTGGGGAGAGGGCCTTTGACACACCTCATAGTATCCCAAAAGTCATTCTCATCATAGAGTTGTTTGGAGGTAGCCTTTTGGAGAGGGGGTACTTTGAGCCACCTCACAATATCCCAAAAGTCATTCTTATCCTCCATAATTAGTCCAGTAGATGTAGCTGTGAAAGCATTTCTGAGCATTGTATACATTCTGAACTGAGACTGAGGAAGCTTATAGAAAGCTTTAAGGTCTGTCCATTCCATCCACTTCCCAAATCTGTACAAGTCATGAAATATTTTAATTCTTTTCTCAAACCAAAGGAGGGCAGAGCAGCCTCCTGTCAAGGCAAGAATCTTGTCATTATATTTCAGATTCATCATTTACAGGCAGATATTCAATTCTGGACAAGGAATCATTGTGAGAGCAAATCTAAATCCTACCATGATTTTGAGGTAATGCTGCTATGTAAACCAGAAAATAACGTCAGTAGCTCTTGATGTGCATGCATCTTCTTTTAATGATTGCTTGAAGATGCAGATCCCACTGCTTCTGAACAAGGAACAATTTGTGAGGTAAATTTAATTCCCAACACATCTGATATCTTAGTTTTGTGCGGCTGTAAATCTGGAAAATAAGATCAGTAATAAAACTTAATGTTTATTATAACATTTGTGATGCTTCATATGGCATTTGGTCGTCAGTATTTAGATAAAATCACTAAAAAGAGAGAGGCGTGATGATAACTCGTTGGATGAGATACCGATCTCTTGTTGTGGCCGACAATGTCTTTTTGAATAGTGTTCAATAATATTCCTACTAACCAAAAGATATTCCCATTCACCGGCTTTATGAATTGTCCACCTGTTATTAGATAGGTTTTGAATTATGGGGTTGGAAGTCTGGAATCTTGCTATAAACAAGTCATTCGAGCATTGTATTAGCGATCCCTCAATTTCAAAACAATTCTGATGGAATCGTGTAGGATTTGCAGACATTCTGATGGTTTTGGAAGGGTATCTCATGGCAGACTTTTCCGCCAAACAGGAAAGAGACACTGCCTTCCAAGGATGTTCATGTTTCATGAATAGATCTTGCCTATTTATGAAACATTGGTCCCCAACAGTCGAACCCTTTGGAGGTCTTCCCAATACTGTACAGTTTGGGCCAGGCTCACACTATTTCCAAGAAGATACTGGCATGAACCCTACTCAAGGAAAATAGGAGTAGAAGTTGGCAAAACATCACAACTTCGAAATTTACCAAAAAACCCTACAGCCTCAAACTATGCCAAAATCTGTATAAATATGGATATAGAGATATCACTACCATATAGGATTATCTTGGAAATGGGAGATATTGAAAGTCAACAGCCTCTAGATTACAAAAAATATCTTCTTCAGATGCGAAATCTGTCATGAGTGTGGTCATTTAGCCAAGTATGGCCCACACAAGAACTGTGAACCATGCCTTCTTAAGTGGAGATTGAGCAAATATAAGATGCATTTGAACCACCCCGCCCACCCCCAAAAAAAAAAAAAAAAGAAAATCCAACCATCAAGAAATACTAAATCCTTTCGCTCCTATAGATGCACAATAGCAAATGTTGCAAAATTCAAATCAGCACTATTCTAGTGAAACCAAATTCCAAAGAGCATACACAAGTTAAGGGAAAAGGGATGGCAAGTCAAACAACCTATATATCTCTTGCAAACCCATTTGCAGCACTGGCTGGTACTAGGATGGAGGACATGGAAGGAGGTAAAGTAGCTAGGAAAGGAAGTTGGACAAAACCTGAATATCTGTCTTTGGGGAAGCAAGCAATCAGATTAGTGCAAAAGCGCAAAGACTCTCATTGATTGGGATCCAGCTACATATAACTACATATCTTCACAAAGTCTTCATTGGGTTGACACTGATTTTTTTCCTCATGTAATCCAGGATGATTGTCATATAACTAATCTGTATATTTCACCTTCTGTCAATAACAGAATAAATAAGATAACTCAACTCACATGGATTTGTAATGCCTGCTTGTCTTTCCTTATCATAATGGGTGGCTTCAACACTATCCATGCTCCGGAGGGAAAAGGAAGCATTGGTTTTAATATGAGAATGTAAGCTCTCAAAAATCTATAAATCGATACCTCTTTGATAGATGGAATTTGCATAAAAAAGCCCTTCACCTGGTGTAATAGAAGAAACGGAAAAAGCTATATTACAAAAATTTAGACAGAGTCTTTCTATCCGATACATGAATCAGATCAGGCTACCATTTGCAAGCAAGAATCAGTAGAACCACTCTGCCAGATCATTGGCCAATTTTTCCCAGAATCTTCTTGAATACATGAAGAAAGTGTAACACTCAATTCCAATTTGGAAAAATGTGACTCGTCCAGCCTGACTTTATCAAGAAAGTCAAAAAAGGGGTGAGCTAAGGCACCATATGATTCTGGATATCGTATGTTCAAGTTTTCTAATATCTCGCTATAAACTTGTATCTTTGACGATGTCATCTATATTCTAATATTAAAACATGATTTAAAGAAATCCCATGACTAGACTATCTGAGAATCCCTAGATCTACTCTAACTAATTCCTATTAATCCTTAGTACATCACTTTGCACCTCTAGTCTTATGAAAAACACTTAAAATATATAATTATCACTATCCAAAGTCATTGCTATCCAATAATGTGTAACTCTTTTGTGCACCATTAGAAAACTCCCACTATGGATTGGCCTTGCACATAGTCCTATGCAATTATCATTGTGTAATCGTAATTCTGGAGTATATTACATAATTCCCAAGTACTTATACACTTTCCTGCATGCTTATAAATAAAACACACAATTTTTCACAACTCCTACATTATACACTAGAGTTGTGTATTTTTGTGCAATCTAAATCATGATAATCATTAGGTAATCAAACCACTACACAAACTACCTTGTACAATTCCATACAAAGTTGGAACATTCCCAATAATTTCTAAGTTCATATCCTTTATTTGGTTTACGAGGAAAGGAAAGAAAAAGTGGACAGAGAGAAAAATGTAATGTTGTAATTGATCCATAATCAGCCTATCATGAGTCAATAAATCATGTTTATACCATACATACTTCCATGTAACAACCATATCACAATACTTGTAAACCATAAACCATCTCACAACAAGTAAGAATCACAAGTATTAAACAACTTTATTGTATAGTGGTCTCCATAGTCCCTTCAAGTAGAAAATACAATGCTATCTAGCTTAATAGTTTATTACCAACAAGGTTTAGTAATTTATTCCATGTCCTTCTATATAATACCAAGTGGCTCTGCTCGTTGTTCAATGACTTGTAAAATTTTTTCATGGTCTTCTACATCTAGTCTCCATTTTTTGCGTTTACTATTTGTAGTCTTCACCTGCTGCAATTGTAACCCTGTAGCAATTATGTGATGGGTGTAATGATACACCTTTTTGTCTGGTTTGTAATCAACAAAGTGAATCCCACTTTGGAGGGCTTTCACTTGTTGTAAGTATGTTCCCTGCACTACAACCGAGCCAGTAAAAAATGTTGTCACTTCACTTGTTATTTCACATGTTAGCTTTGTTCTCTCCTCTGTGCAACGCAACAAGTAGTACTCCACTTTCTCAATATTGGCTTCTTCAGCAATGACTGCAAATACATCTCCTACAACAAAATGCAAAGAAACATTCAATGATCGGATGTATAGTATAAATTATATATACATATATATATATTTAATTATCAAATTATACTTGATCCTTTCAAATAAAACATACCTTGTTTAACCAGTCCAGATATGTGGTCATAATCAATTGAAATTAATGGCACATCTTCAAAACTATCATCATGATCTGATCCATATGTGTCATCCACAACTAAAGGAACTTGCTTCCACTCACCTACATACCCATGTTTTTGACTATTGCACTCTGAATATGATTTGTTCATGCATTCATAACAAAAACAAGAATAATCTCTTGTACAGATTGTCCAGTTATTACTATCCATAGTCATCAGAGAGTGCAAAGACCTAGAATTGGGAATCCTTTCACATCCATACTTTGTCCTCCGATCAATACCTTCATTTAATCATGCTCAAAAGATCAATAAAGTTTAAAACAAACAATAAAAATCAGAATAAAAAATTTAAAGTTAGTAACTTGTAGTTCACTTAATAAATCACATAAAGATTTACATATCTATGTTTTAAATGTGCATGTACCTTTTATCTCCCAAAATACTCTGTGCGGGGTTGAAACATGTGAGGTTGAAGCCTGTGAGGTTGAAGCCTGTGAGGTTGAACCCTGTGAGGTTGAAGCCTGTGAGGTTGAAACCTGAACTGCAAAATGTTTCTTACACCATTCAACAACTGTGTGGGCATCAATCAATCGATCTCCCTCATAATCAAAGCTTTGTTTCTTTAGAGCACGTTTGATGCATGCACCCGCACCATCGTGTTCTCCCTTCCCATGACCACTCTCAAAAAAACTCCATAAATGAGGAATTTTGTGATGACGATGATAACGACTGAGTGCAAAGAAAGGGCGAGAGGATTTGAATTGTGATGCGCAACCATCTGACCAAACAAAATGGTGATCTATTTGTATTCCTCGCTGATGAAGATATTGAAAGAACAAACCAAAACAATGTTGCACAAAGTGGGTGTCATGTTCTTTGTCATCACTTATATAGAAGTGATACTCCTTCTTGATCATTCGCTTCACATATGTACTTTCAACCCCATCCAAATCCAATTGTGCATGCCTATAAAATACTTGAACCATGATAGTAACCTGGTCAGTATGATAATATTGTGTTTGAATTTCTTTTTGATGAGAAAATGAGTAATTCTCAGCAAAATCAACCACGGACAATATGGAACCAATAGGGAATGTGTCTCTATTAGTCTTGAATTGTGTAGCTGCCACTTTGCATAGTGAGAATGTTTGATGTACGGACTAATTAAACTTCGGAAACTTTGCATGAATGTAGCAATGGGGATTTCCTCTTCTACCAAATCCAACCTGGTTGCATCTTTCCAAGCCATGTTGAATATTTTATGTATTTGAACCTACAAAATCAATTCATAACATGGACAAATTGTCATGTATTCATTTTGCGAGTAAAATAAAAATAAAAATAAAATCTAACATCCAAATTTAAAAACATAAATTTATATATATCACCTCTTGCGCAAGCAACTTGAGTTAAGCTTGTGTCCAAATCTTCATTTGTTTTTGGCAATAATTTCAAGTCCCCACACTTGTCACAGACACCTTTGATGCAAGTCATACGATCATCAACATGATCATCAGATACGTTGCAAATAATTGAAGTTATGAATTCACTGACACGTGTAGGTGGGGCAATTTCTTCTCGTAACTTTCTATACACCTGAAAAAACATAGATTTTGAAATACATTAATTTTAAATCACATGTCTCAAAAAATGATATTTAAACAAATTTTAAATATATAGATATAAATGAAAGCACGCCTCAAAATATATATACATTGAATCTATAAATTTTTATGTACCTGATAGTGATAATCAAACTCAACGTGATAGCGACAACAACATGTGTCAAGGACTTTATCAGCTCGCACATACCAAGGCTTCAAATTTTCAAACATTCGTTGTCCAATCTTAACATCCGGATTTTCTTCTGTAAACTTTATGTACATCTCGTGTTGAGTTATTTCAAGCCAATGTTTTATATGTTCGTCATAGTTATTGCGAGTTACCCTGTGTTTTAAAACATCCCTCACATTCGGAGAAGGACGAGTCCTTTCAGTCCAAAAATCAGAAACTATCTTCACAATATTATCCTCTATTTTATCAGAACATGGATTTCTACACATTAGTGCCCAATTTCCTTCCATAGTAGAGTCATCCAATGTCTTCCTCCTTTTTGCATACCTGCTAACCGTCTTTCTAGATAAACCCAATGCCTTGGCAAATGTGGTAACATGACGATTCTTTGTTGTATCTTCACTTACAACTGAAGTTAATATTGCTCTACGAGAAATACTCTTATCAGCAGACCTAGTTTTTGTACCCAAAGAACTTATTCCTTTAAAAACATTCCCAACAAATTCTTCTTCTACACGTTTTGAATTTTTTTGTCCAAAATCAACACCTAACAATTCTAATGTTTCCTTCATATCAACACGATTCAAGAATGTAACCAACAAATGTGCTCTAGCAACTGTAGTCAAATTAACAAATTCACCATATATTATCTCTACACTTTTTGATGTTTTCTTTCGTGATAGTGGTTCTTGTTCGGAAAATTCTTTTAATTTTTGTAAATCCATCTTCACCAAGTGTTTCACATTCTTTTTGGGAAGTAATTCCATAACTTTTGATATCACTTCAGCATAATGTTGCGCATCATGATCTGTGTCCATAAACATACACATGGGATCCTATCAAAACCCTTGCCTTTACGCAATCTAAAAAACATAAATTATCATATTTAAACCTTAGAACTAAAAAAAATATTAGGATCTATCAAGGGTTTCTATACATATGTACCAATTTTTGCAGCGTTGTCTTTCACTTGTTGTGTCTTCTCTCTCTCTCTTTGTGCCCTCCTACGAATAGATCTTCTAGCATTCTTCTCTGCATTCTCTTCCTCGGTATATTTTCGTTTATCATTCCTTGCATTTCCCATGATTCATCCACTTCAAAAAATTTCACCTGCACACTTGATACAAATCTGAATGTGTAAGAGTAAACTTGATACAAAACTATATGTGCATGCATGCATGCAACTCCATTTATATACAAATCTCAGTAGAAATTATGTTATTTTTAATTTTAGTTTTCTATAACTTTAAAACAACTTTTCTAAATTTAATAGAATTTATATTTAATATGTAAAACAACTTTTCTAATTTAATATTACATATTTTTGGTTAAAAACAATTTAAAAAAACACACTTACTTTAAAACAAAAAAATATGTAAAAAATTAAATTTAAAACATAAAAAGCGAACAATATTAAGTAAGTAACTTGTAAAATATTAAATTTAGAAGGGGAGACGCAATTGCGAATCATTAAAGCTAGGAGGAGACGTTTTGGCGGCGCTTTGGTGGTGGGGAGGGTTCGCGCGAACTGGGGTTCGCGCGAACCACATTCACGCGAATGTGGTTCGCGCGAACCCTAGTTCGCGCGAACCACGCTGAGTGGCAGTGACGTGGTGCCCAAATGGCACATTTTGGCCCCAAATCTTTGTGGGGGACAATTGTGACCCAAAATCTGCCACTCGGATGCCACGTAACCAGGGTAAACGAAATAGTTAACTTACAAAATTTTGACACAAAATTCATATTTTTATTGGCTTTCTAAAAATGTAATTTTCATTTTTAAAAATCTGTTTTACTATTTATTTTTTAATTCTTACTAACATACGGTATTTTAGGGCAATCAATAGTACACAATCAACCAAATTTGAAAAATAGTACAATATATCAAAAAAATTGAAAAAATATACTTAGTATTTGTTGAATTCTTCTTCTTGCCTGTGAAAAAAATTAATTTTGATATAAATATTAAAAGTTATTGGCATTGAAATATGGACGCCATTTATTTTAAAATATAGTTACTAAATAATTAATTAAAAAAAAATATAAGTCAAAAAAATATGAAATTTTGACTGCACGTCAAAATTATAATCTTGAACATATATCTAAAATTTCATAGTGAAAAGATAAGTTTTCATTTTAAAAAACCACCGAGGGACAGTCATTCCTCTTTAATAACATAAGAAACAACATATGAATAAAATTAAGAAAAATACTAGATTTTTTGCCAAATATTTTTTAAAAAAATATACATGTATTCTACACTCTAAACACAACATTTCACTAGTTCGTAGAATTTCATGAATATGTACGGTTTTGTGGCTATTAACTTTAGAAAATCAATTAAACTGAAAATTCATGTTTACTAAGGTACAAACCATACCAAAAAGTGGGACATTTTATTGTGCTTTTACCTTAATAATTTATCCTTATAAATGCCTAGATCCATCGCCACAAAAATATTTATACTCAAACATTCTTAGGTAGCCCTATTTTCTCATGAGAGTCTTATGGTTTTGATGAAAAATTGAATTTTATAAATTTTAATCCTATTAATAAGTTAAATTCCACCATATAATATGCTCAAGAACTCATCTATACTCTAAAATCCATGCCAATGCTTATAAAATTAAAAAAACACCAGTAAAAAAGAAGCGTTTATGCTTTCATAATATAATACAAACTTGTTCTTGTTTTTTTATCAATATTTTATATCTTAGATTATAATTAACCATTAAAAACACATACCCACCTTCATATTAAATAACTAACATAGAGGTTTATTACTTAGAATTATTTGAAAAATAAAAAGTATCAATCGTGACGGTGGTCTAGTTGTCAATATATGGTTTCATAATATAATAAACTTGTTCTTGGTTTTATCAATATTTTATATTAGATTATAATTAACATTAAAAACACATACCCAACATATTAAATAACTAACATAGAGGTTTATTACTTAGAATTATGAAAAAATAAAAAGTATCAATCGTGATTCATTATCGATATTTATTCATGTTATAAAACATTCATTATTATTTATAACCTATGAAACAAGATTAAAGGTCTCCATCATAATCCATCATATGAGAATTTTTCTTGAATTCCTTCACAACTTATACAATTAACCAAAAATAGATTTGTTACCCCATTTCAAAGGAACATTACCATAACTATATAGTATCAACTAAATAGAAATAAAAATTTGATCACATAATGGATAAAAAAAAACTATTAAAGCCTCATTCAAAGATATAAATCAAGAGAAGGATAAATCCATAGCTATTATATTCACAAATATTTACAAAAACTCTCAAATTATTTATACAAGACTTCTATACAAATTTATCTTGATTTTCAATATCTATCATTATTGAGCCTCTATGTCCCTTTAACACCCTATACCCATTTGTTTTATTCCCTCTAAAATTCTCTCTATTTTTCCATTTGAATACCTTCCTTTTCATCACAACAAATAAGTAGTTACATTTTGGTTCAAGTAACTTAATCACAGTAAAAATTACTACACTTAGGCTACCTATAACTTGAGTGAGTGTCGATACATTCCGCACATCATATGATGCCACTTAGAACATTATTACATCCTTATTTATTTTATCACTTTGCTTTAAACCTCCTAATAAAGAACTAGGAAGTCAAATTTTCAAAGGAGATGGTTATGGAGGGAAAACTTAAACCAACATATTTTTTCCCATGAAGGTGAAGAAGTTTTCAAAACACCTAGAGATATTGGTATAATTTTTGTATAAAATCCAAAAATATA
The DNA here is from genome assembly GCA_018340775.1 of Taxus wallichiana var. yunnanensis. Classification (NCBI taxonomy): domain Eukaryota; kingdom Viridiplantae; phylum Streptophyta; class Pinopsida; order Cupressales; family Taxaceae; genus Taxus; species Taxus wallichiana. The sequence goes on from CM031235.1 coordinate 401,888,142, forward strand.
TTTTGCATAGTGATGCTCTTGCATCATTCTCTGCTAGTGGGAAGAATGAACCCCTATTCAACTATCCATCTTCTTCCTTTTCTTCCAATCTCTTTCTTTCTTTGATTTGTCTTATTTATTTATTTTCGTATGTTAATATTCAAATTTATTATCTTCTTATTTATCTTTTATGTTTATTCTTTCCTTAAAGTTTTTATTTTTTCTTCATTTTTCTTCACTCTTTTTCATCAATTTCATTTTATTTTTCTTCATATCTCAACTATACCTTTTCATAGTTTTCTTGTCTTTTTCCACCTTACATGTTCACTTTTTAAGTTATGTCTATACAAAAAAACTAGAAGTAATATTAGATGTAAATTAATGAGACAAGTTTGTCTCAAATTTGTTTTCTTTTTTCCACCATTTGAGCTATTCATTATTTTTCTAATTACTCTCTCTCTCATCCCTATTGTACTTTTATTTTTTCATCATATTCTTCTTGTTTATCTTGCTCTTGAACCTGTACTAGACCATCATTCTTATTGTACCCTTCTTTGTCCATGATTTAAAAATAATGTTCCCTTAATTTTCAATTCATCTTATTGGTTATTAATAGCTCCTTCAACTAATTTTAACTTGCATATGTCATAAGTAAATCCTTAGGGTGATGGAATAGCTTTTCAATCATCCTAATTTCTTCATGAAATAGAAGATAATTTATTTTCTCACTTTCCTCATCAAATTTGCGGCCTAATTTTCCTTTTCCTTATTTAAAACCCATGCTAGAACACTAAAATTATCTATCAATTCATCTTTTCTCATTTTATCTTCATCCTCTTTCAATTTTCAAGTATCTCTCTCTTGGATTTCATCCATAAATTTCTCATATTGCATTTTAGTTCTCCTAAATTTCTTATCATAACTTTTAATGATCTCATTCAATGCATTCTTATTCAAAACATTTAAAACAACTTGTTGACATTTCTCTTCTTTTGTATTTTTTTCTTACTAAGCTTTGTTAGGATGACCTCTATCCTCTTAGGTTCTCCTTCATCTCTTTTTCTTTATTATAGGACTAAAAAGGTTGTGAGGTCTCCATATCATCTCTTGTTTGTTATACCATCACTTTATGTTTAAACTTCTTACATTCTTGAGATGCTTCTTCCTTCTCTTTCTTAGCATAATTGTTTTTATATTATTATTTAATTCCTTATAAAGAGAAACATTGAATAAATAAATGATTGATTCTAAATATGTAATAGCGGTCGATATAAGAAATTAAGTATAGATTTGATCCAAGAAAATAAGTAATTTAAAACTTGAAACCCTAGTTGCAAATGAAAGGAATAAAATACTTAGTTGATTTGCAGTGATGCCAAAGGTGTAAAAAGCTAGAAAAGCTGTTGGAATATAGAAGAAGGATGTCACAATCAGGCCCAAAAATGGTAGGAGTGTCGTAAGTGATATGAATAGATCACACATGAGACCTATTATGGGTGCCTTTGACTTCTCGAAGGTGTGAAATCAAATTTCACACTATTGTGTTTGTTGGTTGTCACCTTTGACTACATGTACTTTTTGGATCTTGTTATTATTCACATGAAACCTATAATAAGAAATAAGTACTTGTAAAACCCCAAACTACATCAAATCCTAAAAAAGAAAGATGCAAAATGGGAGGTTAGATTGTCCTCGGCTTTCCAAAGTGATCTTACGACCGAGAATTACACTACATATCATAGCCCATGTAGTTCTATGTGCGTGTGTGTAGAATTGTGCCCTAGGTGGCTCTTGTGTAAGTCACACTTGGATATAGATAAATAACTACAAGTATAAAATGTAAATAGATGTGTACATGAAATAATGAAATTCCCCTCTTAAGCGTTTATGGAGAAATAACAATCCCTTGTCCCTTGTGTGGAGCTAGATGGATACTTGAATTCTCTTAGAATGATATTGGATGTAACCATAGGTGGTGATAGATAATTCTTAGTTCTGGTCATTTATTATGTCACATAAATTTGTATTTATAGGATTTCTTTGTTTGAATTTTGTAATTAACCACTAAAAGGCCAACTAGTAAAAATCAAGATGCCCAAAAATCTAGAAAAGACCCACAAAATGTGAGAAAAGTATAAATAGGTTAGGGGCACCCGGAGGGGACAGGGCACATGGTGTTTGCATCCTAAATGGGCATTGGTGTCTAGATTGAGTAAAGGTTGAAGTATGAAAAGAAAGACTAGGAAATAAGGAGTGTAATACCAAGAGAGAAAATATAAAGAAAACAAATATGGCCAAAAATAATGGTTAATTAGTACTTTTCTCACTTAGGAATCATATGAATAGTGGTATGTGACTAGGACCTAGAAATGTACCCAAAGTGCATGATTTAGTGTCTACATTTTCCCCACTTTATGTTGTTGAGTGAATTCTTGATAACATAAATTAGATAAGAGATGTGTACCTGATAACCATGTATATTGATGGCAAAAAGCATGCCAAAGAGACAAGAGAAAGTGTGGAGTGAAAATAATTGAAGCATGGAAGCTAGAGAAGAAGAAAAAAATGATGATGATGACCCTAGGGTGAGAGCGTATGTATAGATGTCATGTTTTTACCTATTTTTGATTTCATTTGATGTTTGATTAATAGTGTGATTGATGTGACTACCACTTCCCGTAAGGACAGGACCTATAAAAGAGAAGAACGAACAAGTAGTCAAATACGTGCATATAATTTTTTTATCCAAACAAGTAAGAAAGTGTGTAAAGAGTATGTAAAAATATAAAAAGGAACATGTGCACCTGATCCATGATGAGTGAAAGAGATAGAAAGGATCCTAAAGATGTTGTAGAAGAACAATTTTTTTGGGTGATCTTATGCCAGTTATCTTTGAGTGTGATTTTTTTGGGCGATCTCACGCAAAATGTGTAAGAAGTGTAGGGAGAAAGGTATAGTGTTATTCTCCAACCTATTAATACTTCCTAAAGTATTAAAACCACTACAAATGGTGTGTAAAAATATGATTTGGTTCAGTCCAATGTGAAAGTAGAAAAGAAGGTGTAGTGCATACATGTAAAGTGTTGAAGGATTGTGTTGTCATGTAAAATCCGTTGTGTAAATTTCTGAAAACTGTATTGATCTTAGAGATTATTTGTAAATGCCCCATGGTCATAGGCATCCGGGAAGAGTCATGGGTACCTAGGCACTACCTTCTAGTGTTGGTAATTAGTGTCGTGTTGTGCTAAGGACCCAAGTCGGGATTTGGGTTGTTGTTGAAACTAAATACTGTGTTGACTATGTGATGAACTTTACTAAACTGTGACTTTAAAATGATGAATGGGGTGAATGATTCACCCAATGGATTACCCCCTCATTTGGGGTTCATACGATGTCACAAGGAGTATGCATCCCAAAGGAGGACCGATCGCTAAACTAAAACTAATTCCCCTACGGGGGAGGAGCGTGCTTGGTGTAAACCAATGCACATGCAAACAAAGTGGCTAGGAGAACAAGTGTTAGTTCAAACAATATAAACATGCATGTAGAAAGTAATGCATAATCTATTACTCAAGAAGATAATATAAACACACAAGAAGACAAATTATACCACAAAAATAGGGTTTCAAACATGGTACATCACTCACGAAGTCACAAGAAAAATTAGGTCGAAGTGGATGTAAGAATACAAGCAATCGAGAGAATAAGCAAGACATAAGGCATAGCTTGTAAATAAAGGCATACAATGACAACTAATGGAAATCAAATAGTAAAAGACAACCATGGTAGAAAATAGTTCTGTAAGACAAATGTTACACATAAGGAACCCATTAACATGTTAGAGAGATAGAGAGTATGTCAAAGTGTGAATAATCCGATATAGTAGTGTGTTATGAAAAATGAAACAATATCACTTGTAGTATGTATGAAATTGGATGCACTGGGATACATTGTGGGACTGGTATGAGGTATTGTGTCAAACATCAATATGGCATGGAATGATCTATGTAGATTCTACGACCACAACTAGAAGGCAAGTGAATGCGCATGTGTATATAGAAAATATAATGACATACAATGTATTTGTTTAGCATATGTAAAAAGTGTACATGTAATCATAAGTAAGAAAGAGTAAATGTGATAGAGATATGCAATATGCTATGGATGTTTGAGACGGAGTGGAATGCAAAGTGTAGGAGTGAATGTGAATGTGTATACATGAAACGAGGTTCATTTATACATTCCCCCTCAAAAGTAGTCGATAATGAACCTTAGAATAAGATTTTATCATCGGGAAATGGTTTGGATTGTGTTCTATAAATATATGATGGTAAAGCGTAGAGCATAGAGAGTGAGTGAGTGTGATAAGGTTCATTTCAGATTGATACCCTTTGCATTCAAGTATGACCCATAGAACTAGAGTGCATCGTAGGGTAATGAGTGCATCATAAATAAGTAGATTCAAGAAATATGTGTTGTGATTGTGTATAGTGTGTATGATGTGCAATAGATGTTGCGCGAGAGATATGTCATGAATGAATGATGTGTGAAGTGTGTAGTGTGTATGATTTGTAATAGGATATGGGTAGAAAGAGATGTCATGAATTCATGAAGTGTGAAGTGTGTAGTATGCCATCAAAAGTCAAGTGTGAACAGTAATATGAGAGTGTGTCATCGGGTAATGACAACACAAGAGTGTATAAAGATGTGTATGATGTGCGTGAAAGACTAGATGTGGAGTGTAGAGTATGCAAGACACTGATAATGCTAGGGGAGGATAAACATGATGCTCCCTAGGTATCTTTGTGAAAAGTGTCCTATCTAATAAAAGTAAAAGATGATGGTCCTCCACCTAATTCTTGTGGAGATAAAGGCATGTGACCATGCTCTAAGATCATAGGTGTATGATAAAAATGATAAGTTGATGAATGTGCATGAGACTTAGTAGGTGATGGAAACCTATATGAAGGAGAATGCAAAGGTGAAGGATAGCTATGTGAGGTAGAGCATAGAAGTTATGAATAACTAAATGAAGAAGAGCATGAAAGTGAAGGATATGTATGTGTAGGAGAGTGCAAAGGTGATATATAACTTTACGTAGGAGATATCCAAGTGGTGGACCTAGACCGATGTGATGGCCTAGCATACCGATGAGATTGTGTAGGTTTTGTGTGAACAGACAAACTAGGACCAGATTGTGATTTTCTTTATGATGTTGTGGGGACCTAGATGCTCTAGCAAGTGCAATGAAAACCTCAAGGGGAGGATGTGACCATGGTGTAGATGGTGAAACACCATTGATAGTAATGAATTTCTTGTTGTGAATGAAATTTAGACACAAGTGATTCATGGAGACTATAACCTAAATCATGCGGAGATAGAGACCTACGAGCATATCACACCCTTTGACTAAAAGTGCCACAAGAAAAGGCACAAGCATGGTAACAAGACCGATCACATTAGAAGCTTGACATATCCATATGAGTTAGGAATTGGATATGAAATTTGTGAGAGTGGATAACCAATAACAATAAGAATTACAATAGAACATGCACTTATGTGAAATGATGGATCAACCATAATGTTATTGATAGAAATAGATCCAATGGAAGCACTAATTTTCAAGTGATCAGAAGAGAATGTAGCATGATATTCATGATTGGAGAAAGTAATAATTGGTGGAGATGTCTTGACATGAGTAACTAGAAAATCAATAGCTTTTGATGTAAGAGGAGGCCTTTCGCACAATATGTACGATTTCTTTGAAGATTTGGCTACTTTCTTGTCATGTTTTGGAAGAGGATTTTTGAATATTATGAGCTTATGATTTTTATTGATGGACATATAAGCCATAGGCTTAGAAAATTCAATTGCATTATTATCGATAAGATCTTAAATAAGGTTATAAAGTTTGAAACGTCAATCTGTAGAATTCCCAATGCATTGATGATAGTTGCATCTGAAATTTTCATTGTAATTATGACCTTTAGGATGAGATGGGTCCAGATTGAGTGGAGGAGGAATCATAATAAGATTTCTCTCAACAATTTGTGGTAATAGGAGATTTCGAGTGATATTCAATTTTGTATATGGAAACTTTGGGAGATGCCATTGGATCTTGTTAGTATTAGATATGACGTTGATAGTAGCTTTAGCTTCAGTAGGTTTTATAGATGGATTAAAAGTTTATTTTCTTTAGAAGCACACTGCTTGAAGATGAGGCTTGTTCCTAATACTTAAGCTTTCCTATAGATAATAGTTTAGTTTCACGTAGCTTAAGAGTATGACACAAATTATTGAATGATGGAGATGTTTCAAAGATAACACTCTCCTGGAGAGGTAGTAATAGATTTTAGACAAATATATATTGAATTTTAGAGTCTGCAAGAGCATTAGACTTCTTAGCTACGTTTTTCTTATATCGTAAGACATAATACACTAGATGTTCATTAGAGCCATGCTTAAGTTGTGTGAGTTTAGCATAGGATATCGAGAGCTGATATTGATAGAGAAATGAGTGAGAAAATCATCGAGTTAGATGCGTAAAAGATGTTCTTGAGTAGACGGGTAGATCATAGAACCAATATATTGCATAATTGTGAAGACTTCTAGGAAAGAGCTTAGCTAAGATAGTATGATCATCCAAAAAATCTAGACATGCCACATGAAATGATCGGAGATGCTCTTAGGGGTCACCATGACCATTGAAAATGGGAAACTTGGGAGTGATGAAATTAGGTGGAAATGCATAAATTGAAATGGTCGGTGCAAAAGGAGTATGAAGTAGTAATGTGAAATCTAGAGATAGAGACACATGAGAATTAGCATGTTACAAATGACATATTTGAACTTGAAGGTCCTGATAAAGAGAGGCTAAATCTTTAGTGCTAGCGGAAGAGACTTGACACGTATGAGAAATAATAGGTGGAGTGAAGTGATTAGTGGGAGTGGGAAAAAAATAGGAATAGTAGAAGTAGGCGAAGAGTGAAATCGGGAAGTTGAGTAGAAATGGAAGAGGGGATGGAGGTAGAAACATTAATCTCCAAAAGATTGGTGACCTCCTCACGAGAAGCGAATAAAAACATGTCTAGATCCCGATGATGCTCAACAAGATGAGCATTGAGGTCGTGAAGATCATCTTTAGTGAAGGGTACAACCATGATGAATAAAAATAGACTCTTAGAATAAAATATGGGATTGAGTGCCTAGTTCACTAAATGATTAAGCAAAATATTGAATAAATAAATGCCTACTTATAAATATGTAAAAACATTGAATATAAGAAATCAAGTATATATTTAATCCAAGTAAATAAACAATTTAAATCTAAATCCCTAGTTGAAATCGAAGGTAATAAAATACTTAGTTGATTTTCATTGATGCCAAAGGTGTACGAGAGATAGAAAACTATGGAACAAAGAAGAAGAATGTCGAATCAGTCCTTAAAAATTGCATGAGTGTTGTAAGTTCCAAGACCAAGGTGCTTATGCAAGGTCCTGGGGTGCTAGAGACCTATTTTGGGTGCTTGTGACTACTCGAAGGTGTGAAACCAAATTTCATAGTGTCATGAGATGTTTCTTGGTTTTCACCTTTGATCATCAATACTTCACTAGAGCTCATTTTTATTCTCCTAAAACCTGCAGTAAGAAAGAAGCACTTGTGAAACCCTGAAAATACATCAAATCATAAAAATAAAGATGTAAAATGGGAGGTTGGAATTTCCTCGAATTTCAACAAAGTGTTCTTATGATCGAGCGTTGCACTACATCTTAGAACCCATGTAGTTCTATGTGTGTTCGTGTAGAATTTTTCCCTATGTGTTTCTTATATGAGTCACACTTGGATAGAGAGAAATAGCCAAATGTAGAAAATGTAAATAGATGTGTGCATGAAAGAAAGAAATTCCCCTCCTATGCATGTATGTATAAATAGCAATCCCTTGTCCCTTGTTTTGAGCTAGGTGGATACTTGAATGCTCTTAGAATACTCTTGGATGAAACCCTAGGTGGTGATATATTATGCTTAGTGTTTGATACTTTATTATGGTTACATAGCTTTGTATTTGTATGATTCCTTTGTTTGAATTTTGTAATTAACCGCTAAAAGACCGATGGTAAAAGGCAATATGCCCAAATGGCTAGAAAATACCCAAAAGATATGAGAAAAGTATAAAGAGGTCGAGGGCGCCTAGAGGGGATGAAGGCACCCGCGCCTGGTGTCCTGGCCGGGTGTTGATGTCCAGAATTATAAATGTCCAAGTATGAAAAGATAGATTGGGTAAGAAGGAGTGTAAGACGATTTAGAAAAAATAGAAAGAAAACAAAGATGGCCAAAGATAGTGGTTAATTATTACTTTTCATGCTTAGGAATCATATGAATAGTGGTATGTGACTAGGACATAGAAATTTATGCAAAGTGCATGATTTAGTGTCTAAAATTCCTTTAATATTCTACACTTTGTTTTTCATCACCTTAGATCGATACATGCTTTTCATTTCATTCTTCCTTCTTGAATCATAAGTTGGTCCATTTTTTAAGACTTTTCTTTCATACCTACATCTTTGACCTCCTTCACTATGTGCTTGTTTCATTTTGAAATCTTATCTTTCTTTGTTAATTTCATCTTGTCCTTCATTGTATTTTGCAGCCTTATTACCTTATTTCTTGGATTTTTCCTCCTTACAATCAAATTATTTCTTGATCCATTTTGGCATTATATGTCCATGATTTAATTCATATTTTAAAGAAACCACTTCACTTTTCTTTATACCAACCTCTATATTAGAAATTTCATCTTCAAATGCATGATAAAAACAAATATTTAAACCTTTATATACCGATCATTAACCAATGTATTGTCATATCTCTTTACATTATCTCTTTTGCTTGCAATCTTCTTTTTTTTACTTTCTTTCTTGTCTTCTTCTTCTTTTGAAATACTTTCCAAAGCATCATAAAATATTATATTTTCATATATTTCTTATTTGGCATGATTAAGGTCTTCAATTCTCTTTTATATGTGTCCACAACCTGATTTCTTCTTCTTTCATACTCATTTGTCTCTATGGATTCTAGTCTTCCTTTATTTCTTAAAAATTTCAATGCTTTATCTTTAATCTTCTTCATAAATGTTATCATACTTGTACACATAAACTTAAACACAAAATTAGACAATAAAATTAGAGACAAAAATGTCTCCATAAGTTTCTCTTTTGACACTTTCCTATCTTTCTTCATTTCTTCACCAAATGCTTATTTTTGCTATTTTTCTCTTCTCCACTCTTCTCTACTTTTACCTTGTTCTCCACAATGAGAACTCTTTTCAGTTCTTCTCTTTCATGGTGCTCACTTAGAAACTCTCTACTTTTCAAGCCTTTGTAGTCTTTTTCCTCTTTACCTTATTCTCTTCTCATAGAATTCACCCTTTGTATTATTCCTTTCTTGAAAACTTCCTCTATAGGCCACTTCACCCTTATTTTCAACCACCAACCATAAACTTGATTTATTTCTTGTAGACAAAACTTTCCAAGAATTAAAGCCTCTATAACTCACCGATTAATCTAGTTATCTCTTTTTCCAGATTCTGGTTCTTTCTTATTATTATTTTTCATCATGTCTTCTCCTCTCTCCTTAAGAGCTAACATGTCAATTTAGCAATACACATGTTTACCTAAAAACCTCGAAAGTGTTTTGAGGCTTAGGTATAATCAATATCGAGTTAAGGATGTACACAAAAATGTGCCAATACTATACTAAGAAAATAAATGTAATCGAAGGCGCGTGCAATGTAATTCATCCCAAAACTCCAACCTTTATTTATTTATCAAAATATACTACATGATTTCAGTACATACACATTCCTTTCCTTCTATCTCTCTTGATTCTCATACAAAATTTCAAAGAGGTGCTCACATATTGTTATCTCATGATGCACACTTATACAATACAATATGTTTCAAAAGAAACTTATTTTGACTCATTCCTCTATCAGATTCTTCCTCGTAATGGTGTGATTTGTCTTTATTCCATGGCTTGATATCGGATTTCGTGGCTCTTTCCAATGTTATGCAGGTTTTCCTAGTCTTCTGCGGCTTCCTCTATGTATCATGGCTTTGTTCTTTATCGGCTGATTCTTCTAGTATTTGGCGGACATATTTGATTGTCTACAACTTGTTTTTGTGTTTGGAAGGTTCTTTTCCTTTTATACGCGGAACCTATTTTATCCCATCTTCCTCCCTTATCCCTTCGTGGTTAACTTTATCTTGTCATGGCTTTATCCAAACTTTGGTGGCTTTATATCTATTTTCGTGGCTTATATCAAAAGTTGATGAAGACTCCTATCAACATTATCCCCCTTAAAAACTTTGTCTTGTCCTTGAGACAAAAATGATGAAGACTCACGTGAATTCCTTCAAAAATTTGGAAAAAAATGATGTGGGCATCAACCACCGGGGCTTAGACATCGGCATAGGGAAGGCTTCCTCGCTAGAGTCACCCAATTGGATTTATGGGACGCCAAGTTATGGAAACATCAACCTCCCTAGAAACTTAGACATCTAGCGTAAGGAAGTGTTCCTCCGCTTGACTCACCAGGATCTGGTTTTGTGGGACACCTCATCCTCTCATCCCTTATGGAGTACTTTGCGGTATATATTTTGTGATATGAGGAATGATACTATTTTCATATTTAAACCAAGAGTTCAAATGATTATTCACCTAGTCTATCCATTCTTAAAGTTACGTATTTTCTTGAATCACTGGGACTAATCCCGATGGAGTGGGATGTGCCTGTACCTTATTCCATTGATCTTGAGAAATTGTAGCTTATTTCTAAATATTGAGTAATGCTTTATCTTGTTTAGTGCTCCATTCTTGCATATTATATATCTTCTCTCGTTGTGCCCACTCCTAAGTTTGATATTTCTTCATGAGTTCCGCTTAATTTATTTCTTTACATGGCATCCTTTTCATTTAAATCTCATATTCTATGGAAGCTTGATGTATTTCCTTTTCAAGTTTTTCCATTTCCAATTTTTCCTCTATGGTCATACTCGACTATCCAATAGTATAAGTCTAATATACTACATCATTGTTCATTTTGTATTGAGCTTTTATTCTGCAGTTTTTAGTTCACCTTTGTTCTTCTAATTCTCCACTATATGTGATTTCATGACTTCTAGCTTATGTTCCTCTACTGTGGTCTTTATGATTCATTCTTTCTCTCCTTCCAAGTTAATGTGGCGTTCCTTTAAAATTTATCCTACCGTGTATTTTGTAGTCACCTCAATAGATAGCTTAGGATCAATACGATCTCGTGCAACTTGTTTGTTTGGATAGTGGAAATTATTTTATACATTTATCCTTCTAGTTCAACACACCTTTGTATCCAATCTTGAGTAGCACTTTCCTCTAATAATCGACTGCAAGTGGATTTTTGTAGTGGAGTTAGTTTATCTAAAGGAACTTTAAATCCTTTTTGGTTTTTCAACCACTCCTGTTGCGATTGGAATGATTTTTATGTTTTGTTTCCTATATAGCTTGCTTGATTTTCACCAATGAGTCTCTAGGTGCTAGTGTTGTTATTATGCTAGAGGAGGATGTCTATAAGATCTATTTTTCTTATTTTTCTTGTTCCTCCTTCTCCTTTTCTCGCCGCCTTCTTTTTTTTCTTCTTCTTCCTACTCTTTATTTTCCTACTCATGTTTATCCTTCTCACCCTTCTCTTCTTTTCCCTACTTGTCTTCTTCTTCCTTTTTTTTTCAAGGCTACTTCTTCATTAGCCTTCTTTTCTTTCTCCATTTCTTCTACTTTTTTTTTTTCTGTTCTTCCATCATCTTTTCTTTTTCTTCTTGCTCCTTTTTCTCCTTCTCTCCTTTTTCTTTTCTCTCTGCCTCTTCTTTTTCTTTCTTTCCATCCTACTCCCGATCTTTCTTTTTCTTTTCTACTGTGTCTAACTATGTTTTTCAGTTTTTCTATTACAACTATCTTATAGACTTCTTCTATTTCTTTTTTTTTGTGCTTATTCTTTTGGTCTTTTATTTTTACTATTTAGCTACTTCTGTGGATTTCTATTTTTCCACCTCAATTTTCTTCTTCTTGTCTTCTTCCACTGCTACCTCTATAGGTTTTGATGCTCTATTTTCTCTTTCTTTTCTTGTTTTGATCAGAAATCCAATAAGTTCTTCCACCTCTTTAAACCTTTTTTCTCTTTTGTAGTCCTTTTCTTTATAATCTTTAGTTATGATCTTTCCTGTTAAAGATCCTTCAATTGGCTTGTTTCTTCAGCTTCAATTTGTTCTTGTATCTCCTTTATTAGTTCATCCGGAAGCAGGCTCATAATGTCTTCAAGAACAAAGCCAAATTTTTCTAAGTAATATACTATTGTCTCAAATATTGCCATTTGTTCTCTTCCTGTGTTAACCTCATATTATGTTAACTAAGAGATATCACCTAGAGATAATCATTTATGATAGTATCTTGTTGGCAAGAAAATTTTTCAAGTGGAAAAACTTGTGAATTTATGACCAATGCTCTTGGAATCTAAGTCCATTTACTTAACCGATGCATCTTTTGTATATACATGTGTGAGTAAAAGTGGATTTCTGTGGTGGCCTTTTGACCGGGGATCCAACAGGGGCACTCCACTGACCCTACGACAAAGCTAGTAATTTCTTACTAGGGAGGACTTTGTCTATAAAGTGGGAAAGGGGAGTGAGAAATGAGATAGGGGAACTAATGTTATAGGTAGGAAATCAAATTCCTACACACACTAGTTAGAAACTTCAACACATGCATTTATGAGAAGAAATAACCCTACAAATGGCAACAAGACGAGATAAGATTGTGAACTCAAATTTTCTAAAATCTCCTCATCAAAGAGGCTATAAAATCCTTCTTCTTGTATTGATGCTTAAACATAAGTTGTACATGATGTGGGAATGGAATAAAATTTGAGAGTGGAGGAAAGTATAAGAAAATGGCTATCTCCTTTGCTTTCTTTAAGTACAATGCACTCATAAGTTTACAAGATTAATTGTCAACCCTTTGAAATGGGAATGGTGTTACATTTTATAGAATGAGAGGGTACTTATCTTCTTCCTCATGACCCTCCATATGCCTTATTTATAACTTTAGACTATTGATATTCCTAAAAATATTTAAGTCCCTTTTATAAAAACAAGGTGACTTAATTTACATTATGTTTCTAAAGTCAATTTTAAGTGACTTAAAGGCATATCAACAAGTGCTAACCCCAAAAAAGAATTAGAACATTTGAAGGGGGAGAAATTTGGGGGAGAGGGAAGAGAGAGAAGAGGAGAAGATGTTTCCCAATGAATTTTTTTGATCCTCATTGATGGAAAATTCCATATGCAGTGAAAATTTGAATCTTCAAATTCCTTGCACACCATGAAACTCCTTCAAATCAGCTCATGAATGCTTGCCAAGTTGAGTGAACTATTCCATTGATGACTGCAACTCCCAGCCTATGTATGATATACTATTTTTAGTGAGAGGTGATTTTTTCCTCTTCTCAACCATCGTGATGTGATGAAATCCCTCATTCAATCTTGCACACACTACCCTTTCCTCAACCGCTTCTTTAGGGTGACTTACTATTTTTAGTAAGCACCCATATAAGGGACTTACTATTTTTAGTAAGTGGTCATTTTCACTATTTTCTACTTTGAACACTCATTTTGGATTCCTTGTGATCTTCAATGCCCGTTACCTTTGTCTCAACTGCTTTTGATGATGACTTTCCAAACATAGCAAATCTATATAGGAAAACTTACTATTTTTAGAAAGTGTGTTTCTAGTGCTCGATTTATGATGGAACATATTTTTTTGGACCCATCTTGTCATTACGATCACACCCTCCAAATTTCACATAGGTTTTCCCACTAGAATGATTGGAAATAAATTTTAAAATTTTGACCTAGCAGTGGTTTTGGGCACGAAGCTACCATGGTGGCCATTAATGGAGATTGAAATTCAAAGGTATGGTTTTTTCTCCATTTGCAATGAAAAAAAATCCATTGTGATAGTTTTTTTATTTGGAGCACATGTGTAAGTTTTTAGTTCATTTCCATTGTCGGAGTGATGGGAGATCTGACGAATGTGAGTTGGTGCACGAAGTGAGGATTTTGTTGGAGCAAATGATTCTAGGAACCATTTGATCTCTTATTTGTTTAATCTTAATTGTATTGAAAAATGTGAAATTTTGCAAAATATGGTATCTCATTCGACTCATACTTTACAAGATATGAGTATTTTTTGATCGGGTGGCTTTGTAGTTATCTGGTGAAAGATCTCCATTTTCTCTTCGTTCTTCGTCATTTCACTCCATTTTTCTTTGAGCCCTGCATATTGCTATACATTCATGGTGTGGAGATTTTTGTGATAATGATGAATCTAGTTTAGATCAACAATGGTGGGTGGGTGTGTGAACAAGCTTGAACAAAGCCATGGCATGATGAGGAGCTGTGGAGGAGAAATGAGAGGAAGAAAACAACTAAGTGCCAGATTTAAATTTTCAAAAAATGCACATGGAGGGGCTGGGTGAATTTTTGTGTCCCTGATGTCCCTCACCTTAGGGACATGAGGGACATCAATTTCCATGGTGATCAAGAGGACGACATGTGTCCTCGATATGATGACATGGGATTTGCTTGAAAAATGCACCTAGGAGCTGAAAGCCGGTCACGTGTGTGACCAAGAGACTCCCCATACAAGATGGGTGCATTTTTTCATGTTTTGTTTTCCTCACCTCAAGGGGACATGAGGGACATCAAATTCCATGGTGGTCCTAGAGTTGACACGTGTCCTCGATCCGACGGTAGGGAGTTTGAGCTCCAAAAATGCACTTGGGGGCTGAAATTCGGTCACGTGGGTGACCAAAAGACTCCCCAGAGGTTGGGTGCATTTTTAAAGGTTTGATGTACCTGACCTTAGGGTATTTAGGGACATAAAATTATTCCAGGATCTTGGTGATAATACATGTCCGCCTGAAGATTGACTAACTCCTAGATTGTCTCTAAGAGGGTGACTTGGAACAATGATAACTTGAGCTCTGGTAGAATTTATTGGAAACTTTTTATATGATTCTAACTAGAAATGTAATTTTGAATCCAATGGTAGGGGTATAATTTATTTATTCATCCATTTTATCCTTGAAAAATAGTAATTGTGATTTTGTACTCCACCTATGCCTGAGAAAATATGCCTGCACACGTGATATGCCAAAGTTTTGTGATAAATATGATTTCACCATCTTGTAGGAATTAGAATTACATTTTCAGTGATGCTTTGTTTTACTCCTAACTCCATCCAGAGCTCTTGGAATCATCTTTTGAAGCCCAAGAATTGTTTTAGGCTTGTGTATTGCCTAGGCTTATGAACCCTAATTCTGGCAAAACTGCCCCATCTTCTCTGAGACCTTCCAAAATATTCCTAAATTATCTACATGATTTCCCAAGACCTTTGGATCACATCCAAATCCACTTAGGATCTTCCCATAATGTCTCGTAGCTTGCAAATGAACTCCTAAAATCACCTATGGGGAATGAATGAACTTTCCTAAATCACCCAAGGGGATGAGATAACATTAATCAGGAGGTCACTTGAACTGACTAGACAGACATGGGGTCTCTTGGAATGATAGGAATTAAAAACTTAATGTTGGGATATAGTTGTTGCGCTCGGGAATTATCAATTTCCCTATTGCAAACTTTCACGACAACATATTTGTAGGTTATTTTTATCAAATTAGTTTCTATCCATGGTTTAGGTTCTTTTAAGATCTATGGTATCTCTTGGTGTTATGAATGTGGTGGTGAGGGATTATATTCTTCTTCTTCTTCTTCAGACCCTGAAATTTCTTATATCTCCTCATATTGTTCTTCTTCCTTTTCCTTTTTTGTCGTGACTTGTTTTAGCTTTTCTTTCTCAGCTAGGTCTTTTTTTCTTTGGGTGATTGGTTTTTTGATGGCGAGGCATTCTTTCTTTTTTATGTTTTGGGTGCACTTCCACTTATTTCTGATTTTCCTAATGGTGCAAATTGGTGCTTGTATTCCTCAAAGGTTTCTTTAATCACATCATCAAAACTAGGAAGAACAAGTTTCCTCGGATCCGCAGGGTATGATTTCAGTGCTTGTATTGATGTTTCTACTGCCTCATCTGAATATTCATAGGGTAATAGTAGCACTTGACTTATCCATGGAACTAGTGGTTTGATAAAAATATAGTCAATGTCCATAATAAACATAACTTTATGTTCATATTTGGCCATTATTTATTCTATTACCCTATATTTATTTGCAACTATCCCCCTAATTCTATCTTTCCATTTAATGAGTGATGTTATTTGAGTGATTGCATCCATGGTTCTCATGTGTTCCTAGATTTTTTCTACCATAGGGGTATCTAATTTCCAATCTACCAATTCATCTTTTTGTGGAAGTGTTTTTGTGAAATACATTGCCAAACATATTAGTATCGACCCATAACAAAAATTATGTTTTCCTTCTTTAATTATCTTCACATTTTCATGAAATTTTGTGGCTAGTAATTCACTAGGTTATATTCAGAATGGGTCATAACCATATCTAATGCCAATTATGCACTCACCCCATGGGCACCATCCTCTCTATTTGTATGATAAATTTTCAAACAAATTACTTTTGCAACATACCTTAGAGAAGGGTTTGGAATAATTGATATTTTGATGCCCATTTGTCACATTGTGATACCCATCGCATTCACCATATATTTTATCATAGTTTTCTTCTTTATCAACACAAATTGTCCTTTGTCCCACATCCCAAAGTAACCCTAGCCATTAATTTTGTTGTGATATGGTATGGTTGATCAAGAAAGAACATTTTATTATGCAGATAATTGAGGAGAACTTTAATTTCCTTATCGTTATGTTGAAATAGAAAATTATGCTCCACGCATCGAGTTTAAATTTTTCGATTACTTTTGCATTCCGTTTGTACTCTTCTTGTAGGGTAGCGAATTTGTAGCTAATAAAAATTCCTTATCCACCTCAAGTATGGTATGATCATATTCAACATTGGGTGAATGAATGTACTTCTGTAAATCCCATGTATGTGTGACTTTGAATGGAATGTGTGAAAATGCACCCTCTAGATCATGTTTGTATGATTTTATAGAATGCTTTTCGAATTTGGGTTGGGTGAATTCCTCTTGTGTAACTTCAATTGGAGTATCCATAGCTTCTTCTCAATTTTCCTTAATTTTTCCCTAGCTCACTTTGTGGCTCTTTTTGCTCTATATATTCATATTATTGTAATGCCTTAGTAATTCATAAGTTACTCCCTTATATAGTTTTGATTTCCACCTACCACATTTATTGTTTTTCGTAGAGGGTCAGATTCTTTCTTTGTTTTGTGTTATTTTCTTCATTTCATGATTTCCTTATTACTCGGTTTGAACACAGTCTTTACGTGGCTTTTCCTTCCATCTTGTGTGGTTTCATTATGTCTTCTTTGTCTTACATCTTTTCTTTCTCCTTGGTTTGGTTGTCTTTCTTATTTTTCTATAGTGCGGTTTCATTCCTCCCTTATTTATGCGGCTTTATTTATTTCCTTCTTTGCATAGTTTTTTCACTTATTTGTTTCACAATTCATTTTTTATTCTTACATTTCACGGCTTTGATGAATTTGTTTGTCTTTCTTTAATTTTTGAGTATGCATCCTCCACATTTTTTCTCTTCCTTTATTGCATGGGTATTATACCTCCATGGATTATTATGTTTTGGGCTCCTAATTTATTATCCAAGTATAGAGAGGCGCGTGGGCATACAAGTCCTATTTGAAGAAGGGTGCACAAAGAGAAAGTGTGCATGATAGGGTTTTGGGAGGGTTTAGTAGAATAAGTGGCATGTGCGTAAGGTAGAGCAAAGGTTTTGGGACTTAGCCATATTTGGTGTATCAGATAGAACATGAGAAAAGTTTGACCCGACTACGCATGTGGTGTGGATAAGGTGCCAACACGGGTGACGGGGTGGCCTAGAAAGGAATATACCTTGCGATGGAAGCTTCTATAATTCCATCATTGCAAAGAGTGGAGAGCTCGAGCCTAAAGAAGCATGCTCCCATGGAGGAACACCTTGGACACTTGGCAATGGATCTGCAACTCCTGCGAAGGCTTAAAGGTGTTGAGAAAGGCTATAAATACAAGCCCCAGTAGAAGAAAGAAAGGGGGAAAGAGAGACAGAGAGGTACACATAGAGGACATTAGAGAGAGCAGATGAGAGGTGAAACTCTATATAAATACATGGAGATATTTATGGGTTGGGCTAGGAGATATGTACGATGGATGATGTATCAAGGGATGGGTACATGTATTTTTGCACTGTATGGGACATAAGTCCAATCTTGCTACATGGTTCTAATTTGCACTATCATTTTTATCTGTAATGACCTTGATAAATGTAATATGATTACTGGACATGTTCAATTATGAATATATGTGGTTCACGGTTCATACATATCTCTTTTTGTTATGTTGAATGTGTTTCATATGAATGAAGATAATCATTACACATCCTCTTTCCATCATGGTTCATATCTATATTTTTAATATGCTTCTTGTGCGGATGGATATGTTAATGTAGCGATTACTCGAAGCTCTTAGTTGAATAGGGAGTTTCTTCTATCTTCTATTATGCATCTATGATACATTCTTACACAACTCACATCAAAGAGGGCTTGGCACCCGCATGTGCCTTGAGTGAGTGTCCAGCGCCACATTAGGTGATAGGTGATGCACATGGGATTGTCCTTATTTATTAAGGGGTATAAAAATTGACTATATCTTGGTTCCATTTCCGAGACCTCATTTTAAAGTTGTTGTAAGAAATGGCATGCATCTTTGTATCTGTACTATGTGATGATAGAGCGTTTAACCTTGGAAAGTGTTGAAACATGGTTCAAGAGCATTAAGGATGAATTTAATCATAGATTCAACATTGGACTGTGTTTGATGCACGTAGATGGGTAGAAGAGAACTTCTACCATGAGTTGTATGAATTTTTTTTTTGTTTCTTCCTAGTAGAGCTACAAGAATGGCTCTCAGCATATACATCTAGATCAAGTTGGTATTATAGAGCACGTGTATGGACCCAACATGATTACCAGAGGCTACAACATGAAGATCTGACATGGACTCATGTTGTGGATCATTGGTGGAAAGGAGTGTTGGCTAGCTACACTTTGGAATATGCCATTTATAGATACTCTTATCTAGAAATTGTTGAGTTCAAGTTTCTGAGGGAGACCAGAGGATCATTTCTACGTGTTATTCCTTTAGCGATGAAGATATTGATCATTACTTTGAGTTTAGAGGCATTTCCAATGGTTAGCTAAACCCTTCTCAGTGTTGGGTGAGGAAGATAGGGTAGAGGAGGATGGAAGACATTGCAACTGAGAAAGAAAGGGAGGAGAGGTGACTCAAGTAAAGTGAAGCATGTGAAAGAGATATTGTTAGACAACACAAGGTTATGAGTGTGATGGATCTATGGAGGTAGACATTGTGGGAAGGAGTTGAGGTTCACGTAGAGGAAGTGGAACTTGAGTAGTCTATGCTACCCCATCTTGGAAAATGTGGGAGAGAGACCCCTTGCCTTCTAATGAGAGTTAATTGTGTGGAGAAGAAGATTCGTTAGCACGCATCTAAACCCACCTAGTGATTGGACCTTGGCGCGCTTGGTATTCTAGATCAATGGAGAAGTATTGCCAACCTAGTTTGTATTTGTGGAAGTGACCAATCTATGCCTAGGAGATATAATTTCTTGTTTGGTACTTCTATGATTTCACATACCATTTTAGTGTTTGGAGGAATTTTTGGGCAAGGAGCAAGTACACAAGGTTTTGGCAATGCATCAGGGAGTGGCATGGGACACACATCTGGCAATGGAAAAATCTCGCATGCCATTGGTGCACAGTTCATTGGGATGTTGTGGACTCTAGAAGAGACCACTTCAGGCCCACTACTAACCACGGGAGGATCTATAGGTGTAACTGGTGGATCAGGAGGCACATAGCCTTTTGGATCCAAAGTGGATTTGTAGAGGAAACACCAGAGGAAACCAAGGATCTGGATTAGGAGGACAGGGGCCTTAGCCACCTCCTCAGGTAATCTTTGAAATTTCTTTACACTTTCTAGACTACCAGGACATAGAGGATGTTGGAGAGCATGTTCACAAGTGTGAAATTCTATGGCACGCAAAGGGTATCATAACCCCATAATAGAAGGCGTCAATCTAGAATGACGTTGCAAGAGGAACGCACATAGCTGGTGGTATAGGAAGTATGATCCCCAACATACGGTGGTAGATTACACCACGTTAAAAAGCACCTTCCTATAATAATTCCACATCCTTGAGTTAGAGTAGAAGAACATTAGTGCTCTAAAGGATATTCAGGAGGAACGGCAGAGAGTGTGCAAGAGTATGATGCACAGTTTAAAACTCTCCTGTCAAAGTTATCATGTGACATTGACCCTTCACAACATGATCAATGGTTGATTAGAGGTTTTATCACTCCATTTACGAGGTCATTGTCCCATAAAACATTTACTGACCCGTGTGAGGCTCTAGAGGTTTCCTTACATGTTGAAGTAGTTGGGAGTGTTGATACTGGTGTGAGCCCTTTTCTAGAGGCTCAAATCACTACCATGGCCAAATAGTTGGAGAAGTTGTCTACAAACTCTACACATGAGACTCATAGTGGTCTTTGGTGCATGGATTGTGAAGTAGAGGGGCATGCCAAGGATAGTTTCCCCTAGAAAATAGTACGCGTCATAGTGGTAGATTATGAGATTTGTCACGGGGACCATGATGCGAGTAGATTCCCCTTATTACAGTGCATAATTTGGAAGAATGTGTCTTTCTATTGTAAGATTTGTGCCTCTATGACCCATGATACTAAGGATTATAGGCTTATTGATTAAATCCTTAAAGCCATTGATCATGGGTGTGCGCGAGACTAGCCTTGTTAGTGGATCCAAGGAAGATGATTTCTATTATGAGGGTCGTGCAGATGGAAGCACACATGGAAAAGGTTTTCTGGAGAATTTCATGGTCATGGTAAACATAGAGGAGGAGGAAGTGAGTTCCCATGAGGAACCTACTTCAATTATGGATCTGAGAACACTATGAGTGCATTTTCCCGAGTTATTCCACTACTCATGGTGTGGAAAGAAGCACGTGAGGATTTCCCCCGAGTTTTTGAGCACATAATCCAACAACACCGGAAGGACAATGGCACCGCCATAGTGAGTATAAAGAAGGTCAACACATAGTTGATTCCTAGAGTGGTGCGTGAGTCAGGGTTAGAACCTATTATGGTGACAACATGAGTAGAGGTTGCGCATGTGCCCAGAGAAGTACCAAGGCAAATGACTCTAGTCTCAAGAGAAGAAGTGGTGCACATGAAGTATCCAGACCCTACCCACTAGAAGGAGGTGTATCAAGAGACAATGGATGTCATTCAGAGTTTGTAGGGATAAATCCAGTGTCTAAAGGAGTAGTCCAGGAAGCAGGAGCAAATAATGAATGTTGAGGCTCCACAGAAGGACCTAGATGAGGTCAAAGAAGTATGCAAAATTTTAAGGCAAGAGAATATTATTCCCTTGCTAGGAGAATGGCTACAAGAAAATATGCCACACACCAGAGTAGAGAGCGTGAAAGGTAGGTGTTACATACAAACCTCCCTCCCCATAGCCTTGATTATGATAAAGAAATCACACTGAATGTAGTTGTGGATGGTTGGTTTCTAAGTAACATATTAATTGACATGGGAGCATATTTCAATGTTCTTACGCTGGATGCCTGACATCAAATGGGAAGGCCCACATTGCAGCCATCTTTGAATGTTTTGTATATGGAAAAAAATTAAGGAAATGCCCATTTGAATATTAAAGGATACAGTGATTACCATTCATGGAGCCAAGTTTACTAGAGACTTCAAAGTCTTGGTACTCAAGTCAAAATGGCAGACAACTTTCCAACATTTTTTAGGTGCCCATGGTGTTATAAGAACAACACTAACCTGAGGTTCAACAAAGGATATATCAGTTTCAAAAAAAAGGAAGAGCATGTTATCATCCCTCGACAAATGGGAAGATGACACCTTACATTAAACCTTTGGGAGAAGAGGTCCTTGATAGAATTTGCGTGCACTTCATCGATACCTAGAGATAATTCAGCCTACTGAAGGAGTTATACGATTTGAGGATGCCCGAGTATTTGAGTGATACCACAAGTATAGCATGTGACAATTGGGCACACAGGACATATGAGTTAATTGGGAGACAAACCGGGGAGTCTATAAAAAAAAAAGTGACCAAGGTGTACTCACTCGGGTGTCTAGGAGGAAATAAGTTTCAAGTTCTTGTAGAGGGAATACCCCTGAAATTTTCTTATGGGACATGGAAGCTCAATGGATAAATGAGGATGAAAGAAGAATGGTGCTAAGTTATAGCCTACTCAAGACTCGCATTGAACTAGTGGGATCCACATCCGGAGAGCCTCTTGGAGTGGCATGAGGTAAGAATCACGTTCTCTGTAAGGTTTTCTAGAAGTAACGTGCCCACAATCATTCAAGACTACCATGGTAAAGAGACCACTTCATTTCATATCCAAGCATGTGAGAAGGCTTGGATAGGAGGCACAGAAGCCTTGCCACCATCACTATGGGTACATAAGTTATATTCCACACTACAAGGTTGTGTGCATGCATGGTATATCCATTTAGAAACATGCCACAAGAACTAGTAATTAGAAATAATTAATGAATGATCTCATTCAAGTGTTTGAGTATCGGAGTATAGAGCCATCAATGGATAAGGCATTATAGGTAATCAAGAACCTTACGATGGGGGATAGTGCTATGGTGGAGGATAGAATACAAGAGTTTCTAGGTGAACCTAGCTTGGAGGCACGCTTTGAGGAAGAAGAATCAGAAGAGACACAACTTGAGTGTGCATTCATGGAAAAATAAAAAGGGAAGATGGTGTATGTAATTGATGGGGAGGAAGCAGAAAGATTGGATGTTAACCATTCTTTAGGGATGCGTGAAGTAATAGATAGTGTTGATGAATGGGTGCGCACCTACCATGATCTGTTAAAAACAAAAAAAGGTTAACCTTATTATAGAAGAGGAACCTAAAAAGGCCATCATTGGGGATTATTGGTCGAGAAGGAAGTCTCTAAGATCATTGATCTATTACGTGAGTGCA
Organism: Taxus wallichiana var. yunnanensis; assembly: GCA_018340775.1. Classification (NCBI taxonomy): domain Eukaryota; kingdom Viridiplantae; phylum Streptophyta; class Pinopsida; order Cupressales; family Taxaceae; genus Taxus; species Taxus wallichiana. The sequence goes on from CM031235.1 coordinate 401,911,386, forward strand.
AAGATTTATTCCCTTGTGGGTACGATGAACTCAAAGGCGTTCACCATTCCTTGGGGGAAATGAGGATCAAGTTGAAGGATGGTGTGTGCCCGATTCGGAAGAGACCATACTAAATGAATCCTAACTTGTGCATGAAGGTCAAGGAAGAAATAGATAAGATGATAGCATCGGGCATCATTGAAGTTATTGAAGAGTTAGAGTGGGTAAGTCCAATGGTCATTAGTATCAAAAAGGATGGAAGGATAAGGATCTATGTAGACTATAGGGAGTTGAATGTAGTTCTGTCATCGATCCTTTTCTAACCCCCTTCACTAAAGAAATTTTGGAAGGGCTGGCCAAACGTGAAGTCTATTCCTTTACAGATGGATTTTCATGGTACCACTAGGTTTGGATCGTAAAGGAGGACCAGGAGAAGACAAATTTTTCCATTGAGTGGGGAATTTTTTCATATACGTTTATGCCCTTTGGGTTAAAGAACCGACCTACGTTGTTCTCACGCATTATGGTGCAAGCCTTTCAAGACTTCATCTATAATTTTCTTTAATTCTATCTAGATGATTAGACAGTGTATGGGCTAGTCAAGGACCATTGTGATAACTTAAGATTAATGTTTGAGAGATGTCGGTAGTTGAGGATATCCCTCAACATTAAGAAATGTGTCTTTTCTACCCCATTTGGAACATTATATGTAGGGAGGGATTACTAGTAAATCCCTCCAAATTTTTCATTATGGGGTTGGGGAGCCTACTAGCCAAAGTGTAGTGCGTAGATTCCTTGGGCATACAAGGTATTATAGGAAGTTCATCAAGGGATATGCTAGGATAGCCACACCCTTAGAAGATTTTCTTAAACACAAGAGTTCCTTCCTTTGGGGAGAGGCACAATAGAAGGTACTTTAAAGGATAAGCTTGTCACCACACCCATACTACAATTCCCTTCTTGGGATAAGCCTTTCCATGTTCATGTTGATGCCTCAGGCACAACCATTGGAGTAGTACTGATACAACTAGGTGAAGGGATTGTTGATCATCCCTTGTGTTTTTCCAGTAGAAAGTTAACAACAACAAAGAAAAATTACACAACTATTGAGCGTGAAGCTTTATCCATAATCTACGTGATGCATAAGTTTAGGTATTATATGTTTGAAACACCCTTTATATTCTACATGGACCACATGGCACTAAAATACTTAGTTAATAATATTGTTCTTCAAGGGCGCATATGTCGATGGGTCTGTTATTTTAAGAATTCAAGTCCACCATGGTTGTGAAGCCAGGAAAGAGTAATTATAGACCCGATCATCTATTTAGGATTGAATCAAGGGAGGACATGCGAGATCATTGAGGATACTATACCGGACACATAACTATTTAGGTTACAGTGTGCGCACCCTTAGATCGGAGGACATTGCAGTATTCATTAAGATAGGTGTGGCGCTAGAAGGAATGAAGGCCTTAGAGAGGAAACAATTGGCCATACATGTCATTCCTTAAATGTTGATTAGTGGAGATCTATACAAATTCAGACATGATAAGGTTACGTGTCGATGCATGCTAGAACATGAGCACATTATAATTATGGAAGAAGTGCATGGTGGGATTGCGGGGAGGAAACTATGCGGGAAATGGCTGCATACGAGAATATTTTGTTCACATGGATTTGGTGGGAAACCATTTACCAAGATTGTATTGAGTTTTGCAAGGCCTGTGACCATTGCCAATGCCTTGGAAAACTTGGAAAAAGATATGAAATGCCCTTATGACCAATAGCCAGTGCAAAACCATTTGAGAAATGGGCTATCAACTTTGTAGGGCCAATCTCGCCAATGGCATGAAGGACTGGTTCATGGTATATCATCACTTGCACTAATTATTTGACATGGTGGGTAGAGGAAGCACCAACAAAGGATTATAGAGTGGCTATAACCACCATATTTTTATTGGAAAATATAATCAGAAGGTATGGATGCCCATTAAATTTGATAAGTGATAGAGGTACATACTTTCTCAATGAGACAGTTAGGATTCTATTATCAGAATTTATGGTGGCCCATCACAAGACTACCCCTTATCACCCTCAAGAAAATGGAACTGCTGAGGCATTTAACAAAATACTTAGTCACACGTTGACTAAGATATGTGATGCTGGTAGAAAATATTGGGGTGAAAAAGTATCACCCCTTATTTGGGCATATAGGACAACATACAAGAGGTTAAATAAGACCACACTTTGTTTCAATTGGTGTTTGGCATAGATTTTTTCCTACCAATTGAATTCATGTTACCTTTGTTGTGTATAACACGTGTAGGAGGATTATTCGATGAACAAGTGCTAGAAGAAAGGATTGACAAATTAATGCAGTTGGAAAAAGACAGGTCACTCACCGGGTGGAGCAGAAGCCTGAAAAATCAAAACAAAGGGCATGACATGATTGTCACATCAAGAACAAGAAGTTTGAGGTTAGGTAGATGGTTTTTCTATATGATTCCAAGTTTCTGCACCATCTTAGGAAGCTAAAAGTCCATTGGTTAGGCCCTTACATCATCTCATACATCCTTGATTCAAGTGCATGCCATTTGTAAGTGCTATATGGGACGAGATTACCAGGACACTTAAATGGGAGTAGGGTGAAGCCCTACTATAAATAAGTCTTCTTGTTGTTTGTAAATAAGGCAACATTTCTAGTTAGAATAGACTTTCCTTTATTTCATTTTTCTTTTCTCGTGTTTCCCTTTCTCGTTGTTCATTCCTTTTTGTTGTTTTGTTTTTTCCATGTGCTCTGGTAACCAAATTACTTTTTAATGGTTATGCATGCATAAAGGACCACGCATCTATTTTAGTGTGGGGTGGAGTGATGTGAAGTATGGGCTTGTAAGACAAGTGTGTATTGGCAGTAGAAGTTTTGGTGAATGGCCTGGTTAAAGGACTAAACGCACGTAAGGTTAATAGGTGCATAGAGAAGAGATGGATATAAATGGTTGGTGTCAAGAAAGCCTTGAAGAAACCATGTATAGGAAAAAGGAAGAGTGCAGAGAACAACATGAGGTAGGCAAGGGAAAAAATAGGAAAAGGACGGAAGAAGTGCCTTCAGTGCTATGAATGCGCACGTAAGAGTCTTCAGTCAGATTGGATTATTGTGCACCAGAAGGTTGTAAAGGGGTTTGTGTGCAAGATGTGGCATGTGGGAAAAGGTGCTTAAGACCGGATTAGTGGAAAAATCTACATTTAAGGTTGAAGTATGGTGGTAGGTGAGAGAGAATTTAATGCTAGGAAAAGAGAAAAACTATAAATAAAAGGTCGAGCACTTCATTATTTGCATTGCGATTATGAAGGAAAGAAAGCTCTTACAAACTAGGGCATCCAAAGCAAGATATTTATGATGAAGGAAGAATTTGAGAGATCTGAAGTGCATAGCTAGGGTAATTTTGCAAACTAGTAGGAAAGGAGTACACAGGCATGGAGAAGTTAAGTAAGCAAGTGCCATCTTGTGGAAGGGTTTTTCTAGTTAGGGTTTGACGACTAGGGCACAGAGTTAGAAGGATTTTTCATGAAGATTGAGCTTGGGGATGGATAAAGGGGTAAAGAAGAGAAAGAGGGAGAGGTTCTAAGTGCTAAAACCAGTCAGAAAGATGGCACCCATAAAACCAACCATCTCACCAAAGAAACAAAAACAAAAGGGAAAGGGAAAAGAAACAACAACCGTCGAGAGCACAAATGAAGACTAGTATGCAGATATGCAATACCTAGATGAGGTGTTGCTTTGGAAAAATAATGGGAATCACACCTAAGGAAGATGACGGTGAGTGATTATAACCATCACACAACTACAACAAAGAAGGATATGGCCTTGGAATTGGTGCGCCCAACTAACAAGAGAATGCTAAAAGGCATGCCCATTTACAGCGACAAGGTAAAGGTTAAATTGGAGAAGGCAGGGTTGCTAAAAATTAATGAATTTCCATACTTCAGAAAAATTGAGCGCATCTACCTATGGATAATGTCATGCATTCACAAATACCACTTTTATTTTGTGGGGTGCAAGATGCGTGTAACTCCCCACTTAATGTCTAAGTTCACAGGCCTTATCTGTGAAGGGGATAGCATTGATGATGACCTAAGCAACAAGGAGGCCATCAAGGAAATAGTTGTTGCATATGACTATAAGAAAGGATCGTGATACTTTGAAATCGTAAAGATCCCAAACCCGTGATGAGGATGGCCACATGCTTGGTAACTAATCTCAATGACCAAGAGAGATGGACTCAAGTGAACAAGGCATGGTTGAATGTGTGCTAAAAAATATCTGAGGGGACCATCTAAAACTTGTTCACTTTCATCACGGATGAAATTAGCAAAGATGTGCATAAGAAGGTGAGAAGATACTAGTTGGAATGTCCTTGCATTTGTCTTCTCAGAAATCGGAGTGCCCGATGGGCCGGAAAGGTTTGTTTGGGAGTACCTAGAAGAGGATCCCTTGTCCATGAAGTGGTTCGCAAAATATACTTGTGAGACAATGATAGCCACTCATAAGGTACATTTATAAAAATGGTACAAGTGCATGAGGGACGCGTTTAGGGTGGAATGGAGAATTCCATATCAATTACCCACGCTCATGCAAGGAGAAGTGGAATTCATAGTATATCAACACTTCTACATTGGCAGATTTAGGTTGACAAATGAAACAATGAGCCCATGGTGCAAGATTTCCTTCTCCTTCACCGTGCTATACTTCCAAGTGGGGGTGAACATATTCAAAGAGGCAAAGAGACTAAGGTTTGACCTTAGTGAGGTGGATCAAGACCACAGGGAATTACATAGGAAATTGTTTTACCTCAAGAATCATGCCTACGTGGAGAGATATGTCTCCCACGAGATACAGATGATGAAACCAAGTGAATTTGTCAATCATTTGGAAGGGATGGAATAAGGATATACCTTCACGTCCAACCAAAACTTGAAAAATTTCACATACTTGGAAAATGATTTATCCATCCCCCGAGGACCCCATAGGTAGAAAGAAGCCTGTGCCAAAAAAGAGAGAAAGGGAAGAGGTGTAGAAAGCACTAAGTGTTCAAGATACACAAGTAGTAAGTGCGCTAGGTACAAGAACTAATCCTAGTAATTATACATGGATAAATAAGTCCCTGGTAAAAGAAAGGACTCTAGAGGAAAAATTGTTAGAGCGCAAGGAACCCATCACTTAGGATAGGTCACTAGAGGAGGAGGAGAAGGAAGCATAATCTCCTGCAAAGAAGAAGCAAAAGGGACAAACAAAAATGATTCGGAGGATACAAAAATCTTGGAGGCCTATATAGGTGAAAGGGATGATGATGATGAAGATGAACCAGGAGGTGAGGACCATCCTATCTATGAGGTTCATGACTCAAAGGAGGAAGGAGAGGAAGAATAAAATGAATACATATTTTCCTAGAGGAGAATAATAGGGAAGAAGAAGATACTCGAGAAAATGGGGGTAAGTGAGGAAGTCACCAAAGAAAAAATGACCCCAAGCATCACTAAGGAATAGATAGACAAGGCCGTAGAGAAGGAAGTAGCCAAGATCATTGAATACCTAGTAGATCAAGAGATGGAGTGCAACGCGGACCTAGTGATGAAGGAAGCAAAGGAGGAAAGCATAGAAAAGGAATATGGAAGCATGGGAGGGGATCCTAGTTTGGATGTGAGCTTTCCTAAGGCCACGTGCATAGGGAGAAAAAGCATAAAGGCATCACAGGTTCAGAGGATGGGCTATATTGATGACCCAAACAAGGTGTTGCACACATGCTTTCAAAGCACCATACCAATAGAGAAACTCTTAGCTATGGCATCATTTGATGAGGAAGGTGCATACCCTCGAGATAAGGAAAATGCTTTCTTGGGAATTTGAGTCCCACATCGATGAACCAAAATTTGAAGTAAGCCAAGGGGCAATAATTAAGGTACAGAGTCAAAATGTGACAACCCCTTCATAAACGCTCAAGAACTATCGAGACAAACAAATTTGTAATGTGCTGAATAAAGTTTTGGTGGAAGTAGATGTTAGAATCTTTGAGAGGAATGGCAGAGTGAATTTTCTAGAGGCAGAGTTGGAGAAGAAGGAAGAGGATTTGGAGAAAAGAACTAAGGAGTTAAAACATGAGGAACTAGTCAGTGCTTAGCTAAGGCATGAATTAAAGGAAGAGAAGGAAAGGGTACATAAAGTCTCCAAGAAGGTGGAGATGATCACAAGTGCCATTATCTTGAAACCTCCATACTTGATACCACCCACACAGAAATATGAATCAAGCTTGAAATTCCTAGAAGACTTAACTTGCATTCTCACAATGGAAAGATGGCCACTTTGGGCTTAGATTCGCAGAGGAGGAATTGGCATGCAAATAAAAATAGGACAAGATGAAGGTTGTGGCCATTGTGTCCCAAAAAAGAAATTCCTCGCGTATGTAAAGGTCATCACGCTAATAGCATAGGATTCTTATGACAATTTCACCAACAGAAATAGAGTGGCGAGCATTCGGTCACCACCCATGAATCAAAGCTGAAGGAATTATATGAGAAACAAAAATGGAATAGGGCGAACGTGAAAAATTCTAGCCGAGGTTGAGAAGAAATCATAGGCTATTGAGACCTTGGGGCTCAATTAAGAACCGAATTAAAGAATTATATCCCTAGATCACTCGTAGGATGGATGCACTTGAGGATATGGGAAAGAAATTAGAAGAGGTTGTGGAAACCATGAGTTCCAAGGGAGAAGGGCTAAGCTTTGAAGAGGTGAGTGCCCTAGTCGGCAACCTCTATTAGCAAGCATAGAGAGAAGTCAATACCTGGAAGAAGTTAGAGGTAAACTTGATGAAAGATTTCCCCCTCCTCTTGCAGAAAAAATCATAGTTCCCCATTCTTTAATTATTCCCCAAAATTCCTCATTCCTTTATTATTTCTCCAAACTATTCAAGTATTGTCATTCTTTATTCTTTGAGAAAATTTTCCCACGGATGGAGAACAGGTGTAGTGTGGGGTGATGTTGGGCTCCTAATTTATTGGCCATGTACAGAGAGGCACGTGGGCACACAAGGCCTATTTGAAGAAGGGTGTGCAAGGAGAAAGAATGTAGGATAGGGTTCTATGAGGGTTTATTAGAACAAGTGGCATGCATGTAAGGAAGAGAAAAGGTTTTGGGACTTAGGCATATTTAGCTTAATAGACAAAACATGAGAAAAGCGTGACCCGAATGCGCATGCGAAGTGGATAAGGTGCCATCTTGGTGACAGGGTGGCCTAGAAAGGAATATACCTTGCAATGGAAGATTCTAGAAGGCCATCATTACAAAGAGTGGAGATCTTAAGCCTAAAGAAGCATGCTCCCATGGAGGACCACCTTGGACACTTGGAAATGGATCTACAACTCCCACAAAGGCTTGAAGGTGTTGAGAAAGGCTATAAATACAAGTGCCTAGTAGAAGAAAGAAAGGGGGAAAAGAGACATAGAGGTACACATAGAGGAGATTAGAGAGAGTAGATGAGAGGTGAAGCTCTGTAGAAATACATGGAGAGATTTATGGGTTGGGCTAGGAGATCTGTAGGAAGAATGATGTATCAAGGGATGGGTACATGTTTTTCTTTTGCATTGTAAGGGACGTAAGTCCAATCTTGCTACATGGTTCTAATTTGCACTATCATTTTGGTCTATAATGACCTTGATAGATGTAATGTGATTACTAGACATGTTCAATTATGAATATATGTGGTTCGCGGTTCATACATATCTCTTTTGTTATGTTCAGTGTGTTTCATATGAATGAAGATAATCATTATGCATCCTCTTTCCCTCATGGTTTAGATCTATCTTTTTTTTAATATGCTTCTTATCTAGAAGAATATATTAGTGTAGCATTTATTCAAATCTATCAGTTGAATAGGGAGTTTCTTCTATCTTCTATTATGCATCTATTTTACATTCTTGCACAACTCACATAAAATAGGGGCGTGACACCCACGCATGCCTCAGGTGAGTGCCTAGCACCCGCTTGGTGATAGGCCGACATGAATGAGATTTTCCCTATTTGTTAAGGGGTATAAAAATTGATTATGTTATGTTTGTTTTCAATTTCCTTCTTAAGGGAAGAGATTCCCTTGTGGGTTTTCATCGTACCCCTCGACCTATCCACCAAATTGTTGGTTTTCAAATAGGCTAGTGTTCTTCTTTATTTCTGGGAATTCCTCCCGAGGATTACTATTTTTCTTATTTTTTTATTTTTATAAGGGTAGAGATTCCCTTATGGGTTTTCATCCTACCCCTCGACCTACCCGCCGAATTTCCATTTTTCAAATAGGTTGGTATATTTTTATTATATATATATATATATATATATATTGATTTCTTGCTAAGTTACATATATCTTGAGCCTTGCTCCATTTACATGTCCAGGAAGTTATTTTAATTGCAAGGTCTGTAATTTTACTACTCTTGAAGGTAATATTTCCTTAATAATATATGGCCCTAGCCATCTGACCTTCAACTTCCCTAGGTATTTGTATTTACTATCATATAAGAGTACCTAATCTCCAAAAAAATTGTTTACTCTTGATGTGAAAATTGTTCCATGCCTTCTATCTTCTTTTCTCCCGTGTCTAGTTGTATGCGGTGAAAAATATCTTTTCATCTAATTTATCAAGTTCTATCAGTCTTTCATGGAGATAATCATCTTTGATCATGTTGAATGATACTTTGTAATTCTCAAGATAGGAAGAAAAAACTCTATGGGAACCAAGGCTTCCAATCCATACACCAATCTGAATGGAGAGTAATTTGTAAGCCTTTTATATGTTGTGTGGTATGCCCATAAAGTGGCAAGTATCTTTAAATTCCAATACATAGTTTGTAATGAAAAATATTGGTTAAGACCTTCTCCAGTACCTTATTGAATGCCTCTACTATTCCATTTTCCTAAGGGTGGTATGGAGTGCTTCTATTGTGATTGATCATGAATCCACTCAATAGCTCTTGGATAGTTTCATTCACAAAATGTTTTCCTTGGTCACTAGTAATAGTCAAAGGGCATCCAAATATTGAAATTATATTCTCATACAAAAATTTAGTAGTTGTCTTTTGCGGTACAATATTTTGTGGGGATCACCTCTACCCATCTTGTCGAGATATTCTATTCCAGTGATAATGAATCTTTCTTGAGAGTGTTTGGCGGTTGGCTTAATAGGTCCTATGAAATCAATAGCCCATTTTTGAATGGCGTTAATGCCAAAATAAGTCTTAATGGCATTTCATCCCTTGCATTGGGTTTCCCAACTCTCTGACATATATCATAGGTCCTGGCATGTTTTTGAGCATCTTTAAAGAGTGTAGGCCACCATAGGCCCGCCATCATGATTTTTCTTGTTGTTTTCTCTCCTCCATTATGACCACCCGTAATGCCTTCATTTGATTCAATCAAAATATTTTTTCCTTTCATGCTCCAAGGCTACTCTCCTAAGGACATCATCTTGTCCCTTCTTATATAACTACCCTTGAATCAATGTGAATGGAAATTCTCTACTTAGCAAATTCTTCTTTTGTTGCTGGGTATAATTACTTGGAAACTCTCTTATATGTAGCAGATATGAAATTTCATCAAATTATTTGGGTATGGATTCAATTTGAAATAAGTGGGCTCTAGGAAAATCATCATCTATAGGCCCTTCATCTTCTCCATTCTCAATCCTTGACAAGTAATATGGACCATTATTGAGCTTTCCAAGTTTAACAGCTACCACGCAATCAAATTCTTGGAATAACATAAGCCCTCTACAAATTATTCCTTGCAAAACTTGTCTATTCAACAAATACTTCAATGGTTCATGATCAGTGTAAAATGTGAATGAAGTGGTTAGTAAATATTGTCTATATTTCATAAGAACATAAACCATACTTAAGGCCTCCCTTTCTGTTGTAGTATAGTTTCTTTCCACCTTGGCCAACTTCCTGCTAGCAAATGCTACTAGATGGTCCATCTTCTCTCTAGGCTATGTTAAGACATCTCCAATTTTTATTCCAGATGCATCCACATGGACATGGAATGGTATCTTCCAATCAAGAAAAATCAAAATCGGAGCATGAAGAATTTTATCTTTTAGAATCTCAAAAGCATTTGCACATTCCTTGGACGAAGGGATTTGTTTATTTATTCTTTTCTTCAATAATTCTTCCAAAGAGGTACTTATTTCTGTGTAGTTTCTTATGAACTTCCTATAATAACTAGTGTAGCAAAGCAGTGTCCTTACTTATTTTTTGTTTTGGGGTGGTGGTAAATTTACAATCAATGAAGTCTTTAAAGGATCAATAAAAAAACCTTCATTACATATTATGTGCCCTAGTAGTGTACCAAAGGGAGTCAAATTTTTTTCAAATTTAAAGAGATTTGTAAGCTTTGCATCTCTGGAACATCAATCTCAATACTTGTATATGATTTTTCAATAGGCCATGAACTGTCCAATCATCAAAATAAACCTCTATAAAATCATGAATGAAATATTTGAAGGAATTTATCATGATCCTACTAAACATTGCTGGTGTGTACTTCAGTCCAAATGGCATGAATGTATACATGAAATCCCCCATTATATGGAAAAAGTGGTTTTTTGTTGGTCCTTTGGAGTAATTTTGACTTGATGATAACTGAAGAAAACATTTGTGAATGAATACACCTCTCTATAAGCCACATTTTCTAAGACTTCTTCTGTAAAAGGGGTGGGAAAGGATCATGCACACAAGATTTATTCAATTCCTTATCATTTACGCATACGTGGATCTCTCCATTATTTTTATTTAGGATCACCATATGACTGATCCACTCTGCATTATCCACTAGTTTAATGATCCTAGTACTTAGAATTTTATCAATTTCAGATTTCTCCTTCACCTTAAAGTTGGGGTTCAATCTGTATGGCCAATCCTTCTTTGATGCGGATCTTCATTGTTCCCACTTATTCTTTTATCCTCTTTAGTTCTTTGAAATATTTAGGGAAAATGTCTTGGAATTATCGTAGAAATTCCACTACTTTAGCTACTTCTTCCTCTATCTAGTAGTCTCCGAGTCTTACCTAGTTTTTCAATTCCACCTATCCCAATATTCTCATTCCTGGTTTTCAATGGTGATAGTAGTATTTCTCTCCTTCTTATTTTCTTTATACTATTGGTCTTTCATCTTCTATGACTTTTTACGTCATATTTTCTAGTTTTTATTCTTTCTCCTACTTATCTACAATGAAGCATCTTGCCATATCTTGTATTTTTATTGGGCTTTGTTGTGGCTTTAGAATCTCCCATTCTCTCTTTTATTTTTCTTCGGAAAACTATTTTGTGGCTTCTTCTAGAGTCAAAAATAAGAAAGTTTGAATCTTTTGTAATGCCCTTAAAATGTTTAAATTTGTGTCCCAAAAGGTGAAAGTGTGGCGAAATATTTAACTATTTGATCCCAATCTTTTTTTTTTCCCGCCTAATCCCTGGTGCATATACCAAGATTACGGTATGGGCCCTAGGGTCCATACAAACAATTGAATCCATAACAAGGGAGAGGTCTCCTGCATAACCACTAGTGTTGTTCACAAGCTTGAATATTCTTCCATGGATCATTTTCGCCAATGTATTCGGGAATCACGGCATAATAGCCTTCACTCTAGGTATCGGATTTTAATAATATTGTGACTAAGGTCTAATGAGATACATTTTTCTTGGGTGTCACCCACCAACCCATGGCATTTATGGTCAATGTATCATCCAACGCATCCATACTTTCTTTTTCATTAGGGATTTTCTCTCCATGATCTTAATGTATCCTTCAAGGTCCCCAAAGCCTAAATATTTTGGTAGGGTTTGGTGAGATGTCCCGCGGCTCAATCTATACACTCTTTTGATTGGAAGTTGTTTTCCTTATTCTTCTTCCATGGAAAATTCCTCTCTAACTAGGATGAATATTTCACATTAGTCTTCCTCTCGAGCCAAATAATATTCATCTTCTTCTTTAAATGTATCTTTGGTGGGTAAAAAATGTAACCTACGACATAGTAGCTATATTCTAAGGTGATGATTCTTAGTGGTATTCTCCTGGCATAATGCAACTTTTGAGTGCTTGATTTTGGGAAACCATGTATCTATGTTTCCACCATATTTTCAGTGATTTCGGTAGTATCTTTTGATTTCATTGATATCTCCCCATCGATTTTGGCCCAAACTCTTTGTCAATATTAGAAAATATTTTTAATGCATATACCCTTGGATCTCATCAAAGTATTTTCCTTCTATATCGTGTCATACCTATTTTGCCCACGTGACACTCATTCTTGCATGTAAAGATACATGAACACATATACCATTTGTACTCAATATCACCTCTTCTTATTCAAATCTCAATGTTCCATTAATCTAAAAACCATTCCAAGGATAAAATGGCATTATAAGAGGGATTCTCATATACGTTTTCTACTACTTCAAAATTCACCATCTTTTTAATTCCCATGAAGTTCACTACTACATTCTTTAGTACTCCTATTGGTTGTCTTGATGATCCATCCACTAATCCAATAAAGTATCTTTCGGGTTCAAAAGTAGGTCTTCCAATCATCTCCCATGTACTTTTGGACATCATATTGACATCCACCTTGAGATCTAGTAGTACGTTGGTGATAGTAGTATCAAAGATGTCAACATGATGTGTCCTCTCCTCTTTATTCTAATACTTAACAAATTGTTTCAGTTTATCTATTAACCCGTTATTAATGGTTAGTTTTTATATTTCCTTTAAGGAATTAATCTCTTCCTCTAAAAATTAAATTTTCTCCCTTTCTTCAATGGCTTGTGTTTCATGGATAAGTGCTCTAATCTTTTCAACTTCTTTGAAGTGTAATTCAGGTCTAATTTCCTTAGGTTTCCACTCATCCTCATTAGAAGAATGTTGTTCTTGGGGTAATCTTATTATTTTCTTCTTTTTAGGGACCGCCTCATTCTTGGTGGCACTTCTAGTTGTGACAGAAACTCTATATCATGGTTCTTCTTGGTATTTCCATTTCTTTTTGCTTTCCTCCTATAACTTTCTTTTGCTTCTTCCTTATTTTCTTCTTCTGTGGTTCCTGAAGTAGAATCTCTCGCAGCTTTGTCTTTGGCTATAGTTTCTTTGTCCCAAGGAATTCTAGTAATATGTTGTAATTTTCTTTCGGTATCTTCGCTAATGCCTATAATCTTGTTGATCGATTCTATAGAATCACATGGCTTTCAGAAAGTTGAATGCATCATGTCCTTTCTCATGGAAACCTCCACATGGATTAGGTTCTACGAAATTTATAGCAAGGTGACCATCTTTCCCACATTTATAGAAATTCATTGGTCTTCTATCTTGGTATCCACCTCCTTGATTACACCCCCACAAGTAACCTCTATCATTGTAACCTTGGTATCCTTGGTACCATCTAACTCCTTGATAATTGTCATATCCGCCTCTATACCCTTGTCTATATCCTCTCTGAAGCATCCTAAAAATCCTCCTCGGTATCCTTCACGGTGACCCCTATCATTGTAACCTTGATAATTTGGGTTGTAATTGTTTCCATGGTATCCACCTCCAAACCGTGTCTCGACCACCTTGTTGATTTGGGTATTGTTGTCTAGTTATAATTTTTTGTGAGGGTTATTTAGGTTTTGTAATCATCTATGCTTGATTAGGAGGAGGGTTTTGTTTTGTGTTCTATCTTGCGGCCATAGCTCTTCTTCGGTAGCATAATCTTCTAATGCATCCACCGAGGGGAAATTATGATGATAATGATTATAAGAACCATACGTATTATAGCACATCAATTTATTTGTAGGTGGTTTTAATTCTAATAAAGGGAAAGTGTCCTAAGTATGTTGGTCCTGAAGTCTATAGATCCCACACCATTTTATTTCTGAAGGAAATATGTTATTAGTGGATTCTTTCTTTGATGAATGCACTCTTTCCGCGACTACTCTCTTTACATTCTTAGCATATGGGAATTAAATTCTACTATGGCCTTTGGCACAACAGACTATACACCATATCTTTAGCCTCATATTACTCTTTAGTGGGGAACTACTTCTTAATCCTTTAGTCCTCTCGAGTTTCCTTTTGTAATTTCAATTTTTCTAGCTCTAACAACACCCTCTCTAATTCAGTCTTAATTGAAGTTTCCCCTTCTCTTCTCCATGGATGGGATTCCAGTTTTATTTCCATTTCAGTTACTTCTGATAATGCTTTAAATTTTGAGAATCTAATGCCACTCTGAGATAAGGAAGTCTCCCGAGGTGAACCACTCAATTCTCTGTTTATCTGTCAGGGGATCTTCCAATTTTCTAGTAACAATGTTAAACCTTTGACTAAATTCCTTCATTGATTCTCCTTCTCTTTGTATAAGATCTCTCATCTTTATTACTCCTTCTAATGGGGCTTCTGGGAAATGAAAGTCTATTTTAAATTATCTTTCAATATCAGCCCATGGTTTTGTTCCTTGAGAATTCAGCCTCATGTACCAACGCAATGCATCATCCCTTAATGAACATGCAAAATATTGTATTTTAGCAACCTCATCTATGGTGTTATTGCTCTTCCAGTAGGATTCCAATAGGAACAATTTTTCCAATGCATCATTAGAGTCCTTGTCAAAAATTGGAATTTTGATCTTCTGAGCCATTGTTGATTGAGTATTTTCTCTTGACTGAACAACGGGTTGTTGTTTAACTTGTTTTAATTTCTTTGTCGATTGTGAATCAGTTTTGAACTATTCCTCCTTCCCTTATCTCTACTTAATTCAATATCAAAGTAAAGTTCACCCAATAGTTCCTAGAATTCTCTCATTGTTTCTTGTCTTCTCTAACTCTCTTCTCACAATATTTGATATCTTTCTTCTAAACTCTTTTCTTTTTCTAGATTCTCAAATGGTGTATTAAGTGGCACATGGAATGGCATCCACTCCAGGGGGTCATCTCCTTTGGGATTCCTTGTTGGTTGGGGGTGAATATTTATTCAATGACTCTTCATAACTAATATTCTCCATAAATACCTTTCTATCTTTATTGTTTCTTAATTTATATCCTTATTCTAATCCCTCATCACTTCCTCTCTTCTTATTTTGTTTTTCTTTCTCTCTTCCCTTATATCGCCCTCTAGATGTTTCCTTATTCTATTCTCCTATTCCCTCTATCTTTTCTTCCTCTTGTCTATTTATATCATCCTCTTCTTCATTTTATTCCTCTACTATTTTTATTTTGTCTCGAATTCCTCAATTAACTCCTTCACTCTCATGACTTCTTATTCTTTGCCTCTTTCTTTAATTATTAGTGGTGTTCTTAACTCCTCTTCAATCCATCCTTTTCTTCTAATACTATTTTAAATACAAGTTCCAACCCTCTTACTAAATGCTATAAATCTCTCATTATTGTTCCTTGTATTGTTAATGCTTGTTAAACTAGACTATCTATAGTATATATGGCATTTATTGGAGTAAAAATCCTTGTTGGTCTCAACGGGATGTGGGTATTATAGTAAGACTTGATGCATCCACCTCCATTTTTGGGTGAGCCAATTTCTATCCTCCACTAGATGTGGGTGAATCTTCTACCTTTTCTAATTTATTTTATACTTTCTTGACTTTATTCAATTTATCATTCCTTTCTTTCATCTTATTCACTCTCTCCTCTCTTTCCATTATTTATTTATCTACCTTATTTTCTAACTCATTTTCTCGTGGCTAACATTCTTCTCTCTTGCATCCTCCTCATTTTAATTATCTCCTCAAAAATTACTAATCCTCCTTAATTCTCTTAATCTACCTATCCTAACTTTCTAATTCTTTCCGCCTTTTTCTTTTTTTTCGTGTTGGCTTATTTCTACCACCCCAATGAATGCCCCATTAATTATGATAATTCATGACTCCTGGATCACCCCCTTCACTTCCACCATCTCGTGGTGCCTTTCCCCCTAAAGTAACTTTTCGATTCTCTAATTAATTCCTTCTCAATCATTAACACTTTAATTAGGAATGAAACTAACTAAATAAATTGATTGCAGGATCAGCTTAAAACTTATTGTTTCTTGTTTTCAAATCTCATCCAACCTTGGATTTCCCACATAATTATATAAGAATCTAAAGTATTTTTGTACCAAGTAGTCGATTTCTCTTGTGCATGGTTCATCAATGTATTTTACTATGGTTAATTTTGTTGTGTCATACTCAAAATGTTTCTTTAAATACATCTGCAACCATTATGTTCTCTTTACATGCACCAATAAGCAGTCCACAACTTATGAGGAAATTTTGCCCCTGAATTCCTCTCCTATTCTCCAAATAAGTTGTCCTCTCTTTGCTCTATAAGTTATGTTTTGTCTTTTTGATTCTCCTTTAACAAATATGTCGATTTGATTTTCCCACCACTTTTCAATCTCTACCAATGCGGGTTTCCAATACCCTAGTGGTGAAATATTTCCTAGCATCCACTTAACACAAGAAACCTAGGCTCAGACACCAAATCTTGACCTAAAACCCTAATAGTGTTATGATTATTAGGAAGACATTAAATTGGAATCAAAAGTGATGGCATTTTCCCTCTTCCCTAAACCAAATTGCGGTGGCATGGCTGAATGGACTATACGGGCTATCTCTTGCTCATTCCTAATTATGGATAATGTGAGGATTTATGGATCCCCTACTTTGGCGAGCATACAGTCTACGAGTTGGGAGCTTGTTGTTGATATTTTTCCCTACCAAGATGTATCAAGTTATACTGTTCAATTATTTTCTTAGCCTTCCATTTTCGGCTCTATGGATTTTCAAATATTGGTCAACACTATCTCGGGTTCTACCCTTTTCCTGCAAACACATCGACATGTTTCTAGTTTTGAGATTCAACGCATTATTTCTCTTAAATTGGGTCTTAAGCTTGGTTCCTTTGGCCTCTCCTTTGTGGGAAAAATGCTTCCAGATGATTCCCCTCTAGTCGCCTATGGGATAACCCAAGATTCTACGATATCTATGGTGGGTTTCTTAAAAGGAGGAGCAGAGCTCGCAACATGGTAACCTTCAAGGATGCACTGTTCAAAAATGTCACTCCCTCTGTTGGTTCCAATCCTCCTCCCCAACTTATCTAGTTGAGCAAGTTGTGGACTCCCCTACACTAGAGATTACAGGTAATGAGTCCCTGACTTTCAAATCTAAATTGGAAAAAAATTCCTCATTTCAAAATTTAATGGGGTTTTACCTTCGACAAATTCTCTTATCTAATGAGTTCATTCCAATTGGACCAAAAACTACAACCATTTTTTCTATACAAGAGGTTTATTCATCATTTTTTTCTTGGAACAAAAATATTATCAAAGGGCCTTGAATGAAGGCCCATGGTTCTGGAGTTTGGCTAGGTTGTTTACCATCCCTTGGTTCCCTTTCTTTGACCCGTGTTCTTTTTCTATTTCACGTGTTCCTGTTTGGGTGAGGCTACTCAACCTTCCTCTCCACTTCTACCTTGCTATAGAGGAGATTGGAAATTATATAGGGAAATTTATAACATAGGATGATATAAGATTTCAAGGTGGTTTTCTCACTTTTGTTACAATATGCGAAGAGGTTGATCTAGAAAAGGTCTTCTCGACAAGAAAATTCTCAAGATGGGGGACATGTCACATGTTAAACCCCTTGACTATGAAAATATGGATTTCAAGTGCAGAAATTATAGGATGCCAGGTCACCTTCAGTCTTCCTATCCTCACAAGAAAGCCCAGCCTACAAAGAAAAATTCTTCCAAATACTGCAACCCTTGATCTCGATGAGGACTCAGACTCGAACATGAATGTTCAGGAAACTAAGAGTTCTGATCCTACGACTATGGCTCAACCCACTCCTACTAGTTTTGGTGTTGTTCGAGTCGGTATGTAGAGTCATCCCATTCAGGGGGAAAATCCAATCCAGGAGTTAAGAGACCTCACGAATCTGATCATTCGACTTAAAAGATGGCCCTTCTCCTTTGAAATAAGAATCATTGATGGGATTCCCTTTGGATTTGGCCTTACAACATTCACTAGGCTTGAAGGAGCATTCTTTAGAAAACTAGTAGTTGGTATGTTCAAAGAAGGGAAAGAAGGGAATATTCTGACTCTATATCATCTTCTCCCTCTTTCCATTCTTCTACCTTTTATTGTAGTTTCCTTATGTGGGCTCCAATTTTTCATTTGGAAGTTATGTAGGGGTTGCATCTTAACCTCTCTTCCTTTTTATTCTCACGGTTACTTTCAATTTAAGTTGTAATTTTCTCCTCTCTTTTCTTATCCGGAATGTTTTCTCCGACTTTATTATCGAGGTGATTTCATCTCTTATTGGTGTGGTCTCTCCTGCTTTCTCCCTTGTGTTGCTCGGGACTTCTCCTATTTTTTTTTCTTCCTTATTCTTCATTATTCAAGGTTGTGGGCCCTTTTGAAACCCATACTTTATCCTAATTCCAAAAAGGTATTGTGAGGCTTAGGTATAATCGATCTCAATTAAGGATGTACATGGGAAATACACCACCACTACACTAAGAAAAAAATTTAATCTGAAGGCATGCAATGTAATTAAGGATGTACATGGGAAATACACCACCACCACTACTCTTAGAAGATACCTCTCCAAGTTAAAGTTATGAATATTCTCCGATCAACCAGAAATGGCATAAGAAGTAAACCAAAATGTTGAAGACGGGGCCAATACCTTTGAGTTTCCCATTTCCAAAAATTATGAGCCTATTTCTATGAAGAATATTTCTCCTCTTTCCTTTATAACTTTTATGGATCCATAACTAAAGACTCGAAACCTTTTTGTTCGAGTTTGACGTTCTATGTATGAGTTATGATTATACCATTGATGCACATAAACTGAATCTATTTCCTACTACACTCAAGGATGTAACCTTTAGATGGTTCATGGGTTTAGGAAGAGATGGCGTTACAACTTGGGTACAAATGAAGGATAATTTTCTCACTAAGTGCCGGGAATACCGTAGGCCGAGTAATAACAAAGGTGATGAAATCTTAAATATAACATAGAAGGAGGATGATCCACTAGAAGAATATCTAGAAATATTCTTGTTCTTCATCCAAAAGAAAAGGCACACAAGAATACCTTCTAAATATCTCAAATTATTATTTTTTACCGACTCATTGAGGAGGATATGGATGATTTGGATCTGATAGGATATGGAGACATTTCAAAATATACCTTTGATGAGATTTGTGAATCTTGTAGGAATAACTCCAAAACCACCATAAAGAGAATAAGAAATGTAAGATCAAGGGGTAGATCAGCTACCAAAACAATTGGGGATGTATCAAAGTCAGAGATTGTCAACAAATTCAAGAACATGAAGAAGGAGATTTCTAATAACACTCAACTAGATGCTTTGCATTCCAAGAAGAAAAGAGAAGATGCAGAGGAAACAATTATAGATTTCTACCATGCATGCAAAAGAAAGAAATTTGACTGCAAATGCAATGGATTGGCCAACATTACACAAGAAAGGAAAGCTAAACATGAATTAAAGATGTTGGAGACAAAGGATAGGAAATTCTTGTATGTTACTCAATGAAAACCATGTTCACCAAGAAAAGGAGGTATGTCACAAGTCCTTATGCCATCATTTCATAATTGGGATAGTAATCCATATATGCAACCCCTACCTTGGGATAATCCACATCAAGGTTGGGCTCTATACCATAGCCAATACTAATAGCAATGGAAACCTCAATTTTCGGGCCAACAATAGTGGCAACAATCCCCTTCTTTATGGAAACATCCTTGGAGAGGAGTACAAAAATGGTTACCAACAATCTTACAAGTAACCTCCTTATCAAAAAAAAAAATCTTTGATGCCAAATCCCCAACCTGGCTCTCAACCAAAAGTAACCCAACTAGCAACTCAACCAACACCTAACCCCAACAATAAATTTTCTTAGCTAACATATTCCACTGAAATAACTCAATACCTTATATATTTTGTTAGTGTTAATAACATCCATATTCGCTTAGGAAGAACACTTCCTTCACAAAGTAAACCCACCATTACATAGATTACATATGAACCACGCTTGTTGCGTAACGATCTCGAATCAAATCCAAAACATGTTGTAAGATGATCCAAAACAACTCGAAAACATTTTCAGCAAGGATAAAGTGTAAGATAATGAACCACCATTTTTAGAGAGATTATAATAAAGGAATATTGACCTTAAATCGAATCGATTCGATTTTGTCAACCGACCGAGGGATATTTTATCAAAATCCATCTTATTCAAGAAATCAAGAATGTGTCCATCTATAACAAGTTGGTTAATGATCTATCTATAAAAAAACAAGTAGAAAGAAAAAGGATCCATCCATGGTACAATTTATTGGATAGTTGGACTATATTATGCTTGGAATTTTCATTTTACCCAAGTACATAGATCCAGGTAGTCGCGTTTCCTAAATGTTATAATTAATGGCACAAAAATAAAGAAAACTCGATTGATATAGGGGAAACTATTAATTTCATAACCAAATTAATTATATATGATCTAAAATTAGAAGGACTAAGGCCAACAACTATAGTCTTACAACTTACAGAGAGATCAACAGTGACACCTGAAGGAGTACTTAATAACATAGTTATGGTGGAAGATGCTTGGGAATACCCTACTGAATTTATTGTTCTACAACCAAAGGAAAATTTAGGAGGATATCATATCATTATAAGAAGGACATGGTTGTTCAATGTTGATGGATTCATAGGTTGTAGGTCTGAAAACATGATTATTTCTAATGGAAGTGGTACTAAAAATTTGATGCTCTATCCTCATGCCCAACCATTTAATTATGAAGATTAAACCATTTGGGTTGAAGAACCATAAGCAGATCAGAAATATGTACAATACTTGATGGTGTTGGAGAAGTATTTTACAATTGAAGGACAAGAAGAAGACATTGTTTTCTCCAATGTATTGTAAAATAATTATGGAAGGAATGAAGAAGTGGATGATAGATTAAGGTGTTTAAGTTGTCCATTGAACCATGTTGTCTTGCAACAAAGCACTATGGAAATTCCAAGTAAGAATCGTATTCTTCATCAACTCCTTCCCCATGATTGTATACTGAATTCTATTAGCAGTAATGTATATTCAATGATTCATCTCTCTAAACAAGTGGAGATAACACTAGGAAAATCACTCAATGTCAACAAGTTTTAAATAAACAATAAGAGAAATTTCTAATCATTCTTATGTAAAAACATAAAATAATGTTTGCATGGGATTATGGTGATATGCATGGAATTCATCCTAGGCTCTACACACATAAGATTTATATCAAAGAAAGTTGTAAACCAATTAGGCAACCACAGAGAAGAATGATCCCAGGTGGTGAGAGAGATTTCTTTTTAAGAATGGAGACTAATGATGAAGAACATGTAGTTGATGAATCTTTTCTAGATGAGCACTTATTTTCTATCTCTACAAAAACACCTTGGTATGCAGACATAACCAACTATCTAGTTTTAGGTAAAACACCTCCACACTACTTATACTTTGAGAAGAAATATATAGTTGAAAAGAGTGTGAATTTTTCTTGGATAGCTAGATTTCTATTTCATACAGGAAAGATCATGTCATGAGAAGATGTATAGATGATGAGGAAATATATGATGTCCTCAAATCCTGCCATAGTGAACCTTGTGGAGGACATTTTTTTGCAAAAAGAATAACGTAGAAAGTGTTAACAACTAGTTATTATTGGCCAACACTGCATAAAGATGTAACACTATACACCAGGAGATGTGATAAGTGTCAAATAATGGGTAATACTACTAGATATGATGTAATGTCACCGCAACCTCATTTGGTACTATATCATTTTTTAAAATGGGGCTGGAATTCATTGGCTCGTAAATCATAAATATTAGTAGGAGTACATCTTGGTATGGACAAATTATCTAACCAAGTCGACAAAGGTGAAGGCACAAATGCCAAGTCAGAAAATTGAGAAAGTAGTCAAGTTTATCTATGATCATATCTTCACTAGATATGGATTTCAAGGGAAATTATCACATATCAAAGTACACACTTTACTGTTGATGTAATTTTGATCTAGCTAAAGAATATGAAATCAGGCATAGGAATTATACACCATACCATCCCCAATCTAATGGTTAGGTAGAGGTAATAAATAAATAAATAGAGGCTATCTCGACAAATACCATTGTACTCCATAGGAAATATTGGGCAAATAAACTTCCAGAGGAAGTATGGGCATTCAACACAACGTGGATAATAGTAACTAGCTTGAACTCTTATATGGAAAGACTATTTTTTTGCCAATTGAATTTGAGCACAAAACACTAAGGACAACACTTGAAATAGGTATAGATTTATCTGAAGCTCAAATGAAAAGGATTATCTAACTCAGTGAATTGGATAAAATGAGAAGATAGGTTATGCATAATACAGAGGTAGCACATAAGCAAAGAATCAAATGGCATGATAGGTACATTAAGAAAAGATATTTTCAAGAAGGTTTTGGGCAATCTTGTTTGACTCAAAGCACAAGGACCATATTGGAAAACTCAAGATAATGTGGTTACACCCCTATGATATTGAGAAAATATTCCCCAATGAATTTGTAAAACTCACCACCATAGACCCTGTAACATTCAAGTTATTGGTAAATGGCCACATGTTAAGGTTGTACAAGAATCCAGATAACATATGTACCTTAATGCTTGATTCGGAGGAGGAAAAGAAGGACGGAAATAAGGACATCAAAAATAAAATCAGAAGTTGAGTCTTCTAGTTCATCTTATGAGATTTTAGAGGATTTAAATAGTTAAATAGCCTTAGTATATTCAGATTCTGAATATTCCAAAGGAAAATAAAATTTTGTGATCAACCCTCTAGGTGATCAACAACAATATACTAACATTTTATTTTCTTAGAATTTTTTTTTTGCGGGATTTGATGTTAGATGGTTGTAAGAGTGTATGATATACTTCACAAGGAGATCATGCAATGACTAAAGTTAGACTTACAACATCATATAGGAACCTTCGCTTGTGTCTTCTTATTCAAAGATAGCTCATTATTGCATGACAAATATAGAAGATATCTACATGTGTGAAAGATGGAAAAGAGATAATTGGTACCCCAACAGATCAGTGTTCCCTCTCTAGGAGTTATTTTGTTTTAGTAAGGAGTGGCCAATATAAATTCAACACACACATGCAATATCATAGCAATGTCGACAACATTATAGAAAGGTTGCATACATCCAAGGTGAAAATTCATAAAGAAAACATAATCATCATTCCAAACATGCATTGAGATAAGTGCACTCCACTACCACTTTATTAAAGTATAATTAGAATGCTTATTATTGATTTGTATTCATTCCAATTAATCTTGTTTTTATTTCCATTTATAAAATGTCACCCTTTATGCTATTGGGTGTCACTAGACGTCATCATATTTTGTCATATCACTTTACCTTGCATGCTTCATGTAGTCACATCAATTAATTACCTCTCCCGTAACTATGTTGTGTGTTCTTCGGTCTCAATTTTTTTAAAAAATACTTCAAAAAATCCCACACAACTCAATTTTACATCATTCCTTCAAACAAAACTGTGTGACTATATTGTGAGAACCAAGAAAGATGGATATTAAAAATGGGAGGAGATTTGATATGACATGAGCCCACAGAGCACTCTCAACTTCTTAGCCAACCAAAAATTTTACAATATTTTTGAGATAATGGGTGGTTATATTACATAAAATAATTCCATGGTTTAAATGAATCAATGGCTGAAGAATTTTCTAATATATTAAAAGATGTAGAAGCAAAGATAAAGGGTTTATTCGTAATAATTAATGATGATATCTTAGTAGAGGTAACTAAACTTCCCGCACAACCTCTTCTTCCTTTTCTTCCTCTACTATTTTTATTGTCTCTGAATTCCTCAATTAACTCCTTCACTTTCATGACATCTTCTTCTTCTTTGCCTCTTTCTTTAATTATTAGTGGTGTTCTTAACTCCTCTTCACTCCATCCTTTAGCTTCTAATACTCTTTTAAATGCTGGTTCCAACCCTCCTACTAAATGCTATAAATTTCTCATTATTATTCCTTTTATTGTTAATGCTTGTTAAAATGAACTATCTATAGTATATATGGGATTTATTGGAGTAACAAATCCTTGTTGGTCTCAATAGGATGTGGGTATTATAGCAAGACTTGATGCATCCACCTCCATTTCTAGGTGAGCCAATTTCTATCCTCCACTTGATGTGGGTGAATATTCTACCTTTTCTAATTTATTTTCTACTTTCTTGACTTTATTCAATTTATCCTTCCTCTCTTTCATCTTCTTCACTCTCTCCTCTCTTTCCATCCTTTGTTTCTCTACCTTATTTTCTAACTCCTTTTCTGTGGCTAACCTTTCTCTCTCTTCCATCCTCATTTTAATTATCTCTTCACAAATTACTAATCCTCCTTAATTCTCTTAATCTCCCTATCCTAACTTTCTAATTTTTCTACCTTTTTCTTTTTCTCATGTCGGCCTATTTCTGCCACCCCAACCAATGCCCCATTAATTATGATAAGTCATGACTCTGGATCAACCCCTTCACTTCCACCATCTCACGGTGCCTTTCCCCTAAATTAAATTTTCTAATTCTCTAATTAATCCCTTTTCAATCATTAACACTTTAATTAAGAATGGAACTGACTAAAGAAATTGACCGTAGTATCTCGCTTAAAACTTATTGTTTCTTGTTTTCAAAGATCATCCAACCTTGGATTTCCCATGTAAGTATATAAGAATATAAAGTATTTTTGTACCATTAGTCGATTGCTCTTGTCCATGGTTCATCAATGTATTTTACTATGGTTAATTTTGTTGTGTCCCACTTAAAATGTTTCCTTAAATACATCGCAACCATTATTTTCTCTTTACATGCACCAATAAGCAAGTCCACATCTTATGTGGAAATTCTTCATGGAATTCCTCTCCCTATTCTCCAAATAAGTTGTCCTCTGCTACTTTATAAGTTATGTTTTGTCTTTTTATTCTCCTTTAACAAATATGTCGATCTGATTTTCCCACCACTTTTCAATCTCTACTAACGGGGATTTCCAATACCCTAGTGGTGAAATATTTCTTGGCATCCAGTTAACACAAGAAACCTAGACTCAAACACCAAAATTTTGACCTAAAACCCCGATAGTATTGGGAGTCTTAAGGAATGCATTAAAATGGAATCGAAAGTGGTGGCATTTTCCCTCTTCCCTAAACCTAACTACTACGGCGGCATGGCTAGATGGATTATACAGGCTGTCTCTTTCTCATTTTTAGTGGAAAATATTTTTATTGGCAAGATACCCCATTTCAAGTGAGGATAATGTGAGGATTTATGGGTCCCCTAATTTGGCGAGCATGCGAGCCTACGAGTTGGGAGCTTGTTGTTGATATTTTTCCCTATCAGTATCAAGTTATACATGTTCAAGTATTTTCTTATACTCTCATTTTCGGCTCTGTGGATTTTCAAATACTAGTCAATACTATCTCGGGTTCTACCCTCTTCCTACAAACACGTTGACATGTTTCTAGTTTTGAGATTCAGTGCATTATTTCTCTTAAACTGGGTCTTAAGCTTGGTTCTTTTGGCCTCTCCTTTACGAGAAAAATTCTTCTTGATGATTCACCTCTAGTCTCTTATGGGATAATCCAAGATTCTAGGATATCTATGGTGGTTTTCTTAAAAGGAGGATCAAGAACTTGCAACCTGGTAACCTTCAAGGATGCACTGTTCAAAAATGTGACTCCCTCTATTGGTTTCAATCCTCCTCCCCAACTATGGACTCCCAAAGTGATAGAGATTATAGGTAATGAGTCCCTGACTTTCAAATCTAAATTGGAAAAAATGCCCTCATTTGTAGATTTAATGGTGTTTGGCCTTCGACAAATGCTCTTATCCAATGGGTTCATTCCAACTGGACCAAAAATTGCGACCATTTTTTCTGTGCAAGAGGTTTCTTCATCATTTTGTTCTTGGCACAAGAAGATTATCAAAGGGCCTTGAATGAAGGCCCATGGTTCTGGGGTTCAGCTAGGTTGTTTACCACCCCTTGGTTCCCTCTCTTTGACCCGTGCTCTTTTTCCATTTCACATGTTCCTATTTGGGTGAGGCTACCCAACCTTCCTCTCCACTTCTACCTTGCTGCAGAGGAGATTGGAAATTATATAGGGAAATTTATAACACAGGATGATACAATATTTCAAGGTGGTTTTCTCACTTTTGTTAGAATATGCATTGAGGTTGATCTAGAAAAAGATCTTCTAGATAAGAAAACACTCAAGATGGGGGACCTGTCACATGTTCAACCCCTTGACTATGAAAATATGGATTTTAAGTGTAGAAAATGTAAGATGCCAGGTCACCTTCGGGCTTCCTATCTTCATGAGAAAGCCCATCCTACAAAGAAAAATTCTTCCAAATACTACAGCCCTTGATCTCAATGAGGACTCAGACTCGAAAATGAATGTTCAAGAAACTAAGAGTTCTGATCCTAGGACTATTTCTTAACCCACTCCTACTATTTTTGGTGTTGCTCGAGTCGATTTTAGAGTCATCCCATTCGGTGGGGAAAATCCAATCTAGGAGTCAAGAAACCTAACGAATCGATCATTCGACTCGAGTAAAAAGATGGCTCCTATCCTTTGAATTAGGAATCATTGATGGGATTCCCTCTAGAATTGGCCTTACAACATTCACTAGGCTTGAAGGAGCATTCTTCGGAAAATTGGTAGTTGGTATGTTCAAAGAAGGGAATATTATGACTCTATATCCTCTTCTCCCTCTTTCCATTCTTCTGCCTTTTATTGTAGTTTCCTTATGTGGCCTCCACTTATTCATTTGGAAGTTATGTAGGGGCTGCATCTTCTCCTCTCTTCCTCTTTATTCTCCCTGCTGCTTTTAATTTCATTTGTAGGTTTTCTCCTCTCTTTTCTTATCCGAATGTTTTCACCGAATTTGTTACTAAGGTGATTTCATGTCTTATTGTTGTGGTCTCTCCTGCTTTCTCCCTTGTGTTGCTCGGGACTTCTCCTCTTTCTTTTCTCTTCCCCTTTCTTCATTGTTCAAGGTTGTGTGCCCTTCAAAACCCATACTTTACCCTAATTCCAAAAAGGTATTGTGAGGCTTAGGTATAATCGATCTCAATTAAGGATGTACATGAGAAATACACCACCACTACACTAAGAAAAAAAAATTAACTGAAAGTGTGTAATGTAATTCATCCCAAAACTCCAACCATTATTTATTTATCAAAATATAGTACACCATTCTAGTACATACACATTCCTTTCCTTCTATCTCTCTTGGTTCTCATACATAATCTTAAAAAGGAACTCACATATATTTCTCTCGTGATGCACACTTATACAATACATTAGTTACAATAAATATACAAAATACAATATGTTTCAAAAGACACTTCTTTTGACTTGTGCCTCTATAAGCTTCTACCATGTATCTGGTGTGATTTGTCTTTATTATATGGCTTGATATCATTTTTGAAACTCTTTCCAGTTGTTATGCGAGTTTTCCCAGTCTTTGGAGGCTTCCTCCATATATCACAACTTTGTTCTTTATTAGTGGATTCTTCTAGTCTTTGACGGACATCTTCTATTGTTTGCAACTTATTTTTGTGTTTGGTGGCTTTTTTCCTTTTATACGCTGAACCTAGTTTATCGTGGCTTCCTCCCTTATCCCTTTGTGGTTAATTTTATTTCTTCATAGATTTCTCCAAACTTTGGAAACTTTATATCTTTTTTCGCGGCTTATATCAAAATTTGATGAAGAATCCTATCAACAACACACTTACACAAAATCTTGCAAGATTCCTTCTCTTCTAATAAACCGTCTCGATTCCACTCTGATGTCTATAGGGGAAACAATTTACTCAAACCATACCAATTTGAATCAAACCGCATGCCATGATTTGAAAATTTTAAGAAATTGATTATGTAAAGGTAGGGATCAATGGTTACACTTATAAAAAAACATTCTTCATTGTGGTTACTTTCATTGTTATATCTTCTTTGGTTCATAAGAAACATCATAAATTTAAGGAAGTAACACAAATACAATTTAGAAGCTTGATGAGTTGATTAAACCTCCTTTATAAACAACTCATTTATATTTTTTTTAAGAAATTGAAGCCATGTCCTTGTATTCACTTGTCATATTGTTGAACATCGTCACTATAACTTTAACTTATTGGCATAATACTAATTAATATAGTTATTACTATTTAACTTTATTTTGTGGTATTCTGAGTTTGCATTTATTCTTATGGTTGCAATAACTTTTTTGGATGATGATATGTGTGATGCTACTCTTGTTTGTAAAAACTTGGTATATGCAAAGTAACCTATATGCAATAAAGGAACCGTCCATAGCCAAAGGACTTGTCTATAGAAACTCATATGTAATCCAACAAGATCACCTACAATAAAGGTTTTTGATTTTGAATATCTCTTGGAATGTGAAGGATGACACTCTAAGTCTGTACATGTTGTGGAAGAGGTAGTTACAAACTGGAACATGAAAATTGGGAGATAACTCAACTCTAGATCTGATTATTCATTACAACTAAATGAGGAATTGATTGATTGAATTTGTGATTTGAGAACTGATTGATTGAACTAATCAGTTACTTAAGTTATGTGTTTGACATCTAAACACCTGCTAATTAATTTTGTTGCATGCATCGAATCTCTGGATGATCTATTTGAGATATTTTAATTTGTTTTTTTAAATTCCTAGTTGAACTCTTCTTCTCACGTTTTGTTATAATTGAGGATTATAAGAGAAAGAGATTAATGTTGGAAATGGAGGGATAATGAAGAGATATAGATAGATAATTAGAGAGTAGAGGATACACAAATAGAGAAGTTACTTTTTGTAATCTTCATGCAAATCAATAAAGAATTTGAGTTATGTTAAGTAGATTTTAGTTATAATCCTTAGGAGGGATTAACACCCAAGGTAGGGCCCAATTGTGGTCTGTTAAACCCCTCCATAATTTTGTTTTCTCTGTTTTACTATATGAGTATAATAGAAAGAAAATTTTTCCTTTATCTGCATTCTTAATTCATAAGCTTTACTTTCAGTCATAGTGTTAGAAGCCATTTACTTTCAATTCTGAGTTTTTTTCAAGCATTGTAATTTCAAGCTTTGTTATTTTAAGTATAGTAGTGATAACTATTTCTTTCCATATCTCCCAAAATTAATTGTAATTTTTCATATAGTCTTGGTATTATTGAATTTTACATCGTTTGGTTTGATGATTAAATGATTGTGAATTATTGAACATATTAATTTTTGTAAGTTAATTTACACCACAATTTTAGCATTGTTATCAGGGATACTACAAATTTATAAGGTTTTTGATAGGTTTTACATTTTCTAGGAACAATTTAGGTTTAGGAACTTTTACCTCCAGCCCCACACTAATTTCCATTGATTGAGTTGAGCTAGTTGATGCATGCACCGTCCAAGATATGCACATGGTATATTCTTATCCAATCCACAAGTAGCAAAAATCACTTCATACAATTATGAGAATTTTGATGAAGACAAACATTTCTTGTTACAAGGTTTACTCTTAGAAGAACCCTCTCCAAGTGAAAGTTATGAAGCTTATCCTGATCAGTCATACATGGCATAAGAAGTAAACCAAAATTTTGAAGAAAGGGCCAATACCTTTGAGTTTCCCATTTCCAAAAATGATGAGCCTATTTCTATGAAGAATATTTATCCCTCTTCCCTTTATAACTTTTATGGATCCATAAATGAAGACCCAGACACCTTTTTGTTTGAGTTTTACATTCTATGTACGAGCTATGATTGCACCACTGATGTACATAAGCTAAATCTATTTCTTGCTACACTCAAGGATGTAACCTTTAGATGGTTCATGGGTTTAGGAAGAGATGACATTACCACCTAGGTACAGATGAAGGATACTTTTCTCACTAAGTACCAGGAATACTATAGGCCGAGTAATAATAGAGGTGATGAAATATTAAATATGGCAAAGAGGACTATCTAGAAAGATTTTTGTTCTCGCATCCAAAATAAAAGGCACACAAGACTAACTCTTGAATCTTTCAAATTACTCTTTTTGAACGGACTCATTGAGGAGGATATGGATGAGTTGGATCTAATAGGAGCTGGAGACATTTAAAAAGATAACTTTGATGATATTTGTGAATCTTGTAGGAATTACTCCAAAACCACCATAAAGAGAATAAGAAATGTAAGATCAAGGGGCAGATCAGCTAGCAAAACAATCGGGGATGTATCCAAGTCAGAGATTGTCAACATATTCAAGAACATGAAGTAGGATATTTTCAATGACATGGCCACTCAACTAGATTCTTTGCATGCCAAGAAGAAAAGAGAAGATGCAGAGGAAACACTTATAGAGTTCTACCATGCATGTAGAAGAAATAAATTTGAGTGCAAATGCAAGAGGATTGGCCAACATTACACAAGAAAGGAAAGCTAAACATGAATTAAAAATGTTGGAGACAAAGGATAGGAAATTCTTGTATGTTACTAAAAGAAAACCATGTTCACCAAGAAAAGGAGGTATGTCACAAGACCCTATGCCATCATTTCATAATTGGGATAGTAATCCATATATGCAACCCCCACCTTGGGATAATCCACAACAAGGTTGGGCTCCATACCCTAGCCAATACTAATAGCAATGGAAACCTCAATTTTTAGGCCAACAATAGTGGCAACAATCCCCTTCTTCATGGAAACATCCTTTGAGAGGGGGAAAAAATGGTTACCAATTATCTTACCAATAACCTCCTTATCCACAAAAAAAAATCTCTAATGCCAAATCCCCAACCTGGTTCTCACCAAAAGCAACCCAACTACCAACTCAACCAACACCTAACCCCAACAATAAAGATGCTCAACCAACCTATTCCAATGAAATAACTGAATAACCTATATATATTTTTAGTGTCAATAACATCCATATTCTCTTAGGAAGAGCACTTCCTCCACCAAGTAAACCCACCATTACATAGATTACATATGAACCACATTTGTTGCAGACCAATCCAAATCAAATCCAAAACACGTTGTAAGATGATCCACAACAACCTAAAAAAATTTCAGTAAGGATAAAGTGCAAGCTAATGAACCACCATTTTCAAAGAGATCATAATAAACGAATATTGACCTTAAATCAAAATCTGATTTTGATTTTGTCAACCGACCAAGGGATATTTTGTCAAAATTCCTCTTATTCAAGAAATCAAGGATGTTCCCATATATAACAAGTTGGTTAAGGATCTATGCATAAAAAAATTAGAAAGAGAAAGGATCCATCCATTGTACAAGTTATTGGACAGTTGGATGATATTATGCTTGGAAATTCAATTTTACCCAAGTACATAGATCCAAGTAGTCCTTTGGTAAACATTACAATTAATGGCACAACAATAAAGAATAATTTGATTGATTTAGGGGAAACTATTAATGTCATGACTAAATAAATTATGGATGATCTAAAATTGGAAGGACTAAGGCCAACAACTACAGTCTTACAACTTGCAAATAGATCAACAAGTGAGACCTGAAGGAGTACTTGAGGACATAGTTATGGTGGTAGACTCTTAGGAATACCCTACTGAATTTATTGTTCTATAACCAAAGGCAAGTTTAGGAGGATATCATATCATTATAGGAAGGACATGGTTGGCCACTGTTGATGCATTCATAGGTTGTAGGTTTAAAAACATGATTATTTCTAATGGAAGTGGTACTAAAAATTTGATGCTCTATCCTCCTGCCCAACCATTGAATGATGAAGATCAAACCATTTAGGTAGAAGAACCATAAGAAGATCAGAAATATGTACAATATTTCATGATGTTGGAGAAGTATTGTACAATTGAAGGAAAAGAAGAAGATGTTTTTATCTCCAATGTCTTGTAAAATAATTATGGAAGGAATGAAGAAGTGGATGACAGATTAAGGTGTTTAAGTTGTCCATTGAACCATGTTATACTGTAGAAAAGCACTATGGAAATTCCAGGTAAGAATTATATTCTTCATCAACTCCTTCCCCATGACTGCATACTGAATTCTATTAGCAGTAATGTATATTCAATGATTGATCTCTCTAAACAAGTGGAGATAACACTAGGAAAATCACTCAATGTCAACAAGTTTCAGATAAACAACAAAAGAAATTACTAATCATTCTTATCTAAAAACATAAAACAATGTTTTCATGGGATTATGGTGATATGCATGGAATTCATCCTAAGATCTACACACATAAGATTTATATCAAAGAAAGTTGTAAACCAATTAGGCAACCACAAAGAAGAATGAACCCAGTGGTGAGAGAGATTGTAAAAGGAGAATTAAAGAAGTTACTAGATGTTGGATTTATATATCCAATATCAGATA
Source organism: Taxus wallichiana var. yunnanensis (assembly GCA_018340775.1). Taxonomy (NCBI): domain Eukaryota; kingdom Viridiplantae; phylum Streptophyta; class Pinopsida; order Cupressales; family Taxaceae; genus Taxus; species Taxus wallichiana. Next base: position 401,943,927 of record CM031235.1, read on the forward strand.
GTCAATGGGTGTCCCCCTTGGTCATTGTGCCAAATAAAAATGGAAAATGGAGGATCTCATGGAGATTATAGAGAGTTAATTGTAGAAAAAGAAAGATCATTTCCCACTTCCTTGCATTGATTAGGTACTTGAAACTTTTGTTGGTAAGAAGTATTTATCTTTGATTGATATATATATAGTGGCTATAATCAAATTTAGACTCCACGAAAATATCTAGACAAAACTACATTCACATGTCCATGGGGAACATTTTCATATTCAGTTCTTCATTTGGCTTGTGAAATGCATTTGTTACATTCCAAAGGTTAGTCTTGAGAATATTTTTAAATATGATAAATGAATGCATGGAGGTATGCATGGTTGAATTCATGGTATATGAAAACCATTTTGAATAAGTCATGATAAATTTGGACAAATTTTTGAAGAGATGCAGGGAGCATAATCTGTCCTTAAGAAATGAAAAATGCTACATGATGATCTCTGAAGGTATTGTTTTGGGACACTATCTTTCTTTTTATGGAATTTAATTTGATCTAGCCAAGATATATATTATTGTAAATCTACCAAAACTAAAGAAACAAAAATATTTTAGGATTTTTCTATGCCATTATGGTTATTACAAGATATTCATATAAGATTTTAGCAAGATTTCAAAACCATTGTTTTTATTATTAGGCAAAGATGATTCCTTTGAGTGGACTGAAAATTTTTAGACTTCCTTCTAAACTTTGAAGCAAATGTTAACTACTACTCCTGTATTAAGAGGGCCTGATTGGAACCCACCTTTCCACATCCACATTCATGTAACATACCATGCCAATGGAGTTGTCTTAGTGTAAAAGGATGGAGTTTTGAATTATGTAATTTATTATGCTAGCAAGAACTTGCATAATGTTGAACTCAACTAGACAATAACTGATAAGGAGTTATTCCAAGTTGTATATGCTATCAATAAATTCAAGAACTACATCACATGTTATCCAGTGTTCATTCACACTGACCATGCTGCAATCAAATATTTGATAAATAAACTAGTAGTAAGTGACAAAATCATCAGATGGTTTCTCCTTCTACAAGAGTTTGATGTCACAATATTGGATAAGCCTGAAAAGGACAATGTGGTAGTAGATTTCCTTTCAAGAATGGAGACTAATGATGAAGAACATGTAGTTGATGACTCTTTTCTAGATGAGCACTTATTTTCTATCTCTACAAAAACACCTTGGTATGCAGACATAACCAACTATCTGGTTTCAGGTAAAACACCTCCACACTACTTATACTTTGAGAAGAAATATATAGTTGAAAAGAGTGTGTATTTTTCTTAGATATCCATATTTCTATTTCATACAGGGAAAGATCATGTCATGAGAAGATGTATAGATGATGAGAAAATATATGGTATCCTCAAATCCCGCTATAGTAAACATTGTGAAGGACATTTTTATGTAAAAGCCACGTCACAGAAAGTGTTATAAACTAGTTATTATTGGCTAACACTGCATAAAGATGCAACACTATACACTAGGAGATGTGGTAAGTGTCAAATAATGGGTAATACTACCAGATCTAATGTAATGTCACCGCAACCTCAATTGGTACTATAGCCTTTTTTAAAATGGGGCCTTGAATTCATTGGCCCCGTAAATCCTAAATATTAGTAGGAGTAGATCTTGGTATGAACAAATTATCTAACAAAGTCGATAAAGGTGAAGGCATTTCCAAGTCAAAAAAGTGAGAAAGTAGCTAAGTTTATCTATGATCATATCTTCACTAGATATGGATTTCAAGGAAATTATCACATATCAAAGTACACACTTTAGTGTTGATGTACTTTTTGATCTAGCTAAAGAATATTAAATCAAGCATAGTAATTATACACCATACCATCCCTAACCTAATGGTCGAGGTAAAGGTAATGACAGAGATAAATAGATGCTATCTTGACAAAGACCGTTGTACTTCACATGAAATATTGGGCGAGATACACTTCTAGAGGAAGTATGGGCATTCAAAACAATGTGGATAACAACAAATGGCTTCACACTGTTTGAACTCTTATATAGTAAGACTATTTTTTTGCCAATTGAATTTGAGCACAAAACGCTAAGCATAACACTTGAACTAGGTATAGATTTATCTAAAGCTCAAATGAAAAGGATTCTCTAACTCAGTGAATTGGATAAAATGAGAAGATAGGTTATGCATAATACAAAGGTAACATAGAAGAAAAGAATCCAATGGCATGATAGGTACATCAAGACAAGTTATTTTCAAGAAGGTGATAGGGCACTATTTTTTGACTCAAAGTACAAGGACCATATTGGAAAACTCAAGATAATGTGGTTACACTGCTATGAGATTGAGAAAATATTCCCCAATGAAGTTGTAAAACTCACCACCATAGACCCTGTAACATTCAAATTATTGGTAAATGGCCACATGTTAAGGTTGTACAAAAATCCAGATAACATATGTACCTTCATGCAATAGTTTAGAGGAGGAAAAAGAAGGATGGAAATAAGGACATCAAAATAAAATCAGAAGTTGAGCCTGTTAGTTCATCTTATGATATTTTAGAGGATTGAGATATTTCAATGGCCTTGGTATATTCAACTTACTGAATATTCCAAGGAAAAATAAAAGTGTTGTGATCAGCCCTCTAGGTGATCAGCAACACTCTACTAACATTTTATTTTCTTAGAATTTTTGTTTTGTGGGATTTGATGTTAGATGGTTGTAAGAGTGTATGATCTCCATCACAAGGAGAGCATGCAATGAAAATTTACACTTACAACATGATATAGGAACCACTATTTGTGTCTTCTTATTCAGTACAACTCATTATTTCATGAAAAAAATCAAAGATATCTACATGTGTGAAAGATGGAAAAGAGATAATTGGTACCCCAACAAATCGGTGTTCCCTCTCTAGGAGTTATCTTGTTTTAGTAAGGAGTGACCAATATAAATTCAACACACACATGCAATATCATAGCAACGTCCACAACATTATAGAAAGGTTGCATACATCCAAGGTGAAAATTCATAAATCAAACACAATCATCATTCTAAACATGCATCGAGATAAATGCACTCCACTAACACTTTATTAAATTATGATTAGAATGATTATTATTGATTTGTATTCATGCCAATTAATCTTGTTTTTATTTTCATTTATAAAATGTCACCCTTTATGCTATTGGGTGTCACTACACATCATCATATTTTTCATATCACTTTACCTTGCATGCTTCATGCAATCAAATCAATTAATTACCTCTCCCATAACTATGTTGTGTGTTCTTCAGGATCATTTAAAAAAAAGACACTCCAAAAAATCCCACACAACTCAATTTTACATCATTCCTTCAAACAAAACTTTGTCAGATTGTATTGTGATAACTGAGAAAGATGCATATTCAAAATGGGAGGATATTTGATATGACATGAGCCCCAGAGAGAACTCTCAACTTCTTAGCTAGCCACAAATTTTATAGTATTTTTGAGATAATATGTGGTTAGATTACATAAAATTATTCCTTGGTTTAAATGAATTAATGGTTGAAGAATTTTCTAATACATTCAAAGATGTAGAAGTAAAGATAAAGGTTTTATTAGTAAGAATTAATGACGATATCTTCATAGAGGTAATTGAACTTCCTGCACAGGGTGAACCATTTCCTAAGAAACAAAATACGGAGTTAGTCAAAAGGTAATTTTCCAAAGAAGATGATGTATTTGTCAATGATAGAAAAGGTACACATAAAAATTCTCTTAAACCTTTTTGGTTTGAAGTTATAAATTATATTATCAAGTATTTTACCTATGAGGGAAGATACTCTAGGCTAAATATAGTTCACTTTAAATTTCTCAATCATTTGAAGAACAATAGACAAGTGAATGTGCCCAATTTATTACATGAGATATTGAAGAGGATGAGTAGGGAGGCACAAAAGGGTTAGTCTACACTCTCACACCACTGCCTCATAACTATGATAGTAAAGCATACCCTACAAAGGGATCATTTAGAGATAAGATGGGAGGATTTTTCAAGGTCAAAAGATATAAATAATTTTTGGGAAAGAGGAGAAAGAAGAGAAAGAGTACTGAGAGTACCTTTGAGCCCATCATAGAGAATGTACCATCAACCTCCCAACTTGAACAACAACTGAAGAACAACCCACCCCGAAAAATTTACCACTTGGTGAAGAAAATCTTGTTCATGTCTCCCCTGAAAGAATATTTTTATTGTTGAAACCCTCTTAGGATTCTCTACTCCCAAATCATCTACCTCCAAGGGTAAAATGAATCCTTCTAAGTCCACTCCTACACCACCAAGGCACTCTCATAGACTAAAAACCAACCAAAAACCTCCAAGCCAAAAAAATCATAGACCATATCACTTGATAGTGATGTGGAAGCTACAAAAGAGAACATTGAGCCCATGGAGAGACAGTGCATGGAGGTGTTGATGTTATATTTCATAAGAAACAATTCCCTGAAGATCTCATGGAGGGACTAGGAGACCAAGCTCATACATATGAGACATTTTCTAAAATGCAAGGTCATGAGAACAAGATGGGAGAAGAGATTGATAGGGAAACTGACTGATAGTTCATACATTTGAAGGTAATGAGGAAGAAAAAGAAGAAGAAATTGGTGAGGAAATTGAAAACATGCTCCAAGCTATTAAGGAAGTCATTGAGAGCCTGGTACATCAAATTGAGGAAGGAAAAATGCCTGTAGAAGTTAAAAAATTACAAGAACACACTTCTATGGTCCAGAATATGTAATAGACCAAATGTTGGAGAAAACACCACAATTTTTCCCACATGCTAGTATGAAGAAATTGAATTTTTCCTTGTTGCAGCCACAAATTTTCATCAAATAAGTTATAAGAGAGCATGTCAAACCAATTTGTAGGGAAATGGAAACATAAATAACAATGATTGATTACTAGGTGAATCAATTTGAAACCTATGTTAATAGGTTAAAAGGAAAGTATGAAAGAGAAAAAGAAGAACTCATCTTCCAGCACAAGCAATAAATTGAGGAAAAAGATAGATAAATTGAAAGGCTAAAGAAAAAGCAAGAAGAGAAAGTTAAGGTGGCCCATGAAATATTAAAACACAATACTCCTTCCAATTTTATGTTGTTTTATTAAAATAAACTATGTTGCAACTCAAACTTACATGTATCAACTCTGACATGCCTTTTGACATCAGTGGAGCTAGGAACTTCTTTATATTGTATGTGAATATCCCTCATGAAATTCAAGTTTTACTTTGTGGAATTTACATGTATAACTATTCTCTTGAGTATGATAGGGATTAAATTTCAATCCTATACATTAGAGATGTTCCAGTTAAATAAATTTGTTCTTATTTTTGAATGAGTTGGATAGAGAAAGACAAATGGAGGACTACAGGAATTTGGAGAAAGTATAACCACTAATGGTCAGGGTTGAAGCTAATAACACTAAAGAAGTTATAGATAAATATGCCAAGTATATGAAAAATAAGGAAATTAGAAGAAGGGTGTGGCAGATGAGGAAAGAAGCTCATGAGGAGGTTAGAGATATGATTAAAAATCATGGAATTCAAATAGTTCAAGGTCCGGATCGCGTTGGAATAAAATGTCTCTTGAACTGAAATAGAAGGAAATACATTTGTACCCTAACATAATACCAAATCTAAGAAGAGTGAGTCCATACATTGAAATTGACACTGGATGTGAAGAAAAATGGTTCCTAATTGGCTATCATCCCCAATATTCCACTTTCCAATACTGGAATGGACAAATGATCAACTAATGAATGAAATAATATAGGACAGAGTCATGAACATGTTTAGGATAAATGGAGGTTACTTCTTCTATGAACCAGAATGGATAGATACTGCAATGGATTTAAGATGAGTACACAACACCATTCATGTGGAACCTAATAAATTTGGATGAGGAACTTCAAGAAATTAATCATGGGGATGTGATGAGTTGATTACAACTCATCTTTTGTATTTTGTTAAGACATTGAAGCCATGTCCTTGTATTTCCCTATCATACTATTGAACATCATCACTATAACTTGAACTTATTGGCATAATACTGATTAATATAGTTATTACTAGTTAAATTTATTTTTGGTATTCTAAATTTGCATCTATTCTTATGGTTGCAATAATTTTTTTGGATGATGATATGTGTGATGCCACTCTTGTTTGTAAGAAACTTGTTATATGTAACAAAGGACCCATCCATAGTAACTCATCTACAGCCAAATAATATCACCTACAACAAGGGATTCATGATTGTGAAGATCTCTTGGAACATGAAGGATGATACTCCAAGTTTGTATGTGTCATGGAAGAGGAACTTACAAATTGGATCATGAAAAATATGAGATAACTCAACTCTAAATTTAATTATTCATTGCAACTAAATGAGGGAATGATTGATTTAATTTGTTTTTTAAGAATTGATTGATTGAACTAATCATTTAATTAAGTTATGTTTTTACATCTAAACACCTACTAATTAATTTTTTTGCATGCATCAAATCTCAGGATGATCTGTTTGAGATCTTTTACTTCATTTTGAACTCCTAGTTAAACTCTTCTTCTCATGTTTTTTTGTAATTGAGGAGTATAAGAGAAAGAGATTAATGTTGGAAATGGATGGATGATGTAGAGATATAGATAGATAATTAGAGAGTAGAGGATACGTAGATAGAGAAGTTTCTTTTTTTAATCTTCATGTCAATTCAATAAATAATCTGAGTTCTATTTAGTATATTTTAGTTACAAGCCTTAAGAGGGATTAACACCCAAGGAAAGGCCCACTTTTGGTATACTAAACCCCTCCATAGTTTTTATTCTATGTTTTATTACATGAGTAGAATAGAAATCAATTTTTCCTTTATCTACATTCTGAATTCACAAGCTTTACTTTCAATCATAGTGTTAGAAGCCATTTACTTTCAGTTCTGAGTTTTGTTTCAAGCATTGTACTTTCAAGATTTGTTATTTTAAGTATAGTAGTGATAACTATTTCTTTCCATACCTCCCTAAATGATTTGTAATTGTGCATACAACACTGACATTATTGAAATTTTACGTCCCTTGGTTTGATGATTAAATGACTATGAATTAGTGAACAACATATTAATTGTTGCAAGTTAATTTGCACCACCAAAGCTCAAAGTCCATATATGTAATTTACTCTTAGTTGCACAATGGAATTATCTTAAGAGGAAGGATTATTAAATCTTGTATAAGTTGTCATATCATTCAACAATTATATTAATCAAAATTCACCTCTTTTATTCTTTATTCTTCTTGTACTCACTTACACATTAAACTTAGCTAAAACTACACTTATCCTTCCTTACCTTGGACTATCCTTTTTGAAAAGATACACCAACCTTCTACCAAAACATTCTTGATCTCTCCTTCAATTTAGTATATTCCTCTATGCTTTGGACACCTTATTCATTCTCTGAAGGATCTCATTCACTTCACTCTACATCAACTTAAGGAGAAAAGATTTGGTTTATTTGGTTTGGTGTATTACAATGGAAAAAGGCCTAGTAGCTATGTTTTGATATAAAATCTATTGTTAGGATTTATTTGCCATTCTTTAAGAGAAAATATTTATCATTTCAAGTACTAATTATGCTCTTCTTACTTTCTACTAAATGTTATCCCTCAACTCTAATTGAAACCTTGACTTTCTCACTTATCTCTTTTTCAAATTAAGCCTCCTCTTTCACTTTTTCTATGTTATAATTCTTGTATACATTTTTACCAAAAAAACCTTACAAATTTGGATACCCATTTTTCCCAACTTGATGTTAGAAAAAGTTCTTTATTGCTCTCTATGGAAAACTTATACAGCTTCTTTTTAAGTGTTTCAATTTAGTTCCTCGAGGTCCAAAACAGGTTAAAAGAAGACTACTAGCTATTATAGCATCCATACACAATGTTTTCACATCAAATCTTTAAAATAAATTAAAAAATTATAATCAGATCCTATATATGCAGTTTCATCAAGTTTCAATTTTAGGAACACAAATTATAACATTTTAGCTCTAAAGCCTTAGTTTAGGGTTTTACCATGACGAGAGAGGAAATAAATGATATATAGATTGAATGGGAGTTTCAATACCTGAATTTAAGTTCAAAATATTTGTATTCACCATATTAATGTTTCTTATTAAGATTTTATCCTTCCAAAATTCCTATATCCATCGCCGCGATAAGATTTATGCTCAAACATTCTCAAGTAGCCCTGTTTTCTCATGAAAGTCTTAGGTTTTTGATGAAAATTTTATTTTTAAAAATTCTAATCATGTTCATAAGGTCAAATCCACCATATAATACCCTTGGTAACTCATTTACACTCTAAAATCCCTACCAATTCTTACAGAATTAAAAACACCGGTCAAGAAAGAAGCTTTTATGTTTAAACAATCTAATACAAAAGTGTTCTTTCTTTTTGTATCAATCCTCTATATCTTAAATTATAATTAACCATTCAAAACACATACCCACATTCATATTCAATAAATAACATAGAGGTTTTCATTTTACATTATTTGGAAAAAAAAGTATCAATCTTGAGGTAGGGTCTAGTTACTAGTCTTTCACACAAGGAAACTTTGATCTTCTAAAATCCCTTCAAGCTTCATTATTATTTCTTCCAAAATTATAGAACTTATACAAAAATATTTAATGGCTCTTCCATTCTCCATTAGATGATAATGTTACTTGAATTCCTTAATAACTTATACAATCAACCAAATAATACCAAAACACATATTTTTTCCCTATTTGAAAGGAACATTACCATAATCGTATAGTATCAAATAAATAGAAATAAACCCTTTGATCACATAATGGATAACAACAACCGTAATACTAAAAAAATTATGTCTCTGTAGCCACCCCCCCACCCCCCCGCCCTGGAATATCAAAGAAAGAAAGATCCCTAGGGTTGGACGATCAGAGATCGCAGGAAGAATTCGAGCATGTCAGGGATCCTGATAGTCCTCTTCCGCTCGGGAACACTGACTATGAGGTGGAAATAGGAGAGGAGGATGGTTTTTGGCCCAACTGCGGCTGTTCCAGAATAGAGCCTTAGTGGGAAAATTTGTTCACCAAAAGCTGTCCTCATATGACATAGTTAAATGGTGCGATCGGCAGTGGGGAAGGGGTTTAAGGATCCACTTTATTGCTAAGGGTTTCTTCACCGTTGTTGTTTTAGAAGTGCAGCCCAAATGGAAGAAACCCTTTAGAGGAAAGAAAGATTTTTGATGGAGAATGGTCTGCATGTCAATAAATGGACTCCGAACTTTGATCCAAGTAAGGTGAAGATCAAGGAAATGAATGTCTAGGTTAGGATGTATGCTCTGCCTCTAGAGTATTGGAATACCCAGATCCTTTCCAAAATAGGAAGCAAGTTGGGGAGAGTTCTTAGAATAGATGCAAGAACTTTAGAAGGATCCCTAGTAGCCTATGCTAGGCTCTGCATAGCGATCGATATTTCACATCCTCTTCTAGAATTTATAAATATCAGAACCCTTATAGGCATTTGGAAACAACCCTTGGAGTTCGAGAGAATCCTATTTAAGTGTTTCAAATGCCAAGAAGTGGGACATCTACGAAGAGATTGCAAAGCCAAGATGGGAGAAAAGATCTAGAAAATCCATAATATTGTTTCTCTAAATGTAGAAATCAAAGATGTTTCAGATCCTGGTATTGAATCTCCGAAGAAGGGGCGAGAGAAGACATCCGGGGCTCAGAAAGGAGTGTTTCCCCTCAATCATTGTTAAATGAATCCACACATGTAAGGGATGTGTCTACTCAGCTTTCTAAGCTGTTAAAAATAGGTATGGACCTAGGTCATGGTTCTTCCCTTGAAAAAATTAATGATTGGTTGGAGGATGTGGAAAAAGGGGGAGAAGATAATTGGAATGGGAGGAGGAGGAAGAGTTTGTTTCAGATTCTATATTGTTAAAAAAGGGGCTGGTTTAGCCTCTTTGCCGACTTTGAGGAGAGTTGATGTTGGTCAGAAAAGTAGGTTAGGGCATCCACCGAAAGCAGACGAGACTCTATTAGAAGTGGTTACTGGTAAACAGTCTCAACTTTCTTCTTTTTTTCCATCTTTAAGTAGGGAGGGCTCATCCCCCGAAAGAGCAATGAAAATCTTGTCTTGGAATGTTAGGGGCATGAATGCCCCTAGCAAGCAGCATCTGGTAAGACGCTGCATTTTAGAGAAAGAAGTGGATATTTCCTTCTTCAAGAAATTAAAATGAGTGTTGTTGAAGTGGAAACCAGTTGGTTCAGAAAGTGGAAAGGTTGGAAAGGTCTTTTCAGTGACTCTACGGGTGCTTCGGGTGGCTTAGGAATTCTCTAGAAAGAGAATAAAGTTTCGATCTGTTGATTCAGAAGACGAGGAATAGTCTTTGGTGTAAATGTATTATAAAATCCTCTGATAAAAGCTTCTTTCTCTGTAATGTTTATGGCCCGGTGAATCTACTCTTGAAAAGAGCGTTATGGGACTCGATCTCTGTGAAAATCAAAGAACTGAAGGATGATTTAGTGATTCTTGGTGGAGACTTCAATGCTACTCTCTCAGATGATGATTTTAGTGGGGGAGTCCGGTCTAATCCACAATCTCAGAGGGATTTTAAGACTTTTTGGGTGTTTTTGATTTGGTCAAGCTGGTTTCCTCCTCTGGTTGGTTCACTTGGTCGAATAAACGTATTGGGGCAGGAAGCATTTTCAGCAGACTAGATAGATTCTTTGCGAATAAGGAATGGTTTCAAACCAATGTTTGGTTAGATAGCTATGTTCTCCCTTGCTTGGGTTCGGATCATTTTCCGATCCTCCTTTCTTTGAATATTGATGTTGCGCCCAAGCGTTCTCCCTTTAGATTTGAATTGATGTGGTTAAGGGACCCCAATCTGAAAGATTTAGTGAAAGATTGGTGGAAAGGTTTCATGATTAAAGGAACTAAGATGTTTATAATCACCAAAAAATTGTCTCTTCTTAGAGGTAAACTTCTCGATTGGAATAAGAAAATTTTCAAAAACATCTTTTTAGAGAAGACTAGAGTGGAAAAAGAGCTTTTGAGCTGAATTCGAGAGTTTCCGGGGTTTCAGAAGATCACGTTCTCGAAAAAACTTTGTTGTTAGAGTTGGGAGATCTGCTTCTTAAAGAAGAGATTTTTTGGAAACAGAAGTCTAGAGAGAGCTGGTTAAAAGAAGGAGATAAAAATACTAAGTTTTTTCACACTTCCATTAAAATGAGAAGAAATTCTAATTTCATTTCTAAACTGAGAAGGAGAGAGGGAGATTGGGTCCTCACCCAAGAAGAAATAAAAATTAAAGCAGTGGATCACTTCAAATCCCTGTTGGGCGGGGAAGTCTTTTCTTCCCTCGGCCCTCAAGATGTCTTGTTGAATCAAATCCCGTAGTGATCGAAGAAGAAGAGAATAATCATCTGATGGCTCCCTTTACTAAGGAGGAAATTAGAAAGATTGTTTTTTCCATGAAGCGGGAGAAAGCCCCTAGGCCGGACGGGTTCCCTACTACATTTTTTCAAGATCTAGGAGATTGTTGGAGAAGATGTTTTTTTGGTAGTGGAAGACTCTAGAATTTCCAACAAAATTCTGGGATCCCTTAATTTTACCTACCTAAGTCTCTTCCCAAGAAAGCAACAGCGGATTACATGGAGGATTTTAGGCCGGTCTCCCTTTGTAACACAATGTATAAGATCATTTCTAAAGTGATCACCTCTAGAATGAAACCCCTTCTCGATAAACTCATCTCATCGGAGTAGAGTGGTTTCATCCGAGAAGACTAATCTCGGAAGGAATTATTGTGTCTCATGAAATCATGCATTCTCTATCTAAAAGCAAGTCTCGGGTATGATGGTTAAGCTCGATTTCAGCAAAGCTTATGATTGGGTGAATTGGAGGTTTCTTATTAAATCATTACAGAAGATGGGCTTTTCTGTGAATTTTGTTCTTGGGTCTTCAACTGTGTAGCCATGCCAGCTTCTGGTCTTGGTTAACGGTGGGGCGGAAGGTTTTTTCTTTAGCAACCGAGGGCTAAGACAAGGGGATCCTTTGTCTTCCTTTCTCTTTCTCTTAGTTGCGGAAGCATTGAGTCGTGCCTTGAAGGTTGCTCTTTTGGCTGGTAAGTTGCATGGTTTGTCCATTTCTAATGGTTTGGCCCGTTTTCTCATTTGCAGTTCGCTGATGACACCTTCCTTTTCAGGAGATCCTCCTTGGTTGAAGCCAAAAATTTGAAAATTGTTTTGGATCTTTTCTCTCTAGTAATGAGAATGCTGATCAATCTGAGAAATTTTGTGGTTTTTTTCTTAACTCTCCCCCTAGGATTCAGCTAGGATCCTTAATTTGTTGGGTTTTGAAAGGGGTTCACTTCCAAATAAGTATTTAGGGATTCCGCTCTTCATGGGGTGGGTAGTAAATTGTTGTGGGACGGAATTATTTCTAGTATAGAGAATCATATTCAATCGTGGAAGGGAAAATGGCTATCTTTCATTGGGTGTTTGATTATGATTCAGTCCGTGTTGAGTGCAATTCCAGTTTATATGCTTTCAGTTTTAAAAATTTTGGCAGGTGTTCTTAATAATGTGAATGGTCTTTTAAGAACCTTCCTTTGGCAGGGTAACTCTGAAGATAGGAAATGTCCCTGGTTAAATGGGATAAAGTCTCTTCACCTAAAACTCTTGGTGGAGCTGGCCTGCCTAATCTGCAGTGGAGAAATATTGCCCTCGGCGTGAAATGCATTTGGAATTCTGTTTTGAACTCTAACAGTTTAGTGAGTTCCCTATTTAAAAGTAAATATTTAAATAATGAAAGATTGGAATCCTTTCTATCTAGCGTGGAGCTTCCCAAAGGATCCCACATTTGGAATTTCTTGGTTTCATGTAGGGAAATCATTAAGGAATTCATCTCTTGGAAGATTGAAAAGGGGTCGGAAGCCCTGTTTTGGGATGATTCTTGGAATGGTGGAAAGATCCTAAGTGAAGTTCCAGAATTAAGGGAAGTCAAAGAAGTGGCCTCTCTGTTTGGGGCCTTAGAGTTGAGGACTACAGTTGTAGAATGGATGATGGTTCTGGAGGGCGGGGGTGGAGGAATCTGGATGACCTGCCCTTAGGGGTGGAAGCAAAGTTGGAACTTTTGAAAGTTTTCTCTTCCAGACCAGTGTGCTTCACCGATCAGAGAGATGCCCTTTTGTGGACCGGTTCGTCCTCTGGTGAATACTCAGTTAGTGAGGGTTACAACTTTCTGAGCAATCCAACCAATAGAGTGGATCAGCAGTGGAATTTCGGTTGGGATCAGAGGGTCCTTCCCAAAGTGGGGCTTTTTGTTGGTTGGTTTTTTGGGCAGAATTGCTATGCAAGAAAGAAGAAAGAAGTGGGGTATATGTGGTCCTTCGATGTGTGTGTTGTGTAAAGCTAAAGAGGAGAATTTGGATCATTTGTTTTTTCATTGCTCCTATGCTTCAGCCTGCTGGTATTGGCTCTGTGATAGGCTTGGGTTTTCTTGGGTCCCGAACAAAAAATTGAAAGAAACCTTGTTAGCCTGGCCTTGTCTTAAGAGGCAAGGCTCCCTTAGCTCAATCTAGTGTATAGCCCCAGCTCTGTTATTGTGGCATTTGTGGTGGGAGAGAAATAAAATGATTTTTGAGAGGAGTTTTCAGAGATTCATCTTTCTTTGAGACTAAAAACTGCTATTTCGAAAAATGTTAGTGCCAAATGTTTGAATCTTTCTAATTTCTCCAGTAGAGATGCGTAGAAATTAGGTGTAAGTGGACATTGATCTCACTTCCTACTCCATGGGCTATTGTGATGAAGGTAGTTTCGAGGGTCGAGAAACTTCTCCTTAGAAGTTTAGCGAAATGGTGTCCCCCTGCCCGCAGATTCTGTAAACTAAATTTTGATGGGGCCTCCCGAGGTAACCCTGGTCAATCGGGAGCAGGATGTATAGTGAGAGATGAGTTTGGTAAGATAGTGGTGGCTGGTTCCTTTCCATTAAGCAGAGGTTCTTGCAATGAGGTAGAAGCCCAAGCTTTACTGGAAGGTGTTAAGATGGATTTTAACTACGATCTCGTTCATTTGGAAATAGAAGGTGACTCCCAAATCATAGTAGAAGCGGTCAAGAATCAAAAAACTGCTTCATGGAAATTAAATGGTTGGTTAAAAATTATTGAATCCTGGTTGTCAAAACTCTCTTCTTGGAGTATTAAGCATATTTACAGAGAAATAAATGGTAAGGCAGATTTTTTGGCCAATTATGGTGTTGAGAATAGGAATGTTATCATTTTAAAAGGTGGTTTTTATTGGCAAAATTTAGCGTTGATGGATGAAAGAGGGACAATATTAACAAGGGGCATAGAGGATGGTTCTCTTGTGGGTTTTAAAGGTTAATTTGGATTTCGAAGTCTTGTGGTTTCCCACTCTGTCTCTCGATCTTGTGGGGACTCGGTGTCGAGGCTTGAAGTTGTTGTTGACAACCTTCTAGATTTGGTCTTTAGACTCATTTTATATTTTTAGTGCTTCTTAGTTGGCATGTGAAAATCTACTTAAGAGGAAAAGGAAAGTGTCAAGTTTAGCTTGCCGTAAGTTTGGAAGCAGAGAGTTCTTTCCAGAATTTTCAGTTGCTTTAGTTATTAGTACTACTTAGTTAACAATTATCAGTATGAGTAGCTTGGGTCTTCTAGTTGCTTACGGTATCTTCTTCTTAGTCATTTGTGGATGGTAGCTTCCTAATTCTGGTGGTAAAGTTCCTAGAAAGTTAGATGCTTGCTTTTTGCTTCAGATTTTTAGTATATGAAACTGCTATTGAGAAACAATCAGAGGATCAGTAGTGCACTGGATCTGTTTGTAGCTACCTCTCGATTGGACTAAATAATTTTGTTTCTTAGTAACGTTTTTGTTGCTTTTACGCCTGATGTCTCCCTTTGAGTTTGCCTCCGACTCTTACTATCTAGAAAATAGCATTCTCGATCAGATTCCTTTGTTTTTGGCTCTTGGCTTCAAGTGTCGACTCTTGGTGAGATTTTACCATAGACATCAGATTTTATTTTTGCAGTTTCTTCTGTAAATCTCTTTTTCAGTGATGGGAGTTCTGGTGAGTAAATGTTCAATCACGGTTTTGTTGCATTGGTTGAAGAAGGCAACATTGGTGTTGTGCTTGGATTGTTTCTTTTGCAACGTCCAGCTCGGTCTCCCTCTGAGTGGTGGTTTTTCTTTGTTCTCTGCCTCTCTTGCTAAGTTGGGCTCCTCTTAGCAAGGTTTCGGCTTGTCCTTTTTTCTTTCTTGCTAGTTGGGCTTCTCTCTCCCTACCAGCTAGTAATGGCTTCTTGGGTAGTTGGGATTCCGGCTTACTGGTCTTGGGTCATGCTTGTCTCTATGGGTGGGGTCCCTCTAACCCCCTGGTTCATAGCTCTAGTCAAAAGTGCTACTTGTATAAAAATAACAACAATAATACTATTAAATCCTCATTCAAACACATAAATCAAGATAATGATAAATACATCATTTGTTATATTCACAAATTCTTTCATATTTATAAAAACTCTCACACTTCTATATATAAGACATGTTATACAAATTTATATTGATATCAAGTAGATAATTCTTGAGGCTCTAGGGCCATTTAAAAACCTCTACTAAATGGTTTTATTCCCCTCTAAAGTTATTTCTCTCTCTCCATTTGAATACCTTCATTTTCGCCACAACAAAGAGGTAGTTACATGTTTGTTCAAATAACTTAATCATAGTAAAAATGACTACACTTAGGTTACATAACTTGAATGAGTGAAAATACCTTCCCTACATCATATGTGGCCCATTGGAACCTTCTTACATACTTATTTTTTTCTCACTCTTCTTTAAACCTCCCAATCTAGAACTAGAAATTCAAATATTCAAAGGAGGTGTTTTGGAGGGAAAACTTAAATCAACCTCTTTTTACTTATGAAGGATCCCACGAAGGTGAATAATCTATCAAAACACTGAATATGTACCTTAAGACCCTAATCATCCCAAAATTGTATAAAATCCAAAATTTAATATTTTTCATAGTGATTCTCCTACATCGGATTGATAAATCATGCCCTTAGAGTACCATTAGGGATGTTAGAAACATTTTTGTATGGGTTGGATGCCACATTGTAAATTTATTGCCATAGACTTCGAGGATAATGGAAAAGGATGGAATTTTGGCTTAGTACCTAATAAAAATATTTATACATATATAATTTTTTAAATAAAAGTTTTCAAGGCCTTATCCACAATCCTTTTTGTACATATAAAAAAACCATTACATTCCATAAGACCCATTTCCCTAAGTAAATTTGTCATGTAGTTCATGTGCCCTAAAATTTGCATAGGTTGTACATATCTACAAGTTCCCAAAAATCAAATCCATGTAACCACGACAATGTTTAATTGGCATATTGATGATAAATTTTAGAGTCTCCTCAGGATATCCCATGCTACCTAGTATCTCTACTAAGTAGAAAATCCACACAACTTCCCTAAGTTAAATGGGCACTTGAAAATATAGTCCATAGCTTCCTCAAGATATTTAACATATAAAAAAACCACCCATTCCTACAAAAGGATTAATTTTGGGCCCATTATAAAGACGCCCACTCCAAAGAGGAATTACAAACCACGTTAGAAAAATTTTCACCTTGTATACCAAACGATAAAATAAAAATGAAGCTTGTATGGTTAGGTGTGTCCATGAGACCCTATTCCTTGTAAGAATTTTCTAAACACACTCACTCACGCTAAAATGATGTGAGAGATGTCTCTACCCAATTCCAAAGCCCCTATTTTGGTAGAGATAGGGAAGATGATGAATGATTAAGCAAACATTAGAAAAAAAATGCTAAATCCTAATTAAGTTACAATATAATGATATAGCAATGATGTACAAATGTGACACAAAAGTAAGATAATAAATGTGAAACCCTAAGTACAAGAGAATGGATAAAGTACTTATTTGATTTCAAAATGACCCCAAAGCTATGCCAAGCTAGAAAAGTAATGGAATATGAAGGTAGATTGTCATAACCAAGCCCATAAAAATGTAGCACCATCGTAAATGTTGGGACTAGGGCACCTAGTATAGGTTAGGAACTCCTAGGCACTAAAGACCTTCTCTAGGTTCCTATGATTGTGTAAACTATTAAAAGTGATTTCTTTAGTATCATACAAGTATTACTAGACCTCACTTTTATTCACCTGTATATCGCTCTAAGATCACTTGAAACCTGTAAAGAGAAAGAGCACCTACAAAACCCCAGAACACGTCAAGTCCTATAAATAAATATATACAAATGGGGATTCAGATGACCTTGGAGGTCACCCAACTGAGTGAACTTACAATCCACGCATTGCAGTACATTTCATACTCCATGTAGTTTTGCATGTGTTTGTGTAGAATCATGCCCTTGGTGGCTCTTGTGTTAGATGCACTTGAATAGCTAGATGTAGAATATTTAAGTAGATATGTGCATGGAAAAATGATCTTCCCCTCCTATGAAGTGTATGCGAGAAGAATACATTCCCTTTTCCCTTGAATGGATTATTTTATGCTCTTAAGAGTGCCTCGGATGCAACCTTAGGTGATAATAGTAGATGCTTAGTGCTTGGTCCTTTATTATGGTCACATAGCTTTGTATTTATATGATTCCCTTGTTTGAATTTTTTAATTAACCACTAAAAGGAAAACCACCAAGAAAATAAGATTCCCAACAGCTATAAAGGACCTAAAAGATGTGAGCAAGACACAAAAATATTGGGGGCACTGGGAACCGGTGTCCTAAATGGCGTTAGTGTTCAAACTCAAAAAAATTGAAGTGTCAAAATTTAGACTGGGAAAAAGGTGTGTAAGACCAAGAAGGAAACCAAAAAGAAATCAAAGAGGCCAAAGATAGTGGTTAATTAGTACTTTTCTTGCTTAGGAATCATATGAATAGTGGTATGTGATCAGGACCTAGAAATATACCCAAAGTGTGTGATTTAGTGTCTACATTTTCCCCCACTTTATGTTGTTGAGTGAATGATCAATAACATAAAGTAGATAAGAGAAACATGCCACGATAACCATGTAGATTAAAGGTGAAAACCGTTACGAGGAGACAAGAAAAAGTATGGAGTGACAAAATGAAGTGTGGAAGCTAGAGAAGAGGAAGTGAACATGACCCTAGGGTTGAAAGCATATGTGTATGTGTCATATTATACCTTTTGACATCGCTTGATGTTTGATGATGTGATTGTTACTTCTCATAAGGACAGAATTGCAAAATAGAATAGAAAATGAGTTTTTAAATATGTGTATATGAAAAATTTGATCCAAATGTGTAAAAGTGTATAAAAAGTATGTAAAAATGTGAAAAGTAGCATGTGTACCTAATTTGTGATGATTGAAGAGTGTAGAAAGGATCCTAAAAATAATGTAAAAGAACAATTTTTTTGGGTGTTCTCACATTAAGAATGAGTTTTTTGGGTGACCTCATGCCAACTACACCAAGTGTGAGTTTTTTGGGTGATCTCATGCCACAGTAGAAGAAATGTAGAGAGAAAGGTCTATTTTTATTATCTAACATTTTAATTCTTCCTGAAATTCATACACCAATGTAGATGGTGTGTTTAAGTTTGATCCATTTCAATCCAATGCAAGTAGAAAAAGAAGATACGGTGCATGCATGTCGATTCTTGGACAGAGACTATTCATGTACTGAGAAAAATGTTGCGTAGACTTCTAAAAGCGTGTTGATCTGATATAAATGTTATAACTTCCTCCTAGTCATAGGTTCTTATGAAGGGTCAAGAGTGCCTAGGATCTCATGTATGTGTCTAGGTTTTGGCTTCTATGTTGTGTTGAATACCCAAGTTAGATTATGGGCCATTTTTGAGACTAAATGTTGTGTTGTACCGGTATTGAACTTTGTACTATGATTGTGAAATGATGAATTGGGTGACTAATTCACCCAATGATTCCCCCTTTGTGGCACATGTGACGTCATTAGGAGGACTGGACATTAATCTATAAATGATTCCCTTTATGGGGAGGGAATGTGCTTGGAAGAAACCAAGGCACACGCAAACAAAGTGGCTTGAAAACATGTGTAGTAAATACAAAGACACATATAGAAAACAAAGTGTAATCTACCAAGTAAGAAGAAAATGTACACCACAAAAAGAGGGTTGTAAACATGGGGAATATCTCACAATGTTGCAAGAAAATCAAGGTTGAAGCAACCAAAAACATATAGTGTACACACAAGATAAAGGGTAAATATCACAAAAATGACATATAATCATAGATAAAAGGAAGTAAAGTAAAAAAACAAGCATGGTAGAAATTAGTTTCTATAAGACAAACGTTGCACATGAAGCCCCTGTTAGCATGTTAGATATATAGAAAATATGTCAAAGTGTGTTTGATCCAATATAGTAGCATGATAGTAAGAATAGGAAGTGGTGTGAATCAAAACAAAAGCACATATAGTGTGTATGAAAATGGATGCCCCTATGAGCCTATTATGGGACCTGGTAAGAGGTACAAGTGCAGTGCCAAACATATATTATGTGTGCAAAGATATATGTAAATTCTATGATCACAACTATAAGGAAAGTGAACGCACCTGTGTATATAGAAAAGATAATGACATACAATGTATCTAGCTAACATAGTAAGAAAAGTGTACATGTGAGTATAAGTAAGCAAGAACAATGTGCAACCAAGATATGTAGTATGTTGTGGATGAATGATATGGAATGAAATGCAATGTGAGTGTGATAAGATAAAAATGCCCCGAGAGTATTTGAATGAGTATACATGACATGAGGTTCATTTATAAATGACCCTCAACAGTCAAGATTGAAACATAGAACAAGATTATGTCATCGATAAATAGTTTGAATTGTGCGTGATAGAGATATATGATCAATAAAGCATAGAGCATAGAGAGTGAGTGAGTGTGGTGATTTTTATTTCAGATTTGGACCCTCAACAGTTGAGTATAAACCATGGAACTAGAGTGCATAATAGGGTAGTGTGTTGTGAGGTTCATGAATGTATTGAGCCTTCAATATTCAAGTGTGAATCATAGCACAATAGTGTGTTATTAGGTAATGAGGTGAGAAAAAAATCACCTACCAAAGATGAAGAGGCCGGTGAGGAGAAGTCAAAGCATGTGAAGTGGTAGCAACATGAGTGTATGAGCCAAACTGAATGTCAAATGAGATGGTGCTAATGATGGGAGATGTAGTGGTAGGAAGAATAGATGTTTACGGATAAGGAAGCCAATGTGAAGTAGGAGAATTATGCTATAGATTATATGATTTAACAATGGATGAGCAAGGTGAATTCCTTGTATGAATGATGACTTTAGCTGGTAGACGGATGATAACCTTAGAAGTGGGTAGAGGATACAAGTGAACCAAAGTAGTAGCATGCTTTTACAGAATCAAAGAAATAGACCTCTCATGAGAGCGAGAGCCAAAGGAAATGACATACCTATCTTCTAATTGTTGTAATTTTTCATGAAGGTTGCAACAATCATTATCACAATGGCCATTGATGTGGTGATAATTTCAATAAGGAAGATCAAAATGGAAATACAATTTATGTGAAGGATGATGTTGACTAGAAGTCAAATGTATTAAGTTCTTATTAATTAGATCACACAAGACATGCTTATGTAGTAGAGGGGATGGAACATGCTTGTGAGGTGGAGGATATGGAGACCTTGGAGGATGCTTAACAGATGGAAGAGGTGAAGAAGTAGAAGATGACGCAATAGTAGAAGAAGTAGAAGGACGATTTATAACATGTGTTGTAATTAAATCATATTCTTGATCAATAACCTTATATCATAAAATTTCAAATGATTCATATATATCATATTCCAATAATTATTTTAAAGTAGGAAACAAGCCATGACAATAGATAAATTTCTTCTTTAGATCAATAGGCTGAAATAATAATTGATGCATGGAAGAGTTGAAGTGTAAAACGTAATCTAGAATAGGCTCTTTCTTTCCCTAATGCAAGCTAGGAAAGCAATCATATGTGACTCTAGGACCATTGTTAAGCATGAAGTGTCTAATAAAATAATCTTCCATTTCACAATATGTACTAATAGATCTAAAAGGAAAATGAGTGTACCATTGAAGAGCTTCATCAACTAGACTATGATGGAAGGATTTTAGCAATAATCGATCATTCAAATAAGAATCCATAGCTAAACGATAATGCTTAAGATGTAGATATGGATTTCTAGTGCCATTGAAACATGAAAATGTAGGCATGATGAAATCCTTAGGAAATTTTGAATTGTGAATTTTATTTGGAATAGGATTTCCATGAAGAGAGTTATTATCAATAAAAGCATAATAGGATTTTCTTTTAAGAGTGAGAGATTGAAATTGAGATTGCAACTAACCAACAACATGCATGAGTGATAAAATATCATGTGGAGGAATTATAGAATATGTGAGAGGCACATTGAGAGGTTGAATCTTTCCATTATGAGTGATCATAGGAATGTGAGAAGAAGAAGTGGAAGATGAAGATGTTATGGGAACACTAGATGTAGATGCAGAAGAAATAAGAGGCAAGGTACACTAGGAGAAATAGAAGAAGTGACATGAATATCATATAGAGAAGAGGAAGAGGAAAGTAACAAAGAAGAACATGGGATATGAACTAAAATGATAGCAGTAGTATCAGAAGAAACCATAAGAGCTAAGCTAGTAGAAATAGAATAATCATCATGAATTCCATCAGAAAAACCTCATAAGTAGATGAAAGTGGAGTGGAAAATTCACATTCAGCAGTTTTAAGAGAAGTAGAATCATTACTAACATGTTCATGCTCAGAAATATCATTAGTATCAGACAAATTTTCACATGCAAGTAATTCATCAAGTGTGTCATCAACATATAGTGAAGTAGGAGAAGAACTATCATGAGATGTATCTTTACAATCATTAGAAACATTTTTAAAAATAGAAGAATTATGAGATACAACTTTACATTCATCTTGACTAGTATGAGAAATAGCATCATGCACATGTACATTTTCATCATGATTTTTTTCTACATTATCAAAATCAATACCAAGCATATAATCGATAATAGCATCATCAAGAGTTTCAAAAAAATAGAAGAAGGTGGAATAGTCATGGTGCCTATGGAATAACAAGGATTACATCTAGAATAATGTTTCTCCTTAGAGACGATGTAGAGGGTAAAGTACTAAAAACTAGTTGTAACTTTGTGTTCATTAGCATCAAGAACTCTTTGAAAAATATCATCAAATTGAGCATAACAATAAACATCAAGCAATTCAGCCTCAACAACATCATGAAGGATAGGATTGACTCTCACATGATCCATATATTACCTAGGAGAGGAATATCTACTTTTATCCATTTGGGGTTTAGTGGATCCTAGGGAAAGGAGTTCTAAAAACCAAGTTCACTAAATGATTAAGTAAAATATTGGAAAATAAATGTTAAATCCTAATTAAGTTACAACACAATGATATAAAAATGAAGTACATATTTGACACAAGTAAGTAAGCTAATAAATTTGAAACCCTAAGTGCAAAAGAAGGGATAAAGTACTTATCTGATTTTGTAATGATCTCAAAGCTTTTCCAAGCTAGAAAACTGATGGAACAAGAAGGAAGAATGTCACAAATGAGCCTAGAAAATGTAGAACCATTAGAAATATCGAGACTAGGGTGCCCGGTCTAGGTCAAGGGCACCTAAGTGTCGATACCTTCTCTGGGTGCTTGTGACTACGTAAACTATCGAGAAAATTATTTCTTCAATGTCACAAAAGTGTCACTAGACCTCACTTTTAGTCACTTGTATGTCATTGTAAGATCACAAAATTCACTTGAAACACGAAAAGAGAAATACTACTGTAAAACCCCAAAACATATCAAATCCTATTAAGAAAAAGATGAAAATGGAGCTTCAAATGACCTCGGCGAGTCACTCAAATGAGTGAACTTATGATCCAGAAATTGCACTACATTTTATACTCCATGTAGTTTTTCATGTGTGTGTAGAATCGTGCCCTAGGTGGCTCTTATGTCAAACACACTTGAATAGCAAAAAATAGCTATATGTAGAAGATGTAAGTAGATGTGTGCATGGAAAAATGAACTTCCCCTCCTATGAAGTGTATGCAGAAAAATTTAGTCCCTTGTCCCTTGAATGTATTTTAGATGAATGCTTTGATGCTCTTGAGAATTCCTTTGGATGCAACCTTAGGTGATAATAGTAGATTCTTAGTGCTTGGTCCTTTATTGTGGTCACATAGCTTTGTATTTATATGATTCCCTTGTTTGAATTTCATAATTAACCAATAAAAGGATTACCACAAAGAAAATAAGATTCCCAACATCTAGAAAGGACCAAAAATATGTGAGCAAGATACAAAGAGGTTAAGGGCACCTTGAGCGAATGGGGGCATCTAGGTGTTGGTGTCCCAGGATGGGCCTTTGGTTTCCAGACTCGAGAAAACTAAAGTGGCAAAATTCAAATTGGGAACAAAAGTGTGTAAGACTAAGAAGGAAACAGAAAGAAAGCAAAAATTCAAAGACAAAGTGGTCGAGTTAGTATTTTTCTCGCTTAGGAATCATATGAATAATGGTATGTGATCAAGACCTAGAAATATACCCAAAGTGTGTGATTTAGTGTCTACAATGGAAAATGTAAAATGAGTGGTTTTGAAGCTCCTATATTTTTATTTGATTGAAGTTTATGCAACTACCACCGCAAAGCCAAAGGAGAACAAAAAGAGACAAAGGAACCTTAAGGAGATATTTTTCCCTAACCTGCCCTTAAAGGCTTTTCTCTCCTTTATATATATAATTTTATTTTTATTTTTTTATTTATTTATAACCATTCCCTTTTTTTTATAACATACATAGGTATGTGTAGATATAATTTTATATTCATTTATCTATTTATTTCCTTACCATTTAATTGGTTTTGATTGATTTTTAAAATTATCATTTATTTATTTATTTTCAAAAGCACGAGTAGTGTGAGGAGAACAACATCTCCCTCCCTTTATAATAGCATCTCACTTGATGTGAGACAATTTCAAGGTTAGCTAGAGGAATAAATAAGAATAGGAAAGTCGATAATGACTAATTTTTTTAATGAGAAAGACATTTCCATTAAACATAACCATTAATTGGATACTCACACCTAATATTTTCTTGAAAACAACTCTAAATTGTTTATTTTCTCATAAGTACTAGTCCATTGATTCAATATTTCATAATCATTTTAATTTTTTTATAGGGTTTCCAATAATACATGATACCACGGGGTCATACACAACCCAAAACCATAACATCGATCACTTCACAATTATCACATTTTCATATTTGATGAAACTATTATAACATGAAATTCACCAACAAGGAAGATAAATACATCTAACATCCACCATACTAGGGTGGGAGAGAACATTATCCAACCATGATTTTATAAAGATAAATAAATTACGATAAAAATACCACATTTCCTCACCAAGAGGAAACCACAGACCTAGGAGGGGAACATAATATAACACTGAAAACATAGTCTACAAAACCTAGACTCCATAAAAATAGGTATATCACAAGGATTTCAAAATACCTAGAAGAAAATGGTATTAGGAAAACACCTATGGTCGGGTCCCCAAGACCAAGAGTAACAAAATCTCTAAGTACAATTCCTACTAAATCGAAGTACATCAATATTTGTCAAAATAATCTATAGTCCAATAAGTCAACCCCTTCTTCAAGTAACTAAAAGAATGAATCAAAATGATTAAGTATCCCATCTATATGTTCATTGACGTATCTAGTATATCCCAAAATTACATTGTTCGCAAGTAATTCATAATATGAAAGAGTGAATAATCTCAAGCAAAAACATGAAGCATGCACTAAATATCATATTTACATCAATGGTGAATAACATTATCCTAGGATGCAAAGAGAAACACAAATCAATGTCAACCCCACAAATTGTACTACTCTCTCACGAAGGCCACTCTACCAAAGAGAATTGAGTATGATAAATGTCACCCCACAATAGGAGTATTGAGTATCATAAAATTAAATCAACCATATATTACTAAGCATCCCATATGTCTCTCCACCATAGGAGGAATGAGTATCACAAGTGTCACTCCACCATAAGATAATTGAGTATCAAGTATCCAAGTGAGGCCAAGTCACTCTATGTTCCTGAACACATAGATTCATCTCACCTCAAAACTAAGGGGATTCCCTACAACACTAAGAATGCATACATGAACCTTGGGAGTACCCCCATATGACATGCATACAAAATACAAACAAGATAGAAACATATCATCAAACAAATAAGAAAATCCACAATAAACTCTTGACAAAATTTTCAAAAACCATGAAGCTTCAAGTTCTATAAATAAACAAAACAAAGAAATATCGGCAACAAAATAAAAATGGCCAAGTAGATGTATTCAAGTATGAAAATATTGCAAGTAAAAATAAATAAACAAGAAGAGCCTCAAAGCTTCTCAATAAATCCAATAAATAAAATCTTGGTTCTAAGAAAACCAAGATTAAAAATGAAATATGCATGAAAATGTGCACATCATAACTATTGTGTGGCCTTTAATGGCCACCTATAGGGGTGTTATAATATTAAGTGTGCATATCAACAAATAACATAATAATGGATATAATAAGGAAATTGTCATAATATTTGGTGATTCATATCTCCCACAATACATTTTCATAACTCCAATAAGAGAATTTATCTCAACCAATAACAACATACCCAAAGAATGTATCCCTGAACAAAATAAAAAGGGGTTTCTAATATGGTTATAAATTAGAGATTCGTATCATTTTATTGATTGTATAACATAAAAATGATTGCTTTTTTTGTGGTTGTCATGGTATAGAGTTTTAGAGATATGAGAGAAAACCAAAGTTGGTATATGCATCAATGAAAAATTAGGTGGTAAATAAATTTCATGATTTAGGAGAGAAATCACACTGTTATAGTTATTAAACCATCAAACATCAAGAGGAGAATATAGGCTCACCCATGAAATTTGGTAAGTATGATCAATCTGTCAAGTTCACAAGAATACTAATAAGATCTATTAGGTTTACAACAATCATTTCACCATGATAAGTCATCAATGTATCTATAATGTAGTATGCAATGAGGTGGGGAAGGATCCAAGACCAAGTCAAGTGTCCTAAGGAGGAAACAAAGTATGTCAAATTCCAAATACTACCAAATGTCCGATACCCAAATTCTGTCAAATACCATACGCAACTATCGGAGATCAAGAAAAATTATCCAATCCCTCGATATTTCCCACACTAGAATACAAATGCGCCCCATAATTCTACTATAAAAATGCAATACCAAACCAATCAATGAGCCATAATCGAAGATCTATGCGGGGCCTAACACAATACCAAAGTGCATAACACATAATTGAGGACCCAATATACAAAATTCTCACCAAAAGTCACATATTTAGTATAATAAGTGGACTATAGAACATAACAATATCTTGGGTAGGGTCCCACCAAAAACCTTTATTCTTGATTAAAAAAATAACATAACAATATCCCCGCATAACACACCAACATGAATTGAACATGCCACTCATACTATGTAAATACCGATAAACAAACTCTTTTCATTTCAAGTTATCCCATGGGTTCAAGTGTTTGACCTTCACTTTAATACCAATTGTAATGCTCATAAATTTACCATCCAAAATGTAACAAAAATGATTTTTTTTTCTTTTGGTTTTTATAATATGACGTAAAAATTTAAACAATTACACTTATCACATGAAACATAACAATGGGCCCACACAATCACTAACATTTACATTTTCATCATCCTAGTGAACACAAGGTTTACAATTTTACTTTTGAATGCATTGTGATTTTCTTTTAAATGTATATATCATTTGCAGAACCAAGGATAATATATTTAGGACACACAAATCCACATTATAGTTGAGGTCCAAATTATTCTAAGGTTCACTCAAGAGTTATAATTCCCTATTTTTTTCCCACTAACAATTTCTAAACATAAAAATTTCAATCCTCAACATAAAACGTTAGGTCCAGTGGGTGCATCCTCAGCGATACCCAAAGAAAAAAATAGCCATCACTTAGGAAGTGGAGTTTGCATGACTAAGTTTATTAACCATAGTAAATTTTCCTGGACACCACTCTCTTATGAATTCAAGAACAATTGTGGTGATACTAAAAAGAAAGAGAAGAGTATAACTCAGACACCAATCAAGATTACCCATGCACATCTTACCAAGGTGTTTTGTAAGTACATTAAGTAGGCCCAAACATGATTTATATTTTTATTAATTTGGTAGAATAAAGATGCTCAATTTAGCACAAGGGTATGACTATGGAATGACAGAACATTTTCCAAATTATGATGACCCAAAACCACCCACAACCTAGGTGTTTCCTCAAAAGTATAATTAAAAAAATGAACCCATGTTAACCATGGTATAAGACCCTCATTTAATCCTATTATACATACATAAGTTATTAATAAGATCACTTATGAAACCACATGGATTCCTAATGAAATCCTTTTGTAGTACAAATTATTTTTTTCCTAAATTTTCCATTCACACATTTCTCTAAATTTTTTGAGGACACATCTAGGGAATTATGCTCATAGATTAACATAGGATGAGATTTTCATTAGATCAATGGGTATGAAAAAATTACTCTCAAGATAACTCTAGGGAAATTATTACCATGATATAGTAGCAGGAGGGAATAATTTTCTTAGTTAGAACCATAAAAGTTCTCATCATTTTTTCTTTTAGTCACATCAATTTGTGATAATATTTCCACATTATAAGATTTATTACATTTGATTCCTTCCAGTTAAGAATGACATAAAGGGACTTGGAAGTCTTCCATTAAATTTCTTGCAATAATAAGAACAACTTATCAATTTTTTTCCAAATCATACCCTCGGGGTATAATGAGGTCAAAATGGATAACTATTTATAATATAATAGAAGGGTTTCACCTTAATTTTGTTTATTACTAAAACCGTTATGGTATACTATCATTACATATTTGTTATATATTTCCCTATGTTAAAAATAACATTTCATTCTTCATTTACTTTATGATTCACTTTAAATGAACATATTATTATTAGTCATCACACCTAATATACTTAAAAGTTCTCCAACCTCCACTTTTTAGTTCTAAAAATCTGCATGGAAAGGAGTTTTTGAATGACTATCCAAAACATTATAATTTTTAAAATTTTAACAATATCTTGTGAGCCGCATTTTCTTGCATCTTTTCTAGATAATCACTTTCTCTTATATAAAATTGTACATGGAATCTTATTTTACTCATCATGTTAAGTATGATCCTCCCTATGGGTGAGAAATATAAACTTCCTCCGGATAGTGTACCGTATAGATACCTATAACTATCTATCCCTAGGTACACTAGCCAACTGATCAATATAAGGTAAATTAATTATACAAATATTTTCTCTATGTTATGCATTACATGCAATCATGGGTGATATACATAGATTTCATGACCTTGCAAATATTACACCAAATTTTAGTCTCGATTTTGTAATATAATTTATCATATGTAACATCATAAAATTTACACACACACACACACATGTCATTGAATAAAGGGGTTAATTGGTCACAAAATTAATGATGTTAACATTTTTCCTATTATCCAATGTTGTCATATACTATAATTAAACCATGCTAGCACTTTTTTTCTTTCCATGGCTATCTCTAGTTCATTTGGGAGGCATAATCAAGACATACATTGTATAAATCAACTTTATTACAAATACCATACCATCAACATTTAATTATAATAAGAAAAGAAATTCTCACTTGAACTAGTGTAATAAAGATATTTCCATTACTTATTTATTAGGTTATGTCCCAACATTTTCAATAATAACTACCTAAAATTTCAAGATATAAATACTAATACAAGAAAAAAACCAATGCTAGTAGGTCCTTAATCCTTAAATCAACATGGTATCCCACAATACAACTTTACATTCATTTCAAAACGTCTAGGAATATAACCTAATACAAAATAAATAATTTATTTCCCAGTTTAGTAGTACAAACATGTTATGAATACATATACATCTTTAACACGCAAATTTAATACTTATTTTATGAAACCACATTACCTGCTACTTGTAAAACCATGTAGTCATGTGTAATGCCCCAAACTTTATGGCCCTAAACCTAAGCAAAAGACTAAAATAAATTGGGAAAAAAATTCTTATTGTATGGATCATAATACATAGAAACAATTAAACCATTGTCATTCCCAAACAAAATAATTAAGGATGTTTTGAACCAAAAAATAAATTATTGAGATACATTACTCTTATTTGTGTATTTTCGCTCACTCAGTTTGAAACAAAAAATTTCGCAAAGGAGAAATCAAATCACAAATGAGATATATTGCACAAAAACTACGGTTCCTTTTATTGAATTAACTCCAAACAACACAATCCTAGTTAAGAGATGAGAAGGTAGAACTTACTATCATTTTTTCAAAAGAGTCATCTAGATCTCCATTATGTTCCTCCCATCAATTGACCCCATCAAAAATAAAGGATGATAAACTAATCCTTCACCTGAGTGAGGATAGGTAACTGAAGATTGAGTTGCACAACTCGATAAATATTTAAAATGACACTAATTTTAGTGTCACAAGGAAAATCCACAAAACCAAATAATATTACATGGTTTGAGATGTATTCAAACCACAATTTTAGAATAATTCCATTTTTTTCTATTACCAATAAAGTTATTTTCAACTTAAGTGTGTTTACTCCCAATCGTTAAACTTGATATCGGGGGCTGACCCTACCCAAGGTATTATTTTCACCATCACAAGTTGACATTTATAGTTCCATCATTTTATTGTTCTAAGATGGAAATTCAGATTTAAATTGATTTCTAACACACTATATAGTTATAAGTAAATAAACCCAAAATAATTAATTTTAGTAGGGAGTATGGAAAGAACCCAACACTTTAATTGTGTTGTCTAAGTTACCTACGTAAGAGGAGGTTATCTCTATATAGGGCTCCTATTTTTCCATGAGGGGGAAAATAAAATAAATAAACTATTAATTGTAACTAACCAATGAATAACATACCTAAAAGCACCATAGCATATAGGGATAATTGTAAATTAAAAAACATATTCAAATCATTAGGTTTGTCCCATATGCATATTTAAAGTCAACAAGTACCTAAAGGGGCAAGTGGTATATTTTAGATGGGTGGAGAGCCCTAGGATCAAATGGCTCTCCACAATAGATCCTATGGTTAGATGTTAAAGAAAATATAATTTATGTTGAAATCCCTATTGCCTCACATTATTCCAATTTTTTCTTATTCTTAAATCTTTTTTTCTTGTGTTATTTACACAAGTTCAAAGAGGTGGGGGTTTCACATAACAATGAGATGAATTTTTTAAAAGTAGAGAAAGAGATATCCAAAAATAAGGTGATTGATAAATAGGTGGGTGGCGATAGGGAGTGAGGCCGTGGAATTAAACCATGGTGTGAATCCACCCCGGGGACATAGATAGAGGGAGATATAATGGACACCAACCGGATGTGCAAGATTAGGGTATTGCGAGCCCACCGAGGCTAAAATGAAGGGATGTCCTAAGGTCACCCCCTACCGCCCCTCCCTTCCATAATTTTATTTATTTATTTTTATTTTCTACTTTTCTCATTTACAAAATCTTGCGCATATTAAGATAGTTAGATTAATTTATGTTTTGTTAATTCTAATTTTATGCAAGCCAAATGACAAGTCTAAATGGTCATTTAGGATGTCTAGCTCTCCATGTTCGCTTTGGGTTTTGACCGGATCTTATCCTGCTTTGAGGGTTTATTTTAACGTGGGCTTGTGTTTTATTTATTTATTTATTTTAATCAAATTTTATTATTTTGTTAAATATATAGAGAAACAATTATCGTACATGATACTTTTGAGGTTATACGATTCATATATTATCATTCATTTAATATCGTTTTATTACTATTAAATACATGGATAAAGAAAACAATAGATTTGATTCTTTTGAAGCTATACGATTCATATCATATCTTTTGAACCAGAATCTTATCTCAAATATACCTATATCACATGCCCTTAAAATAATTTTAAAATGTTTCCTAACTTTGCAAACATGAAATTTCTTAAACTTGAATAGACTTGTCTTATTAAGAAAATATTGTTAATGGGGTGAATCTAAAATTTCTATAATCTGCACACCCTTAAAATTTCATTGTCATATAAAGGCAATATTGATTTTAAAAAAGGCATATGAGGTGTGAGTGAGGTTTAATTGTTGTGGAAGCTCCCAACACCAATAAAATGTAAATGAGAGAGTATTTTATTTATATGTATGTAAATCCATTGTCACAAATGAATAAATCAATTCATAGTAGCTATTATCTTTTTCTCATAATAAAATACAATTAGATACAATTATTGTTTCTATGATTTAATAAGGTACATATAAAATACAATTATTAGCAAGGTAATACTTCCTTAACTAGACAATAAAAATAAGAAGAAGCTTCCATCATGTCCATCATACCCTTTTTTTGTTTATTTATTTATTTTCAACTCCACCCTTTTCAATGACTTCCCAAAAAAACAACTCAATAGATATTTTTGCTTCATCATAAAATTGACAAGATTAAAGCATATCATATTCCACATATAAATATATTTATGATTTCTCAAATATTTAACATGGATTTTCCAAAAACCACACTAGTAGAAAATAACCATTCTAAAATACCATTGTTTTTTTTCTCTCTTATGTGACCAACATGGTTTAGAATCCTCCTCATTACAACATTTAACCTATCTTTCCTTCATCATAACTTATAAAGGAATACTACTAATATTTAGCTTTCCTTTTACTCAAAAATTAAACAAGGAATTAAAGAGCTATTTTTTTACACATACACACAATTTTCTTTCTTACCTAACAAGGATTTCCAAGGGAAATGAAAGTTTAATCCCCACATATAATACAATCACTTACATTATTTATTTATTTATATTTTTCAATAAGGTTATAACATAAAATTCAAGAAGGGAACAACACTTTATGTCCATCTCTTCCGAGAATTCCACAACAATTTCCAACCTCCACTAAGAAAATATCCAAGCACCACAAAAATGAGGGCATGTTATTCCTCCCAACCTATAGGCATCATTACATGCCACTTCCCATAAGGAGAGGATGCTAGCCTCCCTCCAAGCCCATGGGAGAGAGAGGAAGCATGCCTCCAAGTTGCACAAGTAAAGTAAGGAAGATAAACACCAAAGCATACACCCAAGCATAATAACTTCAAGTCATTACCACACATACCCAATAAGCTCCATAGTTTTTCAAAAGGAATAATGGAGTAGAGGAAATCCATAATATCCACTCCAAATGGGTTTCTAACTCTACAAGAAACAAATTTTCCTCTCAAATCCCCAAATATCCTAAATATCTTATTATTCATCAAGGAAATAAGAGAAAGAAACCAAGGAAAGAAAATAATTACCAAAGAAATTTCTTCACATCCATTCAACATTTGAAACAAAATTAAGAGATCAAACATAGCTTCCAAGCTAGATCAATAAAAATTTTGTGAGCCTTACCTCACAAGAAAAACATGCAAGAATCCATTGGCAAGAATATTTCACCAAATACTTCTCCTCCTTTCCCAAGCTCCCATCCTCTCCAAGTGAAAATCCCAAAAATGAAAATTCTCACAAAAATCCCCCTCTTCAAAATGGAGGGTTGAGTAAGAAAGGTCTAAAACCAAAAAACATTGGGAGGGTTCCATGTGTCACCCATCCATTCCTAATCCACAATTCTCCATCAAAAATGGGATAAATACATAAATGGAGGAGAATCCCTCAAAAGAAACAAACCAATCAAAATACAACTCCAAAACCAAGAAGGCACCCAAAACAAAACCATAAATATTGATAGGGACAAGAGGGGTCAATTTTGGAGGGAAGAAACCTTTTAGGCCTTGGGAAAATTCCCCATACCCATAGACCACATCTATGGGGTTCATTTTCATGAAAGAATGACCCCCAACTTTCCAAAACACTCCTCTAAACTTCCAATTTTGTCCAAATTCGATATTTTGGGAAAAAGTGGCTTATTAAGAGGGTTGTGGGGCCCACCTATCCCTTGACTAGGTGGTCCAACACTCTTTTAAACAAGGTTAACAAAAATAATTAACTCCAAATCAAGAGGATACAAATAACTCCATAAAAGTGACAATAAGCATGCAAGTAAAGTAAATAAAAAACAAGTTAATTAAATGAGGGTAAGAAAACCAAGAGTGGCCAACTGAAAGGGCTAAAACATAAGCCAAGTTGATGAATTTTAATATATTCATAATTTAATGAGAGACAAGATGACACGGCCTAGAATAAGGGGGATGATAAATTTGGCCCAACCAACCATTTGTGCAACTTGGAGGTGCAACCACTGAGTCCCATGTTTTCCAAGTGGTGCTACCTATAAATTCCTACACACTCAAGGCAAACCTCAAATCCGATTGACATGATAAAATATCCATATAAATCATGATGAAAATATGAATTTAAATTATCAATTAAATAAAATTCCACCACATTTATTATACTAATGATACATCAAAGTACGATCCAAATGTCAACAATATGTAACTCAAAAATCACGATAATTATTCAATCTTGTATAGTAACAAAATATATTAATCTAAAAAATCATAATATCCTCATTTTAATAACATTCATCACAACAGTGAAGAACAAGAAGTAATGGTAACAATACTATCAATATGAATCTCACACGAAACCTCCTAATTCAAAGTTAATTTGTTCCAAATAAGTACGATAAGATATATACCTATTTTTAAGAATTTGACCCATATAAAAATTATCCTAATATAGATATAATATTCTTAGATTACTCATATCCACCATACTAACTCAAAACCAACTGGTGAGGGTACAAGTGGTCAATTGGTTTCATGAATCTTGTGCACCTTCATACCAAGGCCAAGGTATCACCAAGGGAAACAACCAAGTCACTATGATTTAATTTAAGTAATTCATGATAATATTATCTTAAGTTTCTCTAACATGAGCCAATTCTCAACTTGGTCATTAAGTAAGGGAGTGATAACTAGAGGGGCACTACATCCCCTCCCTAGAATTAGACTTCCTCCATGAAGTCACTTTGGAAGTTGAATCGGCATGTGGTCCTAATAGGTATTGTCATTGATGAAAAACCACATTAATGACAAATTGAATGTTTAATAAGGTCATATGATGTTGTAGTTTATGCTACATACTGTTTCAAATGTATATCAATTTGGTAAAGTGAGATTCGGTAAGGAGTACTTATTCTTGCAAGCCTATACAGGTGCCTAAGTAATGCAACATGATAGTATGAGATTATTGGATGCTTGGGAATCATGTTTTCATGATGGATATAAGGTTTTTAATGGTTCTTGGTAACTCACAATAGTGGCATGGTGCAGGTATAGATTGTTCACTATGCTACACGTGCTCGTTGGGAGCAGGTATGGCAGTTTGGAGGTCTGACAATGTGGTTTAGAGATATATGAGATCATGGAAGCTTTAATTAAAGTATATCATTATGTATCAAGTATTTTTGGGTAATTTTCAAAGGTTTCATGATGACTTATTACATTCTTTCAATTGACCCTAGCTTCTACATTGAGGATCTAACATGAAAACAAAGGTAAGTCTCAATGAATGGAGATATTGAAGTATGGTATTGAATTTATGATTATTTGAGATGTGATAGGGATGATTCATGATGCTTTTAGAAAATTTTCAGGTTCCCATGATGTGTATTTTGCAAGATATGACTGATTATGTGAGACAAGGTCAAAATCTAGTGAAATTCTAGCTCGAGTTGGTACTTCTGATGCTCATTGTGAATTGTGTGATTTTAATGGGACATTTTGGATTTCAAGTATGTTTATATGATGATCTTATAAGGTTTTAAAAAATAATGAGGTCATTTTATCTTCAGGATTTTATGAACAAATGTTAAGAAGGTAAAGTGTTCTAAAACCTTAGTTAAACCCTAGCTAGGAGTAGTTTACAGAGAGTGAAGTATAGTGACCCATTTTTATTGGTTCATAAAAATTCATGATTTTATTTTGCATAAGACTATGTTATCTTTCCATAAATGTATGTTTTAGGTCATGGTGATGGGTGGGCATCACCTAAAAATAATAGTTTCTAAAGAATAAGGTTTTAGGACAAGATGGTCCAAACAAGTAGCATGAAAAATTGATGGTGCGTGATGATTGGGATTTTTATTGATTTAAATGGATGTTTCAGGACAAAATAATTCAGGTACATGATGTTTTGAGGTCCATACATGTTAACTAGTCAAAAGTTAGTTTTGGGGTCTCAAATAACAGGGTTTAGTAAAATGGTGATAACTTGAGCTACAGGTGAATTTTGAAGATGATTAAAGTTTTGTTGGAAATAGGATTCAAATATATTTCCACTGATAATATTTTTTCCTCATTATGAGGTATTTTATTAGGTTTTCCAGGGCATACTTTAAATAATAATATTTTTGGTAGTTCAAGACAACATGTTTTCTAGTGAAAGTTTGATGTTATTTGAGGCATTATATGGATTTAGTGATGCTTTCTATCACCTGTAATGTTAAGAGGGATTAATTTGGAATTAAATTAATCTATTTATAATTATTTAATGTATTTATAAATTTTTGTATGAGATAACCTTTGGAAATAACGTATTTGGTAGGTTGTTTTGGTGAAGGAAAAATTAGTTGTGGTTTTAGCAAGATGTTGAATCAAGGCTTATACATTTATTAGAAGTTTTATACATGTTTTGAAATTTCCATAAAGTTGTTACATGTAGTCATTTTTATACCCAACAAATAACTAGGGAATCCCATGCGTCGCCTTTCACCCAGCGGGTGCTAGGCACTCACCTGAGGCACGCGCAGACACTAAGTCTCTCTTTTATGTGAGTTAAGTGGAAAACCATCATCTATGTTAGGAACTTAATGGATAAAGGTGGAAATGAGACATAAAATCATCATAGGGCTCAAAACGACCTCTAGACAAATGTATTCATTCCAAATAGAGGGTACTTACAGATAACAGATAGAACTATAGAAGAAAGGAAAATACATAAGGATTTACATCTATTCCACAAAATACATGAACAGAAATGAAAATATATAGATATGAACCAAATCAATTACATTCATACTCATTCATGTTTATAATGTCATTACATTTAATGGATCCATTAGACTACCACAACTTGATCAAACCAAAGTCATACATCACAATAGGGATCATGTCCTTCATCCATACAAAGAAAAATTACTACTCTCTTATATATCCTCTACCCAATCCCTTAGAGTTCTCACACAGTATTTCTATAGAGCTCTACTCTCTATATTCTCCTCTATCATATATCCGATCTACTCTTTTTTTTCTTCTATGGGTGCTTGTACTTATAGGCATCCCGTGAGTGCCAAATCATTCTTCGCAACCTCGAGATCCAAAGTGGTAAGTGTATAAATGTGGTCCTCCATGGGAGCATGCTCCTTCAAATCCGAGATCTCCACTCCTTGTAATGATTGTATTCTATAATCCTTTATCGCTAAGCATATTCCTTTCATGGGCATTACGTTGCAGGAGTTGTCACTTTATCCACTCCTCATTCATTGTCGGGTCACACTTTTCTCATGTCCTACTTGATATGCCAAATATGGCTAAGTCCCAAGACCTTGTCTTCTGGCATGTAACATAGCCTTTCTAAAACCCTCCTAGAACCTTTCCTTGTGTGCCTTCTCCTTGCACGCCCATCTTCAACCTAGGCCTTGTGTGCCCATGCACCTTTGTGTACTTAGCCAATATTTTAGGGGCCCAACATCACCCCACACTACACCTGTTCTCTATCCATGGGAACACTTCTCCAATGAATAAAGAATTACAGTAGACTTATGTCTTGGAAAAATAATAAGGGGATGAAGAATTTGGGAAAGAAGAAAGAATGGGGAAGTGATGGCATTATTGCAACAAGCTAGGAAAATCTTTTGCAAGTCAGCCTCCAACTTATTCCAGGCATCGACTTCATTTTGTAATCTTTGGAAAACGTCATTGAATAGGGGCTTACCTCCCAAAACCCAATCCATCTCCTTGAGCATTCATGGTGTCAAAATTTTCTCTAACTCCTTGCTCATGTCTTCAAGTGTGTCCATCCTTCTAGTGATTTATGGGTACAGTTCCTTTAACAATTTTTGATTGAACCCCTTAAGGTTTCAATGGCATCAAATTTATTTTTGACCTCAGAAAGGATTTTGTCTCTTTCCATCCTATTTCCCTTATTCTTCTCTTGAAACTCCTTCAGCTCTACTTCGTGAGTGGTGAACAAGATGCTTTCCACTTTATCCCTGTCTGTACAATTATCGTATGTAGCCTCAACAAATTGGGTAGCAATCTTAACATCCAAAAGTACCTTGCTATACTCAGTAATGATTTCTACCACTTTCAATTTGTCCTTCCTCACCAAGCATGTTGTCACTTCTTCCATGGACTCCAGGGCCAACAGATTGTCTCTCCATGGTGAGGATGTGCATCAGATCTTCTAAGCATTCAAGAGTGGATCTATACTTCTACGTGGGTGGCATTAGGTCTAGATGCTTCAACATAATGGCACTTGTGATAGACTCCATATTTTTGTATAATTCATGCACCTTTTCCTTATCATCCCTTTTTTTATGCTTCATCTACGTGCTGATCAACTCTTCTTGTTTTAAGCCCTTAGTCTTCTCAACCATCTCCTCTTCCTTATTTTCTAGCTCTCCCTCTAGAAATTTTACTATCATTTCTTCCAAAGAGCCTAGCCTCAACCTCGATCGTGACCTTGTTGAGAACATTACTTAATTTCTCATCCGAGAATTATCGGGCATTTACCAAGGGGTTGGCTCCCTTATACTCTGGTACTGGCATGCTTGTCCCTTGGTATACTTCGAACTCTAGCTCATCAATATGGGACTCAAATGCCCAAGAGAGCATCTTCCTTGTCCTGGGGTACATGCCCTCCTCATCAAATGACACCATAGCTATAAGTTTTTCCTTGGGTATAGTGCTCTGGAAGTGTGTGTGTAGCACCTTCCTTGGGTCAAAAACATAGCCCATGACCTGTCCTCATTCTATATCAAGGCTCTTCCTTCCCGAGCGCGTGGCTTTGGGGAAACTCACCGTTATACTAGGACCTCTTCCCATACTAATTTTTTTCTATCTCAATGATTTTCTCCTTATCCTCTTCCATCACTATGTCAGCCTTGTACTCCAATTCTTGTTCTACCATGGACTTGATTATTTTTGTTGCTTCTCTTTTTTCTGCCTCGTTTACTTGCTCCTACATAAGGCTTGGAGTTTTATGCTCCTGTGTGCCAACCTCCTCACTTATTCCCATGTCTTGGGAACCTTCCTCCTCCTAGCTACCCTTGTGCCGCATGAAAAGGAACTCATGTTATTCTTCTCCACCCTCTTCTTCTAAACCATGTATGCTGAAAAAAGTGGTTCTTGTTCCTCTTCAGAATCATCTTTTTCGTCGTCATCATCCTTTTTGCCTATGTAGGCCTCTAGGCTCTCAATTTCTTATGATTCGGCCTCCTCTTCTATCCTCTACTTCTTTCTAAGAGGTGACTCTTCCACAAGGGATCCATCCTTCTCTGCTTCCTCTGGAAACTTCTCCTTGGTAAGGGGTTCTCTAGTACCTCTTCTTTTGGGGTCTTCTCCTTTACACTGGGGACTCCTTCCCCGCACGTATAGGTGCTATGTTTGGCACTTGCCACCAACGCACTTACTGGTTGGGCAGTCTACACACTTGGTGCTTTTTCTTCTTCTCTCTCCCTTTTCTTGAGTGTGGGATTTCTTCTACCCATGGGATCTTTAGGTATGGAGACATCATTCTCTAGGTATGTGCCTTTCTCAAACTTTGGCCTAATGTAGAGATATACATGTACTATAGACTTTCCTACAATTGGTAGAGTTAGGGGTTTCATCATTATGAATTCATGTACTATGTACTTTTCCATGTACGCACACTTTTGGATTAGACTAGCATCTTACACATCTCCCTATGGTTTTGATCAACTTCACTAAGGTCAAACCTTAGTCTCTTTGTTTCTTTGAACCCATTAACTCCCATTTGGAAGTACTGGGTGGTAAAAGAGAATAGGATTTTACACCACGGGCTCATGGTTTCATCCACCAATTTGAATTTTCCTATGCAAAAGTGTTGGTACATAGCAAACTTAGCTTCTCCCTCTGTGAGTGCCGGTAGTTGCATTGGGATTCTCCATTCTTCCCTGAACGCATCCCTTAAGCACTTATACCACTTTTCCGGGTGTGCCTTATGGGAGGTCTGTCATTTTTTAACATGTATACTTTGCAAATATTTTTTCGGTGAGGGATATTTAGCTGGATACTCCCAAAAAAATTGTCTATTGTTTCAGGAACTCCTATCTCTAAAAATATAGTTGTCAAGAGAATATTTCCAAAGAGTATCTTACCTCCTTCCCGTGCGCTATTGATTATCTCATCTGCAATGAAGGCCAATAAATTGTAGATTATGCCCTATGATATTTTCCTACATACATTCAACCAGGCCTTATTCACCTACGTACACCTTTCTTGATCATTTAAGTTTGTGACCAGGTACACAGCCGTTCTCATGACAAGATCTAGGATTTCTGTAACATCAAAATACCTTGACCCCTTCTTGTAATCATATGCAACAATGGTTGCTTTGATGGCATTATTATCGCTCGTGTCATTGTTTATGCTTTATCCCTTGTAGATGACACCTATAAACTTCAAAATCACCTGAGGGGTTATGTGCATCTTGTACCCCGTGAAGTAAAATTTGTCCTCATGCACACGTGACATCAGCCACTGATAGAGGCACTCAGGATTTCCAAAGTAGGGCAACTCATAGAGTTGCAATAACCCTGCCTTCTCCAACTTCACTTTTACCTCATTGTTATAGATGGGCAAACCCTCTGGTGTCCTTTTGTTTGTCAAGAACACTAACTCTAGCACCATTTCTTCTCTCTCTGTCATGTTTGTGTGATGGTTATAATCACTCACACCATTTTTCTCAAATGGGATTCCCACTCCTTCCCAAGAAAAACTCCATCCGGGTACTACATTTCTACATACCACTCCTCATTCATGCTTGTGGTGGTTGTTGTTGGCTCTCTTCCCTTGCCCTTGCCCTTGGGCTTCTTGGGTGACATAGTTGGTTTCTTGGGTGTAATTTTCTAGGTACTCTTATCACTTCAATCTCTTCTTATTACTCTACTCTTCCACTCTTTCCAAACTTAGATCTAAAACTTGTGAAGAAAACCTCTTAAAACTTTTCCTAGTTTTTCAAACCCTAACTGGGATAATACTTTCACAAGATGATGCCTTCTCACAACTACTCTTACACCCATGAAATCCCTTCCTTCTGGTTTGTAAATCCAAACTAGTTACTCATGCTCAAACTCTTCAAATTTTTCTTCACATGGATCAGTTCTGGAAGCCCTAGTTTGCAATGATGCAAAAGCACTTCTCTCTTCATATTCATAAAGTAAATAATGAAATGCCTCAACCCTCTATTTATAGTTTTTCCTTCTTTTGTGCATTAAATGATTCTTCACCTACCACCATACTTCAACACTTATTGCGGATTTTTCCAAAAATCTAGACTTCAACGCCCTTCTCATGCACCCAACCTTGAGCAGAAAATTCTACAACCTTTTGGAGTGCAACCAACCTATCTAACAAAAGACTCTTACATGCGCATCAACAGTGCAAAGGCACTTCTTCCATCCTTTACATGATTTTGGCTCTCACCTACCTCATGTTTCTTTTTCACTTCTTCCTCTCTTATACATGGATCCCCAATGTAGCCTTATCCTAACAACAACCATAATTTTTCACCTTTTCTTGCATGTACTTGCTTCACAGGGTCATTCAACCAAGATTTCCAATGCAATCCTTCCTAGCACTTCACACTTCAAGTTCTTCCACCTTACTCTACCCCACACTAAAATGATGTGTGGTCCTCTACATAGTTACAACCTTCAAAAAGTAATGAGATTACCGGTGCCTAAGGCACAAAACAAAACAAAAATGAGAAATGGAAACACAAGAAAATAAAATACATTAAGGGAAATCCTAAACTAACTAGAAATACTACCTCATTTACAAACACCAAGAAGATTTATTTATAGTAGGGCTTCACCACCCCATTGAAGTTTCTAACAATCTCATCCCATCCAAAGACTTGTAGAATCGGCACATGCCTAAATCAAGTATGTATGAGATGGTGTAATGACCCAACCAATGCACTTTTAAATTCCCTGGATAGTGTAGAAACTTAGAATCATACAATAAGACCATATGCCCAATCTCAAACTTCTTTTTCTTAATGTGACGATCATGCCATGCCTTTTGATTTCCTTTTTCTAATGTTTGGATCCATTTGGCAAACGGTCACCTTTCATCTAGATTCATTAATTTATCAATCCTTTCTTCCAAAGTGCTTCTTCATCGTCTAATCCGCTTTGCTTTCGTGCTATACGAGAGAAGGTAACATGAACTTAATCCGTAGGATAGCCTCCATGCCAAAACCAATTGAAATAGTGTGGCTTTGTTTATCCTTTTGTAGGTTTTCCTATACGCCCAAAGAATGGCTGATACTTTTTCATCCCAATTCTGTATACCAAGATCACAGATCTTAGTCAATGTGTGCCTAAGTATGTTGTTAAATGCCTCAGCAGTTCCATTTTCCTGAGGGTGATAGGGAGAATTTTTATGATGGGCCACCATGAATTTTGACAATAGAATCTTGACCATTTCATTAAGTAAATGTGTACCTCTATCACTTGTCAAACTCAATGGGCATCCATACATGTTGATTATGTTTTACCATAAAAATCTAACAGCGATAGCCATTGTACAATCCTTTATTAGTGTTGCCTTTGCCCACCTTGTCAAATAGTCCGTGCAAGTGATTGCATAGCATGATCTAGTCCTACATGTCACTGGTGCAATAGGGCCTAAAAAGTCTATTTCCCATTTTTCTAAAGGTTCAGTGCTAGGGATATGGCACAAATGCATTTCATCTCTCTATCTTGGCTTTCCAACGCACTGACAATGGTCACACACTTTACAATACTCCTTGCAATCCTTATATAGAGTTTCCCACCACAATCTTGCCATTAATATTTTATGTGTGGTGGCATCACCTACATAATGTCCACCTACACTTCCTCCATGTGCTTCCTCTATGATGGTGAATCACTCATGCTCTAGTACACACCTACGTAAAACTTCATCACGCCCTAGTTTGTATAAGTCCCCACTGATCAACATGTAGGGTGCAACACATATGGCTAGTTACTTTTTCTCTAATGTATTCATCCCTTCCAGGTGCCATACCCATTTTAAGGAACACAACAATATCCTCCAAGTATGAGGGCATGTGTCACAAGACAAACATCTCGCTCATCTAGCATGGTATCTTCAATGCTTTGTGTGTCCTCCCCGAATCAATCCTAGACAAATGGTCAGTCGGAATTACTCTTTCCTAGTTTGACAACTACGGTGAACTCGAACTCTTGAAATAATAGCATCCACTAACATATGCACCCTTATAGGATAGGCTTGTTCACCAAATATTTTAATGCCATGTGGTCAATGTAGAAGATAAAGGGATTTTCCAGCAGATACTTCCTAAACTTATGAAGTGTGTAGATCATAGACAATGCCTCGCACTCGATCATAGTATAATTCTGCTCTGCTGGTGTCAACTTTCTTCTTGCAAATCAAAAATGATGATCAACAATCCCCTCACTAGGATGTGTAAGTAATGCCCCAATGGTCATTCTAGAGGCATCCACATGAACATGGAAGGGCTTATCCCAAGAGGGGAAACATAAAATGGGTGTGGTGATAAGCCTATCCTTCAAATTTTCAAATGCCTTCTGTTGTGCCTCTCCCCAATGGAAGGAACTTTTATGTCTGAGAAAATATTCTAAGGGCATGGAAATCTTGGCATATCCCTTAATGAACTTCCTGTAGTACCTTGCATGTC
This sequence comes from Taxus wallichiana var. yunnanensis, assembly GCA_018340775.1. Taxonomy (NCBI): domain Eukaryota; kingdom Viridiplantae; phylum Streptophyta; class Pinopsida; order Cupressales; family Taxaceae; genus Taxus; species Taxus wallichiana. Next base: position 401,987,291 of record CM031235.1, read on the forward strand.
CAAGAAACCCATGCACTATGCTTTGACTAGTATGTTCCTTCAATCCCACAATTATCGCAACTTTGGTAGGATCCACCAAGTAAGCCTTTTTCGCATATGATTTATCCTAACAGGTCCCAAACAGGGTAGAAAATACACACTTCTTGATGTTTAGGGATATCCTAAACTGTCGACACCTTTCAAACATCAATCGATATTGTCACAATGGTCCTTGACTAGTCCATACACGGTCTAATCATTAAGGTACACCTAGAGAAACTTGTGGATGAAATCCTAGAAGGCCTGCACTACAATGCGTGAGAACACAACAGTGCTTTCTTCAACCCAAAAGGCATGAATGTATACGAAAAATTCCCCACTTAGTGGAAAATTTTGTCTTTCTTTGGTATTTCTTTCCAATCCTAACCTAGTGATAGCTTAAGAACCCATCCGTGAAAGAGTGGACATCATGCCCTGCCACTCCTTCCAAGATTTCTTCAGTGAATGGGGTTGGGAAGGGATCAATGACACACACTGCATTCATTGATCCCTATAATCAACACATATCCTTATCCTTCTGTCCTTTTGATATTAATCACCATTGGACTTATTCACTCGACTCCTCCACATCCTCTATGATTCCTAACGCTATCATCTTGTCTATTTCCTCCTTGACCTTCATGCATAGATTGGGGTTCATCCAATATGGTCTCTTCCCGACCGGGAATGCACCTTCCTTCAGCTTTATCCTCATCTCCCCAAGGAATGGTGGACGCCTTTAAGCTCATGATACCCATGTGGGAATAAATCCTCAAACTCATATAAAAGATCAATGATCTTAGAGACTTCCTTCTCTGACCAATAATCTCCAATGATAGCTTCCTTGGGTTCCACCTCGACCCAATATTAACCTTCTTAGTCTTTAAAGGTTCATGGTAGGTGCATGTTCTTTCATTAGCACTATCCATCACTTTACACGAGCCTAGAGAATGGTTAACCTCTAAATTTTCCATCTCTTCACCGTCTATGACATAGACCATCTTGCCTTTTTCTTTTTCTATACACACGCACTCAAACTACACCTCATCAGACTCATCTTCACCAAATTTTCCCTCCAAGCATGGATCTCCTAGAAATTCTACAAGCCTATCCTCTACCTTTGCACTATCCCCCATTGTAAGGTGCTTGACCTCCTGTAATGCCTTATCCACCAATGGTTTGGTGCTTCGATACTCAAATGCTTGGATGAGATCAGCCACTAGTTCTTTCTAATTCCCTATTTGGTGGCGTGTCTCAGAGTGGATGTACCATGTGTGTGCGTAACCCTGTAGTGTAGAATACAATTTGTGTACCCAAAGGGATGGTGGAAAAGCTTCCGTACCTTCCCTCCAGGCTCTCTCATAGGCTTGGATGTGGAAAGAGGCAGGCTCCTTACCATGGTAGTCTTTGATGGTGGTGGGCACATTACTTCTAGAGAACTAAATAGAGAAGGAAATTCTCACTTCATACCATTTTGATAAGCTCTTGTGGTGTGTCGCCCACCATCATGCTCCAATGTCGAGTAATACATAGCTTAACATATCTCTTCTTTCATTCTTATTTCTCCATTGGGCCTCCATTTGTTGTAAGAAGGTCTCGGTGTAAATCCTTATAGAATGCTTAGGTAAATTCCTCCTAGGCACCTAAGTGAGTTCACCTTAGGTGCTGCGGTTACAAGCCCCTTCAGTTTTCTCCTAACCAACTCATAAGTTCCATACACTCAATTTCCACATGTTAGATTAGTGGTGTCACTTACCGACTGAGCATCCTCAAATTGGATAACTCCATCCGTAGGATGGATTATCTTTGGGTCTCGAATAGAACACACATAAATTCAAGCAAGGACCTCTTCCCCTAACGGCTCTGTGTATGGAACCGACTTCCCATATGCAAAAGGAATGATAACTATTTCTTCGTTGTTCTCAAAGCTAATGTACCCCTTATTGAACCGAAGATCCGCATTTTTTTATAACACCATGGGCACCCAAGTAGTGTTGGGAAATTGTCTACCTCGGTGAGCACCAATACTTCAAAGTCCCCAGTAAACTTAGCCCCCTGAATGGTGATAGTTACATCCTTTAAGACACCGATGGGCATTGCCTTCATTTTTTTGCCATATACAACACATTCAAAAATGATTGTAATGCAAGCCTTCCCATATGATGCCATGCATCCAAGGTGAGAACATTGACCTCCATACCTGTTTCAATGAGGATATTACTAAGGATCCATCCATCCATGACTGAATTTAACATGATCTCCCTATCATAGTCAAGGTTGTGAGGGGGAAGGTTTGCATGCAAGACCTACCTTTCATGCTCTTCTCCGTGTGTGAAACTTTCTCTCACAACCATGCTTCTAACAAGGGAATAATATTCTCTTGCCTTATCATTTTAAATACTTCCTTGACCTCATCCAGTCATCTTTGGCACTTTGAATTTCCTTCTTTGCTCCTCCATCCTGGACTTCTCCTTTAGACACCGGATTTCTCCTTGTAAACTCCAAATGACGTCCATGGTCTCTTGATATACCTCCTTCGATGTGCGGGATCCGGGTACTTCCCATGTACTAATTCTTAACTTGAAACCAGGTTCTTCTACCTTGGTATTTCCTTTGCGTGTGTGGCCTCTGCTCTTTTTGATACCATAATTGAATCCAAACATGTATCATGTATCGCCCATGGCATCCATTGTGTGTCAAACTTCTTAATGCTTACCATTGTAGCTCCCTTGTCTTTTCGGTGTTGTTGATTCATATGCTCAAACAACTCAGGGAACTCCTCATACTTGTGCTTCTTCTCACACCATGAGCATTGCACTAATTTTGGGCACTCACGCTTATAGTAGTCCAGTCTCAGATCCATAATTAAAATAGGTTCCACGTGGGAACTCACTTCTTCCTCCTCCATGGTTACCATGACCATGAAATCCTCCACGAAATCCCCTTCCATGCACACCTCCATTTTTGCACTCCTCATAATGGCGGTCATCATTCTTAGAACTATTGGAAAGGCTAGTTTGGTGCACACCATGATCAATGGCCTCATGGATATGATCAATAAGCTTATAATCCTTAGTATCATGGGTCTTAGAGGTGTAGATAATACAATAACAAGACACATTCTTCCGAATAGTGCACTGCAATAGGGTAAATCTACTCGCATCATGGTCCCCATGACAAATATCACAGTCTACTACTACGGTGCGTACTATCTTCTGGGGGAAACTATCCTTGAAATGCCCCTCTATTTCACAATTTGTACACCATATACCACTATGAGTCTCATGAGCTAAGTTTGCAGACAAATTTTCTAAGCTGCTTAGCCATAGCAGTGATTTGAGCCTCCAAGAACAAGCTAACACTAGTATCAACACTTTTAATAAACTTCGATGCATAGAGTAGATTCTAACACCTTGTGTGGGTCTATGAAAGTTTTATGAGATAAAGATCTTCTAAATGGAGTTCTCAACCCCCCAAAAAACCATTGAGCATGTTGTGATGGGTGAATTTCATATGAAAGTTTTGATAGGAGAGTCTTAAACTGTGTGTCATACTCCCACACTCTCTACCATTCCTGTTGAATCTTCTTCAAGGTGTTGATGCTCTTTTGTTTAAACTCGGTGGATGTGAAACTCCACTAGGAAAGCATTCTTCATAGCAGTATATTCAACCACTATTTTATGAGGGTCTTATTTCATATAGCAACTATGTGCATACCCTTGCACCATTGTTATAAACTAGCTAGCCTTCCACTCTAGGGTTTTGATCCCCTTCGTGTGCCATAGAAGCTCAAACTTGTGAACATGTTCTGTAGCATCTTCAATACCTCTATAATCTGGTAAATGTAAAGAAATCTCAAAGAATACTTGAGGAGGTGGTTTGGGCCCTTGTCCTCTTGAGCCAGAGCCTTGGTTTCCTCTGGTGTTTCCCCGCCACCAAATCCACCAAATCCACTAGGTCCTGTTCCTCCTAACCCACCAGATCCTCCAGTCCACCAGTCCCGTAGTTTTCATGCAAGGGTCCCCAAATTTCCACTGAACTACACATTGAATGTCTGTGATAATGCCCCACTACCACTAGTGTACCCTGCGCCATTCCCAGATGTGAGACCTAAGGCTTGTGTACTTTCTCCTTGTCTAAAAATTCCTCCAAATACTAGAATAGTATGCATAGCCATAGAAGTGGGAAATGAGAAATTGTATCTCCTGGGCACAAATCTATCACTTCTACTTATACCAATTGGGTGAGTAATACTCCTTCCTTGATCTAGAAAACCAAGTGCCAAGGTTCGGTCACTAGGTGGGTTTAGATGCATACCAACGATTCTTATCTCTCCACATGATGAACTCTCATTAGAAGATAAAGGGGTCTCTCTTATGCACTTTCCAAGATGGGGTAGCATAGACTTCGTAGGTCCCACATCCTCCATGTGCACCTCAACTCCTTCCCATAATGTTTACCTCCATAGATCCATCACACTGAAAACCTCACATTGTCTAGCAATATCCCTTTCACGCGCTTCACTATACTTGAGCTACATCTCCTCCCTTTCTTTCTCGTTGTAATATCTGTCATCTTCCGCCACCCCGGCTTCCTTGCTCAACACTCGAACGGTTTATCCGACCATTGGAAATGCCTCTAAATTCAAGGTAACAATCAAAATCTTCATGGCTATAGGAATAACATGTAGAAATGATCCTCTGGGATCCAAAAACTCAAACTCAACAACTTTCGAGACAAGAATATGTGGAAATAGCGTACTCCAGAGTGTAGCTGGCCAACACTCTCTTCCACCACTGATCAACAACATGTGTCCAGGTCAGATCTACATCCTGCAACTTCTGATAGTCCTCTTGTGTCCACACGTGCATTCTATAGAACCAACTTTCTCTAGACGCATATGCTGAGAGCCATTCATACAGCTCTACCGGGAAATAACAAAAAAAAAATTCATATAGTTCATGGTAGAGATTCTCTTCCACCCACCTTCATGCATCAAACTCGGGCCTAGTATTGAATCTCTGAGAAAACTCTTACTTTGTGCTCCTGAACCAAGATTCAACACTCTCTAGAGTTAGATATTTTATCATTACTCATTATCTAGACCATGATGCATGCCATTTCCCACTACAAATTTGAAAAGATGTCCTAGAAATAGAACCAAGATGTAGTCATTTTTACACCCACCAAAGAACAAGGGAATTCCATACACATCATAATTTCACCTAGTGGGCGTTGGGCACTCACCGAGGCACGCATGTGTTTGAGTCTCTATTTTATGTGATTCAAGTGGGAAAACATCATCTATGTTAGGAACTTAATGGATAAAGATGGAAATGAGACATATAGTCATCATAGGGCTCAGAACGGCCTCTAGACAAATGTATTCATTCCAAATAGAGGGTACTTATAGATAACAGATAGAACTACAACAGAAAGGAAAATACATAAGGATTTACATCTATTCCATAACATCCATGAACATAAATGAAAATATATAGATATGAACCGAATCAATTACATTCATACTCATTCATGTTTGTAACCTCATTACATTCAATGGATCCATTAGACTACCACAACTTGATCAGACTGAAGTCATACATCACAACAGGGATCATGTCCTTCATCCATATAGAGAAAAATTTATATCCCAGCCCCTTAATACATTACTCCCTTATATATCCTCTACCTAATCCCACAAATTTCTCACAATATTTCTATAGAGCTTTACTCTCTATATTCTCCTCTATCGTATATCCGATCTGCTCTTCTTTTTCTTCTATAGGTGCTTGTATTTATAGGCATCCCAGTGCCAACTCATACTTCGCAGCCTTAGATCGGGCGCTAAGTTTCGAATGTGGTCCTCCATAGAAGCATGCTCCTTCAGATCCAAGCTCTCCACTCCTTGTAATGATGGTCTTCTAGAATCCTCCATTGCTAATCATATTCCTTTTGTGGGCATAACGTTGCCAGGATGGCACCTTATCCACTCCTCATTCATTTTCGGGTCACATTTTTCTCATGTCCTTCCCGATACGCCAAATATTGCTAAGTCCCAATACCTTGTCTTTCAGCATGCAACACAGCCTTTCTAAAACCCTCCTAGAACCTTTCCTTGTGTACCTTCTCCTTGCGTGCCCATCTTCAACCTAGGCCTTGCGTGCCCATGTGCCTTTGTGTACTTAGCCAATATTTTAGGGTCCCAACATTACATCTCATGGTTTTATCTTCTTTAAGTGATTTTGTGGCCTTATGAAGTTTCCAAGATGTTGAAGGGTGCAAGAAACATCTGTTTCGAGAATTACAAAGTGAATTGGGCTCATTAAACAAAATAATTTTATTGGTTGATATTAATTGTGACCATGTATGATGTTTAAATGTTAATTTAAACATGTTTGGTGATTTATGGGTCATGAATAAGGATGTTTTTGAAGTAAGGGAATTTTTATCTTTGTGCCCATGGGGTTTTGAGCCATTTTTGGCACATGAAATGATGGTTTAGGCTAGGCCAACCTACTTGGGTAACTTTTGGATGTTATGATTTTAATTTAGAATTTTTATATGATGCATGGGTTGAGACAAAGGAGGGAAAATTTTTTAGTTTGAATTTGAGCCTTGGAGAGGCTATAAAAGTGAAGTTATGGGCATATTGTTTCTAGCTTTTTGAAACCCCTTTTTATCTTCTTTTGAAGAACCTTTTTATTCAAAGAAAAACCCTTTGGGCCTATCCTAAAACCTATAGAGTTACATTCTAAGATGATATTTGGTTGATTTTTCATGAGAATAATTTGAGCAAGGACAAAGTTTGTGTTGTTTCTTTGAGAGCGAGTTGGAGGAGGGAAGATTTGGATGCTTGTGTTTGGATGCTATATTCATAGCATGTTGATTTAGTTTTTAGGTTTCTAAGGTGTCTTCAGATCTGATATTGAGTTGTAATCAATTTTGGAAGAAGTATATCTTCTTGGATATTCATGTGACTATATTTCTCATCTTGATATATCTTTATTGCACCTTGTTGATCTTTGTTGAAGGCATTACTCTTGTGATATGATCTGAATATTTACATAAGTATGTGGATCCAATTTCATTATAAATATAAGTGGATTTATATGCTTATCATTGTGATTCTTGTATTGTGCTTCTTTCTTTGACAAGACTATATGATTTGATATGTTAGATATGAGCATGTGTGGTTAGGGTTTTAAACAAAAATGTGAAAAAGTTTTTATTGGGGACTGATTCACCCCCTTCTTAGTCCTTGTCACCTATAATAATTGGTATCAAATCAGGTCATTGAGATTATCTTAACAAGCTAGAGGGAGATATTTGGTGACAAGATGAATCAACCAAAACCTCCATCATTGGAAACAATTCAGTATAATATTAAAAGGACAATGTAATGGGTATTTGAACATGGTAATCATATCTACCAGATGTATAGATCTTGTAATGATATTGTTAAAGTATTAAAGAATAAATTTGAGGAGGCCCAAGCTGAGTTGAAGATCAAGAGGGATGAATGTATCAAACATGAGGATGAGAAAAAAAAAAGTCAAGGTTTTAACAAATCAACTTGAGGAGACCAAGCTGAGTGAAGATCAAGAGGAAAGAAATAGAGGATTTAAAGAAATATCTAGGCACTATGATAAGAAAAATACTATCTTTTCAAGGAATTTCAGAAAGTTTGAGTAAGATGTTGGAAAAATGAAAAGAATATGGGGATAGAATAGGCCTAGGATTGAATGAGGTCTCATTCAAATCGTAAAAGAATGAAGAAGATTTAATTCAAGGATCAATTCAAGGAAAGAATCCAAGAAAGGAAGAGATATCAAGGCTTCCACCTCATATAAGATCATCTATCAAGTAGCCAAATGCATAAGGAAGAGATATCAAGGCTTCCACCTCATATAAGATCATCTATCAGGTAGCCAAATGCATATAGGTATGATTTTTTTCATGGTAATTGTTATAAATGTGGTGCTTATGGACATAGGGATAGTTTTTGTAGTCCTAAGGTTAAAAAGAAGGATGATGGAAAAGGAAAGGAACATTGTGAAGGAAATAAGGAAGAGGAATGTCAAGACAAGAAGGAGAAAAATATAGGTCAAAAGTATGGAGCTAAATGCTATTATTATCATGAAAAAGGATGTCTTGTAAAGTATTGTGAAAATGGGCCATCAAACATAAGAAACTATATTAGCAAGTTCAATGGTTATTTCTATGCTTGCAATGGATATGGAAATAGGTATTTTGAGTGCAAAGAGAGGAAATTGGAATGATTTAGGTGCCATAAGGTAGGGAAAATTGCAATATTTTTTGATGTAGTTCAATTTAAGAAATAAACTCAAACACCCAAGCCACAAGCTTAAACATACAAAAAGAAAGAAGAAGATAGTCAAAGTGGTCAAGATTTTTCCAAGAATTTGAATGAGAAAAAGAAGGAATCTACTATGAAAAATTTGAATCAGAAAATGAGGAATCATTAAAGTTGCAAGGAGAGGATTTTAGACCTTCTTAGTTCTCTCATCAAGCTCCTCCATGGTGACATATTCCTCTACTAGGCTTCTTACATTTGCATAGGTGCAAAAGAAGCAATAGAGTGTGGCGAAGATGTCTTATTTAAGTGTGTGTCTTCTTAAATATGTAAGGTATGTTATCTTGTGCCTCTAAGTGTGTTTTCAAAGTTCTATTTGGGTATCCTTGTTGGAAAAGTTATGATCTCAAGTGTGATGTTAAGTAGCTCACGTAGGTCCTATTTTAGTATGTGTTAGTTTTTTCATGATGAATTTACTTATCTAAGTCAGTTGTGGATGTTTATGAGTCTCATGGTCATGTAACAAGGAGTATTTAAGTGTTGGTGAAGTCATGAAGCATGGTTTATAGTCATTGAGTCTCTCCTTAACAATGTTAAAAGTGTATATGGTCTGTGAGATGCTTGGTGTTAAATATGAGTCTTAATGGTGTCATAAGAGTAGTCATGTGTTGAAAAGGGATGTATAAGTTGTATCTATGAGTCCTTAGTGAGAATGAAACCATAAAGGTGTCACTTGTAGTAGCTAAAGGTCATCTTTTTTCTCAAATATATTTATTCTTCTTGCAAAGCATAGTATTGTTAGCATGAGTGGTTCACGCACTTGTCGAGGTATGAATGGTCATTGAGATATGTGTGATAAGTTTGTAAGAGTATAAATGATTCTGAATAGTTTAGTTTGAGATGATCTCCGTATCATCATGAGTGATGGGTTGATCACCTAACATAAGTATAAATATCGATGCATGTGCTTCTTGAAGAAAATAGAACAAACTCAAGATGATCCCATGTATGATATTTTTACTCATTGCTCCTCATTTGGTGTAAAAAGTTCTCAGAGTGTTTCAAGAGTCATCCAAATTATTTCTAATGATTTTTGATATCTCAAGAACAAATTAGAGAAAATTTTCTATCTCTCTATCGTAAATTGTGTCTTCACAGTGATCTTGAGTGGTATGGAAGGAAATTAAGTTTTGGATGACCAAATGATGGTATTTGAAGATAAAAATTGAACATATCATCTATACATTATTTTGTAAAGGATTCAAGTGTTTTTGGGATCTAAAAGTGTCTAGGTTCTTGGGAATATTTGACAATAGCTTAAAGTGACAGTCTTAATGCCATATGAACCTATTTGAAGATCTAAATTTCACAAATTGAGTTTGTTTCCTTTAGATTAATATCTCAAGGTTGATAATGGAGGCTAAATGACAAATTGGGTGCCCAGAGAAGGTTATTTCTTATCAAGAATACTAGTTCATCAAAAATTATGCATGAATCTTCATTTGTAAAGGGCTAATTAGCTAGGTGATCATATTGATGGTAAAAAGATGGTATTGTGAGCTTAGAATGACTCTCGAGAGACTGAAGGCATGGAAAGGTGTACATGAATTATGAATGAGCAAAAATTTATGGCGCGTAGCCAAATTCAGTGATGGTATGTACCTTATGCACAATTTATGTCTCAAGATAATTAGTATGATTTTGTGTATCATCACAGGACTGTATGTGGTCCATTATGTGCTCATATTTCTTCTAATGCTTATGACTAAGTAATAATGTACTTGGAGATGGCATAATGATTAAGGGATGATTGGATCACTTAATTAATCTCATTCAAAAGTTTTAAACTTAGTGAATTCTATATAAATTTCATTATAGCTATAAGATGAAGGCTACATGTATGAAAGACTCCTATGGTGTAGTGGAGTATGTATTATTCCAAGGAAAGACAAGCTACATAGGCTCGAGGACATCCGTAATAGAGCATAAATACCTATAAGTGATGTTTGTAGTCTTGAAGAGGGGTATTTTTCAAATTCATGTTATGTTTGATGTGATGAAAACTTGGAAAAAGGTTATTCATCAAGAATCTGAAGAAGTACTAGGCTTATTTCTCAATGTTGATGGTTTCTCATTTATGTTGTGTTCCAAATATAAGCATGAATCAAATATCATAGTAAGTATCTACAAGTTTGGAGGAACAAGTTAATTTTTATCATGTTAAGATAAGAAATTATTACTAGAGGATCAATATGCATAAGTATAATGTCACTTAGGACCATTCATAAGGCCTTGAAGACATAGGTAGGTGTATTAAGGGTTTGACATCAAAAACACTGGGTTGTGTATTATGTGAGGTATAAATCAGGGTTGACATAGTATAATCAAGTGGTGTAGGTATTTCAATGAAGTTATCAGTGGAGGGAGATTGTTGAAGGTCTATAATTTCTCTATGAAGTCCATCGGGAACAATACAGAGTGTTGTGAGAGACCTAGGAAGAGTGTATTTATGATGACATTGTGTGGGGAAGTCATCTACAATTATAGTAATATGCTACAAATGCAGAGGATGGTGTCCCTAAGAGGCTTGCAGGATATTTGTCAAAGTATAATGATAATGTATAAGAAATACCACAAATATGACTGCTACATTGGTTCAATGTTCACAAATGTACAGACTAGGATAGTGTGTAATGTCCCTTCAAGATAGGGGGAGTTCTTAGGTGGGCTCCTAGAAGTAAAAATGATGATCTCAAGGACCTCAAGGTATGTTTTATTTATTTTTATTCAGTAACAAGGAACCTATAGTTCATGAATGCATTGTCTCAACAAAATATGAGTGTTAGGACTGAGAAAAATGTTTAGGGACGTGTCTAAGTTTTCTTCCATCATTAAAGTTGTATAGGAAAAAACATTTGGTTCTCCTAGAGAGAAGGATGTCTTAAATCAAGGGGGAGTTATATGATATAGTTTCATGGAATGTATGATGTTTTTAGAAATCATCAAAATTGATTGAAACCGTATTGAAAATCGATTGAAGGATCACAGTTCATGAGAAGGTATGAAGTCAAATAGATGAAGATAGATCAAGCCATGTGCTCTATCAAGACAAGTTGGTTTGAACAAGAGGGTTGAATGATTATTCTGGTTCCAAGTTAGGTTTTTGGTATGATCATTAGTTGGATACTTTTATTACATGCCCGTTATAGTGCCTTTATGAGATGAAGTTGGTCAACACAGAGTATGAGGTAAAGTAGAAAAAAATTTATGTCAAAGTCAAGACTTTGTATGTTGAAAATTCAAGAAATAGGTAAGAAATATTTTCTTTAGTGCCTTATCTTCATTGTTGGCATGGTCATAGGGAATTATCCTCAAATATATAAATCTATAATGATCTAATAATGGTAAAAATAGAGTTTAGGTGAAATATGCTCATTATTGCATGCCTAGGAGGTGAAATGTTGAGTATTGACTTAAAATAAGGTAAGTGGATGAATTATTAATGTTTTATGGAATTTCTCAGAAGATGTATATGTTTGTTCCAAGGGGAGCATGTTGTTATATGCTTAAAATGAAGGAAAAATCAATGTTTGAGGTAAATTCAAGAAAATGGAGCTAGTTTGAGACCTTTGGTTAATGTTTCTAATCAAATCATGATGCTATGAAGATGAGGTAGGTGAAAAATATAATCTAAAATTATTCCTTTTCATTAATGTAAAAATGAGGAGATGTTGTGGTGTTTTCCATCAATAACAAAAAGGGGAGAGTTTTGGTATGTGGACCTAATAGATGTTGTCATTGATTGAAAAACCAAATTAATGAAAAATTGAATGTTTTGATAGGGTCATATGATGTTGTATTTATGCTAACATACTAGTTCAGATGTATACCATCCGCAGTACGGTGAGATTCAGTGAGGAGTGTTTTCTCTTACAAGCCTATATGGGTGCCTATGTAATACAACATGACAGTCAAGTTCTTGGAATATTGGGAAGCATGTTGGCATGACGGATAACAATTTTTTTAGGGTACTTGGGAAATTAATATAGTGGCATGCTACATGGGTACATGTGGTTGACTATGTTACAGGTGCTCATTGGGAGAAGGTATGGTAGATTGGAGGTATGACAGTGTGGTTTAGAGCTATATGATCTCATGGAAAATATAATTCAAGTATATCATTATGTATCAAGTATGTTTGGGTCATTTTTAGAGGTTTCATGATGATTTATTGCATTCTTTTAGTTGACCCTAGCTTCTACAGTGAGGATCAAACATGCAAATAAAGGTAAGTCTTAATGACTGGAGAGATTGAAGTATGGTATTGAATTTATGATGATTTTATATGTTATAGGGATTATTCATGATGCTTTGAGAAAAATTAAGGTTCCCATGATGTGTATTTTGCAAGATATGAATGATTATGTGACATGGTGAAAATCTAGTGAAATTCCAACTCGAGTTGGTACTTTTGATTCTCGTTGTGTGATTTTAATGGTACCTTATAGATTTTAGGGATGTTTCTATGTTGAGTTTATAAGGTACCGAGCTATTTTTGTAATTATCTATTAGGTATGGAGACTTTCATGGCAAATAAATGCTATTTTGGTAATGAACATCTAATAAGCATCATGCATAAGTTCAAGATAATAACAGGATTACTTCTTCCAATTAACCATAAGAAGTCTATTAGTAGTGCACTTGCATGTGTGCATGTTATTGTAAAGGGACATGGATATTATCAGGATGCAACCTATTTTAAGAAGTGTGTGAGTGGTGAAGAACAAGTTGCCACCCCTATAAATATGTAGTGAATTATGTAGTTAGAGTAGATGATGAATAGTGAATTATTGTAGACTTATGTTGTTGGATATGATATGTGCATGACATATGGTAATATTTTCTAATGTAAGAAGCTTATATGTAATTAAATGTTTAATATAATAGAGTATATTGGATAAATAATGGTGTTAAACATGATCATGAATCTTGGTTCTTACATGGTTAATCTTATTATGGTTATTTTTTAATTCATGATTCTCTAAGACCTAGATCTGGTTATGCTCTGTGGAATATTTATGCTTATTTACGGTTCTGAATATGTTGTATCTTCATTACACTAACATCATAGTCAAGAAACTATAAATAGGGGCTTGGTACCTTTGCGTGCTTTGGGTGAGCACTCACTGAGCTAGGTGATGTGTCATTGCCTCGGGTTTTGTTAGGTTTTATAGTAGATTATAGGCTGCATCATTGGTTCCATTTTTGAGACCTCTTTTTCAGCTATTTTCAAGATGTTTCATGATGAAGATGTATCAGTTGACCTTAGCAAGTGTTGAGGAGTGGATAAAGGATGTGGAAGAAGAGTACGTTCAAAGGTTCAACATTGGATCAAAGTTTGACGACGTGCGTGGGTGGAGTAAAATGTGTATGACTATATGTATGAGAGCTTCTTTGTTATTTTTCCAAAGAGAGTTGTATGAGTGGTTGGTTACTTATGCATCTAAAAGGAATTGGAGGTATCACATGCTTTTCTAGATGCAGGAATAATTTCAAGCCCTATATGATGTTGATCTGATTTGGACGTGCACTGTGGATACTTGGTTCTGTGGTGTTATAAATAATTATATTTTGGAGTACTCAATTTCCACTTATTCTTTCTTGGAGGTAGCTGAGTTGTATTTTTTACGTTATACAAGGGGAACTTATTTACAAGAAATTCCATTAGCAATCAAAATCTTGATGGTAACCCGAACTTGGAATAAAAAGCGATGGCTAGCTAATCCCCACCATGCACGGGGAAGGAACATGTTTTGTGAAAGATGGCTGACCTAGCTGTAGCGAGGAAGAGAGAAGAAAGGTGTATTGAGTATAATGAGGAGTGCGAGAGGGAGATAGAGAAGTAACATGATATTGAAAATTAGATGTCATTGAGGAGAGAGATGGCTCATGAAGGATTTGAAGCTCATGCAGGAGGAATGGAGCCAAAACATCTGGAAATCCCCCATTTGGGAAAGCATAATAGCGAACCCTCCTCATCCTCACATGGGATCATGCCAGCGAGAGACGACATGGGCCACAGGTGCCCATCCGAATCTACCAAGTAACTTAGTCCTTGAGCTTGGATTTCTAGTATCTAGTACAACTAGTAGTTAGCAAGCTATTTTTACGTTGAAAGAGAAGAGTAGGTGTAAGTAAAATAGCAATTACATCTATGGCAAGGAAAACTTCTTCTTTATTTTTGGAGGTACCTTCTCAGGCGCATCATCAACATAGAACTCAAGCACGCAGAATTTTGGACTCACTTTTGGGAGTAGTACCACTTTGCAGATTGTAGGAGTTCAGTTTAGTACCACTATTGGGACACATGGCAATACATCCACTAGTCCACTTCCGGCTATAGGTAGAGGATCATGGGGTATATGTGGCTCTAGTTCGGTGGTTCGAAGGTAGAGGTAACATAGGAGGTTTTGGATCAGGTGGGTAGGGTCCACACCAACCCCAAAATATTTATATAGAGATATATCTTTGTCTTCCATAGTATAGGGGCATAAAATATGTTGTGGAACATGTGCACATGTGTGAGATACTGTGATGCACAAAATGAGTTATGGATTCTAAGCATAAGGCAAGTCAGTTTTCAACTACATTACAAGGATGTGCAAATAGTTGGTATAGGAAGTTTGATCCTGTTGGGTTTCAAATTTGCTTTGGGTATGAAACCATAGTCAGGGGACAAAATTCCCTCCTCTTTGATGGGAGAGGTTCCCTTATTGAAAACTAGAAAAGGAACTATTTACAAATATACAATTTTCATCAATTGGTGGGCTTCTGATACATTGAAAATGTGTTTTTTTATAGGGAAAAAATCAGCACAAGAGAATAGAGGAATGCAGGGGAGGAAGGTGGAAGAAGGAGGAAATACTTTCAGGGAGAATAGATTGCAGAGAAATCCCCTAATTGCATTGAATATATGAAACACTAGAGAAAAACCATTCACGTTTTACCAGGTGCAATCACACAGACACAAAGTTCTTTGAGATTGAATTCATAAGAACACAAAGTTTCCTAGCACGTTATTAATTGAATGATTCACAAATCAGAATAGAGGGAGAAGGAGAAACAAAGGAAAGCATGAAAAGCTCTTGCATTGATTTTTCGATCCAAAATTACAGTCTCAACATTTCGAAATCCCCACACAAACAATGGCTTCCAGAGCCCATCAAATAGCTCACACAAAGTGGTTACAAATTCCTCCAAGTAGGAAAAATGGTTTACAAATGAATTCCATCCTTCGTGCTCTTTCAAAATCATCCATTCGCGAAGAAAAAACCATGGTGAAAAACCAATTTACGCCAATACACAGACATTTCATTTTATTTTCTAGTTTCAATATGAATCATTGATTTGTTGTGAAAATGTTAAATTAGAGCCATCCACATGGAAGGAGAAGATTGGAGTGGGTGTGAGGAAATCTCCTTTCATTTTCATGATTTTTTATGTTTTCACATTTTGGAAAATATCACCGCAACCGCGCTCTTAATTTTTTGACTTAGACACGTGGCGAGCTGTGATTGGAAATAGGATTACCATTCAATTCTAAGCATTTTGACCTTTTCTAGAAAAATTCAAAAAATCTAAATTACCTCCGCTAACCCACATCTCCAATTCGATGTAGACATGTGGCACAAGCTGATTAAAAATAGGTGTGCGGCTCTAGTTGCATCATTTTTACCTATTTTGCAAAAAGGTACAAAATCTTGTTTTATCCCGCCATCCCACAGCTCGACTTGACCTTTTGACAGGTTTCATTCCCTGATTAGCTGCGGGTTGAGGGAAAATGGATCATCTTAACACTTTTTAACCTTTTGGTCAAAAGGTTAAAAACCATGAAGTCTTCCATGGCTCCACTGCCTGATTCAACATTGATACATGGCAGTAACTTATTCAGTGGGCCTCGGGAACTTATTTTCATCTCTCCATGTGGGCTCATGGGTCAAACTTCACCAACTTAACTTTTTTCAAAAGAGAAATGTTCGCAAATACCTCCGTAGCTCCGCCAGTCCGCCAAGGGAAAATTTGACCACTTAGCTCGCCAAGCCATAACTTTAAAATTATAAGGAGTTAGGTTGATTTCTTTACCTTTTTGGAAAGGGGAAGAAATTTCCCATCTGATGAAGTGATTTTCATGAGCCCTCCAATTCTTAGAAAGTTATAGATTCAAAAATACCTCTTTTAAGTATACTTTAAGGGCACCAACTCAAAATTTTGTAATTTTAGACTTAGAAATTAAAGGGAAATTTGAGGGTGACAACAGACACACGATCAAACTTGCATAGATTATGTAGCATTAAAGGATTCTTTCCTTAAGGAGTTTCATATTCCTAAGTTTGAGTAGAAGAGTATAAGTGTGCTCAAGGATATTAAGCAAGACACTACTGAGAGCGCTTGGGAATATGTTGCCCATTTCAAGACACTTTGTTGTCTAAACTTTCTTATAATATTCATACAAGCCAACATGCACAGTGGTTTTTTGGGGGATTGATCACACCTTTTAGGAGGGAACTACCACATAAGACTTATACAGACCTACGTAAATAACTTGAAGTAAATTTTGTGTCTGAGGCGAGTCAAGAGTATAAACACTAGAGTGATCACATTCCTAGAGGCACAAATTATAGCTATGAAAAAATAGTTGGAGAAACTATCTGCAAATTCAGCACATGAGACATGCACTAGGATTTACTGTATAGATTGTGAAGTGGAAGGGCACACCAAATATTTTTGTGCTCACATATCATTGTGTTTATTACTACTAGACTATGAGATATGTCATTTAGACCATGATACAATTCGTTGCTCATTATTAAAATGTGTGATAACAAAGAATGTATATTATTATTACAAAAAAATTGGTCCACGACTCATGATACAAAAGAGTACAGGTTGATTGGTCGATCCATAATGCCATAGATATCGGTGTGTGAAAAAATAGAGTAGCATATAACTCTAAAGGTGAAAGTAAGCACTATGATCATGATCACACTCAAGCGCGCTATGATCAAAATGAAGGGTGTTTTGAAGGAGGTCATGGCAGAGGTCAAGGATACCATGGTGGATTCAAGGGCTGAGTTCATGGTGGTGGACGAGGTGAGTTCTGTCATGGGAATTGTTTTACATGTGGATCTCATGACCACTACATGTGTGAATGTCCTCAGAATATTACTTGTTCTTTTTGTGGTAAGAATCACAACTATGAAGAATTCCCATACTTATATGATCATCTTAGCAAGAAACATAAACAAGAGAACAAAGACATAGGGATGGTTAGAATATAATGTGCTGTGGAAAATCATTGGATGCCAAAGCTGGCACCAAAACTTGAGGTATTAAATGTGAAGTTTACTACACGCGCTGAAGCTACACGTGCTAGAGAGGCATTACAATAGAAGCCTACCATCACTAAGGAGGAAGTTTTACATGCAAGGTACCCATATCCTACACATCAGAAGGAGGTTTATTAGGAAACCATGAAGGTACTCAAAAATATTTAGGGTGAAATAAAATGTTTGAAGGAATAGTCATGGAATTTAGAACAAAAGAAGGTAGCAGAGACAGCTCAATTGGATATTTATGACTTGAAAGAGGTATGAAAAATGTTGCACCAGGATAATATCATTCAATTACTAGGGAATTGGCTAAAGGGAAACACTCTGCGTGTAGGTATAGAGAATGGATAAAAATCCTATGTATTAATCTCCCCCTCATAGCTTGGATTATGACAAGGACATAACTCGAATGTTATTATGGATGGGTGGCTCTTGAGTAATATATCGATTGATACAAGCACAAAAGTTAATGTGCTTACTTTAGATGCATGGGTACAGATGGGTAGACCTCTATTACAGCCATCCTCTAATGTACTATTCATGTCCAATCAAACTAAGTCCACTCCCATAGGAGTTTTAAAGGGTACATCCATTACTAGATAAGGAGCTAAGTTCACTAGGTACTTTGAGGTCTTATCACTTGTAGAATCAGATAGCCTCATAACTCTACTTGGGTGCCCTTGGTGTTATGCAAATAATGTTGATTTATGGTTCAACAAGGGTTATATAAGTTTTGAGAACACAGAAGAAAGAGTGATTATCCCTTTGAGAGATGGGAAATCTACACCTTATGTTGAACCTTTGAGTGAGGAATACCTAAATATAATTTATGTACATGACATTCAAGACCCAGAAGTACTCAAGCCATCAAAGGAAGGAATCCTCCACTAGGAAGATGCACAGTCTATTAGTGATACTACAAGTATTTCTTGTGAAAATTGGGCACATGACACCTATGAGATGGTTGGGCATGAAGTAAGAAATGCATTTATGTGGAGAAGTAAATCTCGATGTATTCGGAGAATAGGTAACAACCTTGTACCTTGGTACACTAGAGAAGGAGATCCTATGGTATTCCTATGCATCATGGAGGAGCAGTGCAAAAATCAAGTGGAAAGAAATAATATGCTAGTACATACCTTGTGTAGGATAGTAACACGCTAGTGGATGGTTCACAGGGATAATCTTATGGAATGTAATGAAGTAAGAATTGCTTTAACCACTTATTTCTTTAGGAGCAATGTGTCTACTACAATATACATGTATCATGGTAATCAACCTATTCAACAACATGTTCAGGAGCGTGAGAGACTCTGGATAGAGGGATAGAAATATTTACCACCTTCACTTTGGGTACACAAAATTTATTCCACTTTACAAGGTTGCACACGAGCCTGGTATGTTTATGCAAAGTTGCATAGGGAGACTTGATATTGGTAGGACTTGATTGTGGGAATGACCCATAGTTTTTCTAATTCTCTACTAAACCTCCGATGGAAGAGGCATTAAGGTTTATAAAGTGCTTAACTATGGGAGACAATGTAAATACTGAAGAACTCATTTAGGAGTTATTTGGTGAGGTAGACTCAGGAGCACATTTTGATGAAGTAGAAGAGACATATGTCACACTACTTAAGTGTGCTTGATATGAGAAAGAAAATGGAAATATGGTCTACATAGTGGATGATGAAGAAGTAAAAAAATTGGATATAGATCATTCAACATGTATGTGCAAAGTGTTAGATAGTGCACGACGTGTTGAATGATCAAGAAAGTGAAGACCAAGAAAGTGAACATTGGTACGGATGTTGAACCTAAGGAGGCAACAATTGGGGATTATTGGTCTGATTTTGAAGTGGAAAAGATAACTGAGTTACTACAGGATTTTCAGGACTTATTTCCTAGGGGCTATGATGAGTTAAAAGGAGTGCATGAATCATTAAGAGAGATGAAGATTAAGCTAAAGGAAGGAGCATGCTCAGTCAGGAAGAGACATTACAGGATGAACCCTAACATGTGCATCCAAGTTAAGGATGAAATTGAAAAAATGTTGAAATATGGCATCATCAAGCCCCAAGAGGAATCATAGTGTGTTAGCCCCATGGTCATCAGTATACAGAAAGATAATCAGATTAGGATTTGTGTGGATTAAAGGGAATTGAATTTTGCATGTGTGATTGATCATTTTCCTACACCTTTCATAGAGGAAATATTATAAGGCATTGCAGGGCGTGAAGTTTATTCATTTACGAGATGGATTCTCTAGGAATCATCATGTTAGAATTGTGCACGAAGATCAAGAGAAGATGAATTTCACCACTGAATGGGGAAGTTTTGTATATATTGTGATGCCCTTTGGTTTGAAAAACATGCCTGCTATATTTTTGCGCATAGTTGTTCAAGAATTCCATTATTTTATTCACAACTTCCTACATGTTTACTTGGATGATTAGATGGTGTATGGACTTATTAAGGATCATTGTGACAATTTAAGATTAATGTTTGAAATATGTAGATAGTTAAGCATCTCTTTAAACATCAAAAATTTCATGTTTTCTATGCCTTTTGGAACTTTGTTAGGGCACATCATTTGCAAGGAAGGTTTGTTGGTGGATCCATCTAAGGTTACAATTATTGTAGGCCTGGAAGAGCCTACCCATCGAGTGAGGTGCTTGCAGATTCTTAGGCCACATGATATTATAGAAATTTTATCAAATGATATGTGAATATTTCAACACCCTTGGAAGAATTACTAAAAGGAAAAAGGAAATTATATTGGGGAGAACCACAACACCATGCATTTGAGGCATTAAAAGAGAGACTTACAATAGTGCCTATTCTACATTTTCCTTCATGGAACCTACCATTTCATGTACATGTGAACGCCTCTGGCATAACCATTGGCGCAATGTTAGATAAGCTTGGAGAAGGTATTATAGATTATCCTATCTATTTTTTTAATAGAAATTTGAATCCTATAGAGCATAATTATACAACCATAGAGCACAAGGCCTTTTCAATGATCTACGTGTTACATAAATTCATACAAAGACTTTCTTGCAACACCTTTTGTATTCTATACTAATCACATGGCATTAAAATACTTGGTAAATAAGCATGATTTATAGGGGCACAATTTTCAATGGGTGCTCTTATTCTAGGAGTTTGATTTCATAGTTGTGGTAAAACTAGGTAAAAATAATTTTGTCCTAGATCACTTATCAAGGATTTAGTCGAGAGGAGGACGTGCGAGACAATTGAAGATACAATACCAAATGCATAATTTTGCAGGTTATATCACATGGCTTCAGAATTGGAGGATATTGGTGTCTTTTTATGCATGGGTATGGTGCCAAAAGGAATAAAAGAATTGGAGAAGAAATAACTTGCAATTCATGCAGAACCCTTTATGTTGATCAGTGGAGATTTATACAAAATAGGCAAAGATGAATTTTTGCACGGTTTGTATTGAAACATGAGTGCACAGATGTCACGGAAGAGGCTCATAGTGTTATTGCAAGTGGGAACTATGCAGATGACACCACCGTGTGTACTATTCTACTCACTGGATTATGGTGGGAGACCTTGTAAAAGGATTGTAAAGAGTATTGTAAGGCATGTGATCATTATGAGTTACTTTACAAACTTGGTCAAAGATATGAAACACCTTTGAGGTCTATTGCTAGTGCGGGGCCATTTGAGAAATGGGCTATAGAATGTTTTGGTCCTATTTCACCAATTGCGCGTAGAACTAGATCACATTATATCATCGCTTGCATAAATTATCTTACAAGGTGGGCAGAAGCAACACCTATAAAGGATTGTACAACAGCTATAACATCTAGGTTCTTATGGGAAAATGTTATTACTAGGTATGGATGTCCATTGAACTTGATAAGTGATAAGGGTACACACTATTTAAATGATAATATTAAGATATTCTTTGGATGAATTTATGGTTTTGTACCACAAGAATACATCCTATCATCCTTAGGAAAATGGTATTGTTGATGCCTTTAACAAGATATTAAGCGAGACCTTGAAAAAATTTGTGATGTTGGAAGGAAAGACTTGGATGATAAAGTTTCTATTATAATTTGGGTGTTTAGAACAACCTACAAGAGGTTGAATAAGGCCACACCCTTTCTTAGTTGGTATTTGACATAGAAGCAGTTCTTCCTATGGAATTCATGTTACCTTCTTTGCCTATTGTGTGCATTGGAGGTCTAGCTGAAGAAAAAGCGTTAGAAGAAAGAATTAAAACGTTAATAGAGTTAGATGAGAGGCACATCATATCATGTTAGAGTTAGAAGAAGGAAAAGGCTAGGAAGAAGGCATGGCATGACCAAAACATCAGGAACAAGAAGCTTGAGGTTGGAAAGATGGTACTACTTTATGATTCTAAGCTTTTGTTCCATTTAGGTAGGCTTAAGGTGCATTGGTTGGGACCGTATGTTATCACTCATATACTTGACTCATGCACTTTCTAGTTAGAGGTACTTGATGGAATGCGGTTACCTGGTTACTTTAACGGGAGTAGGTTGAAGCCCTACTATAAATAAGTCTTCTTGGTGTTTTTAATAAGGAAATGTTACCATTTAGTATAGTTTTCCTTTTTATATTTCCTTTAATGTATTTCCTTCTTCATCGTTATGCTTTGTCAATTTAGTTTGGTGTTTTGTGTAATAAGTGCATTTTGCGCGTTGGAAGCTAATTACAATTTGAAGTATTTTTATGCGTAGAGGACTGCACATACCATTGGTGTGGGGTGGTTGTTATTTGTTATTCACAAATGGGTACACATGAGAATAAATTGTTACAGGTGCTATTCAAGTATGGAAAGGAGTTTTTAGGAAGGATATTACTTCTAAAGAATACCATAGATGGAAATGAATGAAGGGATAATATAACGTGAGGTAAGTAGTGGTCATGGAAACTACTATGAGAAGGTGCAGTGATGAGGTACTTGGTGCATGGAAGTGCATGGAAGATAATCCTATATCCAAATGGTAGGAAGGCATGCTAGAAGGTTATATCTAGGGAAAAAAATTGTACCATTACGAGATATTTTCAAAAAAATGAAAATGCTCAATTAATGAAAAGATTGTTGGTAGGTGAAGGAGCAATAAATGCACTAAATTTTTTAAATTTATATAAGGACATGATGCGGGTTCATTTTTAAATTTTCAATCACAAGTATTTGAGTGAGCTAAGTGCAACCAAGCCAAGTGAATCATGTTGAGGCATGGAGATTTGTGAAACTAGACATGGAGAGTAGATTTGTGCATGGAAAAGTCTTGCATCCCCATTGTTGATGGGTTTGAACAAAGTAGAAGCATTTATAAAGAGCTAGGGCACGTGGTTTTTAGCTAGGGAATGTAATTTTGAGATAGGGTTTGAACTTACTTGAAATACAAGACAAAAGGCATGATTTTTATGATGGCACCAAAGAAAGCACTTGCAAAGATGCACAAAAGGAAAGAAAAAGGTGGAAGTTGAGGTTGAAATTTTTCTTGAGAGTAATTTTTCAGAGATGTAGTTATCAAAAGAAGTAATAATTAGGAAAGATTGGTATTCCCACATTTACAGATGAAAATTAAATGACTACAACCACCGCACCACTAATAACAAGGAGAGTTGGACACTTTCTTGAATAAGAAGACCAATCGGTGCACGGTTGAAGATAACCTAGTATATATGACGATCTTTGAGGAAAAGTTTCTTAAGAAGGTAGGAGTTTATAAACTATATGAGCTCCCATATTTTGGAAAATATGAACCTTTATACTAGTGGCTTATGAGAAGATTCCATGAAGAATTATTCTATTTAGCTTGAGATGAAGGGTTAGTTTCACAGAGGCCCTACTTACAACATTAACAAGATTGAAGGGCACAGGATATACATTTTTAATGATCGACTAATAAAACAATAGTTATAGTCACAAGAAAGGAGTTGGGGTATACTAAAGGTTTGCACAAAATGGACATCTATAGGTTAAGGAAGTACCATGTGGTGCAGGAAGCCGTGCATCTGCTCACCAAGTTGAATGATCAAGGGAGATGGTCATAGGTAAATAAAATGTCGTTTTACATTACAAAGAAGATGGTGATCGAGAAATATACAACTTAGTACGCTATATTGTAGAAATAATTATTGAGGAAGCATGCGTAGGTGAAAAGATAAGTTTTGGTGTCACCATTTTATCTCTTATTTTTGTAGAAATTAGAGTGCTCGATGGGCCAAAGAATAAAATTTAGGAATACCCCATTGAGAAGAAGTCCCTCATGGAAAGGTTTGAGAAATATTTATGTGAAGGATCAATGAGTGGCCCATTCAATAAAATGGGAAAAATGTGGTATGACCAACTTCACATGGTGTTTGAGGAGGAATGGTGCATTCCAAAAGAACTACCTTCAGTAGTAGGCAAGGTAGTATAGTTCATGGTGTATCAACACTTCTACATCGTGTGGTTTGCCATGAAGGATGGGACATGGATTCCATGGTGCAAACTACCCTATGCCTTCACAACGTACTACTTCCAAGCCTTAGTTCACATATTTTATGATGCGCATAGGCTAAAATTCAACATAGAAAAGGTAGATTGTGACTACCACACCCTCAAAAAAACATATGTATATCCAGGTTGGTTTTCCTACATTGAGAGGCTCATTTATGACATCATAAGTATGAAGCCAGTAATTTTGGCTATTGGGGATAGTTAATACACACTCATATACCTTCAGCTCAATCCTAGGATGGAAAATGATAAGTATGTGTAGAATGAGTTCATGCTCCCAAGGCTGCATAAGGGCAAAGCACACAATGGAGAACGTGCCAACTCCAAATCCTACTGCGACCATATAGATAGATGAAGAGGAAGAAGAAAAAGAATATAGTGGAGGATTGGATCATATAGGCTGGAGGAAGCCCATAGAAAAATCGAGAGTGAGTGCATGCATTGTCTACCATAGGTTCAGGATGGAGAAGACAACTTGGACGTGGATGCAGTCCATGAAGAGTACTGGTTAAAGAAGGTATCTAGAAGAACCAGGACCCAAGGCGTAGGAACACCATAGCATGTAAGAAGATCACCTAGACTTTCCCCTTAGAAAGAGGTACTTGAGAAGAGAGAAGAGAAATCTGAAGCTGGATGAGGAGGCAGAGGATTCTAAAGAGAGCACACCTGGAACACTAGTGTAACTAGAATATATGGAGGAACCCAAAGATGAAGAAATGAAATATAAAGAGGAAGGGATGAAAGAAGTAGAAGAGATGGTGCAAGAGCAACCTAACATGCATGTTACTACTCAAGAAGGAGAAGGGACAGCTCCAAACCTTTGCACTTAGGTTCCCAAGGTGCTAAGAATGAAGAGAACCATTGAAGAATATGTTGTGCCAAGTATGGGATATACCGAGGGACAGAAGAAAAATCATCCCCACCCGGTTTTAGAGCATAGTAGGCTTTAAGGAGTTATATGGATGGGAGTTGATGGATCCATACATGGCCACCACACGTATAAGGAAACAACTATCCGATCCATGCAAACCCATATGGATGATCCATATTTTGACATCTACGAGGAATCTTGTGTATCAAGGAGAGTGAAGAAGGTACCCCAAAGTAGACACATGACAGTCAAGCCTACTCTAATATTTGATGAGAAGGTAAGCAATACTTTTTAAAGGTATTTTTAGAGATGGCATCGAGGAATGTTGATAAAGTTTCCACCATTAGAGTGTTACTTGAAGATAATAAGGAAAAGACTTCATAAATAACACATTTAAAAGGAGAGAAGGACCTAGAATAGAAGAAGAATGAGGCCTTCATTAGCATGGTAGAAGAAATTGGTGACTACGTTCGAAAGAAAGACCTCATCTTGAGTCTAAGGTACCTGAGAAGTTTCCTTTGGCTATGCATTATGTGTGCACATTGGTTGATTTAGTGCTAGAAGATGGGCCAATTCGAATGCTAGCGCTAAAGGATCCTGAACAAGAAGAAGAAAGAGAAAGGGCCTCTGTGGTTAGGAAAATTTCAAATTATGAGGCATTGCTCCAAACTCTAAAGGATGAATTGAAGAAATTTGACCAAGCTTTGAATATTTGTGTGGCACTAGGTTTTAGATGACCAAATGATGGTATTTTGAGATGAAACTTTGAACATATCATCTAGAAATTATTTTTTAAAGGATTCAAGTGGTTTAGGGATCTAAAAGTGTCAAGGTTCCTAGGAATATTTGATAGTAGCTTAGGATGACAGTCTTAATTTCATAGAGACCTATTTTAGGAATTGAATTTCACAAATGTAGTTTTTTTCCTTTATATTGAGATCTCAAGGTTGATAATGGAGGTTCAATGACCAATTGGGTACCCATAGAAGGTGATTTCTTATCATGAATACTAGTTCATCAAAAATATCATGACTCTTCATTTGTAAAGGGCTAGTTAGCTAGGTGCTCATATTGATGGTAAAAATATGGTATTGTGAGCTTAAAATGACTCTTAGATACTGCAAGGCATGGAAAGGTGTGCATGGTGAATGAGCCCAAACTGATGGTGTGTAACCAAATTCAATGATGGTATGTCCCTTATGCACTCCTAATGTCTCAATATAATTAGTATGCTTGTGTGTATCATCGGAAGGTTTGTATGTGGTCCATTATGTGCTCAGATTTCTTCTAATGCTTGTGACTAAGTAATAATGTACTTGGAGATAGCACACCGATCAAGGGATGATTGGCTCACTTAATTCATCTCATTCAAAAGTTGTAAACTCAATGAAGTATATATAAATATCATTATAGCTATAAGATGAAGGCTACATGTATGAAAGACTCCTAAGGTGGAGTGAAGTATGCATTATTCCAAGGAAAGATAAGCTACAAAGGATATGAGGACATCTTTAATATAGCATAAAGACCTGTAAGCAATGTTTGTAGGCTTGAAGAGAGGTATTTTTCAAATTCATGTTATGTTTGATGTGATGCAAACTTTATTCGACACTTTTATGGTCTTTTTCCTCTCGTAAGTCA
Source organism: Taxus wallichiana var. yunnanensis (assembly GCA_018340775.1). Lineage (NCBI taxonomy): Eukaryota > Viridiplantae > Streptophyta > Pinopsida > Cupressales > Taxaceae > Taxus > Taxus wallichiana. The sequence continues at coordinate 402,014,044 of CM031235.1, forward strand.
ATTAAATAGGTTATAATAACCTCTTCTTGGATAATATCCTCTTCTTTTCCCACCTCTATTATCTCCCTAGAATATCAATCCACTTCAATGGATTGATTAGGTCTTTCAGAACCCTCCCAGAACCCTAATTTCTCTCTAAATAGGATTAATTAGCCTAACCTAGGTTAACTAGTCCTAACCATGGTCAACCTCTCCTAAACCACTTGTGGACTCCTTTTTGATCCCACATGCACCAAAAATCCTCCCATTTCCCAAATGAAAACTATAAATAGCCCACTACCCCCCTCTCATTTCAAGAACACTTCTTCCCTCTAACCTAAACTATAGTATTATTGCTAGGATTAGGAGTTTTTATTTCATTCTATTGAGCTATTTGCTTTGATTTTGCATTTCTATCACACAACATGGAGTAAATGGGAAGAACCATTGGCCTTGAAGCCATTAATGGTGAGATCCCATTCTCTTGAAGCATAAACTAATTGCTTAGATCCTTTTAGGTTCATTTACTTTAAGCTTTCAAGAATAGAGGTTAATTTCATTTGTTTAAATTGTTTGTTTACTTCAAGTTAATGCATGCAAATAGGATTCCTTGCTCATTTCTTATCATATGGTCCATTGAGGGGATTTTGCACAAATCTTTGGGGTTCTTGAGTGTTTCTTACCCCATTTCAATAGCTCTTGCAAAACCTTTCATTGAACACATTTGACATGCCGGTGGGACATGAAGTCCATCCTCCATTAATGGAGGCCTATTTCAAGCTTTTTTAACCCATTTTCATCTTTTTAGAAAAAAATAGCTTGTTATTTTCTTGTTTCCAATTCTTAAAGGGGTTAAATAAGCTTGGTTCATAGTTAATTTGTGGGTTAAAGTTAGAAATAATTTTCTTTAACTGAAAAATAACTTGTTGGCTTTCGAAAATTTCCATTTCTGTGTTTTTACAAGTTTTTCGGGGGTACGCGCAAGTGTCTTCAAGGGGCGTGTCTCCATTGAAACCCTAGTGCGTTGGTGTTGAGTTGGGCACACTTGTCAGGACATACTACACAGTTGATAACATATTTAGATGAGGTTGCATCTCTCCGTCATGAGGTGGGCATCTATGTCGGCTAGAAAGTGCACACTATCTCTCTCTAGAAGCACTAGCGTATATCAACTACTTGTGTAAAAATATATCATATTTTTTACCCATGCCACATCTCCATTGAACCATCATCATCTCCATTGAACCGTTGATGTCTCATTGAACCGTCAAGCATCTCGTGATTCGTCTCGACTTGATATGCTATGTTTTTGGTAGTTTTTACCTATAGGCATACACATGAAAATGACGGGCATGTGCCAAAACCCTAAGTGTACTATCTTTCGAGGCCCTGCGTAGGTGTCATACCCCTATGTCATTTTTCTTTCCCCATGTTTCACCTTATAGTAAGGGCATGTATCCATTGGCTAGGGTGCACTGATGTCATTTTGGGCACGCATGCGTCTATGTTAAAATTTGAAAACTTTTCTACAGGTTGTGAAATCATTTTTCTAAACTTTTTTGAGATTGTTTTGAAGACTAACAAGGTAGTTGTAGGGTTTGTCTTGTTATTTTAGCTTGCACAACTTAAGTGTTTTCATTCTTAACTTGAATAAAGCTTGTAAAGTGTGTATGCTCTCTCCTCCTCGCACTTTTTGGTGATCTTGGAGATCAAAAACACTTGTACAAACTTTATGTCATACTTTAAAAAACTTTTTCTATGATGCTAAAAAAGTAAAATAGATTTCCATATGATTTTTCTTAGTGGAATTTTCACATTGTGTATGCTCTTCCTTCGTGCCTTTTTGGTGATCTTAGGAATCAAAAACAAAGTGTAAATTCTCTTTCTTAAAGTTTACAAATGGAAAAATACTAAACTCATTATCTATAGGACCTAATGCTTGCTAAAGAAAGGTGTCAAAACAAAACACAAAACTTATAATACACGTGTTTTATGCAGGTTGCCAAATGGTGTGCTACTTGAAACCACATTTAAATTAAAAAGATAAAAAAACACACCACTTTCATCACACTATATTGCAAGTTTGGAAAAGGGTACGTCCCTATCCACTCAACTAGAACATAACCCCTTTGGCATAATGCCTTAAGCTATAACAATGGGGTGGTTCTAGGAACCCTAAAGTAATCCACCACTGAGTAACCTCGTGGATGAAACAGGAAGCGCTCCACTTACCCACTTGACTAGTTTTTCCTTGTGAGTTAGCATTACTAGTTGTCCATATGGCAACCCCAGTGAGAGTACACATGGATGCATTTATTTCCCACTATGCTTGAAGGGGGTAAAGTAAATCCGAGATACTCCCAATTTAGTCATTGTGACTTTTTGGGTAAATCAAGCTCGCTTAAGATAACTTTGTAACACCTAGTTGAGAGAACTTATTAAGGAGGCCATTCTATCTTGGAGCCCACTTTGCTAGTCCATTATTGCGTCAAGCCATCATGAAGTGACAACTCATTTGGAGTCTGAACCTTGTTTTTCGAACAAGGAAAAGAATCCACGTAAGTTTGATCTAAGTGTCTTTCATCATGGAATTAAACTACATCCCACTTTAGCTCATTTTTATTCTCATTTTTAGATGAGGTAAAACTCTGCCCAAGTGGCACTTAGTTTATTTTCATCTTTTGATCTATACCCTTGCATTCTCACCACCCATTTTTCAAGGTGAGAAAGGTGCATACCTTTGTGCATTTTTATCAGAGATAGTGCTTACCACTTTTTTTTCATTTACACCCATCCATGTTTATGGCTGGGTTGTTAAACGTCTAAAGTGTGTAGGTACATTTTTCATATCTTTGATAAAGTCCTTCAATCTTGATTTCAAGATCATATTCACTATTACGAGTTCGAGTTCATCATTTGTCTCTTCTTGAGTTGATAGTTTTTTCACATTCTAGTCACACAATCTTGGTACTTACATCATGTTTTCATTTTTTTGAGAATGTGATATAAGTCCCTTTATTATTGTGGTTACGTTGCTTGCACAATTAAAAACTCCTTGTTATACTTATCACTTGGTTTCAGTTTTGATGTCATCTGAGTCTTTTAAAAAGTGTCGATATCACCTTATATATATCGCAATAATGTTGTCATGATACTAACACCTTGCTTTCTCGGTTAATGTATCATGATAACATTGTTATGCTATATCTAGTCGCGACTTCCATTTTTAGAAGGCTTAGCTTTCATCGAGCATTCAAACTAATTTTAAGTATACCTCGTTAGAGACTGCATCAATACCACTTTGATATTTAGGTATTTTTAGAAATCTAACTTGACCTACGCATTGATATGATATTGTCACTATCTATTTTAGGGTATAAGCTTGGTAGCAAAAAAATTGAGTGATCATTACATTTAGGTGTGCATATGAGTGTTCTTTGATAAAAACAATGACTACATAACATTGCATCTAGGATACACTTATGGACATATTTCAAACATCACCTTGAATAGCTTGCAAAAACCACACATTTAGGGTCACACTAGCTTCATACAAATGTTGGCTAGTAATGCCTAAAATTACAAAGATGGAAACTAAATCAAACGAGCATGACTTAGGAGAAAACCCTTTCGAGACCTTCCCATTTAGCAGCAACAATTTAGCGCCTCTCTTTTCTCAAGTCAAGGATGTGGAGATATTAATTGACCATAGTGGAGAAGATTCAGACTCTTCCAGAGAAAAAAAAGATTAGACCTAGGTAGATTTGATGAACTCCTATATTATAATAAAGATCAAGTACTCACAAGAGTCTTGGAATTAGGAGCTAAACTTCCGTAAGAGTGTGAAGCAGAAACTAAGGTCATTAACCCTAAACTAGGAGAATGAAGGTTCCTCTTAGACATAGATAACCCTTTTGATGGGATACACTTCCACTTCTAGGAAACATCATGCCACTATTGAAGGGGACCCATCATGAAGACCTCACTACAAAGCTTCACGTAAAGTGAAAATTGAGCATAAAGCTTTACCTCCTCCCAAATTTGATGAAGAAGAGGACCCTCTGGTTGAAGAGGAGATCCTTCAAAAATAGATCTTGAAATTGAGCTAGAACTAGCAAACCTAGGCTCTTCAAGAAGAAACATATACAAAGACAAAGACAAAACTAAACCTAGTGAGTTTCACTTTGATCCATACACTGACACTACCTTTAAGGTGACTCAAGTACAAAGACCAATGTCACCTACTAAAGAAAACTCATTCAAAAAGAGTTATGATCAATGAAAGATACGCTTACTACGTTACAAGAGGGAAACGTAGGCCAGAATAGGAAATATTTGTATGAAGAACTATGCCCTTACCCCTTCGATAAGGACATGTTACGGGAACCCTTCCCAAAACACTTTACCATTCCCAAGTTTGATAAGTATAAGTGCAAGAGTGATCCTCGTGATCACATAAAAGACTTTTATATGGCTTTTCAGAGAGGTCACATATAATGATAACTTCTTAATATGACTTTTCCTCGTAGCCTAGGAGCAATGGGATTGGAATGGTTCTATAGCATACCCAAGGGATCCATTACAACATGGCCCACATTAGTAGAAAAATTTGTACGACATTATTCCTATAACATGGAAAATGATATCACAATGAACGATCTATGCAATACAAAACAAAAACCCAATGAGACCTTTGCAGGATTTTTACAATGATGGCGAGGGTTAGCAAGTTGTTTCCCTTGTGCATTACTAGAAAAATAGCTAGTGAGCATATTTGTTCCTAACTTAAACCCAGAAATAGCCTTCCATTTATAGATGCACTGTGGCTCAAACTTTAAAGAGGTCATAGAGAAAAATCGGTCAAATGAGAAAGCCCTCATTGTAAAGGGAACACTTAAGTCTTCCGTTAAAGAAAACATGAAGCCAAATCCATAGACAAACCAAAATTCTTCAATAAAAACAAGCATGTCATTGGTGATGGCATTACAGACTCAAGAGTCCAAAGCCATGTACAAACATACCCACTTTTAAATCTTTCACAAGGACCTCATCCCAAAGCACCTACTAAATGTACATTTACATCATTAAGAGAGTCCTTATCTGCCATACTAAAATAATTAGATGATGTAAAAATGGTGGAATACCCAACTACGATAGTACCATACCTAGAGGATGCTCCAAAACCTATTTGGTTCAAAGACCATGAATATTGTGACTTCCACCATGTTAAAGGACACAAGACATAGATAGGTGTTTAAGATTGCATCATTACATACAAGACCTCATTGAAGAGGGTAAGATTGCCATAGATTCTCCCCCTAACTTAGGACAAGGTCAAAATGAGAAAATGGGTATCTACAAAGAGCCTTTTCCTAATCATGTAGATAAAAAGAAAAGGAAGCCAGATCATGGGAAAACCTCCAATGACTATAGAACTGCCACTTATGTTTACCCTACTAATGATAGTCCCTTTGATTCTCTCATAGGATGTATTCACTCATCTAATGAACATGTCAACACTATCTGGATCTTAGAAAATAATTGTGCAGTAGGGACGAGACGTGCTCATTTAATCATACCAGATCCCATGCCTATCCCTCAGGAAGGTCAAGTATAATTTGATAGATTAGTTAGAGAAAACACCTGCTAGGATATCTATTCTCGATCTCCTCAAAATATCTACTACCCACAAGAACATACTTGTATAAAACATTACAAAATTTAGGAGTTTCTACAGATGTAGATCCCATAAACCTCTAAGCCATGATTGCACACCTAGACTCCAATGATCATATTACTTTTGATCGGACCATGCAATCCCACGTAATAACCTAGAACATAACTTACCCTTATCTAGAAGTGGTGGTTACCCGTCGCAAAATCAAGAGGGTACTTGTGGATGGTGGATCTGGTCTAAACATTTGCACTTTGAAGTTGGTTAAGTAGCTAGGCCATTCAAAATAGATCATGGGAGCTAAGACTATCACGATCATCACTTATGACAATGAAGAATGAGAATCATGGGTACTATAGTAGTTCCCATGGAAGTAGGCCCAACTTGTCATGACACGACATTTCATGTCCTTGACTTAGACCTTCCATATAACATGCTCTTGGGGCACCCATGGATTCATGCCATGCATAGAGCCATTCCATCGACTTTCCATCAATGTATCAAGCTATGTCATGAAGGACAAGTGGTTACCATTCTAGGTGACTTGGAACCATTCACACATTGTAGGGCATTACACATTTTTCTTGTGGCTTATGAGTGTCCTTCGGCGGATGTTGTTATCCCCTACAAAATGGAAGCTATTAAGAAATGGGTAGATTCAGAGTCACTCATGCCTTATAATCAATATTTTCCTTTGTTAGTCAACCCGTTCTCTTCATGGGAGGCAACGTCAGAAAAATATGGCCAAGTGAGCCATTCACTCTTGAACAGATTTTTAATATCATATTTATCAGTATCTCCCAAAACAAGGGGTAAGCCTTATTTTTAGTTCAAGAGCATGTGGGAGCAGTGTCCTAAACCATTGGAAAATTTTTTCCATAGCGGTCTCCTATCTGAGGAGAAAATGTTAGAAGATCCTACTAGAGTGCCAGAAGGTACCATGGCTTCATGCCATCAAGCACCCCAGTACATCAAAGGTCACCGCATGATGTTTTTCATGGGTTACAGTGGATTTGGATGTGGAATCAATGCACAAGGCTAGCTAGAGCCTATTCCCATCCCTCATTTCAAGTCAGATAAACATGGCCTAGGGATAAGGCCTCATAACACTCTACCCTCTGAGATTGATGCCACCTCTTCTGAACATGAGGACGTTTCATCTCATTCTGATAGTGACACAGATTCCCAATGTAGCCTCTATGAGGATCTTTCTTCCACTAACCTATTCCCAGATTCAACGGTCCTTACCTTATCTAAATCCAACCCCCTAACCAATCATCAAATAGCCCTTGTGTATCCTGAACTTATAGATTGGGATCAACAACTTCACGTACCACTTGATTTCTTTGAAAATGATGAAGCATTTGTGGAGTTCATGGGACTCAGGGATTTTATTCAGCTGGAGACCACAAGAAAGGATTTTCAATTCAACTAAACACCTGTGCATACTTCGGAGAAGAGGTGGAAATGTGTGGACACTTGAACAAGAAAGTGGTAAGTAAGAATACAAACACTTTAGAGAAACCTTGCAAAAAAGATAAACGAAAGTCTCACAGTGAAAAACTCTTTGAAGCACTCATAGATAAACAAAATGAAGAGTTATGTGGATGAAGTGGTTTACCCATTTAAAGATGATAAGGAGCTACCACATGAAGTTGATCTTACTCTTCCCCCTGATCCTACATGGATGGAAGATGCTTCAAGATGCTTGTTGAAGAAACAATTAATGTCAACATTGGTTCAGAAGAACAACCAAGAATGGTAAAGTTGGGAGCTTCACTCTCAGCTCAGGAACAAAGGTCTTTGTAGAACTCTTAAGGGAATATGCAGATATATTTGCATGGACATATATAGATATGCCTAGTTTGGACCTAGAGTTAGTTGTGCACAACCTCGTTATGCACCCAAGATGCCAAACCCATCATGCAAAAATTGAGAAATATGCATCCTAAATTGATGCTCCTTGTTAAAGAAGAATTGGAAAAACTGTTAGCTGCTGATTTTCATTAAACCCATCGACTATTCAGAATGGATCTCTAACATAGTCCTTGTTCGAAGAAGCCTATTGGCATAAGAATTTGTACTGATTTCTATGACATCAATAAGGCATGCCCTAAGGATGACTTCCCTTTTCCTAACATTGACATGATAGTTGATTCCACCGCTGGTTATGAAATGTTGTCATTAATGGATGGGTTTTTAGGTTATAACTAGATACTGGATTGTAGAAGAAGATCAGCATAAAACAACCTTCATCCCAAGTGGGGAACATTTTTCTACAAGGTCATGCCTTTTGGACTCAAAATTTGGGGCTACTTATCAATGGGCCATGACTATTATCTTCCATGATATGATGAATGACATCATGGAAGATTATGTTGATGACATCCTAGCAAAATCCAAAGAGTAGGGAGAGCACCCTGAAGTGTTGAGGCATATTTTTCAGTGTCTATGAGATTATAAGGTTCACTTGAACCCTAAGAAATGTGTCTTTGGTGTTTTATCAAGAAAGCTCCTAGGGTTCATTGTTTCACAAAGAGGGATTGAAGTGGACCCTACAAAGGTTACGAATATCATAGAAATGCCACCACCTACCACTCTCAAGCCAACTGAGGAGTTTACAAGGAAAGATTCAAGAAATCCATCGCTTCATTTCATAGCTTGTGGATAAGTGTCACCCATTTACTCATTTACTGAAGAAAGATGTTGCATTCAACTAGGGACCTGAATGTCAGAAGGCCTTTGCACTACTAAAATAGTACTTGGTTAGCCCACCTATACTCATGCCACCTACCCAGGTGAACCTCTCCTCTTGTACATTTCCACTACCCAGTTTATTATTGGTGCATTGCTTTCCCAATATGACTTAGACCATAAAGAGAGAGAAGTTTACTATCTCAGTCGCACCTTGATTGCATATGAATTGAATTATCCCCAAATTGAAAAGGCATGCTTGGCAGTTGTCTTTACCTTCCAAAAGCTTCGCCATTATCTCCTAAACAATAAAACCAAACTCATATCCAAAGTTGACCCTCTCAAATACCTTTTATCCAAACCTACCCTCACAAGCTGAATGGCTAATTGGATCATTCTCCTAAGTGAATTTGATATTGATTTTGTGAATCAAAAGTCCTTAAAAGGATAGGTATTGGTTGATCAGTTGGAAAAGTGCCTCTACCAGGTATAGAACCTTTATGTCTGGATCTACTAGATGCATCTATGATGTACATTGAAGAATCCATATAGTGGTAGGTCCATTTTGATGGATCATTCACCTTCCATGGATCGAGATAGGAGTGGTGCTTATCACTCCCACATGTGATGTCATACCAAGAGCATTTCGGTTGGGATTTCCATGCACTAATAACATTATAGAGTATGAGGCACTCATTTTGGCCTCAAGCTAGCTATTACTTGGAACATTAGACAACTACGAGTCATTGGAGACTCTCTAACTTATCATTAAACAAGTTAATGATGAGTATAAAGGTTAAAGATGAGAAGCTCATTCCATATAAGAAGATGGTGAAACCACTGAAGGATTACTTTACATAGATCATATTTGAGAAAAAGCCAAGGTTACATAATAGATCCATGGATGCTATGGCTATAATTGGGTCTCTATTATGCATTCCCCTAGGAAAGTAAGATTCCTTTCTTTGTAGAGAATTTACAAATGCCGCATATGATATGCCGAGTCATGTTTGGCATGTGAAGTTGTTGGTCCATTATCCCCTGGTATGACCTTATCTTTCGATACCTACAAGATGGCACTTTTCCACCAGACATCACCCATTCTGAGAAAAAATCCCTTATCCACCGTATATCCCATTATACCCTCCTAGGAGGCACCCTTTATCATCATGGCTATGATGGGAATCTACTTCATTTTTGGATGTTGTTGACTCGATCCACACTATTAAGGAAGTACATGGTGGTATTTGTGGAGCACACACTAGCGGCATGGTCTTAGCTAAAAACTATTAAGAGTAGGCTATTATTGGCCTACCATGGAATCAAACTATTGTAATTTGTAAAGAGGTGTGAACTATGCCAGAAATATGGAAACTTAATACATGCACCACAGGCTTTGTCAGCCTATTGCAACACCTTGGCCATTCTCTAAATGGGGTCTAGATCTCATAGGGAAGCTCCATCCTTCTTCTTTAGATGGCCACACTCACATTATCACTACCACTAAGTATTTTAAAAAATGGGTAGAGGTTGTCCCTCTTACTTATGTCACTGGTGTGTAAATTTCAAAGTTCATTATGAACCATCTCATCTTCCGTTATGGTATCCCCTCTGCCATTATCACAGATAATGGTAAATCCTTCAAAAATAAAATGGTAAAGACATTGTGTCAATGTTTCCATATCTAACTCAAATGGTCTACTCCCTATTACCCCCAAGGTAATGGACAAGAAAAAGCTACTAATAAAACCCTTGTATGGATTATGGAGAAAATGGTTAGTAAAACCAGTCATAATTGGCACTTATAGATACATCCCGCCCTCTGGGCCTATCGAACTTCCATCGCACTCCTACTGGTGTGACCCCATATTCACTTGTCTATGGCACTAAAGCCATCATACCTCTGGAAGTGGAGCTTCCTTCCTGAGAATATCTCTCAAGGACTATCTTGATAAAGACAAGACTACAAAGTTGCTCATTGAAGAGTTGAACTATTAGATGAAAATTGTATCAGAGTGCTCAATCACCTAAAGTTCTATCAAAATAGGGTGTCAGGGGATACAAAAAATGCATCATTCATTAGGAATTTGATGTAGGAGATCTAGTCCTAAAAGAAAATCAGAAGAACACCGCCAAAGATAGAGAAAAGAAAGGTAAGTTTGAAGCTAATTGGCTAGGCCCTTATGTAGTAGTTGCTAAGTATGGATCAGGAGCCTATAAACTTGCATATTCGGATGGTGAAGAGCTTATAGAACCTATGAATTCCATGCACCTCAAGTGGTTCTATGCTTAAGCATGATGAGAATATCATATAAGAACTAAAAATAGAAAAACAAAGAAAAAACAAGCAAAAAAATGGAAAATTGAGAAAATAGTAAAGAAAAAAAGCAAGTCGTCCACATGTGAAAACCACACAATAATGGTGTAATGGGTAGGTATTTGGGTGAAAATGGTTTTTGGTGCTCAAATAAGATTCACCTGACATAAGTCACTCTGATAGAAAGATGGGTAATCATCACCACTTTCTAGATATGACTTCCTTTGCTAGGTCTAGGAACCCTACTAAAGCTACCTTTGTCGAACTATGATCTAGCTTATTTTCTCTTATATCTGCATGAAGGACATTGCCTTTGTATACTCCCATCTAATGTTAGGGAACCTTCACATTTTCACCTTCTTTGTACATACACACGTGTGCATGGCATTCTACCTTTTGTATATTCCCACATCACATTGGGGGCATCCACGCTTCTTTGTCCTTGTACATTACTTTTAGAACATGACCTTAGAAAATGCAAAAACACTCAAAAAGGATTACACAAATAACCTAAACATTCAGAAAATCTCCCTTTTAGGGATGAAGCTACAACAACCGCACAACATTGTCTTAGAAAACAATGTGAATAGTAGCCTTGAGAAACTTATCTTTCTAGATAAACCCTAAAACATTAGAAAAACATATATCAATGTTGTCTCACAAAAAACAAAGTAATGTTTCAAATATTGCCTTTGGTTGTTGGTTTGTATAGTATTAATATGTTGAACTTTTCATATTGTATATCTTTAGGAGTAGTTTGTTGCTTACTTTAGATTAAGTTGTGTTTAGTTTAGATTATGTATTGCATTAAATCCATTTTCTTGTACAAACGTTGGCATGCTCACATCATTTTTTATATGCATCTATTAGGGTTCATTTTACTTACTTAGGTTAAAATGTCAATTTGATCTCTTTAGTATGTTTTATCAATTGTGTGTTTGCATCATAAGTTGTGTTGTGTTGTATAGGTACAATTGTTTAGCTTTGTTAACTTTTTCTTGTGTATTTGTCTCTTGCACAGTTGTTTGTTATCACATCTATCATCTATCATTCATCACATATAAAACATCATCTACTACATCATATATACAAAAATGCTAAGTATTACATCATGCATGTATGCTAAGCTAATCATCACATATCATATCATCAATGGGGGCAAGAGGGGTTGTGCATAATCACAAATCTATCCCCCACACCAATATCATCTAGTATCATCCCAAGTGCTAGAATAAGAAATCAAAAACATCTCATATATCAAAACATGTGATACTATCTACAGATATATCATCAATAGGAAAGCATGAAACATACACATCTCTAAATCTAAAGTATGTCACATACATAGAGGAAAGGGAAATCATACATCATGATACAATGATTACAAAGCAATAATCACTAATCATACAAAGCATAATCATAGTATAACATGAAAAAATCATCATCAAATGTCCATATAATACATGTATAACTATCCATGTCAATACTCAAATGTACATCATCGATACAATATGCCATCTAAAAGGGCATGCATCAAAAGAATCGAGCCTTCATCAAGAGGCATCATCAAAACAATGGTACATGAATCTATACATCAAAATCAGCCTTCATAAGAGGCATATATACAATACATATGTACAAATGGGAAAAATGAAGAGCTTAACCACATCTCTCACCCTCGTCGGGGCTCTCGAGACCATGACCTAGGAGGACAGAAGAGTGGTGGCTGTGATGGACCAACACTAGGGGTATCACCCTGTTGTTTGGTTGGCTATTATCCAGCCGGCTACTTTGCAATGGGCTACCAAACTGATCTAGCTAAATGGCCTAATTTTCATGACCTGGAGCCTATCATGCTCACACCTGACTACTCAAAAGGTACCACTCGCTGCCCTGTTAGACTTCCCTAAAATAGGAAGTCCTATAGTATAAGGCCTCATCATCGACCCTCATAGCATCACGTATCAAATAAGTGTCTCCAAAAGCAATAGCTTCTTATAGGGTGGCATTTTTCTCACCTATTAATATGTCATTGTCTACCTGATCTTGTCTAGAAGCAGTGGCCTCTCGGTCTCTATCGTGGTGATAGTCTACACTGGGCTCATGCGATCTCACTGCATGATATATAACCCATGATGTATGCATGGGCATGGTCCCTCTAAGAAACCAACCATCTACACTGGGTGCGAGATGATGTAAAGGCTCAAGTATCTAAGCCCCTGTGTGTGGCCCATCTCACTAATCTGACTCTTCCATGAGGCACTATCACTTCCCTGAGTGGGATGTGCTCTGGCTTGATCCCTCTCTAATGTCAAAATTTGTATACTGAGCGGGTCCTTGATCTCACTTTAATGTAAGGGCCTGTACCTATGCCTTGGCTGCATCCTCTCTCTCTCTAACCACCTATAACTGAATGAAATCACCACTTGTAACTGTTGTTGAAGGGAAACCAACTATCCACCATCACCACCACCCCTAGAGCATGAGGTGGTGGGCCTTGCTCTTGAAATACCCATTGAAGAGGGTGTATATCCCCACTGGAATGCCTACTGGGGGAAACTCTATGTCAGCTTCCCTGAAATCCTATCTCGGCATAGGAATGGGACCCTATCCTTGTGGCTATTGTAATGTTGGACCTTGTCCCCTACCCCTAACATACTGGTGTGATTTGGGACCACCATCATCATCATCATCACTATCATCACCACCAATAGCTCCACCCTCATCACCACTAGGAGGCCCCACTAGAGGATCTCTCACACCGGTATTATATGCCACCCTAAAATAGTCAAATGATGTGGAAGCACACCATGGTACCATGGTGCATACTTAGTGTGGTTCCGGATCTCTAATCTATCTCAGTGGCACCCACATAACAAGTACCACATGTAGGAAAATAGTTAGTGCTCTATCTTGGGTGCAATCTATGGACCCATATCAATGTACTCTCGGGCCTTGTGAGCATACCACCTATCTAGCCTAGGAACATCCTGGGTAATCCCAAACTACCTCTAGCACCGATCCACCTATACAACTCCCGCATATAGTTGTGGCTGCCTAATATAAAGTGCTCCACTATAGCAAGTATTGAGCTCTAAACCATCCTCAGGCCACTAGAAATGTTTGTAGGGCCTCCATACCATAGAGTCTATTATAGCTCATCAAGCTCATGGTGATAGTGATATGCATCCCCATATATGGCCACACATCATCCCCAATCGGGACCCAACCCATAGTAGAAGGCTCCTCGGTACCTATTGAACTCTCAAAACACCTAAGGGGTGACCAATGGCAATGTGGTCCCATGCCCAAATCTGAAGCAAGTGGGCTGGTCCTACCATCTTCTGATGGTAGTAGGTAATCAAATGAAGGTCCCAGTATAGATGTGCTAGAATGCACTGACCCTAGTAGTAGGTCTCTCCCTCTACCAAACCATGTATCACTCCAAGGAGGCCGAGTGGAAATGAAGCACCGGTCTTGTCAGGAGTAAAACTCCACTGACAAATGCCATCATATAAACCACCACTCAGGTCTAGCTCTAAGTCCTCAATACACCGTGATAGCCTAATGGTCATCCCACACCATGGTATTGTCGGGACACTAAACAACTCTATGATGTCGTTGAATATCAGGTAGTGGCTCGTAGACTGGATAAGTTGACCCTGGATTAGGACCCACATAATATGCCACACATCCTCAAGAGTAATCATGATCTCCTTGGTCGGGAGCTGAAAGCACTGAATCTCGTTATGCCATCACTCTACTACAACTATCAAAAGGCCATGATCTAATGTGATCTGGGGCATATCAGCCACATAAGCCAATCCCATAACATATAGGAGGTTATCCAATATCACTCTATCATCATCATCAAATTGGGCCTCTATATCGTCGCTAGTTGACCATATCACTCATGGGTCTACAGGATGGGTAGTATATCGCTACAAACAAGAAAACACACATGTATTAGTTGACATTTCTATCTACTTCTATCTAAAATTGCTGGTAAATCACCATTCTTCCATCTTATTCCCTAAAAATTTCACTTTCTTCTAGTTTCCTTCTTTTCTCCTTGGCCGTTTGGCCAGAAGGAAGTTCTACTCCCTTCTCTGATGCGTGCATGCCTACTCTAACACATACATGCTCATCCCTATGCATATGCACCTATCTCCATCCACACGTACACCCCCTCTTTTTTCCTCGTCTACATAGGACACATATGCACCCATATGCCGATGCATGCATCTATCTCACGCATGCGCGTGCACATGTCCTCATTTCTCCACCCAAGAAACATACACGTCCCTTTTGATAGATGTGTGTGTGTGCCCTTGTTATTTCTCCAATGGATATGTGTGCATATATCCATTCTTTTTTTCGATGAATACACATGCACATACCCACTGTTTTTTACATGCACGCATATGCGTATACATCATCGACATGCATGCGCGTATGCATACATCAAAATTCTTCTACCCTAGCCTAAAATCCCTAAAAAGTGCATTAAATGTGTAATTCACAAAAAGAGGATAGGCCACTCATGTAGGGTCCATCTGTTGGGTCTCACATGAACTCTCGGATGTGATCTTCTCGTCTCTTTCTGCGGTAGCCTTGCCATCTCACTCCAGGGTTGTCGCTCTCACTCGCGGTAAAAATTCGTAAGAACTTTGGTACAAATGAACTAATCATGATTGATTTACCCCCAGGGTGGGTATATTAGGTTGTCGTGATGCCCCCAAGGCATGTTTTCTCTACCATGATCATTCTATCCCTTCTTCTATCCATTGAGATGATTATTTTTCTATTAAAATAATTATTTTTACTCATTTTCACATGTTGGGGCACTTAGTACCACCCTGCGGTCACTTCTTCATTACACTGGAATGATTTACACATATTCCAAGTGTCATTTCTTATCATTTTTCTTCTATTTTTCCTCTTTTTCCTATGTCATGATGATTATTTTTAAATAATTATTTTTGGCTTATAATTCTTCTCGTCGGGCCACTTTCTATGCTCCCTGATGCCTTTGCCTTTGCCTTTAGGTAGTTGTGCATTTTTAGGATATCTTTGATCTCTTATACAAATTTTTGACCAATCAAAAATTTAAAAATTGTAAAACCATTTAAAAAACCAAAAACATTGAAATACTTCGAAAATGGACTAAAAATTGGTAAAATGCTCATTTACAGCTGAAATTTGTGTCTCTCGCATGGCACTCATCCCATATCTTGCTGAAATTTTCAAATATTTTGAAACAATGACTCATGGATCATATGAATCTTCAAATCATCTACAAAAGCTATACTGCTTACTTCGTCTGTACTCTGGGGCACTATCAGTTGCCTGGTACTATTTTTCATGTGCACATTGCTTTTTCATTGGACCCAAGTGTCCTCCATCTTTTCCCTTGCATATACACATTTCTTGGGGCATCATCCTTCACCCTTTTCATTTATCAGAACATTTGGGACTACATCTCGATAACAAAAAGTCTTTGTGTAACTATCTTGAATGTTGTTGGTTTAAGTGTGTGTGATTGTACTTATTTCCCTATTAAGTGAGATTGTTTATTTCTCGTATTGCATTGCATTCATGTATGTTGCATGGAGTTGGCCATTTTTAGCAATGGATGTTTATTTGTATCTTGGATTTTCATGTCATTTTATGCCTCCATCATATGCTTACATTTTAATAAGGACCGATGATGAGGATTCTAAGCAAAATGATGATTATGCATTGTTTCTATAAAGCATTGGTTTGTGGATAGCTCAATATCCCTTTTTCCTTTTATTTTCTCATCTCCTTTCTTCTCGCTTTCTCTCCTATTTTCTTTTTCAATGTTGATCGAGTTCCTCCATCACCCCATCGACACTCGAGGGGGCATCCTTCATCCTATTAATTTTTCTTCTACCCCTTCAAAAAATTTTCTACTCATTTGTACTTGTCTACTTTCTTTGAAGTGACGTAACTTACGTCACCCCAAAGAGGGGAAAATGTAGACACTTGTAGTTTGATCAAAGCACCATTATCCCTAATATTTCCCTAACTAGTCCTCTTCCTACAAGTTGGCAACACCTCATCAGTTAGATCTATCTAATTCCCCTTGTTCGACACTTTTATGGTCTTTTTCCTCTCATAAGTCAATTAAATAGGTTATAATAACCTCTTCTTGGCTAATATCCTCTTCTTTACCACCTCTATTAGCTCCCTAGAATATCAATCCACTTCATTGGATTGATTAGGCCTTTCAGAACCCTCCCAGAACCCTAATTTCTCTCTAAATAGGATTAATTACCCTCTAACATGGTTAGCTAGTCTTAACCATGATCAACCTCTCTCTAAACCTAGTCAAATCTTACTTTGACTTGCTAATTAACTTGTTGACTCCCTTTTAGTCCCACATGCACCAAAAATCCTCCCATTTCCCAAATGGAAAACTATAAATAGCCCACTACCCCCTCTCATTTCTAAGAACACTTCTTCCCTCTAACCTAAACTATAGTATTATTGCTAGGATTAGGAGTTTTTATTTCATTCTATTGAGCTATTTGTTTTGCTTTTGCATTTCTATCACACAACATGGAGTAAATGGGAAGAACCATTGGCCTTGAAGCCATTAATGGTGAGATCCCATTCTCTTGAAGCATAAATTGATTGCTTAGATCCTTTTAGGTTCATTTACTTTAAGCTTTCAAGAATAGAGGTTAATTTCATTTGTTTAAATTGCTTGTTTACTTCAAGTTAATGCATGAAAATAGGATTCCTTGCTCATTTCTTATCATATGGTCCATTGAGGGGATTTTGCACAAAGATTTGGGGTTCTTGAGTGTTTCTTACCCATTTAAATAGCTCTTGCAAAACCTTTCATGGTCTAGGTATGTCAATGAATTTGGCGGTGGAGGAAGATTTTTGAAGTTCTATAATGGATCTATGAAGTCCATCGGGAATAGTACGTGAGTATTGTGAGAGACCTAGGAAGAGTGTTTTTAAGATGACATTGTGAAAATTGAAATTATGGGAGGTCATCTATAGGTATAGCAACATGCTACATATGTAGAGGATGGTGTCCCTAAGAGTCTTATAGGATATTTGTGAAGGTATAATGATAATGTATAAGAAAGACCACATATATGACTACGACAATGATTCGGTGTTCACAAATGTACAAACTAGGATAGTGTGTAATGTCCCTTCAGGATAGGGGATTTCTTGGGTGGGCTCCTATAAGCAAAAATTATTATCTCAAGGCACTCGAGGTATGTTTTAGTTTTTTTTTTATTCAAGAATAAGGAACCTATATTTCATGAATGCATTGTCTCAACAAAATATGATTGTTCGGACTAAGAAAAAGCTTTAGGGATGTTTCTAAATTTTTTCCACCATTCAAGGTGTATAGGAAAAGAAAATTGTTCTCCTAGAGAGAAGGATGTCTTGAATCAAGGAGGACTTATATGATACAGTTTCATGGAGTGTATGATGTTTTAGAACTCACCAAAATTGATTGAAATTGTATTGAAAAGTCAGTTGAAGGATCACAATTCATAAGAAGGTATGGAGTCAAATAGATTAAGATAGGTCAAGCAATGTGCTCTATCAAGATAAGTTGGTCTAAACAAGAGGTTTGAATGATTATTCTGGTTCTAAGTTAGGTTTTTTGGTATGCTCATTGGCTGGATACTTCAATTATAGGTCTGTTATAGTGCCTTTATGAGCTGAAGTTGGTCAACACAGGGTATGAGGTAAAGTAGAAAAACTTATTATGTCAAAATAAAGACTTTATATGTTGAGAAAACTCAAGAAATAAGTAAGGAATATTTTATTTAGTGCCTTATCTTCATTTTTGGCATGGTCATAAGGAATTAGCCTCAAATATATGACTGCTATAGTGATCTAATAATGGTAAAAATAGAGTTTAGGTGAAATATGCTCATTCTTGCATGCCTAGGAGGTGAAATGTGGAGTCTTGACTCCAAATAAGGTAAGTGGATGAAGTATTCATGTTTTATGGAATTTTTAGATGATGTATATGTTTGTTCTAAGGGGAGCATGGTTGTTATATGCTTAAAATGAAGGCAAAATCAGTGTTTGAGGTAAATTCAAGAAAATGGAGTTAGTTTTAGACATTTGGTTGATGTTTCCAATCAAATCATGATGCTATGAAGATGAGGTAGGTGAATAATATAAGCTATAGGTATTCCTTTGTCATTAATGTAAAAAGGGGAGAATTTCAAGGTGTTTTCCATCAATAACAATGGGGAGATTTTTGACATGTGGTCCTAATAGGTGTTGTCATTGATGAAAAAATACATTAATGAAAAATTAAATGTTTTGATAGGGTCATATGATGTTGTAATTTATGCTAACATACTAGTTCAGATGTATACCAAATGGTACAATGAGATTCAATGAGGAGTGTTTGCTCTTACAAGCCTATATAGGTGCCTAAATATTACAACATGATAGTATGAGCCTCTTGGAATCTTTGGAAAAATTTTGGCGTGATGGATAATATTTATTTAAGGGTGCTTGTGCACTCACTATGAGTGGCATGGTGTAAGTACAGGTGGTTGATTATGTTACAGGTGCTCATTGGGAGTAGGTATGGTAGTTTGGAGGTCTAAAAGTGTGGTTTAGAGCTAGATGAGCTCATGGAAGGTTTAAGTAAAGTATATCATGATGTATCAGGTATGTTTGGGTCATTTTCATAGGTTTTATGATGAGTTATTACATTCTTTTAGTTGACCCTAGCTTTTACAGTGAGAATATAACATGTAAACAAATGTAAGTCTTAATGACTGGAGAGATTGAAGTATGGTATTGAATTTATGATAAGTGTATATGTTATAGGGATTATTCATGATGCTTTGATAAAACATTAAGGTTCCCATGATGTGTATTTTACATGATATGAATGATTATGTGAGACATGGTCAAAATCTAGTGAAATTCCAACTCGAGTTGGTATTTTTGATGCTCATTGTGTGATTATATTTTTCTATGATGCATGGGTTGAGACAAAGGAGAGAAAAATTTTGAGTTTCAATTTTATCCTTGGAGAGGCTATAGAAGTGAATTTATGGGTGTATTGTTTCTAGCTTTTTGAAACCTCTTCTTTATATTATTTTGAAGATTTTTTTTTTTAAAATCAAAACCTTTGGGCCTAACACAAAACCCCTAGAATTTAATTATAGGACTACACTTGGTTGAATTTTTATGAGAAGAATTAGAGAAAGGGAAAATTTTGTGTTTTTCTTTGAGAACGAGTTGGAGAACGAGGGAAGATTTTGATGCTTGTGTTCGGATGTGATATTCGTATAATGTTGATGTAATTTTCAGGTTTCTAGGGTGTCTTTAGATTTGATATTTAGTTGCAATCACTTTTAGAAGAAGTATATCTTTTTGGATATTCATGTGACTATATTTCTCATCTTCATATATCTTTATTGCACCTTGTTGATCTTTTTGAAGGCATTACTCTTGTGATATGATCTGAATATTTACATAAGTGTGTGGATCTGATTTCATTATCAATCTAAGTGGATTTATATTTTTATCATTTTTATTCTTGCATTGTACATATTTCTTTGAAAAGACTATATGCTTTGATGTGTTGTATATGAGCATGTGTGGTTAGGGTTTGAAGCACAAGTGTGAAAAAGGTTTTATTGGGGACTAATTCACCCACCCTCTCATTACATGTCACCTCTAACATAAGTGGTATGGATACTGACCTCATAAGGTTCTCACGTTGTATCTGTAGTGTTATTCACCACAACATGTCCCCCTAGATCAAACGTGTTCATGTCAAGGTTGTATTTCTCTTCGTGAGAAAATTAGTTAAGGAAAAATTTGTAACTTCAAATAAGTTTATTGACATTATCGCTTAAAACCCCTACATTGTCCATGTAAGTGGATATGTAGCAAAAAGGCCACTTTAAGGAACTAAGGTAAGATGAACCAAGAGAAGAATTTTTTTAATCCCAAAAGGGTTAATAAGTTATGCATACTTAATGTGCATGAACCCACTCTTGAAAACCATCCCAGGTGCCATAAACACCACACAAGAAGAGGGAAATTTTTCCATATTTATGGGTGGTTCCATGTACTAGTCGCACTTAACTTTAAATTATGGATAATAGTTCACAAGATTCTCCAATTTTTTTAACATTTGAATTGTTCATAAGATGGTCAAAGATGGAGGTTCACATAATACCCAACATACTATAAAGGCGATGATTTTTTTGAAAATTATTGTTACGTTAACACAAAGAAATTTCTAGATGGGTTATATGTAAAATAAATATATAACCAATCCATAAAGTTAGGATTAGTTCTCTAGTTTAGTTTTCAGGATCCCATAGTTGGACCATTATCTAGGACATCACAATTTAGGTTCAAAAATTTCTATAGAAAACCAATAAATAATAGTTTAATTTTTGTTATTCTATAAGTTTATCGAATTTTTCCACCATGGAAAACAAATTCCCTCATTTTATATACCACAACAAGGCCACTATCATTTATTTAAACATCTAACAATTATTTTCTAAGGGTTTCATTAGCTTGATCCTTTACTCCTAAATCATGTATCATGCCAAATAATTTTTGTTTAGACAACCATGTGAGAATGGTAAAATTTTATTTTGGTCCACAGTAACTCATAGTCCTATTATAATTATTTCTAATGCCCATACTATCCTACCTCAAAACATGCCACCAATCATCTACTAAAAATAATACTAAATTTTTTTCAAGCACAACATGACTCATTTGAAGTAGTCAAATGGTCATAACTATAAATTTTTATCCCATAAGGAAAACTCAACAAAGAAGAGTGGATTACATGTATTAAGAATTTTTTAAAAATAAAAATTAGTAGGTCGTTAGGGTAATTCTCCAACATGTTTCTTATGTGACCACACAAGCAACTTTCCCTTTCATACTTCTCGAGAGGGTCAAGAGAAAATAACAAAAAAGTTTCCTCCAAATGGAGAGGAAGATTCCAAATTTTCTCCATATCCTTAACATATGTTTCTCAACTGTGTCGATTACCTTAGGTCACCAAAGATCCACTAATTCCAAAAGATGGCCACTTCCTTAAAACTAGAGGTATAGGCTCACTTTCCAAAGGAGGGTCACAAATTCAAAAAGGTGGAGCTATAAAACAATATTGCCACAATGGAGGTAATGAGCTCATCAATGTGAACTACACACAATTGAATCTAAAATGCATTATAATGCAAGAAGCAACACTATCTTCAATGGTTTTCACTCATTCATGATAGGCGAGTGATTAAAACAATTGTCAGTTTTCTTTTCTTTTTCTTCTATTGAAATGTAAGGTCATCTTATATCCTTATTAACAAGTTTTAGATCTATCAAGGAAATAACATATTTATACTTAAGTTGAGAAAACCATAACTCTTAATGAAAAATCCAAATTAAATCCCACATGCATCTATACTATACACCTTATGTACATGTTTATAATTTTTGGTTATATCCAAGTAGAACATGGAAAGAGTTCAAGTCAATATTACAACCAATTCTAGTATGCAACTGAGTTAGAGGTTCACCATGTGAGACAAAATATATTATTTAATTGGTCATATCATTTAGGTTGTGTATATTTCACATTCTCTAGGGGTATAACCAATAATTTTCTCCCACCAAGGTTGTTTATTAATTCATTTCACATGATCATGAAGGCACAAATTATTCCCAATTTTAACCATGGTTATAGTTATAGTTTATTTATAATTTTAACTTTTGTAATTTTCAGTTGTTATGTTTCTCATCCATATCATCTCATAAAGTTACAATACCAAGTATCAACACCAATGTAAGTATGATCCATGCCCTACCATGCAAGATATGCATAAACAAATTTCTCCTAGGGAGAAATGAGAGAGGATAGAGAGTATCCTTAGTTATTTTCACCTCGTGATTATTTCCCTTTTAAGTAAAAGGTTTGAGTGAGGAACCATTTTTACAAACATTATATTTTACTCGTTAAATTTTGAAAAAATTATGTATTTTGAATAGATTCCTTAAAGGTTTGTGTTTATTTCATTCTCCATTCATATTTTTAACATATAAATTACATTTTAACCTTACAAGGAAACCAACGTTAAACAATTGACCATAAAATGAAAGCAAACATATCGAGCTTACAAAAGGGTTTTCCAAGGACTTCAAGTATTACCAATGCCTCTCCAAAAATTCTCAAGAGTTATAAGCTACCTTATCAAGATAAAGGTTTATTTTTAAGATTTTTATAAGTCTTGCTTCTAGTATTAGAGAGGGATGAGTACATAAAGTATAACCCCAAAGTATGACAAATTGATGAGTGACTATTGAATCTATCAATGTCACAATTGTAGCACCAATTATGATTACAATATAGAAAGGGTAGTTTAATATAAATGAATCATACTTTCTTACCAAGAAACACCTCCTTACCAAGAGTTTAATCAACCCAAAAACACAAGCTGTCAAGGTTTACGCTCAATATAAAAGGATTTATAATATGGTATAATTCAAAAAAAAAAGAGAGTTAAAATATCATCTCTATCAATGGGTCCCCATGACCATGATATTCATGTTGAGTAGATAATATTATCCTAAGGAGAAGACACACATAGTATTCACATGTGGGAATGAGGCATACTTGAAGGTCTTGAAGGATATTAAAGGAAACGTGTGCGGGACAAGCTGATTTGAGACTTAGCCATTTTCATGGATGCGGGATATTTTTGGAAGATAACGTGCAGAGCACACATTGGGATGGAGACTTGTGCAACACACAAATTCTATTTTGGGAATGAGGGTTGGATAAGCACCATCCATAAGTTCAAGATAATAATAGGACTAATTCTTCTAGTTAACTATAGGAAGTCTATTGTTAGCACACTTACATGTGTGCATGTTATTGTGAAGGTGCATGGCTATTATAAGTATGCAAACTAGTTTGGGAAGTGTGTGGGCAAGTGAAGGAAATTCCCACCCCTATAAATACGTAGTGAACTATGTAGTTAGAGAGGAGGCTGAATAGTGAATTATTGTAGAGTTATGCTACTAGATCTAATATGTGCATGACGTGTGGTAATATTTTGTAATGTAAGAAAATTCTATGTAATTCAATGTTTGATATAATGGGGTATATTGGATGGATAATGATGTTAAACATGATGAATCTGGTTCTTACATGGTTAATCTTATTATGGTTATTGTTTAATTCATGATTCTCTAAGATCTAGATCTGGTTATGCTTTGTGGAATGTTTATGCTTATTTACGGTTTTGAATATGTTGTATCTTCATTACATTCACATCTTACAAAAGCAACTCTAAAGAGGGGCCGGGTACCTTTGAGTGCTTCAAGTGAGCGTTCAACTCAAGTTGAGTGATGTGTCAAAGCACACCTAGGTTTTTCTGGGTTTTATATAGTAGATTCTAGGTTGCATCAATTCATATGTATTTAAGCACCATGTTCAAAGAACTCAAGTTCATCCATAATTACCAAAGGAAACATAATAGTCCAAAATGTTGGTCTTCTCCCAAATAAGACTAGTATCAAAATTTTAGAACATTAAGTAAGCCTATCTATGAATCCTCATATTCCAAAAGCACACTGTCCTCCAATAACCATAACTATGAATGAGTGAGCCATCCCATATGTAAGCCATAAATTCTATATTGATTATCATAACCATCTCAATAGTGAATAATTATCATCATACATAACAAATTTAAGCACACATCATTGCCCAATTCCTTTGAAGCGTGTTGCATATCATAGAATCCAATCCACTTGACCATATTGTATATCATAAAACCCAATCCAATGAAATATACTACATATCATATAATTCAATCCACTGAACCATAATGCATATCATAGAATCTAATCCACTGAAGAGAACATAAAGCATCAAGGGGTCTCTCAACCAAAAAGGACCAAATAAATCATAGGAGTCTCTCAACCATATAGGACTCAGAATCAAATATGTCTCTCCACCAAGGAGGACCAAATATCAATAGTGTCACTCCACCAAGGAGGAAAAAGTGAGGCCGGTTCACTCCATGGTCCTTAACGCATAGAAGCGTGTTACCCCAAAACCAAGGGCATGTCTTGCAGCCCCAAGCATACAGTCATGACACCTTGGGTGTACCCCATATGACAAGAGAACACCACAAGAACAAAGTAGAACCATCTCACAACCAGGCACCAAAACCACATAACATTCTTGAAAATAGTTTGGCCAAGTGGCCTCAAAATGATAAAGCTCCAAGTCAACCAAAAGAGATAAAATTAATAAAATATCAACAATCAAAATAAATGGCTAAGTATCTAAATTCAAAGTATGAAAATATCACAATAAACCCAAAATAACCAAAAGATCCTTGACTCTTTATCAATAAATGAAATAAATAAAAATATGGTTCTAGAAATATCAATTTTACAAATATAACACAAATGGAAATATCCACATCACAATCACTACACAGCCATTCATGGCTTCCTGTAGGGGTACTAGTCATCAAGTGCGAATCTCAAAATAAATGAGTAATATGGATCCAATAAGTCATCCAAAGTGACATCTTCTCTCGGTGGAACAATAAGCCTCCAAGGTACTAAAATTATAATATTTGTAGCCTTTGTCCAATCCCAAAATCAAATGTCCCAACTGCTGATGATATTGGCTCTAAAATCCTAAACTTTCATCATATTTCCTCTATAACAGTCTTTGAGTATCACCTAAAGCATTATTTCTCATAAGTTACTCCAATAAAGAAAAAAATCCATCCAAAGAGGACCTCAATAGGTTTTGACCCAACATCGATCAATTACATGGAATTTGGGGTCCTTTACCATATACTCATTAAGATCCACATGCATCCTATACAAATGGAACCGAGTACAATCTAATAAAATTCCCATCACACGCTTGAGATACAAAATTGCCCAAAGAAACCAAAAGTTTTATTTTAAACACAATTTTTTTATCCAATTAACCCATAGGCACATGTGTTTGAACCTCACTCTAATGCCAACTGTAATGCTTCAAAGTTTAATACCCAAAACCTAAGCGAAAGAATGATATAAAGCTGGGATAAAAAATTTCTTGTTGTATGGATCGTAATACATAGAAAAAAATTAAACCATTTTCATTCCCAAACCATTATCTTGTTAAGGATGTTTTGAACTAAAAAAAGAAATACTTGAGCTACATTACTCTTATTTGGGTATTTATGCCCTGCTCGTGTTTGAAACAAACCTTTTCACAAAGGAGAAATTAAATCACAAATGATATATATTGCACAAATACTACAATTCCTTTTGTTTAGTCAACTCCAAACACCATAATCCTAATTAAGGGATGAGAAGATAGACCTTCCTATCATTTTCGCCAAGCGAGTCATCTAGATATCTATTATGTTCCTCTAGCCAAGTGAACCCATCAACAAGAAAGGATGATAAACTAATTTTTCACCCAAGTAAGTTATTTTAACCAAAGGTGAGGACGAGTAACTGAATATTGAGTTGTAAAACTTGATAAATATATAAAATGACACTACTTTCAAAGTGTCATAAGGGCACATCCACAACTCTATGGAATATTATATAGTTTGATATGTATTCATACCAAAATGTTTAGAAGAATTCCATTTCTTTTGCTAGTACCAATCAAGGTATTTTCAACTTAAGTGTGTTTACTCCAATCATTAAACTTGATCGTGGGGCTGACCTACGCCCAAGGTATTATTTTTCCAAGAGGGAAATTAAACTTTAAAGCGATTTCTAACACACTATATAGTTATAATTAAATAAACCCAAAATAATTAAGTTGAGTAAGGAGTATGGCAAGAGCCCGATCACTTTAATTGTATTGTTTGAGTTACCTATGCTAGAGGAGGTTCTCTCTACCTAGGGATCTTATTATGCCATGAGGGGAAAAATAAAATAACTAAACTAGAAAATGTAATTAACCAAATAATATCATGCCTAAAAGCACTGTAACATATGGGGATAATTTAAAAAAATAAACGTACTTATTCAAATCATTAGGTTTTTCCCATATGCATATTTTAAGTAAACAAGTACCTAAAGGGGAAAGTGGGATATTTTAGCTAGGTGGATATCCCTATGATCAAATGGCTCTCCACTTTGTAGATCCTATGGTTAGATGTTAAAGAAAACCTAATTTATCTTGAAATCCCTGTTGCCTTGCATTCTTCAAATCTTTTTATTCTTATATGTTTTTATCTTTTGTTCTTTACATAGGTTCAAAGAGGTGGGGTTTCACATAATATTCAGAGGAATTTGTTGAAAGCAAAGAGAGATATCCAAAAAAATAGGTGATTGATAAACAAGTGAGCGGCGACAGGGAGTGAGGCCGAGGACTTAAATTGTGATGTGAAGTCACCTTAGGGGCATAGTCGGATGGAGAAATAATGGATGTCAACCGCATGTTAAGGATTAGGATATTGTGATTCCAACAAGGCTAAAATGAAGGGATGTTCTCTGGTCAGCCATATTGCCCTTCCTTTCCATAATTTTATTTCATTTCTTTCTTTATTTTTATTTGGTACTTTTCTCATTCACAAAATCTGTGCATGGTAGGATAATTAGATTAATTTTTTTGTTTATTAATTCTGATTTTATGCAAGACAAATGAAAAGTATGAATGGTCATTTAGGATGTCTCACTCTCCATTTTATGCTTTGGGTTTTGACCGAACTTAACCCACTTTGTGGGTTTATTTGACATGGGATCGTGTTTTATTTATTTTAATCAAATTTTATTCTTCTGTTAAATACATAGAGAAATAAGAATCTTATATGATACTTTTGAGGTTATACGATTCATATATTATCATTCATTTAATACAATTTTATTTACTGATTAAATACATGGATAAATTAAAGAACATATTTGATGTTTTTGAAGCTATATGATTCATATCATATCTCTTCAAACATAATCTTATATAAAATATATCTATATCACATGCCCTTAAAAATAATTTTAAAATGTGTTGTAACTTCTGCAAACCCAAAATTTCCTAAATTTTAATAGACTTTTCTTATTACAAAAATATTGTTAATGCGGTGAATCTAACATTTCTATTATCTGTAAACCCTTAAAATTTCATTGTCATATAAAGGCAATTTTGATTAAAAAAAAAAAAAAAAAAAAGGAAAATGAGTTGTAAGTGAGGTTTAATTGTTGTGGAAGCTCCCAACACCAATAAAATTTAAATGGAGAGTATTCTATTTCTATGTAGGTAAATCCATTGTCACAAATGAAAAAATCAATTCATAGTAGCTATTATCATTTTCTTATAATAAAATACAATTAGATATAATTATGGTTTTATGATTTAATAAGGTAAATATCAAATACAATTATTAGCAAGGTATTACTTTCTTATCTAGACAATAAAAAGAAGAAGAATCTTCCATCATGACCATCATACCCTTTTTTGTTTATTTATTTATTTATTTTCAACTCCCTATACCCTTTTCAATGACTTCCCAAAAATCAACTCAATAGATATTTTTCTCCATCATTAAATTGACAAGATTAAAGCATATCATTTTGCACATATAAATATATTTATGATTTCTCAAATATTTAACATGGATTTTCCAAAAACCACGCTAGTAACAAATAATCATTCTAAAATATCATTGTTTTTTCTATCTTATGTGGCCAACATGGTTTAAAATCCTCCTCATTACAAAATTTAACATGTATTTCCTTAATCATAACTTATAAAGGAATACTACTAATATTTAGGTTTCCTTTTACTCATAAATTAAATAGAAAGGAATAAATGATTCATAGGCATCCAAAAAACACATCGCTTCATTATTTCTTGATGCAAGAAGTAGAATTGAAGAAAATGAAGAGAAATGAGGTACACCAAGGTTCCGGGCAGAACCACCGCTCTGCTCGAGAGCAGAAGCTATAGAACCATCACCCAGCCATGGTGGTGTTCCTAACATTTTTTATCAAAAAAGAAATGGATCATGAATGGACGTGAATTTGAAGTGCTTGACTGTGTGTCTTCCCTCCCTGACCTTTCCCATTCTCTAGTACATGGGAGGACATGGGATAAGGCTATAAATACAAGGAGGAGTAAGATAATTAGGCATTTGGAGATCCAAAGAGATCAAAGAGAAATGTTTTAATGAGAGCAAGTGAGAAAGATCTTGATGTTGGAGTAGAATTGTAGGAGAAAGGTGTAGAAATAGAGCAAGCAAGAATAGGAAGGGAGAGTTTTGCATTGTTGTCTCCATTTTCTACTTATTGTAATATGTAATTGCCTATAATTGACCAATAAAAGTGGGAAGAAAGAGGGATTTTCCCTTCCCAAATGGTTTTCCTCCATTGGGGGTTTCTAGGATAAAATGTTTGGTGTTTGGAGTTTGAATTCATTCCTATTCTCTACAAGTTCCTTTCTACAACATTAGATAATCAGTCACTAAATCTATAATCTTCAAGAAAATATGTCATTTTCCAAAGTTGAAAGTAGAGAAACATTTAATTGTGATTCGTGAACAATTCCAAAGTACGAGTTTAAAGATAATTTTGGTATTAGAGATGATTATATATCCAAGACTGTGGAATTCGATTCTTTCTTATAATTTTATGACAATGACAAGGTCCAAAGGAGAAGAATTTTACCTTCCGAGACATATATTTCTACGAAGAAGTGGAAACAAATAATTTGAGATCAAATGGTTGAAGAGAACTTGGTCCATAGAGTCGAGATGTTAGAGACCATGATGGATAGGTTACATAGAAAATAAGAAGAGATTTCAGATCTGCAAAAGATGGCTTCAGTTAAGCAAGATTCCATGGACTCAGTGGTTCAAGAACTGGCTGAAAATTTTGATATCAAAAATAGACACAAAGAGGAATAATGGGAAGAGCGTAAAGAAGAGATGTCAATTGTAAGTGAGAAGGTAAAATATGCTCATACACCTTTTAAAGTTGAAACGAAAGTGGAAATAAAGAACTTTGAAGGACAAGTAGATGTAGAATTGCTTGATAAGTGGCTAAAATAGTTAGAAGTCTATTTTAGTGTGCATAGTGTTACTGAGGCACAAATGATTACCTTTGCACGTCTCAAAATGGAAGGTCATGCTCTAGTTTGGTTGGAAACGCATCCAGTCACTTGTGAAAAGAAGAAACATCCTATTGTCATTACTTGGAAAGGTTTTAAAGAATTTCTTAGAGATAACTTCTATCCTATTGGACATAAGACTGACATGATGATTAAGTGGAAATACTTTAGGTAGGGAAGCAGTCAAAGCATGTAAGACTACACTATGAAATTTTGGAGACAAACCATGTTTCTTAATATGGACTTGGAGGATGAGGACATTCTGACCAAGTATTGGGGAGGACTTCACACTCACCTTCGGATAAGGGTAATCTCCATAAATCCCAAGGATATCAAAGAATCTTTTATACAAACATACTACATTGATGATGAGAAGAATCAAGGAGAAGCATAGCCATACTAGTCAATAGGTCAAGAAAAAGAACAAGGGAAGACAAGTAGCAAATATAAATGGAAAGGTAAACATGCCATTATTGCTTTGCATACTTGTAAAGATCCTAAGAATTTTGTAAGAATTGTGATATAAATGGACATAATTATGCCATATGTTGGAAGTTGCATCCAAAAATTACAGCCAAAGCACAAAACGAGGGATTCCAAGAAATCCATGGCCACTATGGAAACAAAAGGAGAGGTGGAGAATGAGGATGATTCAGATGTAGATGAGATTTTGAGATACACAGCACTAACATGTTCGCAAGTGCATAAGAAGAGTTGAGTAAGCTATTTCAAATCAAATTCCAAGTCAAGAAGACTAAGGTAAACACTTTCGTAGATTCTCGGTTCTCAGGTAAAATTTGATTTTTGATGTGGTTGTAGAATACATTATCATAGAGACTTACCCGCATCCACATCCATACCCATTGGGATGGGTGAAGGAGGGTGTAGAAATATAGGTTATAAGAAAGTGTAAGTTTTAGTTTGGGATAAATACCCAATATATTGATGTATTATATGTTGATATCATTCCAGTTGATCCATTTGATGTTGTCTTTGGAAGTCCTTACTTGTATGTCAGGGATGTTGTTTTCATAAGGAGGGAGAAATGGTATAGATGGGTCAAGGACGGAGTCAGTTTCAATATCTAGGAAAACCAGAGAAAATAAAAGAAGGCTATGATAAGTGCCAACAAATCACCAAGACTTATTCATGAAAATCATTAGTTTTGTTTACTTTCATTAGAAGAAAATCAAAATGTACTTGAGAGCATGGATATTTTGGATAGTAATTTTCATTTTTATAGAACAATCCACCACAAGAACTTCTCGTTCAAGGAGCAATACAAACTTCTTATGTGTAATTTGTATTCATTTTTATCTACCCTCAATATTACTTTCTACCTCCAAACACACCGGCCTATCACCGAGCAAGTGCTAGGTGCTCACTCGAGGCATGCATGGGCACCGATCCCCTCCTTTACGTGAGCATTTTGAGAAGTTTTTTCCATTGAAGGATGATGATTTGTATAATTATAGGTACAAACATTTATTTTTAAAAAAAAGTGGAAGGGCAACTTACATATCCATATATCAATGTAGTACGAAACTTAATAACAATGTAAAAATCATAATAGACTAGATCGAACCATGACAATCATATAACACAAGAGTTTTCACCCTTAGATGTGATATAGAGAATGAACCATTATACATACATATATATATGTATATGTATATATATATATATATATATATATTCATTGGTAGCCACATTACATTTAAAGGAGGTCATTGTAGACCATACCTCTTAAATAACTTGAGAGACTTAATCCCTACATATCTTCCCC
This sequence comes from Taxus wallichiana var. yunnanensis, assembly GCA_018340775.1. Classification (NCBI taxonomy): domain Eukaryota; kingdom Viridiplantae; phylum Streptophyta; class Pinopsida; order Cupressales; family Taxaceae; genus Taxus; species Taxus wallichiana. The sequence goes on from CM031235.1 coordinate 402,045,638, forward strand.
CGATGAGAGATCCTAGCTATACCCTCCTATTTGGATCCTTGTTACACACACTAATGCCATAAATAGGCCTATTACATCCTTTATCACCCTCAACACTAAATTATACAAGGCCCAGCATTACTGCAACATTCTATTACTCAACATTTTCCTCTCTATGCATTCTCTTCTCTCCCTTTTCCCTACTTTTGAACATATCTTTTATAGAATCAGCACCCATCGACATACCTTCCTTCTGAGAAAATTACATGCCAAGTTTCAATGTGGTCCTCTAATGGTGAATTTTTATCCCTTTCTAAACCCTCCACTCTCTCTAATAATGTCTTTTGGGAATGTTCCCCGCATGGAATATCCTTTCCTTGACCTTGAGGTTCCAAGCTAGCATCTTATACACTCAAAGCACACCTAGTCGGGTCATGTTTTGCCTTAAGTTCCTTTAGAATGCCAAATATGGCTAATTCCTTTGAACCCATTCCTATTCCTTCCACGCACACCCTGGTTTCTCCTAAACCCTTCTTAAAAATTTATTTCCTACATGCTTCTCCTGCACGCCTTCTCTCCTTCTTGGTCGTCATGTACGTGTGTACCCTTTGGTACTTAATCAATATTCCAAGTCCCAACATCATCCCACATTAAGCTTGTTCTTCATCCTCAAAACATACTACTTCCTCAAAGAATAAATAATAGAGGTACCAGACAATTTGAATGAAGAATGAAAGAATGAAAGAATGAAGAATTGAAGAATGAAAGAATTGAAGAACTTTTTTTATGCTGCTGCGATAGGAGTGGGAACTCCTTCCTTACTGTCACCTCAATCTTCTCCCAAGCATCCACTTCACCCTGTGCCTACTGAAGTAGGTCACCCACTAGAGTGATCACCTCCTCAAAGCTCAATTCATCACCCTTAGCATTCATCGTGTCTAAAATTCCTTCTAGTTGCTTTCTAAGGTCATCTAGTGCATCCATTGACGGGTGATCTAGGGATACAGACTCCTTAAGCCTATTCTTAATTGAATCCCACAAGGATTCAATAGCTTCCATCTTCTTCTCAACCTCAGCTAGGATTTTATCCCACTTTTCCATGTTTCTTTTGTTCTTCTCTTGGAATTATTTTAGACCCACCTCATGTGTAGAACCTAGTATGTTTGCTACCCTATCTCTGTCAACGCAATTATCATACATGGCCTCAACCATTTACGCGGTGGTCTTCACAGTGATAATTATTTTAGAATATTGAGTTATTTTTTCCTTGATATTCAGTTTCTCTTCCTCTTTCTAGCACACCAATGCCTCTTCTACTGATTCCAACACGAGTGGCCACCTTTCCATGGTGAGGATGCGGGTTAAGTCTTCCAATCATTACAAGGTTGACTCATATTTTTACTCAGGTGAGGCTAGGTCTAGGTGTTTCAATATTATGACGTCCATAATCATCTCTATCTTCTTGTACACCTCACACACCTTTTCCTTCTCCTCCCTCAATTCATGCCTTAATTGTGTATTGATCAGCTCCTCTTACTTCAAATCCTTTCTTTTCTCAATGATTTCTTCATTCTTCTTCTCTAGTTCTTCCTCCAGGACCCTTACTCTATCATTCCTCCCAAAGAGTCTCACCTCAACCTCCACCGACACCTTGTTGAGTGCATTACAAAATTTCTCATCGGATAAATGCTGAGAATTCACCAAAGGGTTCACTCCCTTAGATTCTAGTATCTTCATCAGCGCTTCTTGGTTGACTTTGAACTCGGCTCATCAACATGGGACTCAAAATCCCAAGATAGCATCTTTCTTATATGAGGCTATACATCATATTCTTTGAATGAATACCATGCAAGGAGTTGGTTGGAAGGCATGATCTATAACCCATTCCTTTCTCCTGTGCCACTACCACACCTTTTCCTCCTGTGTGTGTTGCCTTATTCCTTCTCTACACTCTCCTCCTCTATCTCCTTGAGCACTTTATCAGCATTGTGCTCCACCTCTTGTTCCACCAAGTCCTTTATTATGCCCACTACCTCCCTTTTTGTGGCATCTTCTATCTACTCCTTGGTCAGGCTTGGGGTCCTTTGATCCTTGGTGTTTACTTCCTCACTTCCCCCCTTGCCATGAGTTCCTTCTTCATCCTCATCCTTCTCTTCATCCCCTTCATCCTCTAAGTCATGTACATCATACATGAGATGGTCTTAAGCCTCTTCATACTCATCGTCATCCCTATCACCCTTGTAATCCTCTAGGCTCTCCATTTCTTCTGAGTCTACCTTTTCGTCTACCTTCGCTTCTTACTAATTGGTGATTCTATTATAGGAGACTCTTACTTCTCTTCTTTAGCGACTACTCCCTTGTTAGCAATTCTTATTTTTCAGGGGAATTTTCTTTATCTAGTGCCTCCTCTTTAGGTGTCTTTTATTTTTCCTCTGTGGGGGAATTCTTTCTCCATGCATAGGTGTTTGGCTTTGCACTCAACTCCTACATGCCTGTAGATTGTGTTGTCTGCACACTTGGTGCCTTTTTCTCTAGAACCACCTCTCTGTCCCTCCTCCTTGGCATGACCTTCTTTCTTTTGGTAGGGTCTTCTAGGATTGAAACACCATTTTCCACATAGGAACCATTCTAATATTTTGGCCTTATGCATAGATATATCCTTGTTGCGGTTCTTCCAACAACAGCAAGGTTACTAGTTTTATCATATGCACATCATGGGAGACATACTTCTCCACATAGGCATGCTTCTTTGGGTATATCAGAGTCCTGCATAGCTCATGGTAGTCTTGGTCCACCATGCTGAGATTAAACCTCAGCCTTTTTACCTCCTTGAAGTAGTTGACCCTGGCTTGGAAGTATTGCGCAGTGAAGGAGAAAGGTAATTTACACCATGGGCTCTTGGTGTTGTCTACCAAAGTGAACCTACCAATACATAAATGCTAGTATACTACAAACTCAACTTCTCCTTGCACTAGAGATGGAAATTTCTTAGGTATTCTCCACTCATCCCTTCACACATCATGCATTTACTTATACCATTTCTCTAGGCATGCTTTGATGGTGGCCATCATTCTTTCACAAGTATACTTCTCAAATTTATTGGAAGGGGAAGGGTTCTCATCTAGGTACTCCCATACAAATTTGTTTGGCCCATTGGGCACTCCAATTTCTAAAAACATGATGGTAAGGAGGACATTCCAAAAATTATTTTCTCCCTGTCACACATGGCACTAATGATGTCCTCTGATATGAACACTGAGAGGTTGTAGATGGTCCCCTCCGAGATCTCCTGGAAAACATTCAACCATGTCTTGTTAACTGGGTCCATCTTTCCTGTCCATTTATTTTTGTGACCAAGTGCATGACCAACCTCATTATAGGATCTAAAATCATAGAGATGTCAAAGTACCGTGACCCCTTCTTGTAGTTATAGGCCTCCATCAGTTTTCTTTATGGCCTCCTTGTCATCCAATTCATCATCAAATGAATATCCCTCATAGGTAAGACCAATAAATTTGGAGATCAGTTGGGGAGTTATCCTCATCCTTCATCTTGTGAAGTAGAAATGGTCTTCATATATGCACGACATTAGCCATTGGTACAACTGATCGGGTTTTCCAAAATAGGGAAACTCATAGAGTTGCAATAACCTAACCTTCTCCATCTTCATATTTACTTCATCATCATAGATGGGTATTCCATTTGGTATCGTATTTTCTATAGGTCTAACCATTTCAGTACCATCACTTTTTTATGGTGCTTTTTTAATTTTTGTAGTCACTTATAGCCATTTTTCTCACATGTGATGCCCATTCCTTTCCAAATAATACGCCATCTAGGTATTTCATCTCCACGTACCATTCCTTATTGAAACTGGTGGAAACAACTTGTTTTCCATTTCCCTTTCCCTTATTTGGTATCATTTCTCCTTTCCAGATTATTAAAAAAATTCTTTCTTCCTTCTAATTCTAGCATTGCTCAACTTTGCGGTTCTACTCTTACATAAAAATCCCCTTCAATCCTATGTTCTAGCTATGTAACCCTAACCTGTAGAAACCCTTCCTTCCATAAGATGGTGTATTCCCTCACGGGTTTCGAGAAACTCCAACAACCCTTTCACTTGCACCCATGTATTTTTTTCCACCATGGTTCATTAATCAAACTTGCTATGCACTCGAGATCTTCACACCTTTCTTTCATGCAACTTTTCTCAAGGATGCCCTAATTTGCAAGACCACTTCGATATCATAAATGCAATGTAACAATAATATATCCCGACTTCTTACTTATAGTTTTTTCTTATTTTCCACAATAAATGTAATGACACCTACCATCGTACCTTTACAATAAAGATGTATTTTTCCTCTTATGCCAACCTTCAACACTTTTACCCTCGCGCCCAATCATGTGTGAAATAATTGAACCTTGTGGCATGTAAAAATACTTACTAACTAAATATCCTTACATGTATGCTCACAACGCCGTAGAACTTCTTCTTTCCTTACCCTAATTTTTGACATCACCTACCTCATGTTGTTCCTGTGCTTTTCATACTTATACGTGGTATTTATAAAGCTCTCCTGACACCAAACTCCTTATGTCCACCTTTCTATACACACTCTTCCAAACTTTGTGATTTTGATTCTTCAATCTGGGCCATTGAAACATAGCTTCTACTACCAGCTTCCATTACTTATTGCATTACTCTACCCCACACAAAAATGGATACATGATCCTCTATGCATAGAAAAGTAAAAATTATATAAAAACCTTCACATGTAGATGTATTTTGCTTTGTGCAAGGAAGTTGGATGATATTAGGAGCATTTAATTGAAGATTCACCCCTTTTGTAGCATTCACTTATATTAGCCCTCAACTTTTAAAACTAATAAGTGGCTACCATCGCACAACATGCAAAAAACAAAAAAAAACAAAGGGAATAAGAAACAAGAAGGGGAAACAAAAAGAAAGGAAATGCATTAAAGGAAATCCCAGGCTAAATGGCAATATTGCCTTATTTATGATTACACAAAATCCTTATTTATAATAGCGCTTCAAGATAATCCCATTGAAATGGCCTAGTAACCATGTCCCATCCATTGCTTGTAACTCACATGCACCTAAATCAAAGATGTAAGAGATAATATATGGTCCTAACCAATGGACTTTAAGTTTCCTAGGATGTTGCAGAAATTTGGAGTCATAAAGAAAGCTCATCTGCCCAACCTTGAATTGTTTGTTTCTAATATGGTGATTATGTCATGATTTTTGTCACACCTTTTCAATCTTCCAACTCCATTTAGCAAGTTATCACCTTTCATCCAACTGAATTATCTTCTTCATGCACTCTTGTAGTTCTTATTCATTAGCTAACCATCCCGCATACACAATATGTAGGGATGGTAACATGAATTCAATAGGTAACACTACTTCCACATAAAAAACCAATTAAAAAGATGTGGCCTTGTTCAATTTCTTGTAGGTAGTCCTATACACCCATAGTACAACTAAAACTTTGTCATCCCAATCTTGTCTTCCCACATCACAATTTTTTTCAGTGTGTGACTCGAAATTTGTTAAACACCTCAGCAATTCCATTAGCTTATGGGTGATATGTGGCGATCTTATGGTGGGCTATCATGAATTCTTCCAACAATATTATGATTGAATCATTCAAGAAATGAGTACCCCTATCACTCATTAAAATCAATAGACATCCATATTTGTTGATTATATTTTCCCACAAAAACCTAGTTGTTGTTGTCATTGTGCAATCCTTTGTAGGCGTTGCCTTTGCCCATCTTGTTAAGTAGTCGGCAAGTGATGATATAACACAACCCAATCCTTCATGTGGTAGGTGAAATTGGTCCTACAAAATCATTGGCCCATTTCTCAAATGGTGTTGCACTAGATATCGGCCTCAAGGGTATCTCATCCCTTCTTCATGGTTTTTCAAGTTGCTAGAAATGGGCACAGCCTTGTAAAACTCAATGTAATCTTGGTAGATGGTTTCCCACCAAATCCATACCAAGTATAATCTTTTGCATGGTGGCATTCCCTACATAGTTTCCTCCTACAATCCCACCATGAGCTTACTCCATGATTATAATGCACTCATGTTCCAACACACACCAACGTAAAACCTTGTCATGACCTAGTTTGTATAAGTCTCCACTGATTAACATGTAGGGTGCATCACATATTGTTAACTATTTTCTTTCTAGAGTCTTCATTCTCCGATGCCACCCCATTTTGAGAAACATAGCAATATCAATAGGGCACACACCGCAACCTAAATAGTTGCACATCTGGAATTGTATCCTCAATGCTCTATGCATCCTCCCCTGAGTCAATCCTTGAAAAATGGTCAAGCCCTGAGTTACTCTTTCCGGCTTCACAACAACCGTAAACTCAAACTCTTGGAATAAAAATACCCATCGACATATGCGCCCTTGTAAAATGGACTAGTTCACAAAGTACTTTAGTGTTGTGTGGTCTATGTAGAATATGAAGGGTTTTTCCAACATATACTACTTGAATTTTTGTAGTGCGTAGATCATTGATAGTGCTTCACGCTCGTAGTATTGTATTTTTGCTCTCACTTGGTGTCAACTTCCTACTAGCAAAATACAAGAGGTGGTCAACAATCCCTTTCCCAGTCGTGCTCAGACCACCCCAATCTTCATCCCTAAAGCATCAACATGTACATGGAATGGCTTATCCCAAGAGGGAAAGCGTAATATGGGTGCAGTGATAAGCCTATTCTTTAATGTATCAAATGATGTCTATTGTACCTCTCCCAGTGAAATGCACTTTTGTGTTTTAGTAACTTCTCCAATGGCGTGATGATCTTGGCATACCCCTTGATAAATTTATGGTATTACCCCTTATTCCCAAGGAATCCATGCACTATGCATTGGCTGGTAGGCTCCCCCAATCCCACAATAACATAAACTTTGCTAGGATCCACTAGTAAGCCTTCCTTACATATTATGTGCCCCAATAGGGTTCCAAATGGAGTAGCGAAGAGACATTTCTTGATGTTGAGGGATATGCATAACTACCAACATCTCTCGAACATCATCGTAAATTTTCACAATAGTCTTTCACTAGTCCATACACTGTCAAGTCATCAAGTTAGACCTAAAGGAACTTATGGATAAAATCCTAAAATTCTGGACCACGATGTGTGTGAAAACACAAACAGTCACATTCTTCATCCAAAATGCATGACCATGGTAAAAATTCCCCATTCAGTGGTGAAAGTTGTCTTTTCTTGGTCTTCCTTTGAAATTCTAACTTGATGGTATCTTGAGAATCCATCCGTGAAGGAATAGATTTTACACCTAACTACTCCTAGGATTTCTCTGTAAAATGGGTTGGAAAAGGATCAATTACACATACCACATTTAAATCCATGTAGTCAACACAAATCCTTATCCTTTCATCCTTCTTAATGTTGATGACCATGGGGCTTACAAATTTTGATTCCTTCACAGCTTCAATGATTCCTGATGCGATCATCTTTTCTATCTCCTTGTTGACTCGACCGCGTAAATTTATATTCATTTAGTAAGGTCTCTTTCGAATTGGGCACACACCCTCCTTTAACTTGATTTTCATTTCCCCAAGGAGTGGTGGACGCCTTTAAGCTCATGGTACCCATGCGATAATAAGTCTTAAAATTCATGCAACAAGTCAATGATCTTTGAAACCTCCTTTTCTAACCAATAGTCCCTAATCATAGCCTCCTTAGGTTCTATTTCTGAGCCAATGTTAACTTTATTTGTTACGATGGGTTCATGGTAGGTGTTTTCTTTCTATTCAGCACTATACATAACTTTGTGAGTACCTTTAGTATGGTTAACATACAAATTTTCCATCTCTTCACCATCTATCACATAGACCATTTTTCCTTTTTCTTTCTCCATGTATGCACACTCAAGTTGCATCTCTTTTGACTCTTCCTCATTAAAGCAAGCTTCCAAACCAAGTTCACCCAGTAATTCTAGTATTCTATCTTTTTCCATGGAATTATCTCCCATCGTTAGTTTCTTAACAACTTGTAATGCCTTACCCATTGATGTCTTAGTGCTTCGATATTCAAAATCTTAAAGGAGGTCAATCATCAATTCCTACCAATTTCTTTTCTAATAGCATGTCTTTGAATAAATATACCATGCATGTGCACATCCTTGTAAATTGGAGTATAAATTATGCACCCTTAAATAAGGTGGTAATGTTTCCACACCTTCCATTTAGGCCTTCTCACATGCTTTTATTTGAAATGAGGCGGGCTCCTTCCCATGATAGTGTTGTATGATTGTGTGTGCATTGTTTCAGAAAACTTGGTAGAGAACATGATTCTTCATTGTTATCAAAATTCACCCCCCCAGAATTAATTTGATAACATGCATCGAGTTTTTAGCCCAAGCAAGTAGATTGATTCAGGAAAAAATTGTGAAAATCGGCTAAGTCCTTGTCCTAGGAGCAGTTGGGACATTCGGGACACCAAGGCGCGGTTCGGCCGAAACTCCTCCAGGTGGCCCGCGAAGCACTGGGACAAGTGGAAAAAATGTACGCGAAGGGTGCGAACCGGCCGGTTCGGTCGAAAAGGAAAATTTTAGCATAGGGACAATCGGGCCGTCGGGACACGAGGGACGCGGAAAGCCGGTTCGGCTGAAGGAGAAGAAAAATGGCTAACTGCTCGGGACATTTGGGCCTTGAGGATGCGAACCGCCCGGATCGGCCGAAATGGAGAATTTTCATACTAAGCAGTTGGGACATCGGGCCGCAAGGCGTGTGGGATGCGAACCAGCCGGTTCACCGGAATGGGAAACTTCAAGACAAGGACAAGCGGGACAAAGGGACGACGGACACGGATAGCCGAAGGAGCCGAAAGCCAATCAGATCACGCCACGTGTCACTAGCAGAAAAGGGACGAGGAGGTCCATTTTGGGTGGATCGGGAGGATTCTGCCCCGCAAAGCACCGGACATCCGGGAAAAAAGACGCGGTGGATGTGAAAATCCGGCGAGGCCCGTGGACAAATCACGGCATGACATGTGTTGCAAGGAAAAAGGTCCAAAAGTCAAAGGGGCAAGTTTTTGAGCACCGATCCGAACCAATGAAATAATGCCACGTGTCCAAGTTTAAGGGGCCCACAAGAAAAGCTCATGAAAAGGTGGAGAGAGGAAATTTCTCGGTGAACTGTAACACGCCACGTGTCGTCCGGATGGCGAGCACGGGAAAAGAAATTTAAAATCCGTTTTCACTGTTTTGTGCCCTAAATCTTTAGATCATCATACCTTTCGATCCAGAGCTCGATTTGCACGCTCTTTATATCAATGAAAGCTATTGAAATTATCTACATGATTCTAGGATCAATCTCATATTTTGGTGCAGTTTGGAGGGAGAAAATTAAGAAAACGTCTCTGACATGTGGTGATAGACAGAAGTAATGCTTCAACAACCAACTTTAATGTAGCAGATGACTCACCGCTCTGTTAGACAAACTGTCGCTTTTCCAGATCCACCGCTTCTGTCATAATGAGATGATTTTAAATGCTACCAAGAAGTGGTTGGGGTAGATTCTGGATTTCCTCTCTCTTCCCTCTCTCATTTCTTGATATATATTGTAAAGAAGAGCTCTTTTAAGGGGTCGAACATTTTTGTTTTGCATCCTCCCTTATTCCCTCGCTTGCCAGAGAATTTGTGGAGCTTTCAAACCTCCCATATGGGTTGTAATGCCAGTCTTTTTACCTCTTGGCCACTGCAATGTACTGTATCGACTCTTGAGAAATAATATATGTGTTGTGATTGACTCTCAACCCTCTCATGTATTCATTCTTTGTCATTTTGATCTCTTATTGCATAGTTTGGTTACATGTGCATGGTGTTTGTATTGCATCTATGTGGTCTATGTTAAATTTGCAAAACGAGTGTCTAACATTCCTCGGTGCATCACCTTTGTAGTTTAAGTTTTATTCTATATATTTTCTTACCTGTCTCCTTGGCAAGTTAGATTAGGTTTTAGTAAACCCTCTGCATTTTTGTGTGCATTTGAATAGAGGAATAGAACTAGCCTTCTCTAGAGAATCTTTTCTCATCTTTATAAGTCCCACACTTGGAGAAAGGATTCCATGTTTTGTAATCACACTGGATGCTTGAACATCAACCTAGAAGCCCGATCTGCATCTAGGGGTGCTGTGAGTCTCGCAACAATAGTTTTGGCACGCCCGATGGGAGACTAGAGGTCTCATATTTACTGCAGCAAATTTGATATGCATCTACTACGCTTTTCTTGCTTATAAGAGCTATTATTTGCATATCTAGCGACTCCAAGGGGAAGAATCAACTGGTTTCAGCAATGCAGACCTGAAAAATCATGAGAAGAATCACCACAAGGTCAAAAGTTGGAGAAGAAGAAGTGTTGTTTGAATACCTGCAGTTATCTCTAAGAAGAAGGTAAAGAGGAAGAAGGATTCAAAGGTCTCCATCTCCACAAAACAAAACTCTCTCAACTCCTCCACCTGACAGGCCTTTCATTCAGTATACAAGGGTTTTAAGACCAATTAGAATGGCTCAGAACAATCCCTACGTCAACTTCACAGCAAAGAGCCCACTTGCTCTCAATGCACAACATCCAGTTCTATTGCATCCTTGAAGAACATTCCCTACTTCACCTGGAGAAAATCATACTACTCGGTGATCATGTTAAATATATTGCTAACCTTTGTGCAATCCATGAAATCAATGAAATGCAAGTGGGTCCAAGTTCTGGCATCTTCCTTCAAGGGTAAAGCATTACAATGGTTTAGGAGCCTTGAGCTGGTTCTATCACAAATTGGAATCAGGTGTGTATTGCACTTCACGAGTAATTTGGAGAGAAGGGAGACAACTTTTCTCTTTTGGAGCAGTGACAACTATCAAGAGAGCCCCCAACGAGCAAGCGGTGATCGACTTCAACTTCAGATTTCAAAGGTCTGGGATGGGATAGGATTCAGGTGGCGAGTTAGGCCAACAAGAGAAGGTGCTTTTCTATATTACCTTAAAGCTTTGAATTCTGATATTTCTATGTTAATTCATTCCATGGGAGGCACAACAATCCCTATGGCTTATAGCATTGCCATTAGAGCCGAAAATTGTCTTATTCAATTTGGTAAAGCGGCTCCTAGGCCTCCCATGCCCTTGTATCCAAACTTAGAAAATCCAAGCACTAGTCAAGCACCCACTTTGGCTCATGTTCCCACTCCTAGAAATCAGAGTTCAAATGAAGCTTCCACTTCATCTCCAAGTGCTTCAAATGAACTCCAAGAGGTCATGAAACAGTTGCAAAATTTGGGAAATGAGCTGGTTACTATTAAAAGGCAACAAGCCCAAGGTTTCAGACCTTCCTATCAACCTCAAGCTCAACCTAATAGGCAGCCATACCAACCACAAAGACCACCTAATCCAGCTATAAATGTGAATCAAACAAGGCCTCCCGCTAATAGACCATTCCAGCCCTATAATCCAAATGCTATATCTACCTCTAAGGCATTAGTGCCAACACAGAACAACATTGCTCAGGAATATGACTGGTGCTTTCCATGCAACGAGCCTCATAACCAATCCATGTGTTTCAATGGTGCTCTCAATCAAGCACTGATGGTGACAACTCATCAAAAGTGCGGAGGGCGAGGGCGATCAAGGAAAGCTTGATCAACAACAAGAAACATTCCAACAAGAATCAGCCCCAAATGACACCACGTTGGTGAACTGGCAAGCAGAAGATTTCTGTGGCATGAATCAAGTAGTTTCTCAAGGTGTCGCAGCCAACACAAGGTCAAAGAGGAGAAATTTGGGTGAAGAACAGCCATTAGCCCCAGCCAATCCACAACCTTCCATGGCTCCACAAATGATTGGCAAGCAGAGTCCAGTTTCAAATACACAAGGGCAGCCAAGAACAGCCCCTAGGCCAACTCAAATGCCATTTCATTGCTGCCCACATAGAAGGAGTAAGTGTACAAACCAAGGGACAACAAAAGGATACTTCACCCCGTTGGTATCATTGAGCAGGATGAAGAAGACTAACGTCAATATATCAATGTGGGAATCTCTATCCATCCCGGGACAAAGAGATCTCGCTGCAAGCTACCATGAAGGATTGGACAACTTCGAATCAGCAAGTTCGGATGCAAGACAAAGTGCTTACAAATGCTACCCACTGAAGGAAGCCAAGGAGGGCAACAAGGTAAGATGTTGAATCCCCTCCTTTCTATGTTTCATTAATCATTGGGGATAAACTAGTACACAATTGCATGATTGATTAGGGGAAAGTAGCTCGGTGATGCCCAAGCAAATAGGCGATCAATTTGGTCTCCAATATGAAGTAATATCTAAGGGGGTAGTGCAATTGGATGGGACAGCAATAGCAATAGTTGGAGTGATTAAAAACTTGAGTCTTACCTTGCATGCATGTCCAAATGTTGTTGTCTTACAAGATATATCAATCATAGACCTTCCACCACTCTTTTCCCTTTGCTTGTCAAGGGACTTCACAGCCAAGATTGGGGGGTATTTGTTTGCTGATTGGTCTCACATGCTATTTACAACAAGGTATGGAACTAAGGTCACAATCATATCCAAGCCAATTGCAAACTTTCATATTGAGCCTCATACTCCAAGCCAAATCAATGCCAACTGTTCAGCATTTGATCAAGAAGATTATCCAAACACAGATGAGGCTGACACTAAGGTTGGAAGCATCCTGGACCTAACTCTTGATGAATGGGCAAACAAGATACATGCTTTTGATCCCTATCAAGAAGTAGAAGAATCTGAGCTGGGAGTCTATTGTATACATGAAGAAAATCAACCTATTCCTAGCGTCACTAAGCCAAGTCATAAAGACAAGAATGAAGTATGGCAATTATTCTTTGATGGGTCAAGGAGTAGACAAGGTGCAGGAGGAGGAGCCATGCTTGTTTCACCTCAAGGAATAAAGTACTATTCAGCTTTTAGATTTCGATTTGCATGCTCCAATAACATTGCTTGAATATGAAACCTTGGTGCAAGGGATGCATTGGGCAATCAAGAGAAAAATAAAGAATCTGCAAGTCTTTGGGGACAGTGAAATGATTGTAAATCAGGTCAAGGGACGGCATTCTACCAAGAATGATTTACTCGGGAGCTACAAGAATAGGGTATGGGACCTCATTGAGGATTTCGAAGCTTTCAACATTGTGTCCATACCTAGGAAGAAAAATGAAGCCACGGATAGGCTCGCATGACAGTTGGAGCAACATTTGATGTGGTTGACAACATCAAAGGAAAAAACATGACCACATATCCATGTGATTGTGAGGCCAGCGAGTTCAGGATAATAACACCGGTGGCGGTGTTTGAAAACAATCAACGAGATCGTTAATTTCTTACAAGAAGAGGTAGAATTCTCAGCTAGGAATTAGGTCAGACTAGAGCAGCAAGTATGGGGATCAAGTAGTGCGAATGGACGAACAAGCTTCCCAAAGGTTTAGTAACGTTGGAGTCTATCTTCAACCCTAACGACCGATTCAGTAAAGAAAAGGCTAACATACGGGTCAAGAGGGAAGATTTGAGCCATTCACGGTTGGGGAAGGCAAAACACTTCAAATTGGTAAAGTGGCCACTAAGCAGGAGAAATCATATTTCATATAGCTTTGTCAAGAATTTCCAGATGTCTTCGCTTGGAGCTATAAAGACTTGAGAGGATTCAATCCGAATTTGGCACAACATACCATAGAATTGGATCCAGATGCTAAGCCCATCAGGTAGAAGTAGAGACCTGTTAACCCTCACATTGAGCCTCTAATGAAGAAAGAGCTAAATAAGCTAATAGAGGCAAGCATTATATTCCCAATCAAGCACTCAAGCTGGGTTGCTAACTTGGTTGTGGTCAAGAAGAAGAGCGGAGAAATCAGGTTGTGTGTGGACTTCTAAGACCTCAATAGAGCATCTCTCAAAGATCATTACCTGCTTCCTTTAATGGAACAAATATTGCAAGTAGTATCCGGTTCAGAGAGATTCTCTCTCCTAGATGGCTACTCAGGGTATAATCAGGTGATGGTTAAAGAAGAAGACCAATTCAAGATAGCCTTCATAACTAAATGGGGCACATATGCTTACAAGAAGATGCCATTTGGGTTGTCCAACACTGGTGCTACCTTTCAAAGGGCAATGGACATGGCATTCAAAGGCTTGATCAACAAGATAGTGCTGATTTATCTAGATGATATCACTATCTTCTCAAAGAATGCAGCAGACCATCTCTTTCACCTCAGGGCAAGTGTTTCAAAGGTGTAGAAAGTTCGGAGTGTCTTTGAACCCCAAGAAGTGCATCTTTCTTACACCTAAAGGAAAGCTCCTTGGCCATGTTGTCTCGAAAGAGGGACTGGCAATTGATCCAGAGAGGGTTGAAGCCATAAAAGCACTACCATTGCCAAGTCACAAGAAGGCTCTTCAAAGTTTCTTGGGAAGGATAAACTTTGTTCGAGAGGTTTGTCCCAGATTTTACAGCCCTTGTCAAGCCCATCACCAAAATGTTAAAGAAGAGCATGGCTTTTAAGTGGACAGCAGAAGGCAAGGAGAGTTTTGAAGCAATCAAAGAAGCTATCTCTCAAGCGCCAACTCTCATCAACCCAGACTTCTCCAAGGATTTCATCCTCTACGCATTTGGAGGTGATGACACTATTTCTACCATTCTAGTACAGCAGAACAAAGATAATGATGAGCAATCGATTGCCTTCTTCAGCCAGAGCCTAGATGACTGTGAGGTAAGGTACTCTTTTATTGAGAAGCACGTGCTTGCAGTAATCAGAAGCTTGAAGAAATTCAAGCATTTAATCTTGAACAACAAGGTCCAGTTGCTGGTCTCACATGCTGGAGTTAAGGACTTCCTCCTCAACAAGGATTTGAATGAGAAAAGGGCAGGTTGGATCACCCGTGTCATGGAATATGACATTGATATCAAGATCACCAAGCTGGTAAGAGGGAAAGGACTGTGTGAGCAGCTGGTTTTGGGGAAGCAAAAGGAAGTATGCAACGAAGAAGAGGCTGTTTTGACAGTCCAAGACAGCCATGAGCCAAGTGGCAATCAAGAGGAAGACAATGCTTCCCCCACTCCTTGCTGGACCCAAGATATTATGCACTTCCTAGGCACAGGCCTATGCCCTCCAGAGATGAACAAGACCCAAAGGAGACACTTCGAGTTACAGGCTATTCCATATGCCATTGTTGATGGAGTTTTGTTCAAGAAAGACGTGAATGGAGTGTTCTTTGAGATGCATTAGCACAGATCATACTCAAAGGGTGTTGGAAGAGTTTCATGGTGGACCAGCTGGTGGCCATTTTGCACCAAGAGTGACAACTCTAAAAATCATGAAGGCTGGTTATTATTGGCCTAAAATTTTCAGTGATTGCTATGCATGGATCAAGAGGTGTAAGAATTGTGCATTCTTCATAGGAAAAGAAAGACTTTCTGCCCTTCCATTACATCCAATCTCAGTTGACCAACCATTCATGCAATGGGGTTTGGAGTTCATTGGATTCATTAATCCCAATTCAAGCCAAGGGCATAAATGGATTTTGATAGCCACAGACTACTTCACCAAATGGACAGAAGCAGTAGCACTCAAAGAGGCAAATGATTCTAGAATCTTAGACTTTTATGAGGGAATAACAACCAGATTTGGTGTACCTGCCACAATAATCTCTGATAATGCATTGGCATTCATTGGATCTAAGGTGACTGAGTGGGCTGTCAAGAACGGTATTTACCTAAGCACTTCATCGAACTATTACCCTCAGGGTAATGGCCAGGCCGAGTCTACAAACAAGAACTTGTTGAAGATCATTAGGAGGACTCTTGATGAGAATCAGAGGTCTTGGCATACCAAGTTGAAATCAGCCTTATGGGCTAATAGGATCACTCCCAAAAGATCCACAGGTAACTCTCCATTCAGGCTTGTCTATGGAAGAGAGGCAATCTTGCCCATGTCACTTGAGTTGCCAACATTGGAACTCATGAAGCAGCTGGAGTTGCTTGAATTTGAGCCCATGGAGGTGAGGTATGCAGATTTGATGGAGCTACAAGAGATCAGAAATCAGGCATCCCAAGAATTGAAAAAGGATCAAGCTTTGATCAAGAAGACCTTTGATAGGAAGGCCAAAGATAGATCTTTTCAAGTTGGAGATCTAGTGTTGAAATGGGATGTGGATAGGGAAAAACCGGGAAGGCATTCAAAATTTGATGCCATTTGGAGTGGCCCATACATGATCACAAAGTGCAAGAACAACAATGCTTTCCAATTAGCCTCCTTTGGAGGGTGAAGAGCTGTAGATTCCAGTCAATGGAATCTATCTCAAGTGTGCTTCTAGAGGGAAGTTCACTACCCTTGTAAATATTAGATTAGATTTTCTTTCCTCCAGTGCGTATGCACATTGTCTTGTTGTAGTTAGGTCTTGTTTCCCTAAGTGCTTTGGCACGAGTTTTGTCACTCTGGATTGAGTTTCTGATTCAGCGTGCTCTCATAGGGGAGTTGCAGTATCAGGCTCATTTCAGGTCATTGCTTATGACTCCATGCCCAATGGATCGCAAAAAGGCCACTGATCTTCTACCTAGCAGGCAGGTGACCCCAAAAAGTCACCAATTGTTATCTAAAATTCACCCCCCCAGAGTTAATTTGATAACATGCATCAGAGTTTTCAGTTCCAAGCAAGTAGATTGATTCAGGAAAAAATTGTGAAAATCGGCTAAGTCCTTGTCCTAGGAACAGTTGGGACATTCGGGACACCAAGGCGCGGTTCGGCCGAAATGCCTCTAGGCGGCCCGCGGCAACCTTGGGACAAGTGGAACAAATGTACGCGGAGGGCACGGCGGCCGGTTCAGCAATTAAAAGGAAAATTTTAGCATAGGGACAATCGGCGGTCAAGACACAAGGGACGCGGAAAGCCGGTTCGGCCGAAGGAAAAGAAAAACGGCTAACTGCTCGGGACATTTGGGCCTTGAGGACACGAACCGCCTGGATCAGCTGAAATGGAGAACTTTCGTACTTAGCAGTTGAGACATCGGGCCGTGAGGACGCGAGGGACATGAACCGGTCGGTTCACCGAACGGAAACTTCAAAGACAAGGACAAGTGGGACAAAGGGACGACGGGACGCGGATAGCGAAGGAGCTGAAATCCAATCATATCCGCCACGTGTCACCGGCAGAAAAGGGACGAGGAGGCCCATTTCGGGTGGATCGGAGGATTACGTCGCGGCAAGCACCGGGGCATCCGGGACAAAAAGACGTGGTGGACATGAAAATTCGGCGAGGCCGTGGACAAATCACGGCATGACATGTGTCGCCAAGGAAAAAGGTCCAAAAGTCAAAGGGGCAAGTTTTTGAGCACTGATCCGAACCAATGAAATAGTGCCACGTGTCCAAGTTTAAGTGGCCCACAAGAAAAGCTCGCGAAAAGGTGGAGAGAGTAAATTGCTCAACGAACCAGAGCCTGCCACATGTCATCCAGATGGCAGAGCACGGGAAAAGAAATTTAAAAATCCGTTTTCACCTGTTTTGTGCCCTAAATCTTTAGATCATCATATCTTTCGATCCAGAGCTCAGATTTGCACGTTCTTTATATCAACGGAAAGCTGTTGAAATTCTCTACATGATTCTAGGATCAATATCACATTTTGGTGTAGTTTGGAGGGAGAAAATTAAGAAAACATCTCTAACGCATGGTGATAGACATAAGTAATGCTTCAACAACCAACTTTAATGCGCAAAGAGACATGACTCGCCGATCTGTTAGACAGCCGCCGTTTTCCAGGATCTGCCACTGCTGTCATAATGAGATGATTTTAAATGCTACCAAGAAGTGGTTGGGGCAGATTCTAGATTTCCTCTCTCTTCCCTCTCTCATTTCTTGATATATATTGTAAAGAAGAGCTCCTTTAAGGGTCAGACATTTTTGTTTTGCATCCTCCCTTATTCCCTCGCTTGCAGGAGAATTTGTGGAGCTTTTAAACCTCCCATATGGGTTGTAATGCCAGTCTTTTACGTCTTAGCCACCGCAATGTATCTTGTATCGACTCTTGAGCAATAATATATGTGTTGTGATTCACTCTCAACCCTCTCATGTATTCATTGTTGTCATTTTGATCTCTTATTACGGTTTGGTTACTGTGCATGTTGTTTGTATTGCATCTATGTGGTCGTGTTAAATTTGCAAAACAATTGTCTAACATTCCTCGGTGCATCACCTTTGTAGTTTAAGTTTTATTCTATGCATTTTCTTACCCCTGTCTCCTTGGCAAGTTAGATTAGGTTTTAGTAAACCCTCTGCATTTTTGTGTGCATCTAAACAGAGGAATAGGAACAGCCTTCTCGGAGAATCTTTTCTCATCTTTACAAGTCCCATGCTTGGAGAAAGGATTCCATGTTGTGCAATCACACCTGGATGCCGACCATCAACCTAGAAGTCCGATCTCGCATCCGGGGTGCTTTGTGAGTCTACAACAACACTTACTTGCCACTCTAAAAGGATATCATGATGCGTCTCCCACCAACACGATGCAATCCCAAGAAATTTATAGTGAGCATCCTTCTTCTTTCAATCTCACTTTTCCGGTGAGTCTCCATCTCTTATAAGAAAACATCGTGGTCAGCCCCTCCAGAGTCACTTAGTAACTTCTTTCCTCTCACGTGCTTGATGAATGTGCCTTCATTACTATTATAACATATGCTCTCAATTTTCTCCCAATTAACTCATAATTCTCATGGTCCGAATTGTCACATGCCACACTAGTTTTATCACTCATATATTGATTGTTTCCAAACTAAATAACTCCTTCGTAGGATTAATCACCTCAGGGTCCCTGATAGAGCACACATATATCTTGTCAAGAAATTCTTCACCCAAGGGCTTAGTATAGGGTTTTGACTTCTCATCAGTCAAGGGGATGATTACCCATTCTTCCTTGTTCTTAAAACTTATATAGCCTTAATTGAACCATAGGTCGGCATTGTTCTCATAATACCATGGACACTCAAGTAATTTGTAAAATTTCCCACCTTGGCTAGTGTCAAGACCTCAAAATATCCTATGAATTTCTCCCCTTGGATAGTGATAGCAACATCTTTCAAAACACCAATGGGAATCACCTTTGTCTTGTTGGCCATATACAACACATTTGAATATGGTTGTAATGGGGGCCTTCCCATTTGGTTCTAGATTGAGAACATTGACTTCCACACCCATGTCAATCAGAATATTACTTAGGAGCCATCCATCCACAACAACATTTAAGGTACTATCATTATCATAGTCAAGATTGTGGGGAGGATGATTAGCATGTAAAACCCGCCTCTCGTGCTGCTCCGGCATGTGATAATTTCTCCCATAACCATTCCCCAAAGAAAGGAAGGATATCTCCGCCTCAATATTTTGCATACTTCCTTGACCTCATCTAGATCCTTCTATAGAGCTTCAGCGCTCTTCCTTTATTCTAACCATCTTGACTTATCCTTGAGGCTCTCGATTTCTTCTTGTAGGATTTGAATCACATCCATGGTCTCTGATACACCTCTCTCTAATGAGTAGGTTCCGGATACTTACCATACACCAACTCTTCTCTTTTATCCAATGGCTTCTACCTCGATGTTTCCGGTGCACAGAGCTTCACTCATGTTGTTACCAACATAGGTTCTAGTTCGACTTATGCGCCACCCTTGGCATCCATTTTGAGTCATCCTTCTTTATGCTTACCATTTTGGCACCTTTTTCCTTTCGGTGTTGCTTTGGCTCATATGTTCAAATATCTCTAGGCACTCCTCATAATTTTTCTTCTTTCCACACCAAGAGCATTACAATAGATCAAGCATTCACACTTATAGTGCTCCGTAGATCCAAAGTTGTAACAAGTTCCACGTGAGAACTCACTTCTCCCTCCTTTGCAATTTCCATGACCATGAAATCATCCTCGAAAACCTCTTCCACACACCCCTCCATCTACGCACCCTTCATAGTGATGACCATCATCCTTGGAATTATTTACGAGGTTGGTTTGGTGCACACCAATATCAATGACATCATGTATCTGGTTAATCAATCTACAATCCTTGGTGTCATGAGTAGTACAAGTGAAAATATTACAATAACAAGACACATTCTTATGGATAATGTGCTACAGTAGTGGCCATCTACTTGCATTATGAGCTTCGTGTAAAATCTCATAGTACATTTTCATAATGCGAACTGATCTCTAGGAACAATTGTCCTTTGTATGCCCCTCCACCTCACAATATGTGCACTATAGGCTACTACGAGTCTCATGTGCTGAGTTCACAGATAGCTTCTCCAACTATTTTTCCATTATAGTAATTTTAGCTTCAAGAAAAGGGCTAACACTTGTATCCATGCCTCTAATAGCCTCAAGTCACGCAAGGTAGCCTCCAAGGCCTCACACAGTCTGTGAAATTCTTGTGTGAAAGCACTCTTCTAAAAGGTGATATCAACCCTCTGAAAAACCATTGAGAATGTTGGGAAGGGTAAATATCATAAGACAACTTTGATAGGAGAGTCTTAAAAACATGTCATATTCTCGCACACTCTTTAACATACCTTGTTGAATTTCCTTCAAAGACGCTAATGCTCTTTTTTCAAACTCGGCGATATGAAATTCAGCTAATAAGGAATTCCACAAAGGTGGTGTAATCTACCACTATTTGATGGGGGTCATACTTACATAATAACTATGCATGCATCCTTGTAACGTCATTTCAAACTGATTTGCCTTCCATTCTAGGGTAGTGATCCCCTTCACGCACCATAGTAGCTCACCCTTGTGTGCATGCTCTGCAAACATCCTTAACATGTTTATAGTTTGGTATATGTAAAGACCTTTCAAAAAATACTTACTTGAGGTGGTTGAGGCTGCTTTCGCCGATCCGAACTTTGATTTCCCTAATGTTGCCTCCATTACCAGATCCACTAGATCCACATGTGCCTACTCCTCTTGATCCACCAAATCCTCTAAATCCACCAGTCTTCTAGTGTTTATTCCACGGATCCACCTCCCATAGTTGGTAAAGTTCCTAAAGTGGTCGTGCCTTGTGTTCCCATTGTCACATTGAACTATGCACCAATAGTTTGTGATATGGCACCACTACCAAATGTGTGTCACACGATACTTCTAAACATGATAGCTAAGCTTTTTGTACTTGTGATTTTCCCAAACTTTGTTCCGGATAATATATCTCCAAATACATGAAATGATTATGTAGCCATAAATGTACCAAACGAAAAGTTATACCTTTTAGGTGCGGATTGATTACTCTCACAAATTCTAACTAGATTAGTTATACTTATCTCTTCATTTAGAAAACTAAGCACTGAGGGTTGGTCACCATGTGGATTTAGATGCACGTTGATGGTTCTACTTTCTCCAAGTGATGAACTCTCATCGAATCTAAAGGGGTATCTCCCAAACTTGCCAAGATGGGGTATCACAGACCGCTCAAGCTCCACATCCTTTGTGTGAACCTCAATTCTTTCCTGTAATGTTTACCTCCATAAATCCATTGCTCTTAAAAATTCACATTGTCTAACTAACTCCATTTGATGAGCTTCATTATACATGAGTCATCCTTCCTCCCTCTCCTTTTTAGCCACAAGGATCATCATCTTCCTCCACCCTAGCTTCCTCACCCAATGCTCAATAAGAATAAGCTTAGTCACCATAGGAAATGCTTCCAAAATCATGGTGATGATTAGGATCTTTATAGTTAAAGGGATAACATACAAAACTAGTCCTCTAGGATCCCTTAATAACTCAAACTCAACAACCTCCTAGACATGAATACGTAAAAATAGCATATTCGAGGGTATAACTAGTCAACACTCTTCTCCACCAATGATCAACAATATGTTTCCAAGTCGATCAATAGCCTATAGCCTTTGATATTATTCTTAGGTCCACATGTGAGATCTATAATACTAGCTTGATCTAGATGCATACGTTGAAATCCATTCATACAACTCCACTAGAAAATAACAAAATAAGGTCTCATACAACTCATGATACATATGTTCTTCTACCCATTTACATGCGTCAAACTTAGGTCTAGTACTAAATATCTAAGAAAACTCATCCTCTATGCTTTTAAACCATGCTTCAACATTGTCCAAAGTTAAGTGCTTTATCATCATGCATCATTCTCACAACATCTTCAAAAAGAGGTCCCGAAAATAGAACCAAGATGTAGTCATTTTTATCTACCCTCAATATTACTTTCTACCCCAAGTGCATTGGCCTATCTCCCAATGGGCACTTTGGGTGCTCACCGGAGGCATGTGTAGGTGCTTTGAGACCCTCCTTTATGTGAGCATTGTGAGAAGTTTTTGCCATTGAAGGAGGATGATTTGCAGAATGATAAGTACAAACATTTAGTTAAAAGAAAAGTGGAAGGGGAAACTTACAAATCCATATATCAATACATTTGAAACTTAATAACAATTTAAAAGCATAATAGACTAGATCTAAACCATTAAAATCATATAACACAAGGGTTTGCACCCTTAGACATGATATACAAAATGAACCCTTATATATATATATATATATATATATATATATATATATATATATATTGGTTGGAAGAAGAAAGCAAAAGGGAGAGAAGAGAATGCATAAAGAGGAAATTGTTGAGTAATAGAATGTTGCGTAATGCTAGGGCTTATAGAAGTTAGTGTTGAGGTTATAAGTATGTAATAGGCCTCAGTATGGCATTAGGTTCAGTATTAAGGATCCAAATGGGAGGGTATATCTAGGATTTGTCATCGGGAAGATATGTAGGGATTAAGTCTCTGTTATTTAAGAGGTATGGTTTGTGATGACTTCCTTTAAATGTAATGTGGCTACCAATGAATATAGCCACATTAAATTTAAAGGAAATCATCATAGACCATACCTCTTAAATAACAGAGACTTAATCCCTAAATATCTTCCCGATGAGAGATCCTAGCTATACCCTCCCATTTGGATCCTTATTATAGACCCTAATGCCATACAAATGCCTATTACATCCTTTAGAACCCTCAACACTAACTTCTATAAGCCCTAGAATTACCGCAACATTCTATTACTCAACAATTTCCTCTTTATGCATTCTCTTCTCTCCCTTTCCATGCTTCAAAGCATCTCTTTTTATAGGATCAGAACCCACCACCATGCCTTATGTCCTAAGTATATCACGCCCAAGTGTTAATGTGGTCCTCTAATGGTGAATGCTTATCCCTTTACAATCCCTCCACTCTCTACAATGATGTCTTTTGATAATATTCCCTACATGGAATATCCTTTCCTTAACCTTTAAGGTTCTATGCTTTCGACACCTTATCCACTAGGCATGCCTAGTCAGGTCACATTTTTCCTTAAGTTCCTCAAGAATGTTGAATATGGCTAAGTCATTTGAACCCAAGGCTCTTCCTTCTGCGTGCCCTAGTTTCTCCTAAACCTTTCTTAAACCTTTTTTTTTTACACACTTATCCCTATGCGCCCTTCTCCTTACTAGTCATATGTGCACATGTCATTTAGTAATTAGCCAATATTTCAAGTCCCAACACATTCACCATATCTACCTATTGATTCACTGAACCTGACCATGGAACAATAAAGAGAAAAGGAGATATAAGGAACACCGGTGACTATAGCAACAACATACATGGAGGGGATTCAACCAATCCATCTCAAGATACAAAGGCAAGAAAGAAGGACTAAACCACTATAGTATGGGACCTTCACCATACTTGATCAAGTTGGAAAAGAAACCTTCAAGACACACTTCACATAGATGCACACAATAGAAAGTTGCAATATCTCATACCTACTAAATCCATCTATGTATGACAAAGAAGGAAAAATACAAAATTTTCCTTCCAAAGAGGATTGTACTTGAGGAAATGCATAGGAGGATGTAGCACTGGAGTAAGAAACTAGAGATCCACAGGAGTCTTGGTAGGTTGGAAGAGAGAATACACCAAGGTACACCCAGTGGTACTTGAAGGACCAAGAGATGGATTTTATTCCTCTACCACTCCCTCACTAAGATTTTGTGGGACCAAAATCCTCCTAAGTAGGGGAGATATGATCCATAGGGATCCAGAAAAACAAAAAAAATCATCATTTCCATCAACACCAAGAAGGAGAATTGAAGAAAATGAGGTCAACGGAGGTTCTAGGAAGAACCTCCACCTTGCAAATGCAGATCAGAATCGCCACCCGGTAGGGTGGCGGTCCTGAAACTACCAATCTACGCAAGGTGGCGGTCTTGAAACTTTTTAATAGAAAAAAGAAATGGAGCACAAATGAATGTGAATTTGAAGCGTCTGAATGTGTCTCTTCCCTCCCTTACCTTTCCCATTCTCAAATGCATGAGAGGACATGGGAGAAGGCTATAAATACGAGGAGAAAGAGAATTAGGAATTTAGATATCCAAAGAGATCAAAGAGAAAAGGTTTAGTGAGATCAAGTGAGTAATATCTTTAGTGCTAGAGTGGAATCGTAGGAGCAAGGTGTAGAAATAGGGCAAGGAAGTATAGGAAGGGAGAGGTTTACATTGTTGTCTCCATTTTATACTTCTTGTAATCTGTAATTATCTATAATTGACCAAAAAAAGTGGGAAGAAAGAGCACTTTTCCCTTCCCGAATGATTTTCCTCCATGGGGTTTCCAAGATAAAAGTGTTGGTGTTTGGATTTTTAATTCATTCCTATTCTCTGAAATTTCCTTTCTATAACACTAGATAATCAGTCACTGAAGCTCTAATATTCAAGCAAACCTATCATTTTCCAAAGTTAAAAGTAGAGCAATGTTTAATTGTAATTTTGTGAATGATTCCAAAGTAGAGAGTTTGCAAATCAATTAAATATCTCTTTGTTTTGCACATACTGATTATTTTCTTTCTTACCTAACAAGGATTTCCAAGAGTAATGAAATTGTAATCCCCGCATCTAATACAATCACTTACATTATTTCTTTCTTTACATTTTTAATAAGGTTATAACATAAAATGTAAGAAGGGAACAATACTTTGTATCCATCCCTTCCGAGAATTCCTTAAGAATCTCCAACCTCCACTAAGATAAGCTCCAAGAACCACCAAAATGAGGGCTTGATATGCCTCCCAACCTATAGGAATCATTACATGCCACTTCCCATAAAGATAGCATGTTAGCCTCCCTTAAATCCCATGGGAGAGAGAGGAAGCATGCCTCCAAGTTGCACAAGTAAAGTAAGGAAGATAAACACCAAATCATACACCCAAGCATAATAACTTTAATCCATTGCCACACATACCCAATAAGCTCCATAGTTTTTCAAAAGGAATAATGGAGTAGAGGAAATCCATAATATCCACTCCAAATGGGTATCTAACTCTACAAGCCACCAAGTTTCCTCTTAACTCCCCAAAGACCCTAACTCTCTTACTATTCATCAAGGAAAGAAGAGAAAGAAACCAATGAAAGCTAACAATTACCAAAGAAATTTCTTCACATCCATTCAAAATTTGAAAAAAATTAAGAGATCAAACATAGCTTCTAAGATAGATCAATAAAAAGGTTGTGAGCCTTACCTCACAAGAAAAACATACAAGAATACATTGGCAAGAACATTTCACCAAAGACTTCTCCTCCTTTCCTAAGCTCCCATCCTCTCCAAGTGAAAATCCCAAAAATGAAAATTATTCCAAAAATTCCCCCTCCTCTCCAAAATGGAGGGTTAAGTAAGAAAGGTTCAAACCAACTACCAATGGGATGGTTTCATTTGTCACCCATCCCTTCTCAATCCACAAGTCTCCATAAAAAATGGGATGAATACATAAATGGACGATAATCCCTCAAAAGAAACAAACCAATCAAAATGCAACTCCAAAACCAAGAAGGCCCCAAAACAAAACCATAAGTATTGATAGGGACACAAGGGGTCAATTTTGGAGGGAAGAAACCTTTTAGGCCTTGAGAAAAGTCCCCATACCAATAGACCACATATATGGGGTTGATTTTCATGAAATAATGACCCAAAACTTTCCAAACACTCCTCCAAACTTCTACTTTTGTCCAAACTTGAGATTTCCTTAAAAATTTGCTCATTAAGAGGGTTGTGGGGCCCACCTATCTCTTGAATAGGTGGTCCAACACTCTATTGAAAAAATCTTTAAAAAATAACTTCAAATCAAGATGATACAAATAACTCCATAAAAGTGATAATAAGCATGCAATTAAAGTAAATAAAAAAACCAAGTTAATTAAATGAGGGTAAGAAAACCAAGAGTGGCCAACCAAAAGGGCTAAAACATAAGCCAAGATGATGAATTTTAATATATTCATCCTTGAAAAAGACAAGATAACATGACCCACAATAAGGGGAAAGATAAATTTGGCCCAACCGATCATTTGTGCAACTTTAAAGTGCAACCACTGAGTCCCACATTCACCAAGTGGTGCTACCTACAAATTCCTACACACTCAAGGAAAACCTCAAATCTGATCGACATGATAAAATATCCATATAAATCATGATGAAAATATGACTATAAAATATCAATTAAATAAAATTCCACCACATTTATTCTACCAATGATACATCAAATTACAATCCAAACGTCAACAATATGTAACTCAAAAATCATGATCATTATTGAATCTCGTATAGTAACAAGATATATTAATCTACAACATCATAATATCCTCATCTCAATAACATTCATCACAAAAATGAAGAACAAGAAGTAATGGTAACAATACTATCAATGTGAGTCTCACACGAAACCTACCAAGTCAGGTTAATTTGTTCCAAATAAGGACGATAAGATATATACATATATTTGAGAAATTGACCCATATAAACATTATCCTAATATAGTTCGAATATCCTTAGATTACTCATATCCACCATACTAACTCAAAACCAAGTGGTGATGGTATGGGTGGTAAACTGGTTTCATGAATCTCATGCACCTTCATACCAAGGCCAAGGTGTCACCAAGGGAAACAACCAAGTCACTATGATTTAATTTAAATAATTCATGATAATATTCTCTTAAGTTTCTCCAACATGAGCCAATTATCAACTCAATCATTAAGTAAGGGAGTGATAAGCTGGAGGTGCACTACATCATGGGTCGGTGACACCCACTTGTATGAACTCACCCTTCTCATCTAACATGATACTCCCAAATAAATTTATAGCTATGAAGATAATAAAATATTAATTTCCCATACTTATTTAAAAAATAAAAAAATTCAGAATATAGAGATGTTAGAGAGAGACAACACATATTTTCATTTAAAAAATAAATAAAATCATTTCCAAAATTAAGGAGGGTGAGATATGAAGAAAATAATTTTTATTAAACTGCGTTCAATTTTGAAATCTTTTCAAATTAACACCAAGTTTGTACGACCTCTAGCAATTTTTTTATTTTCCATTGTCACTATAGGGAACTAGATAAGTGTGTTAGATTATTTGATTCCAAATTTCCATTTGAAATTTTATTTAAATGAAGAAAACCTCTTATTTCCAATCATCATACGTATTTACACACATAACATTAGTTTTAATTATTGTAGGAACCATAGAGATCCAAAGTGGGTGTGTGGGATTTTTTTGCACCATTGTACAAATTAGTCTGAGTGGCCATATAATGGGCCTACAAAAATGGCATGGGACCCCCAAATGGGATGTATAAAATCTCTACCCTATTCTATGATATCAAAGAATCACAAAAAACTAATAGAATAAAAACTGACCATTGAGGATCAAACTGTGAAAACGTTTTGAGCCAGTTACCTAAAATTATCCATTTTCTCACCCAAAAAACTAAGCCAAGTGACCTCCAAAATGAGTGTGCATAATGTGTTCTTGAAGGTAACAAGTAAAATAAATTACGCTATATTATTCTTCATATAACAATAAAGAGTTTTGCGGGGTCAAACTTTCCTTCAAGGATCCTTGGGTTAAAAATATAAGGTGGCTTCTAGAGGTTTTGGTCGTGGGAAAATGATTTCTCCCATGAAACCCTTTTCCAAAGTGACCAGAAATACACTTCCCAAACATGAAGTTATTTTATAATGTTTCCAGTTATAATGAGTCACCATATAGCAAATAATGTTTCTAGGTTATAATGAGTCACTATAACTCACTAGCAGAAATGAGGTTTAGAGGTGATTCTTCTACATTAGTTTTGGGAAACGTTTGGCATAATTTAAGGGTTGTTTAGAACTTGTAATTTTCATTATAGAGCACATTTATCTATCCCTTTTGATTGTTACATGACATGCACTAATAGTGCATATAATATAAGTTTATTTTGGTCAATTTTAGGGTCCAAGTGTTTTATCATGCCATCCAAGATGGCTATCCACGACGTTAGTTTTGCATGATATGAAAAATCACTTTATGCGGTATGATGATATTAAGTAAGCATAATATCCAAAATAAATATTAATTTGAGATTTATATTCATACTTTTATAAATGAAGATAAATATAAAGAAGTTATAAAGGGATGAGTGAATCCATGCATATAGATTAAAGAAACAAGGTTGAGAGGTACTTGAAGAGGTTCTACACATGATCCAAGTGGCCACAATCATTTTTTGATGGATATCCATATATTATTCCAAATCTCTCATTTCGGGTATCATGGGCAACCATTGCATCAATGATGACCGCACTATATTAAAAATCTTGTTGCATAGTTCACATGCATTTCTTAAGTTTCCACATTTGATAAGAATCATCATTCAATCTTTATTTGACTATCTATACATTATTCTAGTGCCCCCATTTTAACATTCATGAGTAGGATGTTTATAAGAGTTATGAAATTTATCTTTACAATGATCTCCAGTTCCTCTTCATTTTGAGTTTTCTATTCAAAGTGCTGAATTTTCTCTTTTCCCTTAAACATATATGTAGAGATGTGCATGTTAGGAGAAGTTACAATGGTTAAGGAAAATTTATTTAGGGTAGAGGAAATAAGGAAACATAAGTGGATTTATTTAGATTATAGGCCATAAAATGGAGTATAATCTTTGTATAAGTTAAATCTTATACTGCAGCTATATAAGATATATGAAAACTTGGTGTAGATAGAAATTTTTAGTATCACTACACCTCACCATGCGTTTTCTCTCGACATCTTTTTCTACATACATACCTCTCTTCCCTTTCTAATTTTATTCTTCTCTCCTAAATTCAATTTATCCCACCTATCAATATTTCCCATCATTATTCATCCATTAATCATCCCTAATCATGTTTAGTTAATTCTAAACACCCATTTAATTCATTTCCTATTCTTAAATATTCTATTTTATCCTTTTTAGGCCATCATTTAATGATTTCATGTCTCTATGGAATTTATTTAATGTTTTTCACCCTTCACCTACCCATTTACTCGCCCTAAGTAACCATAATCTCGCCTCTTATGAGATCTTTTTCTTAATCTCATCACCTTCCCACCACCCAAATGGATGGATCTATATGATTGGTGGTGACCCATTTGGGTCATTTTCGACCCTATAAAGCTACCCTTACCATTCCATTTTCCAGGATTCAATTTTGAAGATGCTCATAAATTTTGCAATATTTCTTTCATTTTTTGTGTGTCCTTGCAGCTACCATCACTCTCTTGGAGTCACCTTTGAAGATCTTGAGCCCAATATTTGAGATTAGATATATTATTTCATCATTGAATGTTTAGATCTTCACTTGGAACTATCATCATCATATTTTGTGTAGGTTCAAGTACTCATCGGGAGCTCTTTGTCTCGGTCATCCCATACCTTCATTTCTTATCTATAGGTCTTCGTTTCAATCCATCCATTTTCAACCAACCCTAGATCACTCTCATTCACCGTTGACCCTATTCGGTCATCATGTACCCGACCTCCATTTTGTTAATTTTTTCATTCGGATCCTCAACTATCTATTTTTTTTCCATAGCCACTCAACTATCATATTATAT
The DNA here is from genome assembly GCA_018340775.1 of Taxus wallichiana var. yunnanensis. Taxonomy (NCBI): domain Eukaryota; kingdom Viridiplantae; phylum Streptophyta; class Pinopsida; order Cupressales; family Taxaceae; genus Taxus; species Taxus wallichiana. The sequence goes on from CM031235.1 coordinate 402,075,657, forward strand.
CATTTCCCACTTTTTGTCATCCTAGATATGTTCTACAATCCCTAGTCACTTCTTGACTTAACCTAGTCACCATTGACTATATCTATCTTTATTGCATGCATCATCAATTTTCATAATTTTCTTGCATCCTTTCAAATATATCTAGATCTAACATGTTCTGCAGTTGTTACGCCTCATCCTATATCCACTTCTAGATCCAGACTAGCTTCAAATCTAGTCACAACAAGACTTACAGCCTATTTTTTGCATTTTCTTCTTATCCTACCCCAGTCTCCATTGACCATGTTCTATAATCTCAAATCGTCATTAACCCACCCGAGTTTGATTTAATTTGTATCCATTTAGATAAATTTTTCATTTCTATCTTATCTCTAGTATTTCAGTTTCTATTTTAGTTTAGATTCTACTACATCCAATTTATCAATATCTAATTTTATTTATCTTTATCAAAATGTGGGTTGACATCCATCCTAGGAATTTTTCACTTCTTAGGATTGACATTTTCAAGAAACCGACCAACTATCTACTAATCATTTTTTCATGTTGAGTTCACTTGATTTACAAGTCGATTAGCTATTTGCAAAGAAGGATCTCTCATTTTTGCTCACATATTCTCATCCCATATAAAGGTACCTTAAACTCTCTCATAATTTGAGTTGCTATATTTCTTGTTATGATTTAAATAATCTGAAATAGTCACAAAGGAAACTTGTATAACATTCTAGCACACTCGGTGGGACCACCATTTCTTGGAGATTTGTTTTCATTTATATTTCATTTTGATCTTCTTTTATCATCTTCTACTAACCTCGCAATACGTGGCGATGTGTTCTTTCTTGCATGTGTGGGTTGTGTTGCTTGCATTTTCTTTCTTGCTTGCTTAAAAATTAAAATTTTAGATAAAAAGGAAAAATATTATCCAAGTATTCCTTGTTTTTATTCCCCATCTCTTTCTTTTATTGCATTGCATCCCTTATCTACTTCTTTCATCGAATATCACATTTCACTTTGGATCTAAAAATAACCCATCACATTTCTTGGAAATCTTGTTCAACTAGGGAGTTTAACTCATTTCATTCACTTTATCACACACATCCAAACACATGCATCAAACTACGCATCTAAAACACTTCTTCCCAAGTGGAAATATTGGGATGTCATCACCCAATAGGAAATCTAACTCGGTGTTATGTTTGAGTATAAATAAGCTGGTGAGTGGTATATTAGCTAAGAACCCGACTCCCTTATCATTGTGAGATTATGAAGTTAGTGGGTAGGAACTAATACCAAGCCATGTATCAACACCAATATAGATTCATGCCTTACATACCTTAAGGTATATTGAAGACTCCAACCATAACTACGAAACCATCCATAGAACAACCATTTCCATAGGTTCCCTCTATGCCCATTTTTAATTTATTTTTTCACATCTATAATAATCAATATAATCAAAATTGTGTTGTGTGACTTTTCTTAATTAATTAAAATTATTAAAATACTCTATCCGTGAACTTCACTCCATATTGCACAAGGAAGAAATCGATTTGGAAGTAGGAATCTAGGATTCAGTGGTTAAAAGAGGGTGACCAAAACACCAAAATTTTCCACATCTTGGCCACCATCAAAGAAAACAAAGGGAGGATACAGAAATCATGGGATCTGATGGGAGGGTGGTTGATGAGGAGAAAGATATAGTTGACACTATCACCTCCTTTTTCAAACAATTTTTTTCTAAGGAAAACCAACCAGATATTAATGCTACTAATAACACATTGGGGCTTTTTGGATCAGTCATTGATGAAGAAATTAATAAGGATCTTACTACTATTCCTTCAGAAGAAGAGATTAAATCCATTGTGTCAATGATGGAGGGAGATAAAACTCCTAGACCTGATGGATTTACCATTTTTCCAATTTTATTGGAATATTGTCAAAAAGGAGGTTCTATTGGTGGTTTAGGATTTCTTTCTATCGGGGTATTTTCTCGAGAAAATTCAATCATACTTTCATTTCCTTGATACCTAAAAAATTGGGAGCTAAAGACCTTAGGGACTTCAGACCCATCAGTCTCTACAACATGGTCTATAAAATAATTTCCAAGATTGTGGCCTTTTTTTAGGGATGTTCTTAGTAATTTCATTTTTCCCAATCAAGGATCCTTCATCCAAGAAAGACAAATTATGGAAAACTTCATTTCCATACATAAAACCATCCACTCAGTTGAAAAATAAAAAATATAAGAGATGATCATTAAATTGGATATGTAGAAGGCGTATGATAGCCACTTTATCAATTTGATTCAATCTTATATCACTACCTCTAGTTTTTCATGTTATTGTTAATGGTCAACCTAGGGATTTTTTCAAGGAGAGAGGGGTCTTACGCAGGGTGATTCTCTGTCACCCTTTCTATATATAATTATGGCTGAAGCTTTGAGTAGGATTTTCTCAAAAGATAAAAATGAAGGGAGAATTGAGGGAATTAAGGTTGCTAATGAGATTGAGAACCAATGTATTCAACAATTTGTTGATGATACGATCTTTGCTAGGTCAAAATTCCATTTAAGAAGCCAGGACTTACAAAATCATCACTAAGAATTATGAGGATGCCTCATGCTAAATATTTAACTTCAAGAAGAGTTTTTGCTACTTCATTAATGTTGATGAACAAACCACCATCTTGGAGTGTAATATAAATAAGCTCCTAATAGCTATCTCAAGTATGCCCTGTGTGGGAAAAAAATTGATGATACTAACTAGAATACCATCATTGAAAAATTTCATAAGAAATTAGCTTCTTCAAATGGAATGCTACTAAAACAAGCCAGGAAAGCCCAACTACTTTAAATATCAATGCAATAAGTGGTGACTTACATAATTTCATTTTTTATTATGCCCCAAAAAATCAGAAAGGCTATTGAAGGCATACAAAATATATTTTTATGGTCAGGGAATGATGTCAAATATAGGATACCTCTGATAGCTTGGGAGAAGGTGGCAATATCTAAAGACAGAGGTGCTCTCAAACTAAAAAAATGCAAATGATGAACCGGGATCTCCTTGCCAAAGTTGGATGGAGGTTACATAAAGAGGAAGGCATATGGGTTGACATTTTGAAAGTGAAATATTTAAGAAATGTTGGAGATACTTTAGGTTTTTTTCACCGATAACTACCTCCCCAAAGGCTCCATTTTTTGGAATGATTTGGGGAAATTGAGGAAATTGATGAATAAAGGTGTCAAGTGGAATTTGGGAACAAGGTTAACATCAATTTCTGGGAAGACCCCTGGATTAGAAATCAAGCACTAAAAGAGGAGATACCTTGAAAGGATTACTTCTTATTCTATAAAGTGATGTTTAGTGAAAGGGTGTGTGACTACTAGATAGAAGACATGAAATGGAAATAGATTATTCCTCCACCTTCTTATAGTGGACCTCTCCTACCCTTTTAAACCCTCAACAATGAACTTAATTTCTACCACATTCCTCTAAGACTAGAGTCAAGATGAGCTAATATGGAGGAACACAGATTCTAGAAATTATGAAGTTAAATCTAGCTACTTGATTAACTTTGAATAACTTCCTACTAATGATTATTTAAGGAGAATTTGGAACAAACAATTGACCCCAAAAATAAATCTTTTCTTTTGGGAAGTTGTGAAGAAAGAGAGGAATGATAATTATTAACAGGTGTATCCTATGTAAAGAATGTGAAGAATCATAACCATATTTTTAGAGTGTATCTTTTCTTTTCAAGTTTTCTCAGTGGTTCTCAACTTCTTCAAAATATATATAATCCTTCCTAAGGATATCTCAAACCTACATGAACAATGGAATTCCATTTTCCACCATGATAGTGTTAAGGAACTATGGAAATTGGCCCTTCCACATACTCTATGGGGAATCTGGATTGAAAGGAATAAATAGATTTTCAGAAATCGAGTTCCTAACCCAAGAAGGTTGTGAGGCTTATCATCCAGAACCTCAAAGATAATTTTCAAACTATTAAATACAAGTCTATCAAACCTCCCTTGGGTTTAGACTTGGATATCCTAAATGATTTAAATCTCAAGGTTCTAATGAGATTAATGGAAAAGATAGGGAGGAGAATAATAAGAAGGTCAAGTGGAAATTCCCATCTTCTTGTTGGTGCAAATTAAACTTTGATGGATCAGCTAAAGTGATGAAAGAAAGTGTTGGGGAGATGAGATAATATGGGACCATAAGGTATATTTTTAAGGGCGTATTCTGGTCCATTTGGGCTTCATTCAAATCATCATGCCGAATCCATATCTATGATATGGGGATTAAAGCTTAGTGATTCCATGAACATTCAAAACCTTATAATTGAAGGAGATTACATGTGTGTTATTAACACCCTTAAACATAATGATAACAAAGGATGGAATCTTAAGAACATAATTAAAGAGGCCAAATAATTGATGGAGTAGTTAGGAAGGGTCGAGATACATCACATGTATAGGAGTGGAAACAAGACTATGGATGGCCTGGCTAATCATCTAAATGATCTTCAGGGATAGATGAGCTGGAAGTAGGAGGAGTTACCTTGGAATCATATCAAAATTTTGATTAATGAAGACAAGATTTGCTAAGATAAATCTTCATAATTATAGGGATATATGGGACGAAGCTCATGTGGATGAAAATAACAATATTGATAGGGTTTTTAACACCAACAATGTGCTAAAACTTTGCCTCTACTCCTTTTTCTTCCTCGGTTTCACTATTGTGATTTTTTTTTGGAGGGATTTCCATTGGTGAGGATCATGTGATAACTAACCTACTACCTATATGCATCTTAAAAGGGATGGTATGTTGTGGCGCCTTCTTCATAGGGGTGGGTTGTCCATCTATAGTGAGAATCTGCAAGGCCATAATCCGTAGCTTTCTAAAAGAATTTGGAAAGCGTGGGAGGATGGTAGATTTAAGATGAGTGGAACTGAGATTGAGGTAATGATAACTCCATCACCGAAGCCACTAAACAACAAGTTGGAAACTCCTCTCCAGTATGGCCTTATTTTTTATTGTTCAAGAAAGGTAGAATCCTTATCCCTCCTAAACCTTAGGGAAAAAGTGATGATTCAAAAAAATGATACCTTGGCATCTCATATGAAAAAAAGGAAAAGATTTGTCAGTAAGAGGGCCCTTCTAGTATTATTAGCATCCTCTATGATATGAAAAGGGGATCTTCCCAGGGAGGAAAGTGCGGGAAGTAGGGAAAGAGCCATAGAAACTATTGATTGGGAAGCTCACATTCTTAGAGTGGAGGTGATCACGACACTATTTTGGTGGTCAATAAAAATTTGGTTCAACAATTCAAATATTTCCACACATAAATTGATATCCATAGAAATCATATTGTTGGTTTGAATGTTGATTTCATTATTTAAGAGCAAATAATCTCAATCCTTCAAGATTAGATTACCAAAATTCAAGTGGAAAAGGATGAGGTTAATATGAAGTTGGAATTGAGAAGTATTAATGAGGAAGACATTGGGGAGATTGAGGAGAAGAATAAGGGTAAAATTTCTTCCAGATTCATCATCAAGTACAAAGGAAGCAAGGATGCAGGCCCGTGCACTAGAATCAAGCAAAGATGCATAGAGAAAGGTGGGTGATGGTAGCCCTTTGGCTGATCTTTTCTATTTTTCTTTGGTTTGTTGCTTCTAGTTGTTCTAAGTATTTTTTTAATATTTTAAAATAAATACCTCTATGAACAATGATACTTAGACATTTTGTGTAATGCCCACACATTTGACACACAAATACAACAGTAAAAATACTGGAATAATTTTTTTTGACTTACATTGCTTGATACATGACAACACAAGGGATCACTTAGGACAATGCATAACACATGAGATGCTTACATCAAAAATACATGATGCACATCAAGGCCACCTTTCCATAAATGAAAAGGCACAACATACTAATTCAACTACAATATAACTCCCGTATAGGCACCATCCATGACACAAAACTTTCCCAATTTACATATTTATTACATTCATATTTCATTATTGACCTTAATTATTTGAAAATCACTTATTATGTAGTCCTTCATTATTATTTAAACTAGACTACATTATCTTTATTTTACTTAACATTTTACTTGTAATGATTCCATCTAATTTTGTTTGTTTCCCTTATCGCAAAATAATGATGTAGCCTAGTTGTTGAAAGGAACATATGTACACACATGAGGCTACTAGTGTTTTTTCTAAGGATTTTTTTCTAAGTTGTATGTTTGTTTGGTTTTGCAATTTATCTCAGTTGCAACAAGGAAGGTTCACATGAAACAAAGGAATTTTATTAGTTTAAGAGTAAATATATTACATGTTATTTTCATATTAGCATTTAATTACCAAGGTTACTCTATTTTGTTTTAAGTTATTACAACTAAACGTATATTCTAACTTCTTCACTAAAATACTTAGTCATCAAGATCCTAAGGAGTATGATTTCATACTCAACCAAGTTTGGATTATTCATGGGAAATTTAAGTATTAGATGTGTATTACAAGGTGATATGCAATTATAATTTTATACACCCTATGATATTCTAGCAACTTCCCTTCTCATTGGACAATATATAATAATGTGTGATTCATCCTAATTATCATAAGAGGTACACATTCGACTAATTTCCATTAACATTGAAAAGGGCCTACACCATACCAAAAGGATAACTATGGAAAATAATTATGCTTACCCCACAACTTATACACAACTAGAACACTCTTGCCATGATAACACCCCTATTTGTGAAGAGAAAGGGGTTCAAACTCACAGGTTTCATACATAGGTATCTTACGACGTGGATTCCACTCATGTTCCCAACCCTTTCATAATTACATAACATGCTTAAAATTAATTATATGGGGTGAATCATGTGCTTTAATTTACATTAGGTTCAACACCTCATTAGGAACAAGTCTAGGGGTTTATACTAGATACAATATTTTTCCAGCGAAACATAGGGGCACAACCCATCATCACAAGATTCTATGAAGCACGACACCAAAAATAAGAACTATTAGTTAATAAACACTAGCATCCATACTTTGGATGGTCATAGTCGAGTGGGGATCACTCAATCTAGAGGAAAATCTCAAGTATTTCTCAATTGGATAGTGTTAAATCTCACCTACTAGTCATGCAATAATCGGGGAAGATGAAGAATTGAAGGGGTTTAAAGAACAATTCCATTTTAATTTATAAAGAGATACTTCTTCCTTCCATACATGATGTAAGTTTCACAACATAGCTATAAATGAAGTCAAGAAGAGCATTAAGTAATATTTGGCTAACTCTTAAAACTCGACAAGGAACAATTACAAGTTTATTTAAACTTCATGCACAACAAGGACAATATTTTATTTGAAATCATATATGTAAATAGCACTTTACTGTAACGTAACAATACATTATTTTTTTCCATTAACATATATAAATTATAACAATACACAAAAATGAATTACACCCACGTCATTTCGTCATCTTACATGCATCCTACAAAACCATGTGAGCATGAGTCAACAAAAATCGTTGGCATGGCATCCACCTAAATCTAGCATAATTAACATTTTTAGTTTCCATTTACATAACCAGAATAATTTACAATTGAAAAGAGAGGATTAGAGACATATTCATTTCATTTCATTTCTTAAGGGAGGAGAGAGAAAGTGATGGGGAAGAGAGAGAAGAGAGAAGCACTATTTTTCTAAAAGTTAGATTTCACACAACAAGCCACAAGAGAGAGTTGCATACAGTTAATTATAAGTTTCAATAAGTTTTCATGATGGTTTATTGTCTTGACTAGGGTCTTGCAACCTTATTTTATATTTTTCTACTAGTTGCGAAAAAGTCTAATTTTGTCTTGGAGGCTAAAGAACCATGCTCAAAACTTTCTTCCAATGGGTAAATGCACAATAGGTAAATTCATGCATGTAATCCTATATACCAAGTAATTCACATGAACTGATGGAGTTCAAAACTAGTGAATGATTTACAAACGAAGGCTAGTTTTCTGGGGCCATCGGTTGCAATTGGGCCAATTACAAAAGCAACCAATTTTAGCTCAAGCAATAAGAAACCACATTTGAAAATTGATTTCCGGTAGATGAATTATCCATGGAAAATTCCTACATTATCTCCTATATATGAATAATTTATCGAAGTCAATGGAACAGAGAATTGGTAAACTAGTTACAAATGATAACTAGTTTTATAGAACCACTAGTCGTAATTGGTCCAATTTGACCGAGTCAAACAAATGACAGAGAGGCCTATAAAACCCCTTTTCCAAACTAGCTAGAAACTTTTTTTTCCAAAACTGAAGTTTACAAGAAATTGTCTAGTAGAAATACTAGAGGTTTGTGAAGGTGGAAAAAAATTTCTTCACACATGGTCCAAATGGTGAGTTGAAATGAAAACAAACTTATCACTTTTAAATGAGCCTTCCTAAAATTGTGAGAGACAGGTAACAGGATCCTAGAGGGGTGGAAATAAGGGGGAAAAGAGTCAATTAGGGCTGATCTAAGGCTTGATGTGACTCCCACATAACAAAGAACACAGACGAAACTTGACATTTCTTTTTTGGGGCTCAGAAAGTTGTTTTGTGAGTCTTTGAATATTGTGTTTTTCTAACTTTGCAAGTAGACTTGAAATGGTTATTTTAGTTGATGACTCAAACTCTCGCTAGTACCAACAGACACAAGCAACTAATTTTGATACCCTGGTTAGCAATGTATAAGATTGTGGTAGAACACGATTGATGGTCAAATTGTAAGTCAGTAACATAAATTACAAGGTGGAGTTTTATTGTTTCGCACTAACAATCTAGTTAAAATATCCAATTGTTTAAGTATCTAATGGTTTAATATTTCTATTATATTACAAATGAAGAACCAAATTATATGAAAATTATAAAATATTAAGGAATGAAGACCATGTCCGGGAGTAAAAAAGTGGGGTAAGTGAGTGCTCCAAGTGGTCCACATTCACAAGCAATGAGATCACACAAAAGAAGAGGATTTATACAAGTGGTTCATGAGCATTGTTGTAGCCAAAGTGACTCCATGCACATGTGTTCCTCAAGGACCAAGAAACACACTCACCACACATTGATGGAAAAATTTTGAGTTTCCTTAAGATAGTTTGTCACAGGTGAGAATGGCATACTCACAAACATAAAAAAACATTTTGTGGATATTGTGTAACCATGAAAAACTATCTAGATAAGGCATTTATTTAAACCCTTCAAAGGATTTTCAAGGATACTTACTCGAATCATTACGTTCCATGATACAACATTTCATTTAAGTATTTTTTCAAATAGTTCACATGATAAGAACATTGATGTAGCCTATAATTTACTGAAATAACTGTGTGCCCTGGCACATCACTCAACCTAGACTAAGTGCTCACCGAAGTGTGCAAAGGTATCGCCCCCTGTTTAGGGTTGCTCATGCAAGATGTTAGCAAGATGAAGAGTTGATGCATTTAGATCCATAAATAGTATAAGCATTCTACAGAGCATATTCCAGATCTAGATCTAAAGAGTAATGGATTTAAACAATAGCCATAATGAACTCAACCATGCAAGAACTAGTTATGATCATATCTAACACCTTGATTCAGCCAATACACTTCATTATATTAAGCACAGTAAATACACAGAAGCTTCTTACAATAAGTAGTACCATAAGTTCATGCGCGCATCAAATCATTGATAAAGATAACTCGCAATGGCTCATACATAGTCCTCCCTAACCTACGCAAATTACTAGATATTTATAAGGGTGGGGACTTTCCCTTCACCACTTACATAATTCCCAAAATAGGTCACATGCTGAAAAAGCCATTCACCTTGACAATAATAGACACAAATGCAAGTGTGCTAATAATATATATCTTAAGTTAATTGGAAATAATAATTCTATTATTAACTTGAACCCATGAAATTACTTAATAGACACTCTTCGAAAATAGCCTATGCATGTCACGCAATTCTTTATCCAGTTTGTGTGCTCTATCTCCAAAAATATCCCATAATCATAAAAATGGATAAGTCTAAATCTATCCTTATCTTTTGTGCATGTTTACTTTCCTATCCTTCCATGCCTTTAAACATGCCCTGTTCCCATGTGCAAACCTTCGGTGTGCCTTCTACTAAGTATCACACTTTGTCTTCTCAACATTACCCCACACTAAACTTCATTTCTTCCTCGGAAATGGTTAACTCTTGATACTTTAAAGAATAAATAATGGGAATGAAAATAAATTAAAGAATTACTGTACAAATTATGAAATTTTCACCCTACAATGTCCTTTGTGTCAACTAGAAGGATTAACTCTGGATATTCTTCTTTGATTTCAGCCTCTAAAGTTTTCCAATCACTTAGCATGGCTTCTACCTTTTCTAGAATATCGATGCAATAGAATCTAACTCCTCTTGTGCAATCTCTTCCTTCTCATTCTGCAATACTATAACAATGTTGGACATTGTAGTTACCCTTCCTTCTAGAAGATCCATCTTCTACGCTATAAGTTTTCCAATTTCATCTAGCCTATCTTTATGGGGGTTTTATGTTGTTGTAATGGCTCTTGCGATTTTTTTTTACTATCGCAAATCTCCTCACTCACCCCAAAGTCTCATCCTTCATGGCCTTCAGGACTTCATTGTCTTCTACCATGGTCCTGATTCTTATTACTACCTCTAGAGCTACACATATATTCAATGCCTGGTCTACTTTCTTTAACTCCTCCTATAAGGTTTGGAGTAATGCTTCATAAGATGAAATCTTTCTAACCACTGAAGCCCTTTCTCTCTCTGCTTTCTACTCAAGTTCCTCTGGTGTTGGCATGCGAATCGGTCCATCCTCCAGCACCAAATCAACTAAGTTACGCACATAATGTATAGCCGAAGGAAATCTCTTAGATACCTTGGACTCCAGGTGTGGTCTCACCTTCAAGACATGATCGCGGATCTCCTCTTCCATGGTGATGAAAACCCCATTCTTATTTTTCTCTAGGTACTTTTCTCCTTTCATATGTACTATTTTTGCATCTTTGTCCTTGATATCTTCTCTTAGCGCTCTAATAGTTGCATCTTTATCTACATTTTTTGTGCTACCTCTGTGGATACCTTCACCAAGGCATTACTCACATATCCATTATACATAAGTGTGGGATTGATAGTTATGTTCCTATTTTGCGGTTCCTTTATAATTCTTCTTGACACACAAGACTCTTCACATACATCAAAATTAGGCTCGTCAGTGTGATTTTTCATGGACCATTACAATTGTTTCCTCGCTTGTGTAGTAGCCATGTCTGGGTCCATCAACTCCAATCCATACAACCCCTTAAGGCCTGTTGTATTCTAGAATCGAGCATTGACAATTTTACTTGTGTCTTCATCATAGCCCATGATTGGTGAAACATACTCCCCACCTTCCCTTTTTTTTCTTAGCCCCTTATGAACTAAAGCACCAAGGTTTAGAGTTAGATCTTCTATTCCCTAAGAAAATATTGTCCTATTTCTCCCGTATTCTTTAGTCCTTCTTCATCATTCATTTCTTCATCCTTGGGTGGCACAGGGTTCCAGATGCACTCTCTACTGCAGACTCCTTTTCCTCCTCATTCAGCTTTAGCTTCCTCCTTCTCTTCTTAGTTGTCTCTTTTTGAGGGGAGAGTCATGGTGACATCCTGACAAACTGAGGAGTTCCTATGCCTTGTGTTCTTATTCTTCTGAACACCCTCTTGAAATAGCACTCTCCTTGGACTACTTCCAAATCCTCTTCTTCTTCTTGTACCTGAGGTGGGGTACTTTGCGCGTCACTCTACTCTATCCATGGGTTTCCTCCTACCCCTATGCCACAAGTTGCCACTATCTTCATGTTATTTTTCCTCATCATCTACCTCTATAGGTTTTGTGGGATTTGGAGTTGGTAAGTTCTCCACAATATGCTTTCTCTTAGATGGCCCCGGGAGCTTTAAATCATTCTCCACGTATTTTTATCCTCCAACCCGGGCTTAAACTGAAGGTATACGAGTGCTTCTCCAAAGTGTCCCCGATTACCAAGGTTACAAGGTTCATGTTTATAACGTCTTAAATGAGCCTTTAACATAGGCAGTCTAGACTGGAAAGACATATGTCTTACTCAAAGTGTGGTAGTCATAGTATACCTTGTCTCTAATAAAATTTAGGTAGCATGCATTAGTAAAACAAAGTGGACTAATGTCTAGTAGTAGCGCTACCATGTTGTGAAGGCATACATAATTTTTCACCATGGGCTCCATGTCCCATCCTTCATAGCAAACCATGTGATGCATAAGTGTTAGTACACCATGAATTATATTACATTTCTAACCACTGATGGTAACTCCTTAGGAATGTGCCACTCCTCTTCAAATTCCATGTGGAGCCTGTCATACCACATCTCCGCCTCTCGTTTAAATGGCCCACTCATCAACCCTTCACATATATATTTTTCAAACCTTTCTATGAGGGATTTTTTCTCCATAGGATACTCCCATCTTATCCTTCAACCCATCGGGAAATCCAATCTCCATAAATACTAAAGAAAGTAAAATAGAACCAAAATTATTTTATCGCCTATGTACATTTCCTTGATAATGTTCTTTACAATGTATCCTACTATGTTGTAGATCACTCCTTGTGACATTCTCCTCGCGATATGCAGCCACATAGTATTCACTTGCGAGCACTTCTCTTGGTCATTTAAATTTGTTACCGATGTGCAATTTTCTTCCGAACCACTGGATACTTCTTTAATTTGTCAATTTCCATCCCGCATGCAGACCTTTATATATCCCAAATCCTTCCATGTTTCCATTATTGCTTCTTTATTTGTTAGATCATTGACAAGGTCTATCCCTATTCATTTTAATCCTATGTGTGTTACAATCAAGAAAATTGTGATTCTAATCCTCCCCGTCCAGTGAAATAGAAGAAGTCCTCATGTACTCTACTCATTAATCACTGGTATAATGGTTCATATTTTCCAAAAAAAAAGATCATACAACTGATAGACTCTAACCTGCTTTAACAACTTCTCCCTAGCATCATCATATACTGGCATATCCTCTATTGTGTGTTTTTGGTCTTCATGCTCAACAATGCATCTAACTCCTTATTATGTGATGTGCGGTGGTTGTAATCACTTAGTTTACACTTATGGATGTGGGAATCCCATTCTTCCCCAACTATGACACCTTATAGGTATTGATATTCGAAAAATTACTTTACCACAACTTCAACTGTCTCCATTTTCTTCTTTACTTTAGCTCCTGCAGCAGAATAGGTACTTTCTTTGGTGTCATCTAAAAATCTCACCTTTATGTCCTTTGTAATGTGTAAATGCTTCACTTTCTATCTTTTATAGCGAGAAGTTCCAAACCCTAGCTCGAATATGTGTGCCATAGTTTGAAATCACATGCCCTAGATCTTTTGTAACATGTCCGCTTCGCTCAAACCCTTCACCAATGGGGATACAAGCTTCTTTTGCGCACAAATCTTCTCTCCACGTCTAGTTTCACACTCTCGCACCTCAATATACATCGCTCAACTCAATTACACTTAGCTCTTTCAAATTCTTGCGATCACAATGGTAAAAATGAACTTGCATCACGTCCTTATATAGATTTTTAAAAAGATGGTGCATTTATTAATCTTTCACCTACCAAAAATTCTCTCATTAATTGACCATTTTTACACTTTCCCATGTGGTACATCTTTGTGCCTTAGCTATAAACTTCTAGCACACATTCCTACCTTCTAGCTACAGACTTCTCTTCAACATGATTCCTTGTACCTAAGTACCTCACCACTGATCCTTCTCCTAGTAGTCTCCACGGCCACTGCTTACCTCATGTTATATTGTTCCTTCATTTATCCCCATCTATGGTCATCGTTTAGAACCAATCTCTTCTAACCAACTCCTTTCCAAACTCAAATAGCACTTGCAACAATTTGTTCTTTTATGCATATCCATTTTTCAATAGCCACCTCACACAAATGGTATGTGCAGTCCTTTGCAAATAAACATTCTATAAATGGTAATTAGCTTCCAGCGCGCAAATGCGCTTATTATACAGAACACCAACTAAAATGAAAAAGCATAGTGATGAAGAAGGAAATACATTAAGGGAATACATAAATGAAAACCTACTCTAAATGGCAATACTTCCTTATTACAAACACCAAAAAGACTTATTTATAGTAGGGATTTATCCTACTCCTATTGAAATAACCGGGTAATTGTATTCCATCAAGTGCCTCTAACTGACAAGTGTATGTTTCAAGTATGTGATTGATAACATATGGTCCTAACCAATGTCTTTTAAGTTTTCTTGGATGGCACATAAACTTAGAATCATAAATAAGTACCATCTGTCCAATCTCAAACTTTTTGTCCCTGATGTGCCGGTCATGCCATGCTTTCTACCTGGCCTTTTCTTTCTTCTAACTCCAACGTGTTATTGCTCGTCACTCATCTAGTTTGTTCAACTTTTCAATTCATTCTTCTAATGCATTTTCATCAGCTAGACCTCCATAGCAATATGAATTCCATAGGAATAATTACTTCTACACTAAACACTAACTAAAACAATGTAGCTTTGTTCAACCTCTTATATGTTGTTCTATACGCCCAAAGCACGGTAGAGACTTTATCATACCAATATTTCCTTCCAACATCATAGATTTTTGTCAATGACGGCTCAAAATTTTATTGAAAGTCTCAACAATCCTATTTTCTTGAGAATGATAAGGGGTAGTCTTATTATGTGCAATCATAAATTCATCCAATAATACCCTAATTGTCTCATTAAAAAAATGTGTTTCCCTATCACTTGTCAAGCTTAGCAGGCATCCATACCTTGTAATAATATTTTCCCATAGAAACCTGACTGTTATAACCATTGTACAATCTTTTATAGGTGTTGCTTCTACCCACCTTGTTAGATAATGCAAGTGATGATGTAGTGCGATCTAGTCCTACGTGCGGGTGGTGAAATAGGACCCAAAAAGTCTATAGCCCATTTTTTAAATGGTTCTACACTTAGAATATGTCATAAAGGCATTTCATCTCTTTTACCTAGTTTTCGAAGGTATTGATAGTGATCACAAGCCTTGCAATACACCTTACAATCCTTATATAGGGTCTCCCACCATAATCCAACAAGTAGAATATTTCACGCAGTGGCATCACCTACATAATGCCCACCCGCCATACTAGCATGAGCTCTCTTCTATGATATATGTGTGCTCATGTTCTAGCACACATCGATGCAATACTTTATCTTGGCTTTTCTTGTACAGTCACCGCTAATCAACATAAACAATGACACATGAATGGAAATTATTTCTTCTCTAAGGATCTCATTCCTTCTAGCACCATACATGTATGTAAAAAGACAACAATGTCCTCTAATTATGATGGCGCATGTTGTAATTCAAGATAACTATACATCGTGCATGGTATCTCCAATTGCCTATGCATATTCTCCCGATCGTATTCTAAATAAATGGTCTAGTCTAGAATTACTTTTCCATGGTTTCATCACAATCGTAAAATCAAATTCTTGGAATAAGAGTAACCATTGGTATATGTGCCCCTATAAAATAGTCTTGTTTACCAAATAATTCAATGTCATGTTATTGTTATAGAATAGAAATGGTGTTGTTAGTAGGTAATGTCTAAATTTATGTAGGTCATAGATCATTGACAAAGATTTGCACTTTGTAGTTGTATAGTTTTGCTCTGCATGAGTCAACTTTCTACTAGCAAAATAGATAGGATAATCTACAACACCTTCTCTAGAATGAGCTAACACCATGCCAATGGTCATTCCTAAAGCATCCACATGTACATAAAATGTTTGGTCCCATAAGGGAAAGTGAATAGGTGCTGTAGTAAGTTTCTCCTTCAATGTCTCAAATGTGCGTTACTTGGGTTCCCCCCAATAGAATATCCCTTTTCCTTTTAGTAACTCCTCCAAGGGTATAGCAACCATAGCATACCCTTTTAAAAAATTCTATAATACCCAGTGTGACCTAAGAATCCACACACCTCACTTTGACTGGTAGGATCTTCTAGGCCAATAATGACTACAATCTTAGCTAGATCAACCAACAAACCTTCCTTGCAGATGATGTACCGTAACAATGTGCCAAATGGTGTAGCAAATATGCATTTATTTATGTTCAAAGAGATGTTTAATTGTTGACATCTTTCAAACATTAAGTGTAAATTGTCATAATGGTCCTTAACAAGTCCATACACCGCCTAGTCATCTAAAAAAACCCGCAGGAAGTTGTGAAGAAAAATATTTAAATGCTTGAACAAATATGCATGAAAATATAGCAAGTGCATTTTTCAGACCAAAAGGCATCATAGTATAGGAAAAAATTCTCCATTCAGTGGTAAAAGTAGTCTTTTCCTAATCCTCCTATGCAATCCTAACTTGATGATACCCAGAGAATCCATCTGTAAAGGAATAGATCTCATGCCCTGCAATGCCTTCTAATATTTCCTCTATGAATGGTGTAGGGAAAGGATCAGTCACACATGTAGCATTCAGCTCCCTGTAGTCCACATAGATCCTAATCCAACCATATTTCTTTATATTGATCACCATTGGGCTAACCCATTTTGATTCATCCAGGGGCTTGATGATTCCATACTTCAACATTTTTTCAATTTCTTCCTTGACCTTTTTGTGCAAGTTGGGGTTCATCCTATAGGGTCTCTTCCTAACCGGGCGCACACCTTCCTTAAGCTTTATCTTCATTTCTCCTAATGATTCATGCACACCTTTTAATTCATGGTATCCCCTAGGAAATAATTCATGAAAATCTTGTAGTAACTCAATGATTTTTTCCACTTGAGTCAGACCAATAATCCTCAAATATGGCCTCCTTAGGCTCAGCATCCGACCCAAACATTCACTTTCTTTGTTTTCATAGGTTCATGATAGGAATGCATGGTCTTATCTACATTGTCCAAAACCTCACACCTACCTGTTGAATGATCTACATCCATATTTTCTACTTCTTCATCATCCACTAAGTATACCATCTTTCCTTTTTCTTTCTCAAAACAAAAAAGCATGATTAATTAATGTGGAATTTGTCTCTATTTCTTTAGCAAACTACACTTCGATTCATTTCCATCAAATAAATCTTGAATGAATTCTTCCACATTTTCCTGTCTCCCATAGTTAATCACATTATATCCCTTAATGCATCTTCTACTGGAGGTTTAGTAGAGTAGTAGTCAAAATTCTAGATCATTCATGAGGTCAAATCCTTCCAATTTCTAGTCTCTCTATGGAGTTCGGCATATACATACCAAGAACACGTGTAGCCTTGTATAGTGGAATACAATTTGTGCACCCAGAGTGAAGGTGGTAAAGCTTCTTACCCCTCTATCCTAAGTCTCTCAAACTTGAACGTGGTGCTAAATAGGTTGATTACCATGATAAGTTTATATTTGAGTAGGTACAATGATTTTAGAAAATTGGGTAGAAAGAGCAATACCGATATCATTCTAACCTACAAGATTATCCCCGTGAACCACCCACCATCGCATTGTTATCCCATGTAGGGTATAGGCTACCATATTTTGTCTCTCCAACTATTCTATCCATTTTTCCTCCATGGCGTGTATAAATACCATAGGATCTCCTTCTCCAGTGTATCGTGGTACCGAGTTGTTACCTATTCTCCTGATATAATGAGGTTTATTTTTCCACACAAATGTGCTTCTTATTTCATGCCCTACCAACTCATAAGTACCATGAGCCCAATTGTCACAATCAATACTTTTATTTTCCACAATAAAATATGAATCTTCCCACTTAAGGATTCCTTCTTTAGATGGCTTGAGCACTTCTAGGTCCCGTGATGATGTGTATATAAATTATATTTAGATCTTCCTCACTCAAAGGCTCAACATAGGGCATAGATTTCTCATCGATTAAAGGGATAATAACCCTTTCCTCCTTATTCTCAAAACTAATATATCCCTTATTAAATCGAAGATCAACATTATTTGCATAACACCAAGGGTGCCCAAGTAGAGCTAGGAAGTTGTCCGCTCTCGCAAGCACCAAAACCTCAAAGTCCCTTGTGAACTTACCCCCATGTATAGTAATGGATGCATCTTTTAAAACTTTGATAGGAGTGGCCTTATTTTGATTAGCCATAAATAATACATTAGAAGATGGCTACAATGTAGGTCTCCCCATCTGTACCCATGCATCTAAAGTAAGCACATTGACTTCCATACCTATATCAATCAATATATTTCTCAAAATCCATCCATCCACAACAACATTTAGAGTGATTTCCTTATCATAGTCCAAGCTATGGGGTGGGATATTTGCATGTAGGATCTATCATCTAGTCTCAATACTTACATGTGGATTTTTTCCTTTAGCCAATTCCCTAACAATGGAATGATATTCTCCTAGCGCAAAATTTTGCACACCTCCTTCAAGTCATCAATATCATATTGGACTGTCTTTGCTGCTTTCTTTTGTTCTATCTTCCGTGATTTCTCCTTTAAACATTGTATTTCACCCTGAAGATTTCGAGTACCTCCATGGTTTCCTAATAAACCTCCTTCTGATGGATAGGATCTGGGTATCGTGCATGTAGAACCTCCTCCTTAGTGATGGTAGGATTCTATTATAATGCTTCTTTGGCACATGACACTTCAGTGTGGGTAGTGTGATATTTACAAGTAATAACTCAAATTTTAGTTCCAACTTGGGCATCCAATGATTTTCCACAGTGCGTTGTATCCTAACCATCCTTTCACCTTTTTTTCTTGTATATGTTACTTACTAAGATGATCATATAAGTATGAGCATTCCTCATTCCTCATAGCTATGATTCTTTCCATGAAATAACATGTAATATTCTAAGGACATTCATGCATGTAGTCGTCAGGAGATCCACATATAAAACATGTTTCACAAGGAAACTTTCCTTGTCCACTACTATGGCCTTAGCCTCTGAATCCACCACAGTATTCTCGACCTCTGCCATGACCTCCTTCAAAATGTCCTTCATTCTGGTAATAGCACGCTTGATTGTGATCCTGATCCTAGTGCTCATTCTTTCCTTTATAGTTATCTTATACTCATGTCTATTGCACACCAATATCTATAGCATCATGGATCTGACCAATCAATCTACAATCCTTTGTATCATGAGTTATGGACCAAAAAATCTTACAATAGTAGGATACGTTCTTCCTTATCACGCGTTGTAATAATGGGAAATGGTTAGCATCATGGTTTAAATGACATATCTCATAGTCTAGAAGTAATGAACGTATTTATCTATGGGGAAAACTATCCTTAGTGTGACATTCCACTTCACAATCATGTACACTAAATATTTGTGTGCATCTCATGTGTTGAGTTCACCGATAGTTTCTCCAACTACTTTGACATATCTACAATATGTGCTTCCAATAATGGGCTAAATTTAGAGTTTATACTTCTGACTTCCTCAAGTTTCTTCAAGTTCTTTGCACGGATCAATGTATGTCTTATGTGATAGCACCCTTCTAAAAGGTGTGATTAGACCTCCAATGAACCATTGTGCATGTTGGCTTGTGTGAATATCATAAGAAATCTTAGATAAAAGTTTTTGAAATGGGAATCATACTCCCTGACACTCTCAATAGTGCCTTGCTTAATATCCTTAAGCACACTTATACTCTTCTACTTGAACTCAGGGATGTGAAACTCTTTAAGGAAAGCATCTTTTAATGTTGCATAGTCTACGCAAGTCTGATTAGGGTCAAACTTTCTATACCATTTGTGTGTGCATCCTTGTAACATAGTGGAAAATTTACTTGCCTTGTGCTCAGAATCCATGATCCCTTTTACACACCACAGTATCTCACACATGTGCATGTGTTCAGCAACATCTTTTATGCCTTTATACTCTGGAAGATGAAGATACATCTCCATGTAAATATTTTGGGGTTGGTGCAAACCTTTCCCACCTAATCTAGAACCTCTTGTGTTACCTCTACCTCTAGAACCACCAAATCCACCAAAACTAGAACCACCTATACCTCTTGATCCTCCACCTATAGTTAGAAGTGGACCAGAAGATGTACTTCCTTGTGTCCCAACATTAGTACTATACTGAACTCCTATGGTATGTGAAGTGGTACCACTCCCAGAAGCGAGCCCCAAATTCTACGGGCTCACATTCTGTAGATGATGCTCCTAAAAGGTACCTCTAAACAACAATGAAGATGTTTTCCCTTCCATCGATGTAATTGCTATGTGACTTACTCCTACTCTCCACCTAACCTAAATTAGCTTGGTCGACTAATTTTCATACTAGATATTAGAACACCAAGTGCAAGGGATAGGTTTCCAAGAAGATTTAGATGCATGCCCATGGCCTAGGTCATCTCTACTAGCGCACTTCCATGTGAGGCCGAGGAGGGTTCCCTTTCATGCTTTCCCAAATGGGGGAGTTCTTGATGCTCTAGATCCATGCCTTCTGCGTGAGCTCTAAATCCTTCATGAGCCATCTCTCTCCTCAATTCCATTTGCTCTATAACATCCCGCTGCTTCTCTATCTCCCTCTCATGTGCCTCATTATACTTAAGTCACCTTTCTTCTCTCTACCTTTCTGCCACTAGGTCTGCCATCTTTCACCAAACCTACTTCTTCCCCACACATGGTGGGGTTTAGTTAGCCATCGGTTTGCTTTCCAAGTTCAGGGTCACCATCAAGATTTTGATTGCTAGTGGAATGCCTTACAAGTAAGTTCCCCTAGGATACCGTAAAAAATTGAATTTTGCTACCTCTGGGAAAGAATAAGTGGAAATTGAGTACTCCATAATATAGTTATTCAGAACACCACAAAACCAAGTATCCACAATGCATGTCCAAATCAGATCAGCATCATAAAGGGCCTGAAATTCTTCCTACATCCAGACAAGTGCGTGATACCTCCAATCCATTTTAGACACATAAGCAACCAGCCACTCGTACAGTTCTACTAGAAAAGTAGTAAATAATCTCTCATACAAATTGTCATAAAAATCTATTCCACCCATGCGCATGCGTTAAACTCATATCTGGTGTTGAACCTCCATGTGTATTCTTCTTCTAGATCTTATATCCACTCCTCAACACTTGCTAGGGTCAACCAATATGTCTTCATTGTGAACCATCCTGAAAATGACTAAAAAGAGGTCTCGTAAATGAAACCAATAATGCAACCTAGTATTTACCGTAAATAACCTGGGCACATTGGCACATCACTCAACCTAAACTTAGCACTCACCCAAAGCACACAAAGGTACCAAGGCCCTCTTTAGGGTTGCTCATGTAGGATTTTAGCATGATGAAGAGTTGATGCATTCAGATCCATTTATAGTATAAGCATTCTACATAGCAT
The DNA here is from genome assembly GCA_018340775.1 of Taxus wallichiana var. yunnanensis. Classification (NCBI taxonomy): domain Eukaryota; kingdom Viridiplantae; phylum Streptophyta; class Pinopsida; order Cupressales; family Taxaceae; genus Taxus; species Taxus wallichiana. The sequence continues at coordinate 402,097,152 of CM031235.1, forward strand.
ATATTCAGACCTAGATCTAAAGAGTAATGGATTTAAACAATATCCATAATTAACTCAACCATGTAAGAAATAGTTACGATCATATCTAACACCTTGATTCAGCCAATACACTTCATTATATTAAGCACAGTAAATACACCAAAGCTTCTTACAATAATTAGTACCATAAGTTCATGTGTGCATCATATCGATATGGTGTAGCTTCACAATGGCTCATACATAGTCCTCCCTATTCTACATAGATTATTACATATTTATAAGGGTGGGGAATTTCCCTTAACCACTTACATAATTCCCAAAATAGGTCATATGCTGAAAATAGCCACCCACCTTTACAATAATTGACACAAATGCAAGTGCGCTAATAATAGATCTTCTTAGTTAAGCTGGAAGTAATAATTCTATTATTAAATTGAACCCATGCAAATAAATTAGTAAACACTCTTCCAAAACTATCCTATGTGTGTCACATAAGTCTTTATCTCGGTTTGTGTGCTTTACACGCTATCTCCGAAAATATCCTATAATCATAAAAATGGCTAAGTATGAATCTATCCTTGTCTTTTGTGCACATTTACTTCCCTATCCTTTTGCACCTTTAAACGCACCATGTTCCCATGTGTGAACCTTTTGTGTGCATTTTGCTAAGTGTCATACTTTTTCTTCTCAACAAGCATACTTCCACCCCATGTGCACAACATTCCTTACCAATCTCAATCTTGTAATATTTGCAGAGAGGATCGAGTTAGAGGATGTACCTCATAACCAATCAACGAGTTCTAAGAGAAGAAAGGCTCCACACTCTCACATTGTGCATGAGCAAATATAGTTGGTGTCTAAGACACTCCTGAGCATAGTGAACCAAGAACTTCCCCATCTTTGATAAGGCCATTCAACTGAGTCTAGAAGAGAATGCCTTCCATAGAATTACAGTTCCTCCTTCATCCATTTGTTGAAGCAAAGTGATGTATGGGACTCCAAACAGATGGTAAGTTTATTAGAACCATTGTTCCTTGTACTACTCCACATCTTATGGCCAATCAAAAAAAAATTATACCGCAGCCCCAAATTTTATTGGCTTGCTAAAGAAAGGGGTTATTATTTCCTCAAGTTAGCTAGCATGGCCAAGAGGATCTTTGAAAGTGGACAAACAGAGGGTTTCACACAAAGGAAGGGTAAAAGAGAAAAATATTTCAAAGACATGTGGAATAATAGGGAAGGCATTTATAATTTCTTAATCAATACACCTACTAGTCAAAATAAAATGTAAAGAGTAGGAGAAGTGAATTGGTAGGCATTGTCTGCCATGAGAATGGTGCATCAAGGTTACTGTGCATGTAGCATAAATTTCAGAAGTAGAATAATAAAAATCAATACAACTAGACAATATGCCTGAATGTAGTCCCTCCTAATCCTCAATCTTCTTCTTCCTCTGCATACAACAAAAACCAATGGTAGGAAGACGTTTCCTCTCTAGAGATAATTAAACCCACTTCAGCATAGATATAGACCCATGTTAATCAATTTGTATAAAGTAAAATGAGGAGGTATCGGGTTACATATTTATCTCTATTTACAACACTTCCTTAACCCATAATGGGTATGATTTTAGGGTGGTTATTGGTGAGAGCTCCATTTAGCACAACCCCCTCCTTTGCCACGTCCTTCCCTCATTGCAACTACCCAAATACTGAAAAAAAAAATTAACATTACCTTGGGTTTCAATGTGGTTAACGCCTAGGATAGTGATTAAAGATCTTATATTATTATGCATGGAAAATGATAGGTGTGTAGGTTATTTATTATGCCCATGTGCTTTGATGGGTTGCCCATACCCACATCGGTCCTCCCCAACCACCTGTAATTACAACCTACCAACTCCATTCTCCCTCCACTATCCAAATTAAATTTCATTACCCTATTTTATTATTATTATTCCATTTTTATTTTTATTTTTTATAACTTCTTATTTATTTATATATTTTTATTAACTTAGATCATGTGTGTGTCAAATATATATATATATATATATATATATATATATATATATATAATGTGTACGTATTCATATATTTATTATTTTTATCAGTTTAATATGTCAAAATTTGGATCATAATAGTAATATTATCATTTATATTATATTTCAAAACAAAAGGTGAGTTTCGAGCCATTGAAGACAACCCTCTCGGATGAGATCAATGACATGGAGAAAACAAGTTTGTTTATACGTGAGACACATCTACAATGGGAGTGAACTAAATCGATGGATACCGAAGGTGCTTTTGACTCGAGATAATGGAGTGGCACTACAAGGTTATAATCTCATATGATCATTTTAATACCCTCATGAGCAACAACCCCAAGCTCGACGAAGTCCTTAAAGACCCCCACAATCGAATAAATGTTTGAAGAGATAATATTTCCTACTAGTGGGTCATTTGTGAAGGTGTAACCCACACTTCACCAATTGGGACAATGAATAAGGGAATTACATTTTTACTCTACTTTTTTGGTTAGCACGGCATGTCAAACATGTTCGAATAGGTATTTTTGGATCCTCTTGTTATCCCGAGTGCCTTGGACTCTTTTTGTGTAAAGGATTTTTAGTCCCATAAAAACTAAATCTTATTACCTATCTAAAAAATTAAAATCAGCATATTTTTTTCTTATTTGTGTCATGCCGTTAATACATGATCCCAAGTAAAAGAAATGGAACAAAATATGACATCCAACAAAATTCATATCTCCACTATCGCCTCATAACAAACTTCCTCTCTTTCCATCGTTACTTCCAACCCTTTCATAATTTCTTTTGTAGTTACTCAACCCATGATTCCCATTTACTCTTTTCAAGATTCCTAAACCATCCATCCTACCATCCATGTTGAAACCAATCCCTCTCTTTAGCATCACCTGTCATTCCATCTAGGCTAGGAACACCCCTTCTTCCACCTCTATCGAAGCTTTTGGGCCTCCTATCATCCCTCATGGGTGTGCAAAATTCCAAGAGCTCCTTGATGCTAATATTATTTCCCTCCATGACTATTTATTTCATAATTATACCAACTTCCCCATTGATGGACCTCCTTTACAATAAATATATGCTTACCATTCCAATCTTGAATCTATATAAGTCCTTACATCACAACTTTTCATCTTCTTCCTAGAGCTATGAATGAACATTTCATGGCCCAACATGAGCTTGATCCTCACCAATATTCTTCCACATTCTCTCATATTCACCAAACCACTCAATTGGTGGTCCCCATTCCTCCTAATTTTCCTCTTTTTTAACACTACTATCACCTCATCTATCCCCATCACTTCAACACCCACCTCAATCTTTTATGCCCCTATTCAATCATCTCAAGAATCTCACTTGCTCCCTCCTCCATCCGAACTACATAATTCATCTTTACCCCTCATTTCCACTTCTCATTTCCATGCAAATGTGATCACTTTGTTGTCATGTCCTTTTGAATCCACTCAAACCCATCAACCTCCTCCTTGAGGCATTTATCACTACATAATTTCCAATAAACTAAACCAAGTATCCCAAACACACATCACTTACATTCCAACTCATCTTATATCAATTATTCTCATATATCAACAATGATCTCAATCCAATCAATATTATAAGATCCCCATTTCTCAACAACAATCCTTATCTCAACCCATTCAATTCCAGCCCCTTAACTACATCCCCCTATCAACCACTTCCATCAACACCCACTCATCTTCAAACATACCAAAATTATCAACAACCTAATCTATATAATTAATATACATCACAATCCCATCATCCAACTTCTCAAACCGTCCTTCTAATGATCTCATGTAAGATTTGTTGAGTAGAATGGCTAATCTTGAAGCTACTACCTTGGGATCCAAAACCACATTCTCATATGAAAAATCTACAATAAACCAAACAATCCATCTATCCATGTGAAGCCTTATCCTCTTCATTAGGAAATGCCCAAATTTTCTAAATTTAATAGCTAGAGGGACCTCAAAAATATTTACACTTTTATGCATGCATGCTACCTTATTGCCCATGATCAGAACTCATGCTTCAAAAAATTCCGCATGTCAATAGTCGGACCATTCTTGGACCGGTAAAATGGCATCCCAAAAATTTATTGTTTTCCTTCACCCAACTCATGCAATTATTCCTAGAACATTTCTCGATCAACATTATGCATAAGATCACTATCACAGACCTCTATGCCATTAGACAGTATGATGATGAATCTATCACATAATTCATTTCTCAATGGCATGGAAAAATTAACCAACTATAATTTTCCCTTCTATGGACTGAATTAATTTAACTATTATCATGGTCTTATGCAAAGTATATCTCTTCCACTCTTCAAATTCAATTGTTACAAACCTTTGAAACATGCGTTCACCATGGCTCACAAACTTGAACTTTTCTCCCTTAAGTAATGACATATTAAGCTTCGATTAAACAAACCCAAATCTAAATTCACTACGTCCTCCATGCATGGTGACAAACCTAAGAATCCCACTAACACCATCGTGGTTAAATATTCTTCGACATCCACTTCTCATACGGAGCCTACACAACATGATTCAATACCACCTCTTAAATGTACCCCTCTTGGGGAATCTTATAGCACAATATTTGACAATTTTATAGTGGTCCATCTCATTCTTCTTCCTCCAATCTGACCCTTTAATGAATCAAAACCTAAACCAACATGGTATCATGAGGAATATTATTGTAAATATCATCAAGTTTGTGGCCATGACATTGAGAAGTGTCATTCTTTTAAATATGCCTTCCAAAAACTTATAGACTCTAGTGACCTCCAAGTGGATAATCCTAATGTGCCACCTAATCAACCCCTTAACGTCTTCAAACAACCCTTTCCTAATCATCCACCCAATAATCAAACTCCACCCCCATATGATAGCCACCTAATTCCCATGCGATTAATACTATTGGCCAAAATCTAACCCCATTGCCTACACCCATCATCTCACGTTATCCATAACATCTAACCCTATTTCAGACTCTTCCCCTACAATCATAACTTCATCAATTTCTATGCCTATCATATCAACATCAACTATAACTAAAACTACTACATCCCCATCAACCTTAATCAAAAAAACACCTCCATCCATATCTTCCACATCCTCATCCATTGCATCTAGTCCTTTACTCGATAACTACCTCAATGCCTAATTTAACATATTCATCTCACATCCCTACACTTACTTCCATATCCATTACATATATTATTATGAATATTCCCACATCAACATATAAATATATGTCCGTGTCTATACTACCTCTTGAATCATCCACCATGCAAATATCCACTCTCAATACATCTATAAATGACATCATTACCCCATATGCAACTTTAATCATCCCTACATCCACCAATCATAAACCTACACAATATACCACCCCTTTAGATCTTGTCAAACACATCATACAAAATCCACTTCCACCTTCAATATCTACAACATAATCTACATTACCAATTTCTTCCACCACATAGTCCTCAGTTGAAATCATCATCATCCATGCCAAAGGTAAATCCTCGTATTCAAATTATAAGAACCTTCACATGTCCATCCAAAAATAACTCACAAACCCACTTAAAAATTATATCTTCCTTCTCTCAATACTAACCCTCCTAAAAATATAGTGCCACATTTGGAATGGGGTGTTATAAACAAGGAATGCATGACCTTATTATTGATCAATCTCGTAAACCCCGTGAAAAATTTAGGTTAGGCTACAAGGAAAAATCTCATGAACCTCTGCTTCCATCCTTAGCTCTCATGGACATTGAGCCTCTATATTCTCCATCACATAAGGTCATGGGTAAATATGCCACCATGTCCATCTCCTCTAGATTTTTGTAGTCTCCACCATCACCTTGGGACCGGTCACTTATCAATGTGAAGGTGAAACTAGGTCTCTCCAAATTCAATTTTCAAAATGATAGAGGAAAATTACCCTACCATTGACATTATTCAATGCATCGATGATGAATCCATCCTTTCCTACATGGTGGAAGAATATTCCTATCTTCATAAGAACTTAGTCCGTAATCATCCACCCTCCTTAACAAATTCACTATTGACATCAACATAGGGACTTTACAAGATCCCCGCATCCTCAAAGTGGGTCAATCCTTTGATTCACATGAGTGTGACTCTTTCATTGATTTCCTTTCTCGACATAGCCAACCCTTTTCATGGTTGTATGCAAACTGTTTAGGTATCGATCCTTCTATTTTTTTCCACAACATCATTACCTTTCCTAATGTTATGTCGGTTAAGTAGAATATTCACCGCATGCACCCTCGAGTTTCCCTCCTTATCAAAGAGGAGTTGCAACACCTTCTTTCATATAACTTCATCATTCCTATTGACTATCCGCAATGGGTTTCCAACATCGTACTCATTTCTAAATCTTCTATAACTATCCGTATCTGCAATGATTTTTTAGACCTAAATCTTGTTTTCCCTAAAGATTATTTCCATCTTCCCAACATTGATCAGCTTGTAGACCTTACTACAATCCATGAGATTTTTTCTCTTATGGATTGTTTCTCTAGGTATAATCAAATCCTTATTGCACTAGAAGACCAACATAATACCTCTTTCATCATTCCTTAAGGGACTTTTTACTATTGCGTCATGCCCTTCGGTTTGAAATTTTTCAAGGCTACCTATCGGCGATCCATGACTTACATCTTTCAAAACCTCATCCATAAGGTTGTATAGAACTACGTTGATGATCTTTTTAGTAGATCTAGAAATCTACGTGACCACCTTTCCATCCATGAAGTCCATTTTGAGTGTCTTATCTATTTCTTCCTTTGTCTTAATCCGTCCAAGTGCGTGTTCGGAATATTAACCTGTAAACTCCTAGGTTTTATTGTCTCTATCAGTGGTATTGAATTTGACCTCACCAAGATCAAGGATATCCTCGAGATTCCTCCTCCTCCTAATTTAAATTATCTTCATAGTATTCAAGGCCATATTCAATCCATTTTTCATTTCATCCCACAAATTTTTGACCCCTACCAACCTTTTCATCATCTCCCTCACAAATATATTGACTTCAAATGGGATTATAACTTCTAAAAATCCTTTGATGACCTCAAGCGAGTATCTTTTATCCCCACCTATGCTTATGCCTCTAGGCAAAGGGCATCCTTTCTAACTCTATGTATCTACATCTAATCATGCTTTGGGATCCATGTTGTCACATCATGATGAGAAAGGTAGGGAGCAGGCCATATATTAAATTAGTCACACCCTTAAAAATATGAAACTCTCTACACTAAAGCTGAAAAAATGTGTTGCACCCTTTTCTTTGCTACTTCTCGAGTTTCTCCATTATCTTCTCAACCATAAGACTTATTTCATTGCTATATTTCATCTTCTCAATACCATGCATTCTAAGCCTTGTCATGTTGACCACATCACTCGATAGATCATGCTCATGATGTATTTTGACCTAGAGTTCATCTCTCATAAATCAATCAAGGTACAAGATATTACAGATCAACTAGTTTACACCCATCTTTAGAATAATCATCATCCCCACGAGCAATTTCGATGAATCGATCTTCCATTTTAACCATGAGTTTTCTCCTCTTAAAATGATTCTCTTCTTTGATAGCTCTAAGTGTTAGCAACATGGAGGCATTGACGTCATTATCATTCATCCTTGGGATACTCCTATTCCTATCACTTATAAACTCAATTCAAAATGCATAAACAATATGGCTGAGTATCAAGCTCTCATCTTAGGTCTCAAAACCACTATCTTACTTGGCATCCAAATCCTTAACATTTATGGGGATTTTCAACTCATCATTAATCAATTCAAAGGAATCTATCAATGTAAAAATGATATCCTTAAAAATTATAGGACATTATTGACTTCCTCCTTAGAGAATTTGATTTTTACACCATTAAAATATTACCTCATTCATCTAATCACTTCGCAGACACTATGGCATCTCTTGCATCCCTCATCCCATGGATAAATGAAGAATCTAAGCTTTCTATTATTGTTCAACATCTTGATCAATCATCTCATGTTCATGATATTCCTCGTGTCGACCAAATTGACACTAATCCTCATGATCTTTAGTATTCTCAAATATTTGACTATCTTTCTCAATCCAAGATCCCCTCTAACCTATTGAAAAATAGTAGAAGGTCCTTTCTTCAATGTGTTAACCATTATGTCATCCTTGGCGGAATTATCTACAAGTGTGGATTCGATGGCGTGTTTCTTCATTTCCTTAAATCTTAGCAATCCACTTGAGCCATCCAATAATTCCATGAAAGTATCTGTGGTGGCCATTTTAGTAGTTTGACTATCACCAAGTGTGCCCTTTGTATGGCTTATTATTGTACCTCTCTTAATCAAGAATTATGTGATTACATTAAGAAATGTGTCAAATGCCAATAACATTCTAATCTAATCCTCATTCCTAATCGACTTGCATCCATCCACTCAGACCTTTTGCCTTTTTCACAATGGGGGATCAACCTCATTGGCCTCATCAATTTTCCTTCTTCCTAATGACATCATTCTATCATCATTCATTGCTACTGATTACTTCACCAAATGGGTGGAAGCCATTCCACTTGTATCAACCAAAGCTAATCGGATAGTTAATTTCATCTACCATTATATCATTTTTTCGATTCCATCGCGCAACAATAGAAATTTCTTCAAAAACAAATACCTCAAGAATATTTGTGAATATTCAATATTAAGTTTATCTTCTCTTCTCCATACAATCCTCAAGCTAACGTCCAATCCAAAGACACTAAAAAACCCTTCGTAACATCCTTTCCAAGATTATTTATAAATCAGGTCATAATTGGCATCTTCATATCACCTTCACTCTTTGGGCCTATCATATTATCATCCGTACCTCTATGGGTGTTATTATTTTTCTCTCTCTCATGTATGACTCCAAGGCCATTCTTCCTCATGAATTTCAAATCCATTCTTTGTGTGTTTCTCTTCACAATTTTGTTTTTTATGAATATTATTGCTAAGATTATCTAGCACATCTTGAATTATTAGAGGAGCATCACCTTCTTTCTCTTGAACATCATCATGTCTATCAAGAGCGCATGAAATGTGATTATAACAAACACCTCAAGGAATGAAAATTTAATATTGGTGACCTTGTCCTTAAATAAAATCATAACATCACTACTCTAGAAAGGATTCAACATGGAAATTTTTCTCCTAACTGGATTGAACCTTATATTATCATGCATAAATATGGGTCTGGAGCCTATCGTTTGGCCTCCTTTAATGATAAACTAGAAATGGAACCTCTTAACGCATTACTGATTGTGGCCTTTCTATTGTTAACATACCTACCAACGTGAACTTAGTTATCTCTGTAGTCATCCATCCATCATTAGCCTCTTCCATCTTTCATTGTAATGATTTGTAATTATGTGGTCTACTGTTACTTTCCTATTTATGACCTTGAATATGGGCACCACAAATATTCCCATAGAATATTCCTTAAGGAAAATTTCCTCCTTCGGATGGGAATGCCAAAGTAATTACATCCACTTCCCTATTATTTACCTACTATAACCACAATAAAGGTCCCTTGGTGTCACTTGTACACTCACTATCCCCTCCTAAGTGGTCTACCTAACTATCCCCTTCTCTTACATAAAAATTCAAAATCCTGGATGCTCATTTTTAAAGATTCCATATCCAAAAATAGACTACTCCCTCAAAGTAAAATTGTTCATAAAAGCATAAAAATGTAAAAAGTATAGATTTATCCCTCAAAGGGCACTTATAATATACCCTTCATATATAAAAAAAATCCAAAATCCAAAACCATAAAGAAAAATATAGACTACTCCCTCGAATGATGGCTATTGTCTCATATCATGGAAGTAAAGGATTCTCTGCATTGATCAACCTTCTATCTATTCCAAAATTAAAAGCATAAAGTTTAAAAGTAATAATCCTAAGAAATCTTCCCTCATCAATTAGATTTCTCATCCATAGAAAACTTCTCGCATTAATCATTTTGCATCATATTTCTCATAACTAGGGAATATACTTAAGAACACCCACCTATGGAGAACCTATATTCCCATGTATAAGTGTCATCCAAACCCTCTATGTTGTGTCAACATTAGGTTTATAAGATCATTTTCCATACTTTCCCTCATGACCCTTGAGGTTACTAACTATTGATGGTTATGTGTTAACACCTACTATTGGCTTCAAGAGCATTTCCTTGATTGCTTCCCTTTCTTGTTTACCTCCAGTCCAATTCAAAGCATCGTTTCTTCATGATCTCTTTACTACAATCAATTGCTATTTATCTCCTATTGGAAACCATATATCAAATTTGCATCTAATATGTTTCTTATCATATTCTTCCTAATTTAACCATTTTATCCATTCTTATGTATATACTTTTATGTATAATTTCAACCATAGATAACATATTTATAAATCCATCACATCATTCATTATTTCATCATGTCTAAAAACTATCTATCCATATTAATCACATCCATATCATATTCTCTTTCTAAAATATAATCACTATCAATTCATCATAATCAAACCCATAACATCTCAATCAAATATCTACATCCAATTTACAACCATACAAATATCCATAACATCTAATCCATAATCCATAACATCTACATCTAATCCATAACATCATAATCAAACATCCACATCTAAATCTAACATAAACATCATTAAAGCCATGAAATCATACACATAACACATGATAAGTCATAACAAAACTCACACACACATGCGCATGCGCGCACGCATATATGCACACACACACACACACACACACACACGATCATCATATAAGTACATATATACATTTGTCACATGCCACCAAGGGTCTGTCTCAAAGTATATAAATCATCAAAATCAGTAAATTATACATCTAAGAGTCTCATATCTTACCCCTCAGGACGGGTGCTTGAATCTGTCTTTGGGCCTCATCTCCTCCATCGTGGTCCACATCTAGTTGTGGTTGTTCCATGCTCATTGTACTCCCGGATGGTGTTGTTTTTTCTACGTGCCACTTGTTCCCCTTTGCTAGCTAGATATGTTGCATATATTTGTGTCGTGATAGCCTAGATGTCACAATATTATGCTAATATCGTGCCTTAGATGTCTATTCTCTATGTAGATCTATCGGCATAGAGCCTAAAGGTGTCATCTATCCAGCCCTCTATGATGCCACTAGTGCACCACTCTTTGACTCTATATCTAGAATAGGTGTGAGGTCTCAAAACATCTCTATAGGTATTTCACTTCCTCTTGTACCTATCCCTATCCTGGATGGCCTTGTCCCTCTCCTAACATAAGACCGCATCCTCTTGTAGCACTACCTCCCTCTCTGGCATGCCACATCCCTCTCTTACCACATTGAATATTGATTTGTACGTAAGTGAGCTATATCTCTGATAACCCCTCTATCATCACCCTCATCACCCCTATACACCACATCCTCCTCGGTTGGCACCTCCTCCTCCTCCTCCTCACCCTCCTCAACTCCTCTATCGCCATTCGGGCTACCCATGTCCTCATCATCCAATTTACATACCTAGATCCAACTCTGACATCATCATGATCATTTCATGGTTCCCCATCCTCCTCTAATGGGTATACTATATCGAAACTAGGAAGGTCCCTCTCTGAATCATCTCACCTATAACTAATAGGCTCCTGGGTACTATCTATACAACTCAGAACTATCGTCCTAACTCTATCAAATTGTATTACCTCTATCATCTCAGGCCTCCTACCCTACACCCATCTCATTTAACTCATCCCAAACAACTCAATATCTTCTCCTAGCCATGCAAGATAAACACAAGATGGCCACTACTTCACCTGGTCCACATCAACTCGCTAGTCTATCCATATACCACACCTTGCATATCTCTCCCTATCACCATAAGCCTCATCACTCACCATCTCATTAATCCTACGTCCATCTCTATGTGATACCCCATGACCCATGGGAGCCCTAGTGTCCCGATCACTACAATATGTTCATATGCCCAGCAATGGAGTAAAAACCCCACATCCAACCCTATCCTCCTCTCGCATACATGCACAACTCATGATATATCTGCACTAACAACATTGTTCTGAATGAAAATTAAATCCTTTAATCCACAAATTTGTAGACTACACACTCACCAGTTTCCATGGGAATCTCACACCCCCTGAATCTGGTAATGCATAGCTAGAAATGGCCATCATCACCAAGCATATCAATCTACTCCTAGCCACACCACGCTTATACCGTGTCTCTATATGAAATACCCTGGATGATAATGTGATATAAGGGGAATATTCTCCAAAAATCTATGTCAAAACTCCCAATCTATTATCAACTATGATCAAGGCAAACTAGATCACCCTATATTGGTTACCTCAGGGATGCGGTATACATCCTCGAGAGTAATAGTCATCTCTCCCATCCTAAAGTAGAATGTATTTGTACACACATCCTATCTCTCCTAAAAATTTAATAATCAACCCTACATCTCATGGAATACATTGGTAATGCCAAAATCCACCCAATCAAACTATGGCTAGATGGTAACACTCCACATCTATGATATCCCTCTAATATGATCAAATAAGGATGGAACCCTATCTCAGATATAGGGTCTCTCAGGCATAGAAAACCAATTAAACATGAAAACATTAGTATCTCATCATCCAAATCCAAAACTCAAAATTTTTCTCATTATATCCCTGGTCGATGTCGACCCAAGTTGGTGACACCCCTAAATCGCCCCGGTTGATGGAGATGGAACTACCCAATCATCGGCAACCACCCCTTGCACCGACCACTAAAATTTTGAAAAATGTAAAAAAATAAACAAAAACATCAAAATGCTAAAAAAATTAGCTAAGATTAGGAACTTACCATATTGTGGGTCCTCTAGCACTTCCTCATTTCTCCTCCATCCACAATCTAAGAACTCTTTTTTATCTCAGAGCTCTTGATCATCACTTCACACAGTACAAATGATCTTAATCGGCCGACCAAATGGCTTATATAACATGTCGACCTCGGTCATCATCAACCCCCTTGATTCATCTTCGCTTTATCTATGGTCACCATCGACCCTCCTTTGTCACGATTCACCCGACCCTACCTTTTTGATCAATTTTTATCTTGTCTTTTTTCGATCAATCCTTACTTTAAAATTATCTTTTCTTCCACTTTTAGCTAGAGTGCTCCTCATAACACCTCTTTAATTTCCTCCTTGAGATTTTTTATCTACCTCATCTTTCATTTTGTATCATCTCACCTTTGTGGCCATATTTGTGTTCCCTCTTGGGGCACCATTATTTTTAAATCCTTTTCACCCCACCTTTGATGCATAATTGTTTATCCCTCCTATACGAAGGAAATTGCATTAACTTTTTCCCACTCCCTATCCTTTTTTCCAAAAACTTGTCTCGACCATTTTTCACATTTTTTTGTGAATAGAAAATGTCTACCTTTGACCCATTTTTCCCATGGCTTACACATCCATTTGAGTGAATTCCCTTTATATTCCCTCCATTTTGTAGTGGTTTTTTTCGACTCATGGTCCATAAGACATTTTTATTGTCATCTCCATTGAGGTCATACTTTGTTCCCTACCAATGTGGTTCCAAAATCACCACCATATTTTTATTTATTTCTTATTTTTTGTTTATCCTCATCTGGGATACCTTATTCCATCATCTTCTTTTTTCATCCTTTCTATCATTTCTTCATCTATCTCTTTCTAACTTGTGATTTAATTCCTTCGTGTCATTGACCCCTATTTTGAGGGGGAGCACATCATGAATATTTTTTTGTTTATTCTCATTTTTTGCTCATGGCTTACCTCAATGCAAACCAATCAAATAAAAAGGGGAAAATGTAGACACCAATTTTTGGTATCACTACCCCTCATCGCATGTTCACTCTCGACGTCTTTTCTACATACATACCTCTCTTTCCTTTTTAATTTCCTTTTTCCTCATAAATTAAATTTATCCCACCTATCATTATTTCCCATCATTATTCATCCATTAATCATCCCTAATCATGTTTAGTTAATTATAAAAACCCATTTAATTCATTTCCTCTTCTTAAATCTTCTATTTTATCTTTCTAGGAAATTATTTAATTATTTCACCTCTTCATGGCCTTTATTTAATTTTTTTCACCCTTCACCTACCCATTTACTCATCCTAAATAACCCTAATTTGTCATAATCTTTCAAAACCCTAATCCCACCTCTTATGGGCTCTTTGTCTTGAGTTTTTCACCTTCCAATCACCCAAATGGATGGATCCCCATGATCGGTGGTGACCCATTTGGGTATCTTTTGATCCTATAAATCCTCCCTTACCCCTCCCTTTTCAAGGATGTAAATTTGAAGACACTCAAAACTTTTTCAATCTTTATTTCATTTTTGTGTGTCCTTGCAGCTACCATCACTCTCTTAGAGTCACCTTTGAAGATCTTGAGCCCACTCTTGGAGATTGGAGGTCTTCTTTCATCATTTCATGTTTGGATATTCATTTGCAACTATCATCATTAGATCTTGTATAGGTTTGGCTATCATCGGGAGCTCTCTGTCTTAGTCATTCTCAAACCTTCATTTCTTATCTATAGGTCTTCATTTTAGTCCATCCATTTTAAGCTAACCCTAGATCAATCCTAGTCATTGGCCAACGACCTTTTCAGATTGTCATCAACCTAGCCTCCATTTCATTGCTTTTTATTCCATTCAAATCCCCAATAATCCAATTTTTGTTTCCTTAGCCACTCAACTTTTAGATTCTATCATTTTCCCCTTTTGGTCATCCCAAATCTATTTTATCAATCCCCGTCTCGTCACCACCGACTCATCTTGTTTGTCGTCAATCATATCTCTGTCTTTATTGCATGCATCATGAATTTTCATAATTTTCTTGCATCCTTTTGAATAAATTCATATCCATATTGTTCTACAGTGTTCTACCCCATCCCATATCCATACTAGCTTTAGATCCATACATGCAGACTTGCTAGATTTTTTTTGTGCATTTTCTTCTCATTATACCCCAGTCACCATCAACCATGCTCTATAATCTTGAGTTGCCATCAACCCACCTAGGTTTGATTTAATTTTCATCCATTTAGATCAAATCTACATTTCTATCTTATATCTAGCATTTCAGTTTTTGTTTTAGTTCAAATTTTGGTACATCCAATTTATCAATATTTGATTTTATTTATCTTTATAAAAACATGGGTTGAAATCCATCCTAGGAATTTTTCACTTCTCAAGACTGACATTTTCAGGAAACCCACCCATCTATCTACTAATCCATTTTTTGTTAATTTCACTTGATTTGTAGGTCATTTAGCTCGTTGCGAAGAAGGATCTCTCATTTTACACCCACAAATCCTCATCCCATATAGAGGTACCTTAAACCTTCTCATAATCTGAGTTTCTATATTTCTTGTTGCAATTTCACTAATCTAAAAAAAAGGTACCAAGGAAACTTGTATAACAATTGGAGAAAATATTAGCAAATATGGAACCAATAGAATATCTTCTCGATTTAGAACTTGTGTTGAAAGGAATGGAAAAATGAAAGAATATTCTTCTACCCCCATAGTTAAATTTTGGAGATTGGAAAATCATGCCCCTAAGAGTACCATTGGGGTTTTTAGGAACTTTTGTGTATGTGTTGTTGCCACATTGTAACCTACGGGTGCAGACTTGGAGGATAATGTAAAGGCTAGAATTTTAGCTTCATGCCTGCCAAAAATATTTATACATATATATTTTTTGAATAAAAATTTTCAAGGCCTTTTCCACAAGCCCGTTTTGTGCATATACATGAATCATTGCATTCCATAAGACCCCATTTGCTTGAGGAAATGTGTGAAACTGCATTCACATGTCCAAATATTTTCATAGGTTGTGCATACCTAAAAATGCCTAACAATCAAATACATAGAACCAAAACATGTTTTAACTTTCGTATTTATGAAAAAATTTAGAGTCTCTTCAGGATATCCCACTCTACCCAGTATCTCTACTAACTAGTAAATACACGCATCCTCCCTAAGTTAAAATGGTCACTTGAAAATATATTCCATAGCTTCCTCAAGATAGTAAAAATCATGAAGAAAACCACCTGTGCATACACAAGGATTAATTTTGGGCCCATTATTGAGGATCCCACTCCAAAGAGGAGTAATAACCCACATTATAAAATTTTACACATTGTATACCAAACAATAAAAAAATTAATCTTACACGATTAGATATGCCCATGAGACCCTATTTCTTTAAGGCATTTTCAAAACACCCCATATGCGTCCAAAATTATTTGAGGGACATCCATGTTGAGTTATAGAGCTCCCAATTTAGCATAGGCATGGACTATGTTGGTAAATCTAAACTAAAAAGTTTGGAATCCTATTCAAAAAATCCCCTTATAGCATAAGCGTGTAGATGTTAGCAGAGGTTGTGGAGTTTGAATGTACAACCTGTCATTTACATTTGATTGAATTTTATGTGGCCAACACTTGAAATCTAGAGGAGACCAAAAAGAGACAAAGGAACCATAAGGATATATTTTTCCCAAACCCACCCTTATGGGATTTTCTCTCCTTTTTAAATATATATTATTTTATTTATTTTTATTTACTTATAACCATTCCCTTTTGTTATTTTTAAAACATACATAGGTATGTATAGATATAATTTTAAATTTTTATCTATGTATTTATTTACCATTTAATTCATCTTGATTGATTTTTTTAAATTCTCATTTATTTATTTATTTTCAAAACCATATTTATTTATTTGTTTTATTATTAATTATATTGATTCAAAGAGCTTGTAATTGTAATCCCACCAAAACACCAAGCCTAATGACATGGGTTTGCAATGGGATAAGAAAGAAGTACCATGAGGAGCACTATAGAAGGTACACATGAACTCCATTAGAGGGTTTTTATAATTCTTAGAGTTTATCTCATCAAGGAATTTCAATAGCGCACTAGGGTAAGAACCATAATGGTATTTAAAAGGATGAGACATGGATGAAGGATTTATGACAGGATGAAGTTTGTAAGATTGAGAAAAAAATTTGAAGATGGAGGAATAATTTCCTTAGAGGGTATTTCTATTAGATCCCATGGATGAGGATTCACTAAGGAAGCATGATGATAATTACATTTCTCATTGGAGGTATCAATAATGTTTTGGTTAGAATGTGAAGTGTTTTGAGTTAATGAACATGATCCTTATGCACGGGCTTATGTTGGTAGTTATCCTTATGTATATTGACATATTACAAATTGAGGTAGTTATGGTCATATGACACTTCAATAGTAAACAAAATGTTGTTCTTCGATTACTTGTTACGGTTGGTCCTCGATTGGTGGTTCCTATGGGCTTGCACAAGGGATTGATATTTCTCATAACATTGGTGTATAATGACATTAGTGTTAAATTAGGATCCAAACAAGAAATCAAGGAATACCTTATTAAGATCTTGAAAATACTCATGGGAATGGTTGTTAGTGTCATTGCACAGAAAATATGCTAAGATTAAAGGATGTTAATGGTTGTTTGATAAAAATAAAGATACAATGTTTTGTATTATTATCAACATTCAAAGGCAAGGGAGGTGTTAAATATTTATTAGGACCAATGGGGAGTTGTGTTGATTGAGAACCCATGTTTAAAATATAAAATTGCATTTGAAACATGTTAGAGGTAATGGAAGATTGTATGATGGCCGTTTGATCCAATAACTCAATAATCATGAGATTAGGATCAGGTGGTGGATTAGGCCACTAGAGAAAGAAATCTTTATGTTGATTTTTTATAAAGGATATTTTAGAGATTCATTACAGATTGTTCCATTTATAGGAGGATTGTTATGATTAATGGGTTTTGAGTGAGTTTTTAGGATTATATCTTCCATAGGAAATATATATCTCGAGAAACTCTAATTAATTTTCCATCCTTGATGGGTGTGAAATATTAATTATTGTTCAAATTTTTGATAGATTTTGTGGGATTAATTTCTCCATTTTCTACCATATTGCAATCCATACTAATGCATAGGGGATAATTATGTCAAGATGGGCGGGGACAAAATTAGAAGGTATTAAGTGTGGTTTAATATATTTACCAATGGGTTTGGTCTAAGAAGTTGAGGTAGAGATGTATATATTGATGCCAACAAATGGAGATGATGAAGGAAGGAAAACCCATAGGGATTATGAATGGGTTCATATTAGAAAGGAAAATTATGAGAGCAGATATGATGAAGATTTAAAATATGAATCTTAAGAGAAGATAATTTGTTCAAATCTTAAGATAATTGGCTATGTAGAGACCCATACGATTTGATGGAACCAAGATGGGGAGAATATGAATTATAGCAAATAAACTAAATAAATCTATCATACATGTGTTGTATCGGGGCTGATGAAAAATATAAATAATATTGAGGTAAAAAACAAGATTATCCATGTGAATGAATTCACATAATAGATGATTTTATAGGAAATGTAAAGAAAATGAAAAATTAGAGTGAATTTGGCTTAATCTAGGGTAGAGTAAGATTCACGGTGTATTCACTAGAAGGCATGTTAGGCTAAGATGCATCATATCCTATTATAATACTATTGAAGATCAAATATAGGCTTACACATGAGATGTAGATACTAAAGGTGCTTAATTATTGTATGATCTAAAGATCATTTTAGTGGAATGAGTTTCCCTAGATCTTCCAGAATTGTTACAGTACGGAAGATACAATTGAGAAATTTATGGTGATATATTGAACATTGGAAATGGAAACTGTATGCTCTAGATAATTTATGTTTAAGAACAAGTGTGTGCAGGGTGAAACAAGGGCATATATGACACGGTGATGAGATACATCGAAAAAATGAAAAATGGGTCAATGTGGCATCGACAAGTGGCATGGAGATAAAAGAGAACCTATTTTTTATCGTCGGTCTACGATGGTCAACAAAAAAAAAAATTTAACTATGGGGTCCACTTTTATTTCTGAGGGGGACCTAAATGCCTTGAAATTACATGTACCTCATCGAGCTAGGAGACTGATTTTGGTGAGCTTGTGACCGAGTTGAGGACTAAGTTGAGTTTCGAGTTCAAGGAATCCATCTCATCCACTAACTAAGATAACCGGATGGGCTATATTATAATATTGGTGGGATAGATTAACAACTTGATGATCCCAAATAACCAACTCACCCAATGACCAGACCTCTACATAGTTAGCTCAACCACAATCGCAACCTGGCCACTCACGTGGTATTTTTAACTTAGATGAACAAACAAGCCACAACCAACATGCTAAGGTTGGCATTCTTTATAACTATTGTGCCCCATGCAAGCTTGTTAAAAGGAAAAGGATATGTAAGCATGGCCATATCCATTGATAATTAGTGTGGTCCAATCCTTTTAAAGGCCTATGAAAGCCAAATCCCTACATATGTGGGATAAAAATCCCAAACTAAGTAAAGTTGGGAGGTGGGTGGTTGGGTTGATTTGAACCCCAACCATTTAGGTGCCAAAAATAAGCTTTATTTCTACATCATTGAGGTTAATAAATATATAAATATCTAAGTTGGTTCTTATATAAGCCAAGTGTTGTGGACGTGTTGTAGTGATAACAAATCAGTTTTGAAAAAGTGAATTTTGAGATACTTTGGATATTTTTGGGACCTTGGTGTAAACTAGAAAGTTGTCTAGAATTATGGGATGCTCATTTTTCATGTTTTATTTTCCCATTTTTTATTTTTTTGTGATGTCATTTTATGCAAAAAAATCACTAGAAGACAAAAATATGAAGGGATAAGCTTCGACGAACAATGAGCTTCACTAAGGTCCTTCAAAGGTCTGAAGACATAACATTATAGGTTATGGATCTATTATTGTTAAATGTACGTTCATTATACTTTTAGTTGTGAAAAATTTTAATACATCGATTCATATGAACTCGGAGACCTAGGAAAAATCCAAACTTCGTAAACAACTTTGGTGTCTCTCTATGATCTAATTTATTTTTCATTTTGAATTCTGATTTATTTTTGCATTTAATCATTCAAGTTAAATTCAAGAAATCATTTATTATCATATTACAACATTCTTAGAGTCAAGTAAATTAATTCTAAATGGTTTTCATCAAAAATGATTTCATGAATCTTAAATTCATCTTTGGATCATTTTTAATTCAATTTTAAATCAGATTCTAATCATATTTGGATTCATTTTAATCACAAAAGTTGATGAATTTGAAAGATTTGTTGAAAAAAGTAAATCAATAAGGGTTTATTGACATATAAAAATCATTTTTGGTGTCATATCTGGTTGAATTCAATTTTTTTCTTTTAGTTTCATTTGATATCAGTTTTGATTTTCTAATCATGTCATATTTTGCAGACTTTTTGTCTTGATCTTCCATTTACTGATTGTTAGTGTCTTGGAAGTATATGTTGTTTGCTCATAGATATGGGGAAATCCTTGAAGAGAGAGAGAGAGAGAGAGAATATAAGATATTTAAATTATAAAAAAAAATTCGAGATGAAAATTCATTCCTAAGATGCAAGCTATACCTTGAAGAGAAAATTGAGTGATTGAAATTAGAGCTAGAATCCAAGGATGGGCTCTTAATCATATTGTAATGTGGTGAGCCGAGAGAAGGAATTACCATTAACTTCATATGATAAAATGATGATAAATGAGTGCTCTATAAGTTATTCTCCATGTGATTCTTCTACCCATTCAAAGTGATTTTGAAAATCACACTAAAGGCATTGGATATAGATTATTGATTAAAATGGGATTTGATGGAAGAATTGTTAGTAAGAATGCCAAGGTATTACTAACCCAATACTAGTTTATGATCTTCCTATTTTTGTAGGTTTTGGTTATCCTAGTGTGGGAATGGAAATTGGAGAGTGCTTTGAAGGGAGAAAAGCTTCCGACATCAAAGTAAATACCCCACTAGTCCCTGCAGGAAGACTCGGTGCGGAGAAATTGGTGATTCTTTGTCATGGGAAGGATTTGGTAAGAAATTACAAAGAAGAGGTAATGAGATTCCACCTCCTCATTCTTATCATAATCATACTAAAAATATAAATTGTTGTAAAAATTCTAATCCTCTCTTTCAGTTTGAAAAATATGGCTTTGATATTCAGAAAATGTGGCATGTTTTTTTTAATATTGGTAAATAGTTTTTTGAAAGGGACTATACCCTTGTGTACAAAAGAAGGCCTAAAATCCGGAATAAGAGAGAGGAGCAGAGAAGCTGTAGCAAAGCACAAAAGTTACAGCAAAGAACAACGAAGCCCAGAACAGCTATACAATCGAGACTTAACAGCAAAACAACGGCAAAAAAATAGCAAGCCTACAGCCAAGAAGCAGTAATAAAAACAATAAGGACCAGCAAAAGTAGTCGGGACTACTTCTTGGCCGCTTGATCAATACTCATCTTTACTCTTTTCCAAGCATGATACATGCCCAAAGATGGTCATATGAGCAAAAAGATCCGTCTTATCAAGTTCCTCTCTGGTTCTTTTGCTCTCTTTCTCATTGCCCCAAAGTGTAATGAGACATCGCTAAGTTGTGAAAATGTGGCATGTTTTCCCTTGCACTTTTTGTGGTTTTAGTAAAAAATTTGTTTCCAAATGTTAGAAGAGAAGGACATTGTTGAAGAATTTGGTGCGGGTCATTAGAAATAAGGTAGATGATAAAGACCAATATCATAATTCAAAAGCAAGAAATGGAAACCAAATTCCTCTTATTCTAGGAATGATTGCACTCATTTTTGTATGAGTGGACATAAGGTTGAAAATTTCTAGAAACTTCATCCAACATTACAAGGTAAAATAAGTTGCTAATCAAGTAGATAATAATAAGAAAACCTTGGATTTATCCATAGATTATCCACATATGAGTCCATTTTATTTTGATATGGATAATGAAAAATCATTTTCTTTGGATAGATTTATAAAGTATTGTTGATACTGATAAATAGTATGATGTTCAATCATTTTTTTACCCTTGCTTTCAGGATTTCGGTTGAATTTTGATAAAGGAATTAAACAGAAATTTAATAAAGCAGTTAAAAAGGGAAAATGAATTTTTAGAGTTCAAATTCAAGAGAGAAACTGAGGGACAAGTTTATCATACTCAGTGATTTTCTTACATTGAAATTTTTGAAAATAATCCATTTTCATCTCCTTCTTTAGCCTTTGAGTTTCTGGTACAATTTGGGTACAATGGATTAAATTCATGTTTTCAACTATTGGGGATTTTTGACAATATTTTACTTAAGGTTTTTAAGAACATTGACATTGTTCAATTTTCATATTGACTTTGCATAGTAATTGTTGTTTTGGGAATGCATCTATTTTTCATGTATATGTTAGGTGCATTTTAAGACACATATTTTGGGCATGTTTGTAATTGTTCTCACAATGTAAGATATCGATGTGGCCATAATTTTAAATCACATGTCCATTTGGGTAATAAATGTGATTTCTAAATATGATAACAACATAATAACACATTTTGATCATAGTGACAAACATATTTTTTATTAGATAGGAAAAACAGGATCGACTCTCGTGAGGCCAATACATGAAAGATAACAACGTGAAATCTCATAGACATAAAAAAAAAGAGGAACATGACCAAAAAGGGTTAAACAAGATTAACCCCAAGACAACAAGGTCAAAAACCCAACTAGTGAGAGAAATAGAAACTACATAACTAAACAAAAAAATAGAGACAAGCACAAAAACCTCCTAAAGTTTAGGAGCAGCACCATTAATTTTTCTTTTGATTCTTGGAGGGTTTGGCCTCCATGGTCTTAGTTGCCTTATTGTGCCTAAGTTGTAGCTTCTTCTGAGGTGGTTCCTCCTCTTCATCTCCCATAGCATCCTCCTTTGTCTCATCCTCGTCCTCCTCTTCTTCATCAGAGCTGGTGACCCTGGAATATTTTCTTTCCTCTACTCCTCTTCAACCGCTTCCAACCGAACCCTCATATCCCAAACAAGTTTATCCAAACCATATATTTACCCCATAATATTTGTAGTTGTAATAATCTAGAAGTTTCATGGGGTCACTGACATTAGTTGTTGGATTTTGGTGTCTATTATTATTGATCTATGTGGGTAAAATCGTATTTGCAATGATTGGACATGTCATATGGAATCGGGTTTGAAATTTTCCTATTTGAACATTAGATTGTTTATTTTATAGCTGATCAATTTTGTGATGGCACCTACAGTCATACTAGTTAGACAAATTACAAGCATTTAGTTAGATATTTTCCTATGATTGAAAATGGTTCATATTTTTAAATTGATCTATGTTGTTTGTAGATATTGGCAGAATCATAGAGTATCAGTTGGACAATTGCCTCTTTTGGAAAATAATTGTCTATCTTAAAAAATAGTCAATTTTTTGTGATAATATTTTCAACAATTTGTAGTAATATTTCCCATAATGTTATTTCTATGGATCATGTATGGGGTTGTGATATTTAGGAAGATGATTGGAAAATTTTTGGGTGAAACAAACTTTTGTGGAACAAAAGACTTTTCAATGGGGAGTTGTGATCCAGAGATCAATTCAGTGGAAATAGTTTCCCTAAATCTCCCAAAATCATTATAGTATGGAAAAGAAGGCCAAAATATTTCGGAGGTATATTAAACACTAGAAATGGACATTGTATGCTCTAGATAATGTCCGACAAGAATAAGTGTCCATAAGGTCAAATAGGGGCACAAGTGATGCAATGGCAAGATACGTTGCAAAAATGGAAAATGGATCAATGTGGCATTGATAAGTGGCATGGAGAAAAAGAGAGCCTGATTTTTACCATCATCGTTGATGGTTGAAAAAAATGTTTTTCAACTATGGTGTCCACTTTTATTTTGGAGGGGGCCTGGCCTCCGTGAAATTCCAAGTAGTTCATCGATCTAGGAGACTGAGTTAGAAGAGATTAGTCGATTTCAAGATTGAGATGAAGAGAACTAGATCATATACTGACCAAACTAACCGAATGGGATATATTATAATATTATTGAGATAATTTAACATCTTGGCGAGCCAAAAAAATAACTCACCCACCGACTGTGCCTCTACACACTTAGCTTGGCCATAATTACAAGTAGCCACCCACATAGCATTCTCAACTTGGGTGGACAAACAAACCACCACCAATGACATGCTAAGGTTTCCATCCCTACAACCTTAAATACCACATGGACTTAAAAATTGATGTAAGCTTGACCGTGGCCATGGATAAGTAGGGCATCTTAAGCCTTTTTAAAGGCCTATGAAAATCAACTCCCGTAGATGTGAGATAAAAATCCCAAACTAAGTAATAGTTGGTTAGTGATTGGCTTGGTTAATATAACCCCCAACCATACAAGTTCCAAATATAATATTTACCACCACACCATAGTTGGTTAAAAACATATAAATACTTGATTTGGGTCTTAACAAGCTAAGTGTTATGAATGTGTTATAGGGATAACAAATCAATTTTGAAAAAGTGAATTTCTGAGATACTTATGAGCTTTTAGGACCTTGGTATAACCTAGAAAGTTGTCCAAATTTTCTATATACTCCTTGTGAATGTGTTATTTTTTTTTTTTAGTTTTCATGACATCATTTTGTATAGTGAAATTCACTAGAAGATAAAAATATAAAGGTATAAAAGCTTATAAAGTGCTTTGGGAAGGTGGAGGAAAATATAATTGAGCTTCACCAAGGTCCTTTGAAGGTTTGAAGACCCAAAATTTTAGGTTATGGATATATTATTATTAATTATAAGTTGATTTTACTTGCAGTTTGGATAATTTTTAATAGATCAGTTCATATGAGGCTGGAGACATAGGAAATTTCCGAACTCCATAAAAACTCTAGTGTTGTCTCTATGATTTGATTTATTTTGAATTTTAAATTCTGATTTATTTCCACATTCAATTAGTTAAGTTAAATTCAAGAAAGAATTTATTATCATATTACAACATTTTCAGAGAATTGGGTAAATTAATTATGAATGGTTTTGATCGAATAATGATTTCATGAATCTTAAATTCAATTCTAGATTAGTTTTAAATCATACTCTAATTAGATTTAAATTCATTTTAATCATGAATTTGTAAGATCTGTTGAAACAAGTAAATCAATAGGAGTCCATTTACATTTATAGATCGGTCTGCAAGGGTCGTAATTCTAGAGGATAGTGGTCCTAACCAAAAGATAGATATAGGTGTTAAAGGCCTATACCCAAAGTAAAGATAGGTATCATACTAGGATTCAGTGTAATGGTAGATCAAAATATGATTAAAAGCAAAGGGTATTTACATAAATCGAAAAAGTAATTAACTAAATCAAGCATACATATACTCTAATATATAACAATGAATGTTTAACAATACACATAACAATAAACATGATGTTAGAATGTAATATTAAGTTCATATAAACTTTAGTTTATAATTAAATAATTTAGAATAAGTTATATTCTTAATTATTTAATATAAACTTTATGTTTATGTTTAATTGGTTAATTATTAACTAATTTATATTAAATCAGGGTATGGTTTAATCATACCCTATCACTTGATATGTTCGTGACCCGTGGGGTCAAATAAATATGACTGTGGGTCATATTGTTATTCACCTCAGGTGAATGGTTTGGAGAGAAGTGAGGAAAGGGGATTTTACTGGATTATAAATTTGTTTCTCATATAATGGAAATATCTTAGTTTTCCCATGGTTTTTTTTTCTTTCGGGGTTTTCCATGTAAATCTTTGTGTTCACCTGTGTTATTTGTTACCTTGTTTATTTATTTATGTGTTCACATTAATGTTTGTTCAAATATTAATTTAATGTGATTAAATATGGTTTAATCTCCTCATCCTAACATGGTACTAGAGTGAAGTATAATTAATCTTAATTTTGTTTAAACTAATCGGGTGTGTTGGTTGGGGTGGTTGGGTGGTTAATTGGTTTGAAAATTTAATAAATATCCCCTCCCCTTTGGGACATAATATTACAAAAGTTTACACAGCTTAAAAAATAATTAAAAGTTCTTCGAAATATTTTACCCCCTCGCATCGTAACTCGAGGAAGAATTACCATGACCTATAAATAAAGGTAAGGGTGAATTTTTTTAAATATTTCATTATGTTTCTATAGTTTTCAAATATGTGTAGGTTGAAATAATTACATGGTGAAATTCAATATTAAATAAAGGTTAAAAGGCCAAGAGACAAGTTCCACCAGGATAGGAAATTCAATTTTTCTATATGTCAAGACAAATCTCTTTTCCCCTAGTGTTGTAATAAAAGTTATTTGTTTTCACCCTTGATATCCGAAAAAAAATTCATGTCCTCATGGACCCCCTTTAATAAGGGTTGCACTTATTTTATCTTGAAACCATAATCTATATTCTATAATATTTGTATCTTTAAAAAATACTATAGTTTATTATTTATAAACTCCTATAGTTTATAGTTAATATAAACTATATATTAAAATTATCCAATAACCTAAAACCTATTGTTTATAAATCAAAACCTAAACCTATCTAAGCGACCCCCTTTACATCTATATATGGCCATATTAAAATTTAAAATAAATAATAATAATTTGGGTCCTTCCCTACTCTCACTCTCCTTTGCTTTCCACTTGGCAAGTTTTCCCCCTCACACTCGCCCCTCTCCTTTTCTATCACATGACACCTTGGTCTCCTGGGACCAACCACCCTCTATCCTTTTTTTGTCTAGGATAGAGGGATTCAAATTTGTTTTATATAGGAATTTAGTCCCACATGGAATGGGAACCAGACAATCTAAGGCTTATGATCCTTTTGGAGAGATAATGGTGGTGTGAATTCACCACACCACCAACTTTTTGTTAGCAAATATTTGAAGTGGATTTTTCACGGGATTTTGTATGGATGTAACTCAACCCATCCAAGTTGGTATCTTTGAACTTGGCCAACCCGTAGGCATTGATAAGGCATTGGTTGTATAACTTGCTTGTGGGCTCGACTTTGAACATTGGTAATATATATAATTTATGGCATGTTAATTCGACTACTGTTCAAATTAACCCGACTCATCGAGTTGGTAAAGTAAACTTGACCAAGTCTAGTTATAAGCATTTATATAGTAGCTATGCTCCACTTTTTGTCGTAAATAAGCCTTTTAATTTTTCTTTTTTTCTTTTAAAGAAATTATTAATTTAATTTAGTCTTTTTTTCTACTAATAGAAAACTTGTTTAAATTATTTCCTTAAATTAGATAAATAAATTGGATTTTTTTACTTATGACACGATGACTAAATCATCATATTTTTCATGTAAAATTAAAAAAATCTATCACATCTCGATAAATAATTAGTATTGTGAAACTATTATTTTATATGTTTAGATTATTTATTTTACACATCATTTTTATCATGAATTTATAAAAATTTGACTAGGTGGCTTGAACAACGATAGGGGGATTTTTAAAACCTTGATTACTAAAAATCTTATTATTCTTATTTATTGAAATCTATTTACACAAAAATGGGATCTAACCACTTTACTATTGATAAATCACATATGTTAAATAGAAAAAATTATGACATCCGGAAGATACAAATTGAAGGCATAATTCATGACTCGCAAGCTCTGCATTTATCATAAACGGTATGGAGAAGGCTCCAATCGAAGACAAGTGACAGTAGATAATGTTGATGCATATCAAAATAAATGTATATGAAGTTATGTCCATTATTTTTTGAGCATGTAGGATGATTTCCTCCTTCATATTGGGAATCAGAAAGTTTGAGTGAGGCTTGTCCATGCAATCGAATCAATGCAAAAAGGTACATGGTTATCAAAAATCATTAAATTGATTCTAGAACTAATGGCAACTCTCGTGAAGGGAGATGAAAAAGTAATTTTTTTCTAAAATTAAAAATATTAAGTCTCAGTTGGATGGATGTAACTGTAAATTAATTTATGAAAAATTACTTTACTTTATTATTCAGTTGAATATACATGAAAGGTTTAGAAATTTCATTTCAATATTGAATTTTAAGTATCAAACTGAACAAGACATCCATGATTTGCAAACCCTTAGTTCTCTCCTGATACAGAAGAGCAAGTTATGAAAAAATTGATTCAAAAGAGAATTCCACTTAGGCACTTCTCACTCAAAAATCAAAAATAAACCTTCTAGGTTCAACAAGAATCAAAAATCAACTTTTAAACCTCCTAGTAAAGATAAGAAACTAGGAAACTTAAGAGTTAGTTTTGATGGTAAATGTCATAACTATGGAAAATTTGGCCATAAGAAAGAAGATTGTAAAGTCAAAAATAATTCAAATTTCAAAAACCAAAAGGGAAACAAATCAGACCAAAATCAAAACAAAAATCAGAAAAATAGTCAAAAATATAATGTAATTGCTTTGTATGCCACTTTTGTCATCAGTAAAGTAAAATGAGTGGCTATTAAATAGTGGTGACTCTAGGAACATGAATTTCAAACCTGATATCCTATCTTACCTTAAATAATGTAATGATCAAATATATTTGGGTGGTCATTCCATCCTCTATGTTTGATGAAAAGGTAAAGAAAAATTCTCTAATGGTTTTATTAGCAATGATTTGTAAATTCCTACACTTAAATTGAATCTTCTTTCTTATTCTTGATTGAATCAAAACAACTATAATGTAATTGTATTGAAAGATAAAAATTTTATTAAAAAGTAACAATATGTAACTATATTTGAAGGAATATAAAGAGATGGTATATGTGTGTTTAATAGATTTCCCTATGCTTCTTATTTTACATCCCAAAGAAGTGATATGTAATTATGGCATGAAAGACTAGGTCATGTCAAATTTAGGAGCATGTATGAAATTTCTCAACCTGAACCTAGTGTCGGGTCTACCACCTATTTCCAAAACTTATGAAACATGTGAAGGGTACTTACATAGTAAGCAATCTACTAACCCATTCCACAAGAATCATGATGCAAATTCTACTAAACCTTTGGAACTTGTCCATAGTGATGTCTGAGGACCCCTAGAAGTTCCATCCCTTAATGGTTCATTATATGCTATCACATTCATTGATGATTTATCTCATATGATTTGGTATTATTTTATCAAAAATAAATTTGATGTCTTGTCTAAATTTAAATAATGTAAATATTTAGTTGAAAACAAATCTATTTATAAAATTAAGAGGCTTAGGACATATAATGGAGGATAATATGTCAGTAAATCATTTGACTCATTTTGTGTCGAATGTGGTATTCAAATAGAACTAACTAATCCCTATTCCCCTCAACAAAATGGGATTACAGAGAGGAAAAACCGTACCATTCTAGAAATGGATGGAACCATGTTACGTTCAACACAAGTCCCTAAATTTCTCTAGGTTGAAGAAATGAACATTATTGTTCACATTTTAAACAAAGTACCCACTAAATTCTTAGTTAACTTCACTCCTCTATAAAAGTGGTCAAATAAAAAACCAAATGTGTCTCATTTGAGAATATTTGGTAGCCCCACTTCTATATTCATTCGAAATCAAAAAATAAGAAGCTAGATCAAACCTCCTATCCTTGTATCTTTGTAGGTTATGGAGGTAAAATTAAATGTCTTAGGATCTATGATCCTTCAAAAAGAGAAATTATAGAAAATAGGAATGTTAAAATATTAGAAAATCTTTTTTTTTTCAAGTTTTGTTTCTATTGTTCATGATGATTCTAATGAAAATGAAAATAATGATAATAATAGTGAAAATGATATATGTGATGATGAAATTAATACATTTGAACTTGTATTTAAAAATATTTAGTTCTTGTTTCCTCTATAACCAAAAGACCTAGATGGGTTGAGTCTATTATTCAAGACTCTAATCCTAAAAACCTTCAAAAATGACTAGAATTCAACATACATATCATGCTTTAATGATGATGTATGAACCTAAACCCCAATATTTCGAAGAATCTTCTTCTGACGAAAGATGGGTAGATGAAATGAAATTTAAGTATAATACCGTAATTAAAAATAAAACTTGGGATTTAGTCCCTCCTCCTGAAAAATGAAGTATAGTCAAATCTAGATGGATATACAAAATCAAATATAAAGTTGATGGCAATGTTGATAAATTCAAATCCAGGTTAGTAGCTCGAGGGTTTACTCAAAACCCGGTATCAACTACATTTAAACCTTTGCACTAGTTACAAAAATGATCACTGTAAGGATTCATATTTCCTTAGTTGCTCAATATGGTTGTGAAATCCATCATATGGATGTAAAGAATTCATTTCTGAGTGGTGACTTAAAAATGAAATTTGCATGACCCAACCTAAAGGATTTGAAGAACCTGGTAAAGAAATGTATGTTTGTAAATTGAAAAAATATCTATATGGTTTAAAACAAGCTCCTAAAGCTTGGTATGCAAAGATTAACATATTTTTCAATGAAGTTGGATTTTCTAACTATTCTTCTAATAATGATTTATTTGTAAAAGTTGAAGAAAATCAAATTATTCTCATTGTATTGTATATTGATGATTTACTTATTACTAGAAATTCTAACTGTTTCATTTTTAAAATTAAATCTAAATTAAAACAATAGTTTGAATCGAATGATTTTGGATTATTGCATCATTTCCTAGGCATGGCTATATATCGGGATAAAAATTATATTGTTGTATATAAATAACAATATGCCACTAATTTACTTAAAATATTTAATATGATTGATTATAAACCTATTGATATTCCTATATAGGTGTGATGTAAACTGAAACTTGCATGTGAAAAAGATAATCCTACTTTGTACAGAAAATTATAGGTAGTTTGATGTATCTAACTATTACTAGACCTGACATTTCTTATGCAGTAGGGATTGCTTCAATATTTATTTAGGAGCCATATCAGGATCACTGGAAGTTATCCAAAAGAATATTGTGTTATATTAAAGGCACAATTAATTTTGGTTTACATTATACTTCTCAGAATAAAGGCATATTTATATGGATATTGTGATTCTGACCATGTTGGTGATGTGTAAGATCAAAATTCTACAAATGGATATGTGTTCAAGTTTTGTGTATGTGAAATTACTTGGAGTAGTAAAAATCAACTAACAATATCGATTTATTCTATTGAGGTAGAGTATAGAAGTGTAATGGAAGTAGCAAAAAAATCCATATGGCTGAAGCAATTATTGGAAGAGATACACATGGAATCTAATTGAAGAAATCCTCTTCTATGTGATAGCCATAGTTGCATTTCTCTTGCTAATAATCTAGTTCACCATCAAAGGAAAGCATATAGATATTCATATGCACTTTATCTAAGAGAAGGTTCTCTACAATGATATAGATAGCTAGTACTACCCAATCGAAGCTCAAGTTGGAGACATGTTTATGAGGCCATTATGTGCTATAAAATTCTACAAGTTCAATTCAATTCTTAGCCTTTCATAGTTTCCATTGAGGGGTAGTGTGCATGGAAATTTCACCTCCTAATGGCTAGCTGGTTGATATATCCTTATCCTCTATACTTATACTATGATTGTAAAGCATTGTAAAAATATCTCTATGATCTTTTGTAAACTTATCACTCTAATTTTACAGTGTATAGTCCAGTGTGTTGCATATATTTGTAAAGGAGGTCCTTGTGTTATAAAAGGCTCCTAGAGATGTTGTTTGATATTTTTTCCATGAGAAACTGTGAGATGTAGTCTCACAAATCATGTTTAGCCTAAATCATAACTTTTGATTTATGGATTCCAAATCCTTTTGTACCAAAAGGTAATTTGAGCATGATGAAGGTGTTATAAATCCTTCAAAAGTGATATTATAGCCTAAACCTTTACTAATGTTTATGTATTTGTAAATCTTATTGTACAAATAGGTGATGTTAGCATATGGTTCCCCACTTAATATTAAAGGGAGTATCAAAATGTAATATTAAGTGCCTATAAACTTTAGTTTATAATTAAATAATTTAGAATAAGTTATATTCTTAATTATTTAATATAAACTTTATGTTTATGTTTATGTTTAATTAGTTCATTATTAAATAACTTATGTTAAATCGGGTACGGTTTAATCATACCCCATCAATTGATATTTTCGTAACCGTGGGGTCAAATAAATATGAATATGGGTTAGATTGTTATTCACCTCGTGTGAATAGTTTGGAGAGAAGTGAGGAATGGGGATTTTCTTTGGACTATAAATTTGTTTCTCATATAATGAAAATATCTCATTTTTCTCGTTGTTTTTCCTTTTCGGTGGGTTTCCACATAAATATGGGTGTTCACTGTGTTTTTATTAATGGTAAATAGTTTTTTGAGAGGGGCCTATACCCTCGAACAAAAAGGCTTCAAAAAGCCAGATGGAAAGTAGTCAGCACAAAAGGAGCCAAAAACCAGCATAGAAAAGATGAACACCAAATGGGCCCAGCCCATAACTGCCAAAACAAAAAGAGCACAGAAACGGAAAAAACCAGCAAAGGAACAGCCAGGAAACAGCAACGAAACAGCGAAGGAGCAGCAACTAAACAGAAAAAGTCAATTGGTTATGGTTTTCTCCACAGCCGCCTTCAAAGCGAGAAAGGCCGAGATGAGGCCAAGAGCTGAGATTTGCGCAGGATCATTCTTGTCTGCCTCTTTGAACACAATGTCTTTTTTAATGCCATGTATCCAGCCAGTTGGAGGGAGGTTGCTCAGATTGCATATATTTTTGATTTGTGTTTCGTGAAAGGTGAGAATCGCCCTCATTGCCGTGCTGTGCCTGAGATGAGAGGCCTGAATTCTGCTATCCAAGGAGAAGAGTTTCTTGTAAATCTCTTCCACCCGTGTTTCTGTGTTATTTATTACCTGTGTTATTTATTACCCTATTTATTTATTTGTGTTCACACTAATGTGTGTTTAAATACTAATTATATGTGATTAAATTTTGTTTAATCTCCTCATCCTAACACATGAAACAATGACAAATAAGGTTTAAAGATATTTAACTTTGGTGTGATTGTTGAGCATTAATCCTATATAGAGATAAAAACAATAAGAGAGAATTGTTATGGGTGGATAAGGAAAATTTGAACAAGAATACCTCTATTCCTAACTAATTATGGAAACTAAAATGCAAAAGAAAAACTCTAAAACCTTAAGTTTAACAACTCGTGAATATGTGCACAAATTTCCAATGTGAAAGTAAAGTGTGATGTATTGATTAATAATTTATTGATAATAATATGAAAAAGGATACATGTATATATACTTGACACAATTTACCATGGTTTATATTTTTTTAAATAGGAAAAAATCGACATGATCAACCATGGTCAATCGTGTTAGATTTGAGGGGAAATAAAAGGTGAAGGATAAGAAATAATGGGGAATAGAAGAAAAATAAATCAATGAAGTATGATTAAGGCATAGGATGAATGAAAGTGATGGTAATAATAGGAATCGGTTAAAATAAGTGAACATAATAGGGATAACATGTGAACAAGAGAGGAAATAAAATAAGGATAGGGTAAATTTGGTTTAAAGGATGACATAACAATATATATTAAAAACAATTCTAGTCCACATGAACAAGTATGATCACACCCAAATATTGGAAGGCCCTTAAAGTTCCCACTTATGAGGATAATACATCACCAACCCCTGCACAATAGAAAAGGTTATCAAGTGTAAAAATTGAGTTGTATACATAGTGTGTAGAGATGAGAAAGTGATGAGAGAGATAAAAATTCTATACACTATAAAACATACATTGTGCATAATGTATCCTAAGAAAAATACAAAAATAATATAAAACCACAATAATTCATAAAAAAATCAAAATATTCCCACAAAACACCTAAAAGTAAAAAAAAAGGTTGATTTAAGATATGTCATCCTCATTTATCCTCATCTACTCTCATTTATTCATCCTCACCCACTCACATTTAATTTCAACCACCCCACCTACATATTTGTACTTATCTATGTATAACATACCCTTATCATCACACCTCTCTATGATCATTACACCCATATCTATCACAATCCTCTATGCACCATAAAACTATAAAATCACATTCACCCCTTACCTTCATCCTTATTATTTTTTTCATAATTTGGCTATTGCACATGCATTTTTTGTTTACATGTTTTACCAAAGGAGAAATTAAGAACTCTTAGACACTTGGAGCTCACAGTAAAATATAATTTTTTAATGTTTAATTGTGGTTCTGATGCACCCATGAATGGCTTGTGACTAATATACAATTTTTAGGGTTCATGCCCATGACTAATATGTGACTATGACAGGATCCAAATCAGCCAAGACGTCATCAAAAATAGAAAATCATAACAATAAAACTCGCTTCATGACTTGGTCCCCTTGGGTCTCTCGAACATGCATATCATTTCATTTATTTTCATTTTTCAAATTATATGTCTTACATACTCTTATTTCAAAATTGAAAATTTTAGGGATTTGACTGAGGTAGGTCCCTATCCATGAAAATTACTAAATTTTTAAAAGTATGTACATGTAGATTTAGATTCAAATCATGGAAGTTTATCCCACTTTATTCAATGAAAGAGCCTATTCTTTTCTATCAAATATTTAATGGTATAAATATAAGCTGATTTTATTCAGTAACATTGATGTGATATTTGATATATGTCAATTAACACATCTTAAATAGTGATCCAAATATAGGCATATAGAAATATATTATAATTGAGCTAAAAAGTGATCATTTATTTTAGTATGAGAAAAGAACCAAACGTGTCATTTCCAAAGGATAAGTTCCCAAATTTAAGTTTCTACATTCCCCCTTTAAAAGTGAAATTTAAAATTACATACTTAAAGGAAAGACATGTCCGAGTGCTTGTGCATAGGCGCATCCAAGCACACACACACACACACACAATACCTTTTCTCAATTTGTGTTTTCCTTTGCAGTGGTGTTGGCATGTTCCATTGTAAATATTATATCATAGAGTGTATTTAATGTATGTAAGATATATTTAGTTGTAAATAATGCTTATAAATTTGAAAAAAATAACCTTTACAAAATACAATAAAGAGGTGAAAATCATGGAAGGAATACACCTATTTATTTTATATATGGAGAAGCTTCCATTTTTGTTGTACTTTGGAGATGATAATTTTTGTTGAGATGATAAAGGATTAGGGGTAATCATTCCCTATATTTATAAGGATAAACAAAAGGAGTTATAGTTGAGAATACACAACCTAAAATCAAAGATTAGAGGTATGCATAATCCTATTAAGAGGGAAGAGTAGTGTATAAAATATTCATCCACCTTAATAATTCCCTACACAAATAAAAATAGGAAAATAAGGACAATCTATGAAGAAATTAATCTCATTTGATATCTTCCAACCCTATAGAACACACTACCGTAAATAGATGTAGGCCCAATTTTTTAAATATATCACAAGGTAGAAAACGATTGAATGAACCATGCCCTCATGGTGTGTTGTACAACCAAGTATAATTATACAAAATTGAAAATGAGAAGAATTTCCATGCCCCTAAATATTATATTTGTAACTTTATCTCGAGTAGTGTAATATAGAAAGAATGAATTACTCATACCCCTTATATTATGATTTGAATTGTGTTATTTATTTTAAATCTATACCTAATGTCCAAAAAATGCATGCAAGGATATGATAATGTCAAAATATTGTCATATTTTTTCCCAATGATGGAAACATCCAATAAAGGGCCATAACATACTATTATGTGTCCATGGTGAATGAATTTAGTCCAATGTGAATTCTATCACCTTTCTATATATTTTCCCCATTTTGAGGATTTACACCCTATTAAAAAAATTCTATGTCATGTAATGTGCATATATTGTTTGTAGGTGTAGAATATACCCAATAATGCCCCTATTTTTAGGCATGTGTGATAGATACTTTAAGTGTGCATCTCAAAAGAAATTATGTGTACTCATGTAAGATAAATCTAAAAATCTAGATTGGATCCCATGACAGGTTTTATTGATGGCCACCATTAGGATCATGTTCTTGAAAAATTGGAGCACATGGTAGAGAACATGGAATTTAAATAAGGAAACATGTAACAAGAAAGAGTAACATCAGTAAATTAATATAGAAGAAAATAAGAGCATAGGAAAAACAGTATTCAATCAATCCAACATAGGTAAGAACATGTAAAAGAGACAAATCAAGGCATAGAGACGAAAACGTGGGACGCCCATGGTATTGTAAGACAATTAAAGTAATGGAAAACAATTCATATAAAAAGTAAGTGTAAATAAACAATAGAAGCATAGACCCACAAAAAGGACACCCATGGTATTGCAACATAGTCAAGGCACTCAAGAAACATATAATAAGTAGTCACATAGTCAAGAAATAGAGTAAGAAATCAATACAACAATAAAGTATAGAAAATAATAGTGAAAAAACATAAAGAAAGATAGGTTATAACCATACAAGACACATGAGTTATCCGAAAAGATAAAATATACAAAATATAATT
This sequence comes from Taxus wallichiana var. yunnanensis, assembly GCA_018340775.1. Classification (NCBI taxonomy): domain Eukaryota; kingdom Viridiplantae; phylum Streptophyta; class Pinopsida; order Cupressales; family Taxaceae; genus Taxus; species Taxus wallichiana. The sequence continues at coordinate 402,133,842 of CM031235.1, forward strand.
AATTGAGCATAATGGGGAAGTGTAAATAATTGAAATGAAAGAAGTGCACCTATATAATGTAAGAGTTATCTCAAAATGATCAATATCACTGAGAAGGGACCAAGTTAACACCTTTCATTATGTATAAATCTATATTTGTACCGCATCAAGGTCAGCATACCTCATGAGTGTAAAGAGTAAATAGAAATTTATGTTTCTATCAAACCAATATGACAAAACGTATATGTAAAGTTCGACTAAAAATCAAGTCGGGACATAGGTCTTGATTTTGTATATTTGAAAATATTTGAATGTTTTGATATTATGTTATTATTTTAATGTTTTTGTATATTTGATTTTTGAATGTTTTTAGTTGTGAAATTAACGTGTAGAGGGAAATATATAACATAAGATCTACTCAATGATGGCATTATTAGGAGTAAGGAAAACCATAAGGTGAAGGAGGCTCAGCCTTATATGTGTCATAGTAAAATAAGGGAAAAAAATTTAAGCTATGTAAGAGTTGTAGTATGTGAAATAGGATACATAGGATGAAAATTCTCATGAGGATAAAATTTTCACCAGATAACCTAGTAGGATGTCTACAAGGAAAAGACCCGTTATAAGTAGCATAACAAGTTATTACATTGAAAATATCGGTAAGAAGTAAAAGAAGTAAAAATAAGATATTTTCCCATGCATGGAAGGGTAATGATTATTAATAGATGATTTATCATTAAAATGGGTATTAATCATGGAATTACATGATAATGTAATATAATTATTTGTATTAGATTAATCATTAATTGCATAATAGATTTCTTATTCCTTAGAAACTTATGTATTGGTTTCATATACAATTTATTACTTTTGTAGCTCGATGCTAAACAACTATATATTGAGAAACATGTAATAATTTTAGGTAAATCATATCCTTTTAGGTATATATTATGGTTGCACTTCTTTATAGAAATCCTTTATTGAAAATGGTACCTTGCATGTTACGCACTAGGAATTCTTTTCTTTCTCGACCAACCTTTATACTAGGATAGGACTTTGTATCATTCCATTTATAATGATCTATTAGGTATGTTCTAGGTCCTATAAAGATAATATAATAATTTCATCAATCATATTGAAAATCAATGTGTATAGATGTTTATCGACATATTGAATTATTGATCATCACTTCCATAATAATAATTATCATATTCATTATTTTTTTCAAATTGAATAATAATGGGAAATCGGTAATATCCAAGGAATTCATCTCTATGTCTCCCATCACCCCCTAATTTATTTGTTTCCACTCATAAGTTTCCTTTTTTGAGACTATGAAGTTTAGCTTTATCCCTTTGTAATGTTTCTTATTTAATATTTACTTATGTGTGGTGTATTGTTTCATTTTCTTTTTGCACAACAATATGATACGGTTTGACCTCTAAGATTATATTTTTCAAAGGATGGATTTCTTTCATATCCTATTTTGTATTATAAGTCTCTTTTATTAAATATGAATTTGTATTTTTAGTATGGAATTGTGTTGGTTTGATATATATGTGTTAACTTTGGGAACCCATTTAGGTTTCATAACTTGATGTGGTTGAATAGGAGAGGCTACACTATAAGGGACATCACTTGTAGGAGAATGATATAACAATACTATTGAGGTAGGACCATATTTGGTGATGGATTCCTTTTTGGATTGATGCCTCGAGAGGAGGATAAGGGGATCTATCAAAATATTATGTATTGAAAAAAGTAATTCCCTTACACTTAAGTTGTTGTATCTTTTGGGGTAAAGAGTAAAAATCATTGTCATGATTCCTATTGATTCCATTATAATTACTAAATTCACTTCCTTTTATCTTATCAATCCTATGAAGGGGATAATAATAATTATGTATAGAATTTATTAATCACTTATCGAGAAAATCATATAGAATATTTGTGGTCTAACATTCTTATCAAACTAAAGAAGTGTGTTTCGTTGTTTTTTTGTTAATATTCGAGATTGATTTCTAAGAACTTGTGAATTATTGCCTCTATGTAAAATTTTCACACAACTCTAAGCAACATATATATTATTCCACACCCTAAAAACTAGTGTGCTATGTCATATATAATATGTAAGGGTTTGTTACAATCTAATTATTGTTAATTAATTAATAAACATTAACCATGCCCCTTCGGAAAAATGTTAGTACTTTTAACTATGATAAAAATATGAGAGGATTTATTAAAATAACAAAATGATACGTACTTAGATAGACATAGTGGTAAAAATATGATCTAGGTATGAAAAATGTGTTAAATATATATTTTATATCTAGGAATAATTCATCTCTAAAACTAGAATTGTAAATTGCTCCCATCTAGGACTATACAACTCTTTTTGGTATGTGGTTTAATCATGAATGATTCTATATGGTGTTTGACCTATGCATCGTGGTTTTGTGCAAATTTACTTTCACTTTAATTTCCTAGAAATTAGTTTCATTATCTATCATTAGGACCATCATAAATTTGACACCATCTATATTGACCCACAATAAATGGAAACCATAAATACCTATAAAAACTTCATGAAAGCATTAGATAAAAATGAAAATGTGTATGCAGGTGATCCTATAATACATTTAGAATTCAAAATTTGATGAACAATCCAAATGCTACACTATATCCCCTTAGGCGAGATAAATCCTTGTGTATTTCTCCTACTTTGTAGGTGCAAGTGTGCATACATATATAATCCAAACCTTGATTCATGGACTTGTGTCTCTTGGAACTTAGATAATGGGCTAAGTGTATAGTATAAAATGTACCCAATGTGATAGTAAAAATAAATTGTGTACTTTAGATTCTTATAATGATCATTTTTTCCCTTGAAGATATTTGGAAATGATAGGAGTGACTTGTTCTTGTTAAGACATGTTATAAAGCACCTTGAGTGCTTGGAAATAGAAGAAACTAGACTCCTAAACCTAGTTATTTTTCTTTATACCTATGTGATCATTTCTCTAAGTGATTTGTAACTTATTTATGAATATTTATGAGATCCTGAGTGATTTAGTGTTGATATTTCTAATATAGGCTTATGAGAATGCTAAGTAAGTTATAAAGTGAAATTGGATTTCTCATATGAGATTCCCTAGTTTAAAAATTTCCATTATGGATAATTTATGGGAGATGTAATCAATCACATAACATATTAATTTAAGAAAATTTTCATTTGATGAGAAGGTATGGGATTTGTACATGTCATATAAGACCATATTAAAACCCATACTTGTGATGTATGGTACTAGACATGCAACTAGAGAGGAAAGAGAAAACGTTTGACAATGATGCCTATAGGTGGATTACTACTTTGAAAAATTAATATTTCCTAGATGAATGATAGATAAATGTGTAGAGATGATAAATTTATGAAAGAGATTGAAATATATGTCAATTGAGATTAGAATAAGAGAATTTTTCTTAGCATACCAAAATTTTCATTTCCAAAGGATAAATTACCAAATATGAGTGTCTAAACCCCTTGACGATGCCTTACTTCACTCCCAAAAGTTTCCCGAGATGAAAAAATATGCCTAAATAAAATAATTAGTGAATATGTATATAACATGATTTTTGTTTCAAAAAACTTAAGGTCAACAACCTTGTCATGGATCAATTGTGAAATATAATACATGTGTATCTCAATGTGATTTGTGCATTCCTTCTCCCTTTGGTTTATACTAGATGTGGATGGAAATTTAATTATCACATCAAAGTGTTATGGGTTGGGATTTTGATACTTGAATACAAATACAATGCATCATATCCATACTTGATAACATCCTACAACAATAACTCTAATATTCTCTACCTCCATAATAGAAAAATAAATGGTAGTTTAATTTTTACAATCGAATCATGACCCTGACCTTATCCTTTGGTTAACTTGTAATCATTTGGATCCTCTACCTAATCACTATTTGAATAGCCTACAACTATTGGTTTGTAAGGATTATAAATCTTTTCTATTTTTTCCTTGAAGTGTAATTATAAATGGAGGTTATGTCACATGATTTGTACTCAATCCCATAATTAGTATTACCATGAAGATACCAAAGAATATTATTTCTAGCTTTCCAATGGATTTCATGGGGTTCCTAAAAATAGTGTTATACACACATCACAAAAATAAATATCATGAAATAAATGAGTTGATTCGAGTAGAATTTCAACCAAATTATTGTAGATTTTCCCATCAACAAAAGGAGTAGAAAATTTTGTAGGGATATTGAACCTCGATTGAAAAGTAGTGGATGCACACTTTCAATATTCCATGTTGAGGTGATAGATAATTTCTCGAGTATATTTTACTTATAGATGAAAATACCATTTTTAGAATGTGAAATATGAAGAACCAAGAAGTAACGTAGAAAACCAAAATCAATCGTCTCAAAATACTTCTTAAAACATGCTTTCATATTATGAATTTTCTTTGTGGAAGCTCATGTGATAATTAAGTCATCAATATAGAGAACCAAAATGTGCATATATTTTTTTGAATTTCTTAATATATTCTTAAGGGTCAAAGGAACACCATGTAAAATTAGAATTGATAGGAAACATTTTGATATTTTCATACTAAGCTCAAGGATCTAGTTTCAAGAAATATAAGGGATTTTTCATAATGCACACATGGGTAGATTTATCACTTTAAAAACCCTAGAGGTTAGGACATGTATATTTTATATAAAAATCACCATCCAAGAAGTTATTTTTAACATCTATCTAGTTTAATTCTCATCCTTTTATTGTGGAAAATAATATCATTATATGAATATGTTTCATGATTGGAAAAAATGTTTCATGGTAATCAAAACCTTCAAAGTATATGAAAAAACATTTTCTATAAGTCAATATTTGTAATTTTCAATGGAACCATCTACTATAGATTTATTTTGGTAAACCCTCTTGCACCTCACCATTTTTATGACTTTTGAAAGTAAAACCAAATCCCTAGTACTATTAATTTTCACAAAAAAATCTCTTCTACTATAGTTTCCTTCCACTCATGATACTTAGAAGCTTAATGATAAGTTTCAAGATCTTGTGTTACTACCAAGGGTCTCAAATGGGAAAAACCATACTAATGTTGGGATATCATCCTTTTTGGATCTCTGGGATCTTATGTTAAGGATCATTTTTTAATGTACATACTCATTTTTATTGAGGTTATATAGGTTGAGAGGGTGCAATAATAATTTCCTTTGGCACTAGTGATGAAGGTATTGGTTACTCTCCGTACATGTACTCATCATCTAAATTATAGAAACTCATTAAATGTGAGTATTCAAAACTATTATGTTCACCACAATAATGTTAAAATATATATTTATATTGATATAAGTAACTGGAAGAGGTGTGGGTAATGAATCATAAGCTTAATATTGTTAATCAAATAATAGATCACACCAAAAACATCAAGCTTAATATTCATAGTGGGTAATAAATACATCAAGCTTAAGACTTGACCATTTTCATTCAATGTCATATCAAGAACTGTTGAGTGGGCAAAGTGAGATTTTGAATGTAGTTTTCACACATAATAAATTATATCAAAAATTGAGGAGGTATATCTTTATAATGTATTATAACATTAGCCATTTCTTTGAGTGTGTGATTTTTACACTTAACTACACAATTTTGTTGGGGGTTTAGGGAACAATGTGTTGAATTTGAATTCAAAATTTATGATAAAAATAAATCATCTAGTTGTTAAAAATATCTCCTCCATTAACAGTTTTAAGAAACTTTATTTTATTCTTAGATAAATTTTCTATAAGGGCCTTGAAAATTTTGAAGTGATCAAAGAATTAAATTTTATTTTTCATAAACTAGACCCAAGTATTGTGAGATAAATCATCAATGAAGGTAAAAACATAATTATTCTTATAAAAACAAACATGGGGAAATCACATGAGGTCATTGTGGACAAACTATATTTTTCATCAGATTTCCAAGATTTGATCTTTAGAAATGTATCCCTATGTTATTTTCCATGTACACACCCCGAATAAACCTCGTATTTGAAGGAAACCTTCATAAACTAAAGAACCATATTGTACTTATTTAAATTTTGTAAAAACGATGGTTAAGATGACCAAAATATCATGCTAAATTTTACAAATATGTATTTTTAAAGTTGATTAAACACAAAGTGATCAAAATTGTATAATCTAGTTTGATGATTAACCTTGACATTAGCTACAAAAGCATAGTGGTCCTCAAATTTTATGATAACAACATTATATATTGTAAACTCAATTTTTGTATTTCACATGAATGAGTGATCTGATAAATGGATAGCATGTTCATATAAAAATATAGAATAAGGTGAACTTTATTAAATATTTTACTAACCATCTCAATATAACATTCACCTTCAACATTAAAAGTAATTTCATGCAAGAGTTTGAAATAAATAACCCTCATTTTCAATGTGGTTTGAAGCCCTTGAAACCAATATCCATTCATTTAATGTTGACCAACTAGTTGTTTTAGAAATAATAACACCCATCCCTGGAGGGAGGAAGTTGTATTTAATTTATCTTTGCTTCCAAGTATGTTATTTTTGTAAACATTGATGTTCGACATGACCTAGTTTATGTGGGAAGTTACAATATTATTTTATCTTTTCCTTTTTATTTCACTTTAATTTTATCTTGACTTAGAGTAAATTTTTCTATATTGATTGATTTCCCTTAGACTTAAGCTATGAATTACCTTTTTCCAATAGAGGTCCCTTTCCCTTTATAGTACTAGGTTGTGGACTCACATTAGATTCATTCAAGATAACTTATTGTTGTTTTATACCTCTCAGTTGGTGTAGACACCAAAATATTCACAAAATCATTATTACATCATGTTTTTACACTTGCATACACATGAGTTTTGAATCTAAAAGCTAGATCTTAGTGGCATAACCCATTCTTCTCTCCTCTATTTCTCAAGTTGACTGGTCTTGTGTCAATGCTTTTCTATTTTATCATGATTCTATCTCAAGTTACAAGGATCCCTAACCTTTTCCTTATTTAATTATGTCTCATACTGTGTTGGTCCAAAACCATGTGGATAGGTCAGGACCATACATATGGTCCTAACTCTAGTTGTATAGTCTCATACCCCTTTGTTTTTATCTAAATTTTATCTTCCAAGTGGGTTCGTCAATATTTTAATGGTACCTTTCTTATGTTCTAGATAAATATTTCCCACCACTAAGGTTTAAGATTAATGTAAGCATTTACCATCTAGTAAACACATATCTATTTACCATCTACTAAGCTAAGGAAGAAAGAAATGCATATACATGATGAATACACATCATAAGAGGGTGTAAATATGAATTTTTCATCTACATATAAGGGTTTTTATTTTTATGAATTAACATAGCTCTCTATCAGTGTTTGAGACACAATGGTCAAACTAGGTCAAGGGATAGTTGCATGCACATCAACATAAATCACTAGGAGAACTACATTAAGTCTTAAATGTAGTGTAACACTTGATGACTCATGAATAGAGTGACCATTGAGGTTAGTTTGAATCAACAATATTGATATTTATTTTTAGAGCTAATGATTGTTGGAGTGTGTTGCAAGGGTAGCTAGGGTTCATTTTTAGGTTTAGGTGCGACATCCAAAGTTTTTTTGAATTTGAAGATACTAAAGAGACATAAATAATGACATGAAGTGATCATTACTAGTTGTATATACCTATTTTATACATGTGAAAAACCATAAAATTTTATTTATACATTGCCATTTGTTTATGCCCTCTTTATATGGTCTTAAACAAAGAATTCAAGATCTAAAGAAGCTAATCTAATATGTTATTATTCATATCACTCATCCACACACTCTAAAAACTTTATAAATTATCTAAGCACATATTTTCATCTTGTTTATACTTCAAATTTCATGTCTTTGATAGCAATTTTGATTACCATGTTGTATACTTCTTCTATCTAATATGTAGAATAAATTAGAAGTTTATTTATAAGATTATTTTTAATAGTATCATTCATAACCTAATTAAAAATAATTAGGGTGACATATTTTGATGAACCCGAGGAACATAACCATATATGGTTGTCTCCTCTTCTTCTTCCAAATAAACAATCAAAGTCTAATGGATTAGACATACAAGGCCAAAAGGTTGGCTATACAAGACCACCTTTCTATCTCATTACCACATAACTCAATTTAATTCTATCACTCATCAGTCACTCATGAACACAAAAAATTATACTACATTTTGAACATGGATAGTCACAAACACAGAATACCACTATAGTAAGTGTAAATGAAAGGGGGAAAATCAAGTATTCCAAACTAGTTAAAACACTAATATTACAATGTATAATAGTACACTGTATAAACACATGGTGGGGGAAATGAGACATCGTTTACCTTTCACCTTATAGAGGTTTCAATATATCTATGACTTAGATCCATATGTAGTGGCGTGGTCCAATTATTGGGAAACATTATAGAGGTAACCATAAATCTCGTGAGACTCTTCCCTTAGTGCTTTGGGACACCCGATACCCCCACATTATTATAAAATCAAGCACCTTGTTGGGGATTTGATCACCCCAAACTCTATAAACATGTTAAGCATGATTCCCCGTGTCTCTAAGGATTTCTTCTCACAATCACAATATCTCTTCTTGACACCTATGTCACACTTCTCCCTTATCTATGAGTTGTTCGGCTGATGGTTCATGTTATTTTCCATGCATGGTGACTTTCTCTCAACATGCTTGTAGTTTTTATTTCTCCAACACTCTCTCAAGTATGAATTTTCTTCTCCTTTACGCTAGTAAATTTCATTCACTAGAATAAAGGGGGAAAATGTAGACACCAAATTTTTCACAAAATCATTATTACACCAGTATTTTATTACACTTGCATATGCATGAGTTTTGAACTTTATAGGTGGATCTTAGTGGCATAAACCATTCTTCTTCTAAACTTTTTTCTCTATTGGAATAATCTTATATTAATTTTTACTCTTTTAATGATTTTGTTTCAAGTTATAGGGATATTTTTCCATGTCCTTCTTCAATTCTCTCCCATATTGTGTTATTCAAAAACTATAAACATAGGTCGGGGATGTACATATGATCCCGACCCTAGGTATACACTCACATACCCATTTTTTCTCTAATATTTATCTTCCGAGTCGGTTCATTGCTTTTTAAATGGTACCTTTCTTATGTTTTGGGTTAGCCTTTCCTACCACAAATGTTTGAAATTCAAGTTAAGATCTCATATATATACAAGTATAATGTAAAAATTACCATCTAGAAAGCACTATCTATCTACCATATAATAAGATAAGGAATAAAGAGACACATCTCGCATATTTCATACACAACGTAGAGGGAATACATCTAAATTTTTCATCTACATAAAAGGTTTTCTATTGGGATAAAGTAACATGTCCCACTATCGGTGTCAAGGGCACAAGGGCAAAAATAGGTCAAGGGATAGTTGTATGCACATATAAATAAAACATTGGGAGAACTAGACTGGGTTTGAAATGTAGTGTAGCTATCAATGACTCACGATCATGGTGACCACTAAGATTAGTTTGAATCAAACATTTATATCTTTATTTTTAGAGATAATGATTACTTGAGTGTGTTTTAGGGATATCTAGGGTTCATTTTAAAGGCTTGAGTGTGACATCAAGGGTTTTGCATGAATTTTAAGATACTAAAGAGTGATTAAAAACAACACACAATTATCATGACCATTTATAGATCCCTTAGCTTGGTTTGTATCATACCATATGTTCCTTCCCTCTTTTTATGATTTTGAATAGATAATTTCATATCCATAAAATATGATTTAAATAGTTCCTAAATCATGTTCCCATTTAGATCACTCATCAACACACTTCAATAAATTTCTAAACCAGCCAAGTTCCTCTTTCCATATTGTTTACACTTAAAATTGCATGTATTGTCTAGCTATTATGATTAACATTTTGTATACTTCTTAAATATTTGATTTGTAGCATAAATGCAAAGTGTATTTATACACTTAGTTATAATAGTATCATTCATAAACCTAATTAAAAATAATTATGGTGGTATAATTCAGATGTCACCAATAAAAATTTGTTGTTCTTACTCTCTCTAAATTTAGTCACGAGAACTTGTCAAATGTCGGTGTCACATATGTAGTGCTTAAATAATATCATTGTGCGAAGTAGTTAGAGAGAAAATTTGAGTATGGAAAACCTAGTTTAGATTTTTAAAAATCATAATTCCCTTTTCATTAAAAAAATCACTAGATTCAGAATGTAGAAGCCTCAAATATTTCACTTGAGTGATGAAATCCATACTATAATGATAGTTTGTTGGACTAAGAATAGAAAACACAATTTCTAGTTGGCATGCTCAAATCTTACTTTGAGTTCCAAAAGGATTTTCTAAGATAGTCCAAATTTAATTAGGATCCATTTCATTTTGAAAATTAAACTTCAACTTAGGATATACCGACTACCAAATAATTCATCTAGCTTCATCACAATGATTTTTCTTCTTTGTTAGTTTTGTAAGGTTAGTAGGTGTCACACACATCCCACACTTTCATTCCATTTTTATTGTGAAAATGAATTGAGGAGTAGTAAATAAATTTAAGAAGCATGTTTAATGGTGTTGATGCAATGTTTTATATGCATTTATATACACGCACATATTTTTTGTAAGGAAATATATATGTGTTTGTAGGTGCATACCCAACACTACACCCGCACTCGTCATCTTGTGTTCATTGACTATTTATTAAAATGTAACTTATTCTTACTAAACTTATTTTTATGATTTAAATTCATCTTGTGGTTGTATGTGATGATTTTGTATCGATGATAGACCTATTTCATTGTTTTACTTGTTTGTGAGATAGTGCTCCAACTTGCTTGTTGTATGTGATGATTTTGAAATGTTGGTAAATCTACACATGGATATATTTATATTATTTTGTTTCGAAAAATAATTATTGGCTTATATATGTTTGACTAACCAAGCTAGTTTTTTATTACATCATTCAAGGAATTTTGTAATGCATTATGAAGCTCTTCATTACAATGTTGTTCATGTTCCCGATATTCATCAAAGTAAAAATTATTTAAATGGATACCCTTCTTGACATTTAATGTGTTCACTATGCTGGAAATTATCCTCAGACCATAATGATAGGTAATATTATAACATTTAATGATTTCAATTTTCCATGGTTCTAAGATCTAAGAGCATTAATATTATTGTTTAAATATGGAAATATTGAACATTAAACAAGATGACATTATAAGGTCATGGACCAAGTGTGGATGACATTATTATAATTATTTCATTATGTCATCTCAATATATAAGTTGTGGACTTAAAATGGTCTTAGAATATAAGGTGGTGTAATTATTATAGTTTGATTTACGACTAATGTAAGTCAATGTTATCAATGTTGTAAGTTATAGGGTCTAAGACCCATGACATATTTTAATGTTTTGAATATAATGGCCTTTGACCATGTATTTGACATAAGGAATATTTTTCTTAATTTTATTGGTCGATTGAACTTAACATACTTTGCAATGGAAATTTGGTTGTTTCATTGGTCAACCAATCACACCATGCATTGAAAGGTATTTGATTTTTTTATATTGAGGTCTTCAACTAATTCATGACCAATCAATAAACACCATGTAAAGTTGGTAATTGCTAAACTTAGGATTGTTAGGTTGTTTTTTTTTATTATTGGCAAATAGTTTTTTGAAAGGGACTATACCCTTGAATACAAAAGAAGGCCTGAGAGCCGGAATAAGAGTGAGAAACAGAGAGAATGGATCAAGATCCAAGTGTTACAATGAAGCTCTAAGTAGCTCAGAAACAGCTACTCAAACGAGACAAAACAGAAAAACAACAAAAAAAAACAGTAAACCAACCGCAGAGAAACAACAAAAAAACAACTAAAAGCAGCAGAAGCATCCAGAACTACTTCTTGGCAGCTTTATCGATACTGATCTTGACTCTCTTCCAGGCATGAAACATACTCAAAGCAGTCATATGGGCAGCATCAGTCTTATCAAGCTCCTCAATGGTTCTTTTGCTTTCTTTTTCGTTGCCCCAAAGTGCAGCCGGGACACCGCTGAGGTTGGAAACACTTTTGGCATGACCCTCGATGAACTCCTCAATCGCCCTAAAGGCGGAAATGTTGTAATCATGTCTAGTCTTGGCCTTCCCTAAGCGGGAGTCTAAGGAGGTCAGCTTCTTGTATATGTCTTCAATCTGACTGCTATCAATGTTCCCCTCCCCCTCCATAAGAAAAGGGTTTAAGGAAACACGTGGCATGTGGCGACAGTAACCAAGGGTTTGGGAATTAGTCAAATTGGACATTCGGGGTAGAACATGTGAAAATCATGACCTGACTACACATGGATAAGGTGTCAGCCTGGTGATAGGTTGGCCCAGGAAGGAGCAGCACATCATGGTATAAAGTGGAAATCTCAGGCCTGGAGGAGCATGCTCACATGGAGGACCACATTCAGACACTTGGCATCGGATCTAAGGGCACTGGAGGATGAGTTGGCAGTCCATAAAGGCTATAAATACAAGTGCCTATAGAGTAAAAAAGAGAGAGGAGAAGAGACTTAGAGAGTGGGTGGAGCTCTGCAGAAATACTGCAAGAACTCTGTTAGTGGGTAATTACATTTGGGAAAGGATGTATTGGGCAAGGGGATTGTAATTTTTTTTTTTTGGTAGCATAGTTACATTAGTCCTAGTTGTAATGCATGACTGTGGTCTACTTCTCTGTGACATTTGTAAATGGCTCCATGGATGTAATGAGGTTACTAGTTATATATATATATATATATATATATATATATATATATATGAATATCAATGATTCTGATGCATACATCTTTTCATAAGTTCTCTTTCATTTTATGCTAAGTATGGATGCTATACTTCTTTTTGTTATGGTACAAGTTATATAATCTGTTAAGTACATAGTCTGGAATGACTGCAAGGATCTAGAGGCCATTCTGAGCTCTATGGTTCTTGTATGTCTTAAATCCTTTTGAAATCTCTTAAACACAAATCATAGATGATGTTTCCCACTAAACTCACATAAAAGAGAGACTCAAAGCACCCGCGTGTGCCTCGAGTGAGCACCAACATCCACTGGGTGATAGGGGTGCGCATGGGGTTCCTTTCTTTTGTGATAGGGGTAAAAATGACTACATCTTGGTTCCATTTTTGAGACCTCTTTTCAAAGTTGTAGTGGGAAATAACATACATCATGATCTATGTAATGAGTAATGACAGAGTGGTTAACATTGGAAAGTGTTGAATCATGGTTCAAGAGCATGGAGGATGAATTTTCTCAGAGATTCAGCACTGGACCTGAGTTTGATGCACGTAGATGGGTAGAAGAGAACCTCTACCATGATCTGTATGAAACTTTTTTTTCTGCTGCTTCCCAGTGGAACTATATGAATGGCTCTCAGCCTATGCGTCTAGATCAAGTTGGCATTATGGATCACATGTGTGGACCCAAGAAGAATACCAGAGGCTATAGGATGTAGATCTGATGTGGACCCATGTTATGGATCATTGGTGGAAAGGAGTATTAGCTAGCTACACTCTGGAGTATGCCATTTCCACATATTCTTGTCCGGAGGTTACTGAGTTTGAGTTTAAGGGAGCCCAGAGGATCATTTCTACATGTTGTCCCTCTAGCTATGAAAATCTTGATGGTTACCATGAGTTTAGAGGCATTCCCAATGGTCGGCTAAACCATTTTGAGCGTTGGGTGAGGAAGCTAGAGTGGAGGAAGATGGCAGATGTTGTGATGGAGAAAGAAAGGGAGGAGAGATGACTCAAGTATGGTGAAGTGTGAAAGGGAGATTTCTAGACAATGTGAGGTTACAGGTGTGATGGATGTATGGTGGTAACGTCGTTGGGAAGGATTTGAGGTTCACGCAGAGGACGTGGAACCTGAGTAGTCTGTGTGACCCCATCTTGGCAAGCACGTAAGAGAGACCCCTTCGGCTTTTGATGAGAGTTCATCGCGTGGAGAAGAAGAACCATTGGCACACATCTGAGCCCACCTAGTGACCGAACCCTAGCACTTGGTTTTCTAGATCGGGGGAAAATATTACTAGTCCTAGTTGGTTACATTGGAGGTGATCGGTCTACACCCAGGAGGTATAATTTCTCGTTTGGGCCTTCTATGGCTGCAAACACCAACCCAGTGTTAGGAATTTTTTGGGCAAGGTATAGACACACAAGATTTTGGTCTCACATCTGGGAGTGGTGTGGGGTATACTATTGGTAGTGGGGCATTATCATAGACCATAGGTGTGTAGCTCAGTGGAACTATGGGGACCCTTGGCATGACCACTTTAGGACCTAGTGATTCTGGTGGATCTGGTGGTTTAGGAGGAATAGGAGCTGGTGGGTTTGGTGGCTCTAGTGGTTCAAGACCTGGTGGACATGGTGGATCTGGTGGTTTAGGACCTGGTGGACCTGGTGGATCTAGTGGTTTAGGACCTAGTGGACCTAGTGGATCAAGTGGAGGAAACACAGTGGAAACCAAGGCTCTGGCTCAGAGGATTCGGGCCCCAACCACCCCCACAAGTTTTCTTTGAAATGTCTCTACATTTTCCCGATTATAGAGGTATTGAGGATGTTGTGGAACATGTTCACAAGTGTGAACTGCTATGGCACGCAAAGGGTATCACAACCCCATAATGGAAGGCTAGTTATTTTACAACCACGTTGCAAGGGCACGCACATAGCTGGTATAGGAAATATGACCCTCATCAAATAGTGGTGGACTATACTGCTTTAAAGAACACATTCTTGGCAGAATTCCACATTCCTGAGTTTGAACAAAAGAGCATCATCACGCTTTGAAGGAGATTCAACAAGGAATGGCAAGAGAGTGTGTGAGAGTATGATGCATGCTTTAAAACTCTCTTGTCTAAATTATCATATGATATTCACCCTTCACAACATGCTCAAGTGGTTTGTTGGAGGATTGATCACACCCTTTTAGAAGGGCCTTATCTCATAAAACTTTTTATAGACCACGTGAGGCATTGGAAGCTACTCCGTGCGCCGAGGCTATTGGTAGTGTTGATACTAGCATTAGCCCATTCCTGGAGGCTCAGATTGTTGTGCTATGGCCAAGCAGTTGGAAAAGTTGTCTGTGAACTCAGCCCATGAGACTCACAGTGGTTTATGGTGCATAGATTGTGAAGTAGAGGGGCACGTTAAGGATAATTTCCCCTGAGGAGGAAGTACGTGTCGTGCCATGGTAGATAGATTGTGAAATTTGTCATGGGGACCATGATGCAAGTAGGTGCCCCTTGCTACAAACACAATCTAGAAGAATGTGTCTTGTTATTACAAGATTTACACCTCTACAACCCATGATACTAAGGACTATAGGCTCATTGATCAGATCCATGAGGCCATTGATCATGGGGTGTGCCAAACCAACATTGCCAGTAGTTCCAAGGGTGATGATCACCATTATGAGGAGCGCATGAGATGGAGGTGCGCGTGGAAGAGGTTTTTGAGGAGGATTCCATGGTCATGGTAACCATGGAGGAGGAAGGAGTGAGTTCCCACATGGAACCTATTTCAATTGTGGATCTATAGAGCATTACAAATGAGAGTGCCTGACCTATTGCAAAGTGCTCATGGTGTGGAAAGAAGCATAAGTATGAGGAGTGCCCGGAGTTGTTTGAGCACATGAATCAAAGCACCGAAAGACAAGGGCACTGTAATGGTCAAGCATTAAGAAGGAAGACACACAGTGGATGCCTCGGGTAACATGGGATGTAGGTTTGGAGCATGTCTTGGTAACAACAAGGGTAGAAGCCACGCGTGCAAAGAGATACCAAGGCAAAAGAACCTGGTTTCAAGGAGGAAGTAGTTCATGGAAAGTACCTAGACCCTGCACATCAAAAGGAGGTATATCAAGACACCATGGATGTCATTCGAGTTTACAAGGGGAAATCCAAAGTGTCTAAAGGAGTAATCCAGAGGGAGGAACAAGGGAGGAGAGTCGAGGTGCCAAAGGATGACCTGGATGAGGTCAAGGAGGTGTGTAAAATGCTAAGGCAAGAGAATATCATTCCCTTACTAGGATCATGGTTGAGAGAGAAGGTACCACACACTCGGAGAGAGAGTGAGAGGTAGGTCTTGCACACAAACCTTCCCCCTCATAGCCTTGACTATGACAAAGAGATCACATTGAATGTAGTGTAGATGGATGGCTCCTTAGTAATATCCTCATTGACATAGGCATGCAGAGGTTAATGTTCTAACTTTGGATGCATGGCATCAGATGGGAAGACCTGCATTACAACCATCTTGAATGTGTTGTATATGGAAAACAAGACTAAGGTGATGCCCATTGGTGTCTTAAAGGATGCAACTATCACTATCCAGGGAGCTAAGTTTATTGGGGACTTCAAAGTCTTGGCGCTCACCGAGGAAGACAATTTCCCAAGCACTACTTGGGTGCCCATGGTGTTACAAGAACAATGCGGACCTTTGGTTCAACAAAGGGTACATCAGCTTTGAAAATAAGGAGGAGCGGGTCATTATACCCCTGGCTGATGGGAAGTCGACACCCTATACTGAACCTTTGGGGAGAAGAAGTTTTGGACAGGATATATGTGTGCTCAATCAGGACCCAGAGATAATACATCCTACCAAATGGAGTTATCTAGTTTGAGGATGCTCAGTCAAAAAGTGATACCACCAGTCTAGCATGTGACAATTGGGTGCATGGAACTTATGAATTGATGGGATGGTAGTTGAGAGGGTCGGTGACCAAGGTGAAAAAGGCACACACAGTTCGGTGCCTAGGAGGAAAGGAGTTACCTAAGTATTCAGGAGGAGCCTTCCCTGAGATATTTTTTGTAGGAAATGGAAGCTCAGTGGAAGAATGAGAAGGAATGGAGGGGATGTTAAGTTATGTCCTGCTCAGCACAAAGCATGGTGGTGGGCTACCCATCAGGAGAGCCTTTTGGAATGGCACGAGGTAAGAATTGCTCTCTCTGTTAGATTCTCTAGGAGCAACATGCCCACCACCATCAAGGACTACCATGGGAAGGAGCCCACCTCTTTCCATATCCAGGAGTGTGAAAGGATCTAGAGAGAAGGCATGGAAGCTTTTCCACCATCCCTCTGGGTGCACAAGTTGTATTCTACACTCTGCAGGGTTGCACATGTGCATGGTACATTCATTTAGAGACACATGCCGCTAGATAGGAATTGGAAAGAGCTCGTGGCTGACCTCATTCAAACCTTTGAGTATCGGAGTACCAAGCCATCAGTTGATAAGGCCTTTCGCAGGTATCAAGCACCTTACCATGGGGGATAGTGCCATGGAGGAGGATAGGTTGTTGGAGTTACTAGGTGGACCAGGTTTGGAGGCACTTTGAAGAGAAGTAGAGGAAACAAAAGAGTTACAACTTGAGCGCATGTTTGGAAAAGGAGAAAGGGAAGTTGGTGTATGTGATTGATGGAGAGGAAGTAGAAAGCTTGGATGTTAGCCATTCTGTAGGGACACGAGGTAGTGGATAGTGTGCTGATACTCATGCACGCGCCTACCATGAGCCCTTAAAGACAAAGAAGGTTAACATGGTTTAGAGAAGAACCTAAGGAAGCTATTATTGGAGATTACTGGTCGGAGAAGGAAGTCTCTAAGATCATTGATCTATTACATGAATTTGAGGATTTATTCCCATGTGGGTACCATGAGCTCAAAGGTGTTCACCATTCCTTGGGGGAGATGAAGATAAAGCTGAAGGATGGTGCATGCCCGGTCAAGAAGAGGCCCTACTAGATGAATCCCAATTTGTGTGTAAAGGTTAAGGAGGAGATAGACAAAATGATAGCTTCTGGGATCATGAAGCAAGTGGAGAATAGAATGGATAAGTCCGATGGTAATCAACATCAAGAAGGATGGGTGGATTAGGATCTACGTGGATTATAGGGAGTTGAACGTAGTTTGTGTCATCGATCCTTTTCCAACCCCCTTCACTGAAGAAATTTTGGAAGGAGTCATTGGGTGCAAAATCTATTCCTTTACGGATGGATTTTTGGGTACCACCAAGTCCTGGATTGCAAAGGAAGACCAGAGAAGACAACTTTCACCACTGAGTGGGGAAGTTTTGCATATATGGTCATGCCCTTTGGGTTGAAGAATGCGCCTACTATTTTTTTCGTGCATAGTGGTGCAAGCATTCCAGACTTCATCCATAAGTTTCTTCAGGTCTATTTGGATGATTGGACAATGTATGGTCTAGTAAAAGACCATTGTGACAATTTGAGGTTAATGTTTGAGAGGTGTAGCAGTTGAGGATATCCCTCAACATTAAGAAATGTGTATTTGCTACACCCTTTGGGACATTTATGGGGCATATCATATGTAAGGAGGGTTTACTGGTAGATCCCGCTAAAGTTACAGTTATTGTGGGGTTAGGGGAGCCTACTAGCCAGAGCAGCAAAGTGCGTGGATTCCTTGGGCATATGGGTTATTACAGGAAATTCATCAAGGGGTATGCCAAGATCACCGCACCTTTAGAGGAGCTGCTCAGACATAAAAGTCCTTCCATTGGGGAGAGGTGCAACAGAGGGCATTTGATACATTAAAGGATAGGCTTGTCACCGCGCCTATATTACATTTTCCCTCTTGGGACAAGCCCTTCCATGTCCATGTAGATGCCTCAGAACCGCTATTGAGCAAGTACTTACACAACCAGGTGAAGGAATTGTTGATCATCCTCTATGTTTTACAAGTAGGAAGTTGACACCAACAGAGTAGAATTACACCACGACTGAGTGCAAGGCATTTTCAATGATCTACGCACTTTTCAAGTTCAGAAAGTATCTACTGGCAACACCCTTTGTATTTTACACTAACCACATGGCATTAAAGTATTTGGTGAACAAGCCCATTCTACAAGGGCACATATGTTGGTGGGTATTGTTATTTCAAGAGTTTGAGTTCACCATAGTAGTGAAGCCTAGGAAAGCAATTGTGGACCTGATCATCTATCAAGAATTGATTCAGGGAGGATGTGCAGAGTATTGAGGAGACAATGCCAGATGCACACAACTGTTTAGGTTACGGCACATGCCCTCGGATTTGGAGGAAATTGTAGTATTTTTAAAGGAAGGTGTGGCACCGAAGGAATGAAGGCATTAGAGAAGAAGCAACTAGCCATACGCGTGTCGCACCCTACATGTTGATCAAGTGGAGACTTATACAAGTTGGGACGTGATGAGGTTTGCAAAGTGTGTGTATTAGAGCATGAGCACCTCACCATCATGGAGGAAGCACATGGAGGAAGTGTAGGTGGACATTATGTAGGTGATGCCACCACGCGTAAGATATTAATGGCAGGTTTGTGGTGGGAAACCCTGTACAAGGATTGTAAAGACTATTGTAAAGCATGTGACCATTGTCAGCACATTGGAAAGCCAAGAAAGAGAGATGAAATGCCTTATGCCCTATACCTAGTGTGGAGCCTTTTGAAAAGTGGGAAATAGACTTTGTAGGCCCTATTGCACCTAGCGGTGTGTAGGACTAGGTCATGCTATGTCATCACTTGCATGGATTATCTGACAAGGTGGGTGGAGGTAGCCCCAACTAAAGATTGCACAACAGCCACAATGGCAAGATTCTTGTGGGAGAACATTATCACGAGGTATGGATGTCCTTTGAGTTTAACCAATGATAGGGGTATGCATTTCTTGAATGAGACCATGAGGATCCTGTTAGCATAAGTTCATGGTGGCTCATCACAAGACTACACCCTATCACCCACAAGAAAATGGAACCATGGAAGCATTCAACAAAATACTGAGTCATACCCTGACCAAAATTTGTGATGTCGGAAGACAAGATTGGGATGACAAAGTATCAAGCGAGTGATATGGGCTTACAGACAACTTATAAAAGGTTGAACAAAGCCACACCATTTTAGTTGGTGTTTGGTGGAAGTTTTTCTGCCGGTTGAATTCATGTTACCTTCTCTATGAATAGCACACGTAGGAGGGTTGGCTGATGAGCAAGCACTGGAAGAAAGAATTGATGAGTTAATGAAGTTGGATGAGAGATGATCACTCGCCAAGTGGAGCCAAACAATAGAGAAAGCAAAGCAGAAGGCTTGGCATGATCACCACATAAGAAACAAGAAGTTTGAGGTTGGGAAGATGGTCTTACTTTATGATTCTAAATTTTTTGCCATCCTGGGAAGTTGAAAGTCCATTGGTTGGGTCCTTACACAATCTCATACATCCTTGATTCGGGTGCGTGCTAGTTACAAGTCTGGATGGGATGAAGTTTTCTCTGGACACTTCAATGGGAGTAGGTTGAAGCCCTACTATAAATAAGTCTTCTTGGTGTTTGTAAATAAGGTAGTTTTTCCAGTTAGTTTAGAATTTTCCTTTATGCATTTCTTTTCTTGTGTTTCCCTTTCGTGTTGTTGTTTTGTTTTGTGCCTTGGGCGCCGGTAACCTTATTGCTACTTTTTGAGAATCTGTGAGTGCATAGAGGACCACACATCATTTTAGTGTGGGGTGGAGTAATGTGAAGGAGCGCATGGTTAAAGTGCCAAGGATTTTGTGTTAAAAATCCCAGTTGAATGGCCTTGTTAAAAGAGGTGTATGAAAAAAAAGATGGAAAAAGGATGGTTGGTGTCAAGATAAAGCTACTTTTAGATCCCATATACAAAGGAGGAGAAAGTGCATTAAGCAACACGAGGTAGGCAAGAGAAAAAATCAGGATAGAAGAAGTGCCTTCGGTGTTGGTTATGTGTGCATGTAAGAGTCTCCTGTCATGTTGGATTGGTTGCGTTGCCAAAAGGTTGGAGGTTTGTCCACGCAGGTGGGGCGTGTGAGTGAAAGCGCTGAAGATGGGATTTGTTTGAAAAAGCCGCATTAAATGAAAAAGTATGGTGGTAGGTGAAGTAGCACTTAATGCTCAAAAAGGGAAAAACTATAAATAAAGGGGTCGAGGCACTTCATTTTTCACTTTGCGTATAAGGAGAACGAAGCACTTTTTACACCTTTGCAAACTAGGGCTTCCAAAAACTGATCCGTGTGAAGAAAAATTTGGAGAGATTAAAGCATGGGTAACTAGTTCGGATTTGTGAACCAGGAGGAAGGGATTTCATGGGCGTAGGAGAAGTTGTGAGAAGACATCATCTTGTGAAGGAGTATCCTAGTTAGGGTTTGAAGAACTAGGGCATGAGTTTAAGTAATTTTCTTCACAAGTTCGAGATCTAAGGTTGGAGAGAGCGGAAGAATAGAGTAACATGGAGTGATTGAAGTGGGAAGAAGACCTAGATAATGGCACCCAAGAAACTAGCTAGTACACCCAAGAAGGGCAAGGGAAAGGGCAAGGGAAAACAAGAAATTGAAGCAAGCACAAATGAAGAGTGGTATGTAAAAATGCAGTACCCAGATGGAGTGTTGTTGGGGAAGGAGTGGGAGTCCCATCTTAGGGACATGTCTGTAAATGATTATAATCATCAGAAAAGCACAATCAAGAAAGGATTGGTTTTAGAGTTAGTGCACCCAACAAACAAGAGGACACCAGAGGGTTTGCCCATTTATAATGATGACGTGAAGGTCAAATTGGAGAAGGCAAGGGTTATTACAACTCTTTGAGTTGCCCTACTTTGGGAAACCTGAGTGCTTATATCATGGCTGATGTCACATGCATGAGGACTATTTCCACTTCGTAGGGTGTAAGATGCGCATAACTCCTCAGCTCATTTCACATTTCACAAGCCTCATCTGTGAAGGAGATGGGTTGGAGGATGATTTGACTGACAAAGAAGTGATTAAGGAAACTATCGCCACTTTTGCATGCAAAAAGGGGTCAAGGTATTATGATGTCACAGACATCAAGGATCCAGTAATGAAGATGGCCACACAGTGTCAAAGTTAAATGGCCAGGAGAGATGGACCCAAGTCAATAAGCCATGGTTGAACGTTTGTAGAAAGATTTAGAGGGCACCATCTATAATTTGTCCGCATTCATCACGGATGAAATTATCAACTACGAAGGAAGGTGACAGGATCCTTTTTGGAAATGTGTTGCTAACCATTGTGTTTTTCAGAGATCGGGGTACCGGATGCATCAGATAAGTTTCATATGGGAGTACCCTGATGAAGACCCCTCACCCACCAAAAGGTTTGAGAAATACGCTTGTGACACTATGACAACAATGCACAAGGCGCACTTGGAAAAGTGGTATATGTGCCTAAGGAATGTTCGGGGTAGAATGGAGAATTCCAAACAACTACCAATAGCCACTAGGGGAGAAGTGGAATTTTCTATGTACCAACATTTCTGTTTGGGTAGATTCAAACTATCAGATGGGACATGGAGCCCATGGTGCAAGCTCCCCTTTGCCTTCACAACTCAATACTTCCAAGTGGGAGTAAATAGGTTCAAGGAGTCCAAAATTTTAAGTTGGACCTTGGTAATCTAGACCAAGACCACAGGGAAATGCACAAAGGGTTGGTCTACCCTAAAAGTGCACATACGTGGAGTGGTATGTATCACATGAAGTAAAAATGACAAGGCCCATGACTCTGCCCATTAGCAGAAGGATCCGTGCGGTGCACGTGTACATTCACATAAGACCCAAGTCAAAGAAGGGCACATATCTAGAGAATGAGGTATCTATACCTCAGGATCCAACTGGGAGGAAAAGACCCACACCCAAATGGGAGGAAAAAGAACTAGAAAAGAAAATTCCAAGTGTGGTGGAGACACAGGCAATAGGTTCCCCTGGGACAAGCACTAGAACCTAGTATGTACATGTACGTGCAAGAAAAAGCCCATAGTAAAAGAGAAGACTCTAGAGCTAGAAAATCCATCAGATAAGGAGTCATCAAAGAAGAAGAAATAGAGTCACCTACACTAGAATCTCCGGTTAGGAAGAAGCAGAGGGTAGAAGAGGAGACCACCTCGGAAGAAGTTGGAAATTTGGACAAGTGCATAGGAGAAAAGGATGATAGTGAAGAAGAAGTAAGTGGGGAAGAGGACCCCGGGAAAGATCAAGGGCCACCTATTTTCAATGTACATGATTCAGAGGAGGAAGGTGGAGAAGAAGAACAAGGGTTCCTTTTTGTGTGGCACAAGGATAGCCAGGTAGGAGGAAGCACCCAGGACATGGGAAAAGATGAGGAGGCTAGCAAGAAGCAAGAGGCTCCAAGCTCTGCACAGAGAGAACAACCAAGGTGGCAGAAGAAGAGGAGACAAGGGACATTGAGACCCTGGTGGAGGACAAAGTGGAACATGCGCTGAGCCAGTATTGAACAAGAGAAGGAGGAGAGCGCAAGAAGAGGAACATGGCAGCACTAGAGGCCCCATTTTAACTATAAGTATACCCAAGGGTACGTGCATGGGAGGAAGGCATGCATAGAGGGGGGAGGCCTGGAGATGGGTTATATTGATGACCCCAAGAAAGTGTTTCACGTGTGGTTCCAGAGTACACTTCTAGTGGAGGAGCTTGTAGGCATGTCATCTTTTGACAAGGAGGCTACCTATCCATGGACAAGGAAGATGATCTCATGGGAAATTGAGTCCCACCTTGATGAGCCAGAGTTTGAGGTAAGCCATGGGGCAATAATAACATTTCAAGACCAGAGAAGATAACCCAGTGGTGGATACCCATCAACAGCTCTCGGATGAACAACTGTGTAACACGCTTAACAAAGTCTCCATTGAGATAGAGGCTAGACTCTTCAGGTGAAATGATAGGATCATAGGATCTGGAAGGGGAGCTAAAGAAGAAAGAGGAAGAGCTAGCTACAATGACCAAGGAGTTGAGCCAGAAAAGTTGATCGCCTGTGGCAAGTGGGAATTGAAGGATGAAAAGGCCAAGGTGAGCGTTGTGTACAAGAAAGTAGAATCCATCAATGAGGCCATACTATTAAAGCATCCGGACCTAGCATCACCCACGTAGAAGTATGGATCTACCTTGGGATGCCTGGAGGATTTAACAAGGGTCCTCACCATGGAAAGACAAACCGCTAGCCTTGGAGTCTACGTAGAAGAAGTGGCGCATGCACCTAGAGAAGGAAGATAAGTGAAAATCGTAGCGCTCATCGCAGAGTACAACAAAGTGCTTGTTGATGTAAGGGATACTTCCTCGGATTGTTGAGGCCACGCATACGACAATTGTGGATAGAGACAAAGTGGCAGGCACCTTGGTCACCACTCATGAAGTGGAACTCAAGGAGTTCCAGGAGAAAAACAAGGGGAATAGGGGGAAGAAAGAGACAAAATCCTTGCCGAGGTTGAGAAGAAATCAGAGGCCATTGAAACCTTAAGGGTTTCAATCAAAAACTGGTTGAAGGAACTATATCCACATTACATGAAGAATGGATGCACTGGAGGATATATGCAAGGAATTGGAGAAGATCACTGATACCATGAGTACGAAGGAGATGGATTAAAATTTGAGGGGGTGAGCACTCTGGTTGGTGACCTCTGTCAGAGAGCAGCAGGATGAAGTCGATGCCTGGAATAAATTGGAGGCCAACTTGCAAAAGGATTTTCCTAGTTTGTTGTAGTGATTCTTTCACTCTCCCATTCTTTCTTCTTTCCCCATTCTTTCATCCCCTTATTCTTTTCCTAGGCATAAGCCTATTGTATTCTTTCTTTCACTAAGGGAAGTGTTCCCACAGATGGAGAACAAGCGTAGTGTGGGGTGATGTTGGGCCCCTAAAATATTGACTAAGTACAAAAGCACGTAGCGCAAGGTCCTCAGTTAAGGAAAGGCACGCAAGTGCAAGGCAAGGTTTAAGAAAAGGGTTTAAGGAAACCCGTGGCATGTGTGGCATGCACATGCACGCAGACAGAACCAAGGGTTTGGGACTTAGTCAAATTGGACGTTCGGGGTAGAACACATGAAAATCATGACCCGACTACGCATGGATAAGGTGTCAGCCTGGTGACAGGTTGGCCTAGGAAGGAGCATGCCTGTGGTAGAAGCTTCTAGAAGCACATCATGGTATAAAGTGGAAAGCTCAGGCCTGGAGGAGCATGCTCGCATGGAGGACCACATTCAGACACTTGGCATTGGATCTGAGGGTGTTGGAGGATGAGTTGGTAGTCCAGAAAGGCTATAAATACAAGTGCCTACAGAGTAAAAAGAGAGAGGAGAAGAGACTTAGAGAGTGGGTGGAGCTCTGTAGAAATACTGCAAGAACTCTGTTAGTGGGTAATTGCATTTGGGAAAGGATGTATTGGGCAAGGGGATTGTAATTTTTCTTTTTGGTAGCATAGTTACATTAGTCCAGTTGTAATGCATGATTATGGTCTGCTTCTCTGTGACATTTTGTAAATGGCTCCATGGATGTAATGAGGTTATATATATATATATATATATATATGAATATCAATGATTCTGATGCATACATATTTTTCATAAGTTCTTTTTCATTTTATGCTAAGTATGGATGCTTGTATACTTCTTTCTATTATGGTACAAGTTATATAATCTGTTAAGTACACAACCTAGAATGACTGTCTGAAGGATCTAGAGGCCGCAAGGATCTAGAGGCCTTAAATCCCGAGCTCTATGGTTCTTAGATGTCTTAAATCCTTTTAAAGAAATCTCTTAAACACAAATCATAGATGATGTTTCCTTTTGTGATAGGGGTAAAACTGACATCTCATGCAAAAATAAAGAGACTCTTTGGTTGTTTTTCAATCCATCCTTTTGGCATGAATTTTTAGGAGGCCTCAAGTGAGTTTTTGTGGTTACCCAACTAGAGATAGACACTTAAATTTTGGGCATGATGGCATTTAGTTATTTATATTGGTGTGGCGATTTGATATGGGGTTCCTTTCTTTTGTGATAGGATATATGGATAATATTAATTTATAATAGCCCGAGTTCTTAAAATAAATTGATTCTTGTAAAATTATGATAAAACCAGGTATTAATTGGGTGTTGAGGATACGATATACCTTTTCTAATTGGTGTGTTGGGGCTTAATGCATGCAAGATTATAGACCGGATACATGTTTTGTTGCATTTGTAAGGTAATAAAACAACCCTCCCCTTTGGTCTTGAATAGAGTTGAATTATAAATAATAATGGTTGGGGTTGTGGTCTACTATTCTCTCGAATGTGCATGGGCTTTTATAGTTCTTTTGTTTTCTAGGTTTTGTATAATCTTAGACATGGTTGTTGATAAAACCACAGGTCGATAAGCTTTTCGGTTTATATATATGTATATATATATATATATATATAATTTTTATCGTAGAAGTTCGTAGATGTTATGTTATCCTCTAAATAAATATCCTTGGGTGAAAATGTTTTCAAGTTTATATATATATAATTTGTAAACCAATTTAGTAACAGTGACTATCCATAATCTATTTAGATTTATTTTAAATGGTAACTACGACCCATCATTACTGATTTGGGTCGAGATGGCAATATAATTTTATAACCTTATTTTTCTCCTTGAGAATCGGTGAATATGTATTATATCCTTGAGAAATTTCATTTGAAATGAGTAGAGCTCATCAAGCTCACCAAGAAAGTCATAGAATGTCACATAGATCACTCAAGCCAAGTAGGAAATATTTTGATTAATGGATAAAGTATATAATTTTTTTAAACTATGACTAGATAGTTATCAAATCTTCTAAGGATTTGGGCATTGTTATAAAGGTATTAATGTTTTTTGTTACATGGGTACAGTTTTGTTTGGTTTTATTTATTCATTTAATGGAATCTTATTAAACTACTTATTGAGTTGACATATACTTTATAGAAAGGATGGTTTCATGTTTACTTTAGTTCATTTAATTCCTCTAAAGGATGTAAAGAGTTTTTTAATTCCTTTAAGGGGTCAAGTATATTTGATTTTACTTTACTCAAGCTATCGGTGTTATCCAAAATCATAACTTCTTGATTTGAGCCTTAGTTACTCTATTAAAGGAATCTTATACGAAATAAGTTTGAAGATGATTTTGTATGAGATCACTTTTACTTGAAAAATCAATTTCAAAATTATATTCACTACAACTTAGTGATGATGTTTGATCCTTTTGAATTTTGACAAGATAATAATTATTTTTTATTCTGATTTAGATTCAATTTTATATTTAATATAAAGGCTTATCTAAAAAAATTACCGTTTAATCATGAATCGATTATTTATAGTTGTTTTCAAGAAAAATTCGCTACATGAATTGTTGTTCATTGATATGATTATTGATTAAAAGTTAGAGGAAAGATAACCATTTCATATTATGTATTGCATAATGATCCCACAGGTTTAGAGTTGATAATCCATACCGATTCGATGAACTAGCCATGCATACAATTTTATCTTTCCTTGATCTTATAGAGTAGTTATTATGAAGTGTCTAAAGCGTTGGATAACACATAACTCATCATGAAATAATTATTATTGTTTTATCTCGATGAATTTACCGACTATATTTATAATTGGATTAAATGTCAAATTATAACTTCACAAATTGTATAAGGCAATTGGTCCTAGTGTATTAAATGATTATCTTTGATAATCACTTCAAGACAATGTACTATTGTTATTAATTATGGAATTAATGACTACTATTCAGATCATTATGATTGTGAAAAGTGACATACTAGTATCGTTGTTTCACAAAAGAGATAATTTATTATAAATTGATGTTTAATATGTTAACACAACTACTTTAAGATTCCGTTATGATTTAATAATCATGTAAAAAATAGTAGACAAAAAAGATAATATAACATTGTACTTATAGAAGATAAGTGTGTTAATAAGATATATTTGTTTCCTTATTTCACCATAAATAACAAGATGATATGTACCATTTTATAAGTATTAAACTAAAGAGACATAATGATGATCTTTTAGTCATAGAATATATCCACTTGGGTACATTTCTAGGTCCTAAAAGCATGTTATCATTTACATGATTACTAAGAAAGAAAACTAGTAATTGAAAACTCCCCTTATCCTTTTACTTTGTCTTATGTACTTTTATTGGCTTTATACATCTTGCACTCTTGCTGAAATTTGACTATTTTATCTTTCTATGGCCTCGGACGTTAGTGCCTAGTTATGACACTAGCACCAAGCATTCATATCCTCTTGGGCACTCATATCCTTCTTTACCTTTTTCTTACCTTTTTGGACCCCTTTCACTTCTTAATTACTTTTAACTATATTGGATCGGCTTTTTAGTTGTTAATTAAAAAATTCAAACAAGGGAATCATATAAATATATAGTTATGTTTTTAAAATAAGGGACCAAGCACTAAGCATTACATATTATCACCTAAGCTTGCATCCAAAAGAAAAAAGAGCATAAAAGGCATCCATTTAACACTCGGATAAGGGACAAGGGTTACATCACTCTATATATACAACATATGAGGGGAAGTTGTATTCTATTCCATCCACACATTCTATACATTTGGTATATCCTAGATCTAGATAGTTATCACTGTGTAACTCACAAAAAGTACCCTAATGCATCATTGCTACACACATATAAAATAAATACATAGATTCTAATATGTAGTGCGGTGCTTGGTCATAAGTTCACTCTTTAGGTGACCATCGTGTTCAATCGACTCCCCATTCTTCATTTTTTTGTAGGTTTTATTTGGTTTGTGGATATGTATAGGTGAAATTCCTTTTTTAAGTTATTCTGGTACAGATCATAGATGAGACAACGCATCTAGAGTGAAAAACAAGGACCATAGTGAACCTTATCTCGAAATCGAAAGATATAGATCCTAAGCACTTACCTAGATACTAGCACCTATATGCATTCACCAATGTCAAGCACTCCTATCCTCTCTTTGGAGCTCCTATCACATGTATTTTTATATCTCAGATCCTCCAATCAACATCAACAATACTATCCTTAGTCTATTCCAGTAGTACATCATCCCATATCACTTCTTGTTCATTCAGAAATCAGCTAAGTCCCTCTATCCCTTGCTTTCTTACGGTTTTAAATCATTTTCTTAATTATTGTTTGTGTTACATTGTAAATTATAATTTCTATATCATTAGGTACAATAGTTACTCTGAAATCAAATTTAATTCAATTTACATAAAATCATTTGGTGAGCCCCTACTCTTGATCGAACACTCAAATCCTTATTTTGCATACTTTACCGATTGTGTTCTTCTCTAAACCAAAACCCTAGTCACATCATGGCCCTTAAGGTTCCTCAAGTATCTTTATATCAATTACTTCAAATGCACCCACCTTGCAAATATGCTCTTCAAAAATCCATACACACTATGTACCTCCCTCATGATACGCCACCTTCACAAGTAAGTGTCATTTTCAATCTTTTATCCGATAACCCTATTGGTCCTAATAATCTAACTAATCAACCCATCTTACCATCAATTCAAGATTTAAAGTACACTTGTTAAGACAAATTTCAAGATATGGAAACCATGATTATATCTCTCAAATTTTAAATCCAACATCTTAAGGCCCATGCTAGTTCTTCTTATGTACCTCATCCTAATCATATATCTTTTACATGTGTTCATATAAGTGAACCTCAAGTCTTACCGCTACTAGTACCTCTCAAGTTTGATATACATGATAAGAAACATGATATTATTCCTGATCTCCTCAGTCACTAGTTGATCAACATGTTAACTACTCATTTTTACCCTCTTTATCACCTAGCCAAATATGAAGGTCTACCATTTTGTAATTACTATAGAATTAATGGACATCATGACAATGATTCCTATGATTTAAAATGAAGAATTGAGAACCTTAAGCATCAAGTTTTTATTTCATTTTATTTAAATCATTCTACTACATATTCAATTGCTAAATCCCAATGGGATCCCAAATATAATCCCTCCATGACTAATTATCGTCATTCCATAATCACTAATGTTCCTTCTTTGGTCAGTCAAGAGTTTCTTATCCAACTGATTCCAACTAAGCAACCTCCTTTAAAAATCCATCATCCATCCCATCCTCCTATCAAGTCTTCTACAATGAAACTAATTCCAAATCAGCAACCACCAACCAAGCAAGTCCAACAAATTCACCCTATCATAGCTAACCTCTTTAAACTTCCTCTTATCAACCCAACATCCAACCCTAGTCCTATTATTTCTTCTTCCTACCATTGTGATGACTCTCTCTCTTCTCATGACATAGATAACACTCTCCCATAATGGCATGGTATCTCTTGTGCCACCACATATATCTCCATCATTGGCACACTTGGGGGAATTTCACTTTCTCACCCCTCTTCTACCACTATTAGTTGTCTCTAGTGTCTACTACTACACTTCACGCTCAACATTTCATGATACATCCTTTCTAGCTTCTACTCTCAAGAACATTCAACACACTCGTTACCCTATGACACACGTTTGTGTTAAGGTTCACATTTCACCGTTGAGGATACACTACATAAATTAACCTCACATTTTACACATTTCACATTCAACGCTTTATGATACATTTTTCTAGCAACCACTCATACACTAAAAACCTATTTCTCGATGACGCACTCTTGTTCTATGGTTCATTATTAATTATTGAGGGGTCATTTATAAATGAACATCCTTTCATACACATTTTAGGGGGAATGCAGTGCCTCACATCTTCACATTTTACATACCATACCATCACACTTTTAATGCATTTGCATATCTTGGTTGCATTCACTCTCACTTGTTTATATTACCTATATGTTGCACTTTGCTTCCTATGTTAGCTGGATTATTAGTATGTCATTATCTTTTTTATATACACAAAGTGCGTTCGTTTGGTCTCTGGAAGTGAATTTAGATATCTTTCAGCTCCTTACATAATGCACAATGCTCAAGATTGAATCCCTTAACATTCCCACCAAGGCTCCTAGTGGCATCAACATTTACTAATCTCATACTAAACACATTACAGGTTCTATTGTTACATTTTTACTACTTTTCATTAATATTACTTTACTTTTCACTTCTACAAAAATGTTTTGACATATTATCTATCTTTCTAACATGTTAATGGGTGCTTCATGTGTAGCATTTTCCTTGCAAGACTATATACAACCATGACTATCTGTCAATTTTTTTTTCTATTATTTGCTATTGTATGTTATTGATTGCATGCTACACCCTATGTATTTTTTTCTCATTGTATTTTTTTGGACGCTTCGTCCTGATTATCTTGTGACATTGTGAGTGATAACCCATGTTTAAAACATACTTTTCATGGTCCATATTTTTATACACTTTCATATTACATTGTCTTTTATTGCATGTTATTTTTACTACGACACTTGTTATTATTATTACTTTGTTTGCATTTTCCTTAGTATCAACCAAACACATCCCCTACCCCCTATAGGTATTCACTTCATATCAACATCAGGTCCTCTCCTTTGAGCCACATTTTTCACATGCACCTAAAAATAAGGGGCATACATTGGGTGAATAAGTCACCCCTACAACAACTCAAAGCTACAATTTGGATCAGAACAATACAAAAATAACACAAGAATGTAGTCACTAAATAGTCAAGAAAATGACTTGGAATTCACACACAGTATGGACATTAGCGCTCGGACCCGGACATTGGATCTTGGGAGCTCCTTTCCTCCCTCGATCAATAATGTCCTAGGGGTAGAAAAAATCATTTATCTCATATCATCACAATCTTCAATAGTTCACAGTTCATTTCTCTAGTAGTAATAACTTACCTCCATACATAGAATACATGTTATCATTAATTACAATACAAAACAAACATGAAACAACATGAGATGTACCATCTATATTGGTGCTTATTTAGGAAGAATTCATGGAAGGAGAGTAAAAATATACCTCTCTCCCAAATACTCTTCTCTCGTGGCATGATATTGCACAAAAAATTGCTCTTGGCATGAGATCACCCAAAAAACTCACTCTTGGCATGAGATCACCCAAAAAAATTGTTCTTGGCATGAGATCACCCAAAAATATCATGCTTGGCATGAGCTCACCCAAAAACTCACTCTTTGTGTGAGATCACCCAAAAAACTCACCATTGGCAACAAGCAAACCAAGACAATTCTCTATCTTTTACACTCTTATACATCACGTGCACACTTTTCTTTTACATAATTTCAAACTTTTACACTTACTTATACATCATTTACTTTGATTCATCATATACAAGACATTGACTACTCTTTTTCTCTTTTTTTATAGGTCTATCCTTAATACACAACAAGAAGCAGCCTACAAGCACAATAATAGGTACAAGCTAGCATATGTTTCACCCCTAGGATCCACTTCCCTTTTACTAGTATATATGCTTTGCATTTCGATCACTTTACACTTCACTTATCCACTTGACATGGTACTCACTACACTCTCTACATAATCATAAGGTACACATATTATGACTACTTTATGTAATCGATTATTCACTCAACAACATAAAGTGGGGGGAAATGTAGTCACAAAATTTATGCACTTGGGTACATTTCTAGGTCTAAAAATATGCTATCATTTACGTGGTTCGTAATAAATAAATATAGTATTTAACAACACCCCTTATCCTTTTACTTTGTCTTCTATAGTATATAATTTTATTGGTTTCATGCATCTTGCACTCTTTTTAGCATTTAAATATTTTATCTTTCTATGGCATCGACACTAACACCTAGTTAGGACACTAGCACCAGTGTGTTCCTTTCCTCCTAGGTGCTCCTATTCTTCTTTACCTTTTTATTACCTTTTTGGAAACCTTTTACTTATTAATTACTTATTACTACCTTGGGTTGGCCTTTCAATTGTAATTACGAAATTCAAATAAAGGAATAATATAAAAACACATTTATATTTTTAAAGTAAGGGACCAAACACTAAGCATTACATATTATCACGTAATCTTTCATCCAAAGGAAATAACAAAGCATCAAAGGCATCCATCTATCACCCATACAAGGGACAATGGTTTCATCACTATATATACATAGCATAGGAGTGAAAGTTCTATTCTATTCCATCTACACATTCTATACATTTGCTACATTCTATATCTAGCCTTGTATCATTGTTTAGCTCACACAAGGGAATCCTAAGGCATCATTTCTACCCACACACAATAACTACATGTAGTTTGATATGTAGCGCAATGCTTGGTCATAAGTTCCCTCTTTGAGTGACTTTCGGGGTCATTCTGAATCCCCTTTTTCATTTTTAGGTTTGATTTGGTTTGTGGGTATGTGCGGGTAAAATTCCTTCTTACATGTTACAAGTATAGTTGTAGATCTAACAACGCATCCAAAGAACCAAATAGGGACTAACAACAAGCTTATACGATCTTGAAAGATCCTAATCCCGAGTACCTACCGAAACTAGTACCCATACCTAGTCACCGGTGCCAAGATTTTTGTCCTCTCTAGGCACTCCTTTCTGTGTAGTTTCGAGCTCAAAGCCTAGTCAGCATCAACAATACTCTCCTCAATCTTCTCTAGTATTGCATCATCCTAGATCACTTTTTGTTCATTCGGAAATTAGCTAAGTCCCTTTATCCTTCGCTTTCTTAGGGATTTATATCAATTTATATATTATTTCTTGTGTCACATTGTACATTATCATTTCTATATCATTAGGTACATTAGTTACTATAAAATCAAATTTAATTCAATTTACATTAAATAAGATCTTATAATAACAAAGAACGTACATGATTATGATAAGGTATATCATATCTCTTTCTATGGTATCTTTGTTGAAAGACAAATACATCGTTAGCAAACCAAGTAATAATGGTACATTTTAATCATAAGAAATTGGAGAAGTACTTAATTAATATGATTGTACTAAAGTGGATAAGTGAAAAAAATGATCATAATTACTATTTATCTTAACATTATGGAATAGTTTATCCTTTTTCTTAATCGCATTGATTCAATCATCATAGATTGACATAGTTACTTTATGACATGCAAAGATGAGATACTTAAACTAGTTAGTTAATTGAAGAGTTATTATGCACCTCTATCAAGAATTGAATAAATGAAACTCAGTATAACCTATCCCTAGGATGAAAGCATATCAACATAATAATGAAGAGTGGGAATCATGTGATGACATTTGTGTAGTATGAACCTTGTCTTTGTAAGCTCATTATGATTATAGGTATGGTAACAAATGTGTAATGACGTAATTCATTATGTGAGCATATTATTTCTTATAGGTATCCTAAGTTGAAACTGACATGATTCATGTGACCCAGATATCAATTCATGATCCTTGCAGCTTCAAAACTAAATTAAAAAACTTAGTGCAAATGAATAACTAAAATGGTTAACTGTAAACATAATATTTAATCAATGAAAAAGTAATCCTGATAACTATATTGAGACAGTTGTGCGGTGAATGAAAGGCATGTTTCAAATGCTAGTGTTCAGTCTCAAAACTAGCTTGCTAACACAATTCCAGATATTATGCGCATAGTAGTGCAAATGACTAATTTCATTGTCTTTTCAATATTTATTATTTCAGTAGTGTTTCGAGCTAGAGGGAAGTATAAAAATACTTTCTTGGCTGATAATAAGGACATGTGCATGTTCTCTTAGCCTATAAAAAGGTTTAACCAAAGGTATACAATGTATGTCGGCTTTTATAGAGTGTTGAATGGAGTTCGAGAAGGAGATAAAACCCTTTGTAGTTACACATGGTTATTGTATGTTGTCAAGATATATTATAGGATATTAATAATGTTGGATTACTTGGTTTTGATCTAATTTATAATGCTATTCATTACATCATAGGAGGAAGTAAGATATTTTGTAAACTTATGAGTATGTTGGATTTATATATTGCATGTTGAAAATAATTGAAGGCATAAAAAGGTAATTAAATGTTGTAGTCATTTTTACCCTTATCACAAAATAAAGGTACCCTATGCACATCGTCCTATCACCCAGCGGAGCTGGGTGCTCACTTGAGGCACGCACGGGAGCCAAGTCTCTCTTTTATGTGAGTTTAGTGGGAAACATCATCTATGATCCATATTCAAGGGTTTTGAAAGGAGTAAAACATACAAGCATCATAGAGCTCAAAACGGCTTCTAGATCCTTGCAATCATTCCAGACAAAAAATGCTTAACATATTGGATAGCTTATACCAAAACAGAAAGAAGTTGTACAAACACTCATACTTAATCATAAATATAAATGCAAAAGAATTCGAGAAAGATGTATGCATTAGAATCATCAATGTTCATATTCATTGTAAACTGGTAACCTCCTTATATTCATGGAGTCATTAACAAATGTTACAGAGAAGCAGACCACAATCATGCATTATATCTGGAATCATATGAGTAGGCTCAAAAAAGAAATTTATAACCCCATACCCTTGATACATCCTTCCCTAAGCATAATTTCCCAAGCTAACAGAGTTCTTGTAGTATTTCTGTAGAGCTTTGCCCACTATCTGGTTTTTGTTTTTCCTTCTACAGTGCTTGTATTTATAGGATTTCGAGCTGCCAACTCATCCTCCAATGGCTTCAAATCTGATGCCAAGTTTTTAAATGTGGTCCTCCATGTGGGGATGCTCTTCCAGCCCGAACTTTCCATCTTTTACCATGATGAGCTTTGAAGCTTCTACCCTGCATGCTCCTTCCTAGGCCACTTTTTCGTCATGTTGGCACCTTATCCACTCTGCATGCATAGTCGGGTCATGATTTTCACGTGTTCTGCCAAAACTCCCAAAATGGCTAAGTCCCAAACCCTTGGTTATGTCCGCACATGTGCCACGAGTTTCCTTAAAACCTTCTCTAAACCCTTCCCTACGTGCTTTATCCTTGTACATTTTTCTTCAACTAGGCCTTGCGCACCTATGTGCCCTTTTGTACTTAGCCAATATCTTAGGGGCCCAACATTACCCCACACTACGCTTGTTATCCATCCGGGAACACTTCTCTAGGGAAGGAAAGAATATGGTGGAATTACACCATGGGATAAGAATAAGGGGATGAAATAATATGGAAAAAGAATAGGAATGATGGAATCACTGCAAAAGGCTAGGAAAATCCTTTTACAAGTCAGCCTCCAACTTGTTCTAGGCATCAACTTCGTTTTGTGCTTTCTGACAGAGGTCGCCAACCAGGGTGCTCACCTCATCAAAATGTATCCCATTTCCTCATGTGCTTATGGTGTTAGCAATTTTCTCTAACTCTTTGCCCACATCATCTAGCACATCCATTCTCCGTGTAATCTGTGGGTACAATTCCTTCAACTAGTTTTTAATTGAACCCCTTAAGGCTTCAATGGCTTTAGATTTTCTTTCGACCTCGCAAGGATTATGTCCCTTTCTGCCCTATTCCCTTTATTATTTTCCTAGAAATCCTTGATTTTTACTTCATGAGTGGTAACCAAGATGCCTACCACTTTGTCTTTGTCCACGTGATTATCATATACGGCCTCAGAGTCCGGGAAGTGACTTTTATATCAGCAAGTACCTTGTTGTACTGCTACGAATGCCATGACCTTTAATTTATCTTCCTTCTCCCCCAAAGTTGTTCTTCTCAGATCCTAAGGTTAATGACTGCCTTTCCATGGTGAGGACTCTTGTTAAATCCTCTAGGCATCCTAAAGCAGATCCATACTTCTATGCGGAGGGTGCTAGGTCTGGATGCTTCAATACTATAGCATTATTTATAGCCTCCACCTTCTTGTATACCGCACCCACCTTGGCCTTCTCATCTTTTAGCTCACACTGTAACTGGGCACTGATTAGTTTCTCTTGGCTAAGCTCCTTGGCCCTTGCAACTAGTTCTTCCTCTTTCTTCTTCAGGTCCTCCTCCAGATCTTTGATTCTATCATTTCACCTGAAGATTCTAGCCTTGATTTCAATAAAGACCTTATTCAGCATGTTGCACAACTATTCATCCGAGAGCTGTTGAGCGTTCACCACAAGGTTGTCTTTTGTTGGCCCTAGAAATTTTATGATTGCCTCGTGGCTTACCTCAAATTTCAGCTTGTCAAGATGGGACTCAATTTCCCATGATAACATCTTCCTCTTCCGTGGGTAGGTAGCCTCCTTGTCAAAAGATGACATGGTTACAAGCTCTTTTGTTATAATCATGCTTTAGAACCACATGTAAAACACTATGTTGGGGTCATCAATGTAACCCATCCCTGGCCTCTCCTCCCCTGTGCAC
Source organism: Taxus wallichiana var. yunnanensis (assembly GCA_018340775.1). NCBI lineage: Eukaryota > Viridiplantae > Streptophyta > Pinopsida > Cupressales > Taxaceae > Taxus > Taxus wallichiana. The sequence continues at coordinate 402,171,137 of CM031235.1, forward strand.
CTTCCTCCCATGTGCATGCCCTTAGAAATACTTACAGTTAAAATGGAGCCTCCAGTGCTACCGTGGTCCTTTTCCACGCTCTCCTCCTCCTCCTCATTTAACATTGGCTTAGCGTTGTGCTTTGACTTATCCTCCTCCAACGTCTCAACGGCCTTTGTTTCTTCTCTCTATGTCACTTTGGGTATCTGCTCCACCATAAGGCTTGGGGCCTTCTACGTCTGCGTGCCATCTCCCTCACTTATCATGTATTGGGTGCCTCTCCCTTTCTGGATATCCTTGCACTACACAAAGAGGAACCCCTGCTTCTCTTCTCCGCCTTCTTCATATGAATCATGTATGTTAAAAATAGGTGGCCCTTGTTCCTTTTCTGGCTCATCTTCCCCCCATGACATCTTCCTCTTCACCTATGCGCTTTTCCGGACTTCCAAGATCTTCTGAGGTGGTATCCTCTTCTAGCCTCTACTTCTTCCTAACCGGGGATTCCAGTGTAGGTGAATTTATTTCTTCTTCTCCCGAGGACTCCTTGTCTGATGGATTTTCTAGCTCTGGAGTCTTTTCCTTGACTAAGGGCCTCTTCTTGCGTGAATACATGCTTGTCCTAGTGCTTTTCCCAAGGGAGCCTATTACCTGTGTTTCCCCAACACTTGGTATTCTCCTCTTTGGCTCCTTTTCCACTTGCTTGGGTGTGGGTTTCTTCCTACCAGTTGGATCCCCAGGCATAGATACCTCATTTTCCAAATATGTGCCCTTCTCGATTTGGGTCTTATGTAGAGGTACATGTGCGCCTGTGGATCCTCCTATAATGGGCAAGGTCATGGGCTTTGTCATTTTTACTTCATGTGACACATACCTCTCCACGTATGCATGCTTTCTAGGGTAGACCAACCCTTTGCACATTTCCCTATGCTCTCGGTCCAGATTACCAAGGTCCAGTTTCAGCTTCTTGGACTCTTTAAACCTGTTTACTCCCGCTTGGAAGTATTGAGCTGTGAAGGTGAAGGGGAGCTTGCACCATGGGCTCCATGTCTCATCTATTAGTTTGAACCTACCCAGGTAGAAATTTTGGTACATAGCAAATTCTAGCTTCTCCTTTGGTGGCCACTGGCAGTTGTTCGGGAATCCTCCATTCTTCCCCCGAATGCATTCCTTAGGCACGTATACCATTTCTCTAGGTGTTCCTTATGCACGGTTGTCATGGAGTCACATGCGTATTTTTCAAATATTTTGTCGGCGAAGGGTCCTCAACCAGGTACTCCCATATGAATTTATCTAATGCATCGTGTACAATTTCAGAAAAAATCATTGTCAATCACGACATTACCAAACAGGATCTTGTCTCCTTCCTTCTCACATCTTAAAATCTCATCCACGATGAACATAGACAAGTTATAGATGGTGCCCTTTGAGATTTTCTTGCAAACATGTAACCATGGGTTATTGATCTCGGCCCATCTCTCCTAGCCATTTAACTTGGTCATCATATGCGTGGCCATTCTCATTACTGGTTCTTTGATGTCTGTGATATCATAATATCTTGACCTCTTTTTATACGTGTAGGTAGCGATAGTCTCCTTAATTACCTCCTTATTTCCTAGCTCGTCTTCCAAACCATCTCCTTCATAGATGAGGCCTGTAAAATGTGAGATGAGTTAGGGGGTAATGTGCCTCTTGCATCCCATGAAATATAAGTAGTGCTCATGCACGCGTGACATCAACCATTAATAGAGGTGCTTAGGCTTCCCAAAGTAAGGCAACTCAAAGAGTTGCAATAACCCTACCTTTTCCAACTTCACCTTCATGTCATCGTTATAAATGGGAAATCCCTCTGATGTCCTTTTATTTGTTGGGTGCACTAGCTCTAGTGCCATTTCCTTCTCGATCATGCTCATACGATGATTATAGTCATTTACTGAGACGTGTTCGTTAGATGGGACTCCCACTCCTTCCCTAGTAATACTCCATTAGGGTATTGCATTTATACATACCACTCTTTGTTTGTATGTGTGTCAATTTCTTGTTTTTTTCCCTTTCCCTTGCCCTTCTTGGGTGTGCTAACTGGTTTCTTCGGTTCCATTTTCTAGGTTCACTTCTTACTTTAATCACTTCATGTAACTCTGTTATTTCACTCTTCCCCACCTTAGATCTCGAATTTGTGAAGAAAATTCCTTAAACCCATGCCCTAGTTCTTCAAACCCTAGCTGGGATAATCCTTTCACAAGATGGCACCTCCTCACAACTCTTTTATGCCCATGAAATCCCTCTTTTTTGCTTCGTGCAGATCCACACTAGTCACCCATGCTCAATCTCTTTAAATTTTTTTCTTCACATGGATCAGTTTTTGGAAGCCCTAGTTTGCAAAAATGCAAAAAGTGCTTCTTTCTCCTTGTTCACAAAGTGAATAATGAAGTTCCTCAACCCTCTATTTATAGTTTTTCCTTTTTTAAGCATTAAATGTTACTTCACCTACCATCATACTTTTTACATTTAATGCGTCTTTTTCAAAAAAATCTCGACTTTAGCACTTTAACTCACGTGCCTGACCCTACGCGGGTAATCTTCCAACCTTTTGGCATGCAACCAATCCATCTAGATAGGAGACTCTTGTGCGTGCATCACTGCACCATAGGTACTTCTTTTGTCTTGATATTTTTCTCTCACCTACCTCGTGTTTCTTATGTACTTTTTCTTCCTTTGTACGTGGGATCTGAGAGTAGCCTTATCTTGACACCAATCATCCTTTTCCATCTTTTCTTTCCATGCACCTCTTTCAATAGGGCCATTCAACCGGGATTTTCAACACAACTTCCTTGGCACTTTACCCACACTCTCCTTCACATTTCTCTACCCCACACTAAAATGATGTGCGGTCCTCTACGCACTCAAAAATCCTCAAAGAGTAATAAGGGTTACCGGTGCCCAAGGCGCAAAACAAAACAACAACACGAAAGGGAAACATAAGAAAAGAAATTCATAAAGGAAATTCTAAACTAACTGGAAAAACTACCTTATTTACAAACACCAAGAAGACTTATTTATAGTAGGGATTCAACCTACTCCCATTGAAGTGTCTAGGCAATTTCGTTCCATCCAGTGCTTGTAACTGGCATGTGCCCAAGTCAAGGATGTATGAGATTTTATAGGGACCTAACCAATGGACCTTCAACTTCCCAGGATGGTGCAGAAACTTAGAATCATACAGTAAGACCATCTGCCCAACCTCAAACTTCTTGTTTCTGATGTGGCGATCATGCCATGCTTTTTGCTTTGCTTTTTCTACTATTTGGCTCCACCTGGTGAGTGATTGTCTCTCATCCAACTTCATTAGTTCATCAATTCTTTCTTCCAATGCTTGCTCATCAGCCAACCCTCCTGCGTGTGCTATTCGCAGAGAAGGTAACATGAATTCAACTAGAAGAATAGCTTTCGTGCTAAACACCAATTGAAATGGTGTGGCTTTGTTCAGCCTTTTATAAGTTGTCATGTAAGCCCATAATATGGTTGATACCTTGTCATCCCAATCTTGTCTTCCAACATCACAAATTTTGGTCAAGGTATGACTCAATATTTTGTTAAATGCTTCGTGGTCCCATTTTCTTGTGGGTGATAAGGGGTAGTCTTGTGATGAGCTACCATGAATTCTACTAATAGGATCCTCACGGTCTCATTTAAGAAATGTGTACCCCTATTGCTGGTTAAACTTAAAGGGCATCCATACCTTGTGATAATGTTCTCCCATAAAAATATTTCCATTTTGGCTGCTATACAATCTTTAGTTAGAGATACCTCTTCCCACCTTGTCAAATAGTCTCGTGCAAGTGATTACATAGTGTGATCCGGTCCTACGCACTGCTAGTGCAATAGGGCATACAAATTCTATTGCCCATTTCTCAAAAGGTTCAACATTAGGGATAGGGTGCAAAGGCATTTCATCTCTCTTTCCTAGCTTACCAATGCACTGGCAATGGTCACACGCTTTACAATAGTCTTTGCAATCCTTATACAGAGTTTCCCACCATAATCCTGTAATTAAAATTTTATGCGTAGTGGCGTCACCTACATAATTTCCACCCACACTTCCTCTGTGTGCTTCCTCTATGATGGTAAGGTGTTCATGTTCTAGTAAACATCTACACAAAACTTCATCACACCCTAACTTGTATAAGTCCCCACTGATCAACATGTAGGGTGCAAAGTGCATATAGCTAGCTTCTTTCTTTCTAATTCCTTAATCCCTTCTGGCACCACACCTTATTTTAGGAATAGTACAATCTCCTCCAAGTCCAAGGGTGTGCTGCAACCTAAACAATTGTGCATCTAGCATAGCCTCTTCAATACTTTGCGCATCCTCCCCTAAATCAATCCTTGATAGATGATCAGGTCCACAATTACTTTTTCCAAGCTTCACAACTACCGTAAACTCAAACTCTTGAAATAATAGCACCCACCGACATATGCACCCTTGTAGAATGGGCTTGTTCACTAAATACTTTAACACCATGTGGTCGGTGTAGAATACAAAGGGTGTTTCTAGTAGATACTATTTGAACTTGAAAAGTGCATAGATCATTGACAATGCCTCATGCTCAGTCGTGGTGTAATTCTTCTCTGTTGGTGTCAACTTCCCTTGCGAAACATAGAGGGTGATCAACAATTCCTTCACCTAGCTACACAAGCACTGCTCTAATGGCAGTTCCTGAGGCATCTACATGAACATGGAAGGGCTTATCCCAAGAGGGAAAATGTAATATAGGCACGGTGACAAGCCTATCCTTTAATGTGTCAAACACCTTCTACTGCACCTCTCCCTAATGGAAGGAACTTTTATGTCTGAGAAATTCTTCTAGAGGTGTGGCTATCTTGGCATACCCCTTGATGAATTTTCTATAATAACCCGTATGCCCAAGAAATTTGTGCACTACGCTTTGGCTAGTAGGTTCCCCCAATCCCACAATAACTACAACCTTGGTAGGATCTACTAGCAAGCCCTCCTTGCATATGATGTGCCCCAATAAAGTCCTAAAGGGTGTAGTAAAGACACACTTTTTAATGTTGAGAGATATCCTTAACTGTCAACATCTCTCAAACATCAGCCTCAAATTATCACAGTGGTCTTTTACTAGCCCATATATTGTCCAATCATCTAGATAAACCTGAAGGAATTTGTGGATGAAGTCCTAGAACACCTGAACCAATATGCATGAAAAAATAGCAGGTGCATTCTTAAACCCAAAGGGCATGACCATGTATGTAAAACTTCCCCATTCAATGGTGAAAGTTGTCTTCTATTGGTCTTCCTTTGCAATCTGGACTTGGTGGTACCCCAAAAATCCATCCGTAAAGGAATAGATTTTGTGCCTAGCGACTCCCTCTAAAATTTCTTCAGTGAAGGGGGTTGGAAAAGGATCGATGACACAAACTACATTCATCTCCCTATAGTCCACGCATATCCTAATCCACCCATCCTTCTTGATGTTTATCACCATCGGACTTATCCATTTTGATTCTTCCACAACTTCAATGATTCTAGAAGCTATCATTTTTTCTATCTCTTCCTTTACCTTTACGCGTAAATTGGGATTCATCCGGTAGGGTCTCTTCCTGACCGGGCACACACCATCCTTCAACTTTATCCTCATCTCCCCTAAGGAATGGTGGATGCCTTTGAGCTCATGGTACCGCGTGGGAATAAATCCTCAAATTTGTGCAAAAGATCTATGACCTTAGAGACTTCCTTCTCCAACCAATAATCTCCAATGATAGCTTCCTTAGGTTCCTCTTCTGAGCTGATGTTAACCTTATTTTTCTTTAAAGGCTCATGGTAGGTGCATGCGAGCATCAAGCATTGTCCACTACCTCACGCGCGTCCCCATAGAATGGTTAACATCTAGGCTCTCGATTCCTCTCCATCAATAACATATACTAATTTCCATTTCTCCTTTTCCAAGAACGCGTGCTCAAGATGGATCTCTTCTGCTTCTTCTACTTCTTCAAAGTGTGCCTCCAAACCTGGTTCACCTAGCAGTTCCAACACCTATCTTTTTCCATGGCACTATCCCCCATGGTAAGGCACTTAACAACTTACAATGCCTTATCAACTGATGGCTTGGTACTTTGATATTCAAACGTTTGAATGAGGTTAGCTGCTAGCTCTTGCCAATTTCCTATTTGGTGGCATGTCTCAAAATGTATGTACCATGCGTGCACGTAACCCTGTAGTGTAGAATACAACTTGTGTACCCAAAGGGATGGTGGCAAAGATTTTGCGCCTTCTCTCCAAACCTTCTCACAAGCTTGGATGTGGAAAGAGGTGGGTTCCTTACCATGGTAGTCCTTGATGGCGGTGGGCATGTTGCTTCTAGAAAACCTGACAAAGAGAGCAATTCTCACCTCGTGCCATTCCAAAAGGCTCTCTGATGTGTATCCCACCACCGTGCCATTATGCTAAGTAGGACATAACTTAACATCCCTCTTCATTCCTTCTCCTCCTTCCACTAAGCTTCCATCTCCTAAAAAAATCTCAGGGAAGGCCCCTCCTGAATACTTAGGTAATTTTTTTCCTCCTAGGCACCAGACCATACATGCCTTTGTTACTTTTGTTACCAATCCTCTCAACTATCATCGATCAATTCATAAGTCCCATGCACCCAATTATCACATGCTAGGCTGGTGGTGTCACTTACTGACTGAGCATCCTCAAACTAGATAACTTCATTGGTAGGATGGATTATCTCTGGATCCCTGATTGAGTGCACATATATCCTATCTAGGACTTCTTCCCCCAAAGGTTCAGTATAGGGTGTTGACTTCCCATCAACCAAAGGTATAATAACCCACTCCTCCTTATTTTCAAAGCTGATGTAACCCTTGTTGAACCAAAGGTCAGCATTGTTCTTGTAACACCATGGGCACCCAAGTAGTGCTGGGAAATTATCTGCCTTAGCGAGCACCAAGACTTTGAAGTCCCCAGTAAACTTAGCTCCCTAGATAGTGATAGCTACATCCCTTAAGACACTAATGGGCATTTCCTTCATTTTGTTTTCTATATACAACACATTCGAAGATGGTTGTCTTGCAAGACTTCTCAACTGATTCCAAGCATCTAATGTGAGAACATTGACCTTCGTGCCTATGTCAATGAGAATATTACTAAGGAGCCATCCATGTATGATTGCATCCAATGTGATCTCCTTATCATATTAAAGGCTGTGAGGGGGAAGGTTTTCATGCAAGATCTGTCTCTCATGCTCTTCTTCAAAGCACGTGGTACCTTCTCCTCGGCCATTCCCTAGTAAGGGAATAACATTTTCCTACCTTAGCATTTTACATACTTCCTTGACCTCATCCAAGTCATCCTTTGGTGCCTTAACCTTTATCCTTTGCTCCTCCCTCCTAGATTGCTCCTTTAGGCACTGGATTTATCCTTGTAAACTCGAAATGATATCCATGGTATCTTAATATACTTCCTTTTGATGTGCAGGGTCTGTGTACTTCCCATGAACTACTTCCTCTCTTGAAAACCAAGGTCCTCTACCTTGGTATTTCCTTTGTGCGTGCAACCTATTCTCTCGTTGTTACTAAAACAGGTTCTAAACCTACATCACGTGTCACCTGTAGCATCCATTATGTGTATTTCTTCTTGATTCTTACCATTGCAGTGCCCTTGTATTTCCGTTGTTGCTTTGATTCATGTGTTCAAACAACTCCGGGAATTCCTCATACTTTGCTTCGTTCCACACCATGAGCACTACAACAGATCTAGGAACTCCCGTTTATAATGTTCTATAGACCCGTAATTAAAACAAGTTCCACGCGGGAACTCACTCCTTCCTCTTCCACAGATACAACGACCATGGAATCCTCCACAAAATTCCCCTTCTGCGCGCTCCTCCTCATAACAGTAATCATCACCCTTAGAACTGCTGGCAATGCTGGTTTGGCACACCCCATGATCAATGGCCTCATAGATCTGATCAATGAGCCTACAGTCCTTAGTATCATGGGTTGTAGAAGTGTAAATTTTATAGTAGAAAGACACATTCTTCTGGATTGCGCACTGTAACAAGGGGCACCTACTTGCATCATGGTCCCCATGAAAAATTTCATAGTCTACTATCATAGCGCGTACTGCCCTCCGGGGAAAACTACCCTTGACATGCCCCTCTACTTCACAATCTGTGCACCATAAACCACTGCAAGTCTCATGGGCTAAGTTTGTGGACAATTTCTCTAGATGCTTAGCCATAGTAGCAATTTGAGCCTCTAGAAATGGGCTAACTCTAGTATCAACACTACCAATAGCCTCGGGCAAGGCATAGCAGCTTCCAACACTTCGCGTGGGTATGTGAACATTTTATGAGATAAGGCCCTTCTAAAAGGGGTGATCAATCCTCCAAAAAACCACTGAGCATGTTGTGAAGGGTGAATATCATATGATAACTTAGACAAGAGAGTTTTAAAGTGTGCATCATACTCCCACACACTCTCTGCCATTCCCTGTTGAATTTCCTTCAGGGCGCTAATGCTCTTCTGTTCAAACTCAGGGATGTGGAATTCTACCAAGAAGGCATTCTTTAAAGTAGTGTAATCCACCACCATTTGATGGGGTCATATTTCATATACCAGTTATGTGTGTGTCCCCTGTAATATTGTTACAAATTAACTAGCCTTTCACTCTGAGGTTGTGATCCCCTTTGCATGCCATAGAAGCTCACATTTGTGAACATGCTCCACAAGCATCCTCAATACCTTTGTAATCTGGCAAGTGTAATGACATCTCAAAGAAGACTGGGGGTGGCTGGGGCCCTTGTCCTCCTGAGCTAGAGCCTTGGTTTCCTCCGGTGTTCCCTCCACTACCGGATCCACTAGGTCCACCCGGTCCTATGCCTCCTGAGCCACTAGATCCACCAAAACCACTAGGTCCACTAGGTCCTATAGGATTTGTGTCAAGTGCCCCAAGGTAACACTGAACTATGCACCAATGTTTTATGATAATGCCCCACTACCACTATTGCACCCTGTGCCACCTCCGGACATGATACTAAAGGCTTGTATACTTGCTCCTTGTCAAAGACTCTTCCAAATATGAGGATATGTGTAGCCATAGAAGTGGGAACTAAAAATTGTACCTCCTAGGCGTAGATCTATCACTTCCACTGATTCTAACTGGGTCAATGATACTTCTTCCTTGTTCTGGAAAACCAAGTGCAAGGGTTTGGTCACTGAGTGGGTTCAGATACGTGCCAATGACTCTTCTTTCTCTACATGATGAATTCTCATCAGAAGCCAAAGGGGTATCTCTTATGTGCTTGCCAAGATGTGGTAGCATAGAATGCTCAGGTTCCACATTCTTTGCATGAACCTCAACTCCTTCCTACAACATCTGTCTATATATATCCATCACAATTATAGCCTCACGTCATCTAGTAATCTCCCTTTCACACGCTTCACTATACTTGATGCGTATCTCCTCCCTTTCCTTCTCTCGTCGTAATATCTTCCATCTTCATCTACCCTATCTCCCTCGCTTGAGTGCTCGAATGGTTTAGCCGGCCATTGAAAATGCCTCTAAACCCAAAGTAACAACCAGGATCTTCATTGCGGAGGATAACACGTAGAAATGATCCTCTGGGATCCGCATAAATTCAAAATCAGTAACTTTCAAGTAAGAATATATGGAAATAGCGTACTCCAAAGTGTAGCTAGTCAACACACCTTCCCACCAAATGATCTATAGCACAATTCCATGTCGAGATATGCATCCTACTGACCTTTGGTAATCTTCTTGGGTCCATGCATGTGATCTATAATACCAACTTGATCTAGATGCATACGTTGAGAGCCATTCATATAGCTCTACTAGGAAACAATAGAAAAATGTTTCATATAAATCATGGTAGAGGTTCTCTTCTACCCATTTATGTGCATCAAACTCAGGTCTAGTGCTGAATCTCTGAGAAAATTCATCCTCCATGCTCTTGAACCATGATTCAACACTTTCCAGAGTTAAACATTTTGTCATTACTCATTACCTAGATCATGATGTATGCCATTTCCCACTACAACTTTGAAAAGAGGTCCCGATAATGGAACCAAGATGTAGTCATTTTTACCCTTATCACAAAAGAAAGGTACCCCATGCATGCTAGCCTATCACCTAGTGGAGTTGGGTACTCACCCGAGGCACGCACGGGAGCCGAGTCTCTCTTTTATGTGAGTTTAGTGGGAAACATCATCTATGATCCATATTCAAGGGTTTTGAAAGGAGTAAAACATACAAGCATCATAGAGCTCAGAACGACTTCTAGATCCTTGCAGTCATTCCAGACTAGAAAATGCTTAACATATTGGATAGCTTATACCAAAATAGAAAGAAGTTGTATAAACACTCATACTTAATCATAAATATAAATGCAAAAGAATTCTGAGAAAGATGTATGCATTAGAATCATCAATGTTCATATTCATTGTAAACTGGTAACCTCCTTATATTCATGGAGTCATTACAAAATGTTACAGAGAAGTAGACCGCAGTCATGCATTATATCTGGACTCATATGACTAGGCTCACAAAAGAAATTTATAACCCCATACCCTTGATACATCCTTCCCTAAGCATAATTTCCCAAGCTAATAGAGTTCTTACAATATTTCTATAGAGCTCTACCCACTATCTGGTTGTTGTTTTTCCTTCTACAAGTGCTTGTATATATAGGCTTTCTAGGCTGCCAACTCATCCTCCAGTGGCCTCAGATCTGATGCCAAGTGTCTAAATGTGGTCCTCCATGTGGGCATGCTCCTCCAAGCCTGAGCTTTCCATCTTTTACCATGATGAGCTTCTAGAAGCTTCTACACTCAGGCATGCTCCTTCTTGGGCCACCCTGTCACCAAGTTGGCACCTTATCCACTCCGCATGTGCAGTCGGGTCATGCTTTTCACGTGTTCTACCAAAATGATCAAAATGGCTAAGTCCCAAACCCTTGGTTCTATCTGCGTGCTACAGGTTTCCTTAAAACCTTCTCTAAACCCTACCCTATGTGCTTTATCCTTGTGCACTTTTCTTCAACTAGGCCTTGTGTGCCTATGTGCCCTTTTGTACTTAGCCAATATCTTAGAGGCCCAACAAATGTTTATAAAAAAATCCCTTGTTTTTTTGAATTATAACATGGGTGTTACATTTTGGTATCAAGGATGAAGGTTTATAGCTCTTTGACTTAATGGGTCCTTATACTAATGCAAATCTTATTCTTATCTAACATAACAAAATGGTTAGAACAAGAGGCAATGTTGTGAGCAACCAAGCTACATAGGTGAAGCAATGACAACCCGAGAAATTGGATGAGATACTTGTTGTCATGGAAGAAACTTGAAATCAAATAGTTTTACTCAAACAATATATATTGGCTATGAATAGTAGTAGTGATAGTGAAGGTAGTGTCCAATCACAGGGGCATTCTAATGTCGAAGCAGAATTCTAGGAGTCACAATTTCATGGATCCCAATGTTGCAAATCATAATGTTAATGTATAAGATCCTAATGCTACAAATCCTAACCAACCTATGAACATAAGATCCATCCCGACATATGAGTTGTCAAAGGAAATTAACCATATTAGTTGACCCAAGTTTGATGGAAAAACCTTAGGTGACGGAGCTGAGAATTGGCTCAGTGAGATGGAAAAATACTTTGAGATAAGATATTTTCTAAATAAACAAAGGCTTTATGGGGTGCATATCAGCGGAAAGGTGGAATTAGATGTTGTTGCAGCTAACATAACTTGGAATCAATTTAAGTTTATTTCAAACAACATTGGTTACCACATTCATATTCTAACCAAAAAATGTCTCGAGTTTCGGACTTGGCTCAAGGGAAAATGGATGTAATCGATTATTGGGAGAAATTTACTATCTTTTGTTGAAATATGTTTTGCAGTACCAAACTAATGAAAAATTTTGAATACCTAAATTCATCATGGGATTTAACCCAACTATTAGGGGTGAAGTTGATGTCCGTAGTCTTTCTACCACATAACCTATTTTTGAATAGGCCATTAAACAAGATCATAAGCTCCAAGACATAGATGTTCACGGGGATGAGAAGTGGAAGATGAGATACATCTCACCTTTGCCATTGTCACCTAGAAAGAGTTAGTGGAAAAAGGATAGAAATAAGGCTTGGAATGGTGAAAATAACGCGATAGTAAACCTTGATGCAAATGAAAAAGTAATGGATATGATAATGATGTTGGTAACGAAAATAATTTTGAAAGTAAAAGAAATTTTTGTGGATTTTTCAAGTGTGTTCGTGACCACTATGCCAAATATTTTCCCTTGAGGAACAAGGAAAACAATTTGCAATAGATAATCCAAGTTCTGCAATGGCAAACTGTCGAGTTCAAAAAGAAGCAACACCTAATGAAGAGAGAGGTTCTAGATCCAAAAATTGTCATGGTGAAATCAGTTGAATTGTTGGGAAAATATAGAATAGATTAAAAAAAATAGTTTCCTTGTTTGTTTGAATGATAAAAAAATTCTATTTTTGATTATCTAATACTTGATATACTTATTATTGATGATGATTTGGTTGGATGCAATGGAAATATTTTTCGTATTGCTAGTTGTTTTACCATATTTATTACATAAGGTTATTAAAGCTAGGATTTATGAGTAATAAGTGACTGAAAAATATAGAAAAATTGCAAACTTGTGGTGATGATATTGATTGTTTTCTTTAGTTGTAGTATAAATATATTTTTATTATTATTTTATCTCGTTATTAATGAGTTAAATCATTAGGACGATTATTCATTAAGGGGAGAAGTATGTCACATCCCACATTTTTATTTTTATTTTATTACAATAATGATTTGTAAGGTAATAAATAATTTGTGGAAACATGAGACTAGTACCGATGTGAGGCTATGTGTGTAACTATACACATGCACATATTTTCTACAAGGAAATATATGTGTGCATAGGTGTATATCTAGCACTGCACCCACAATCATCACCTTGTATTCATTGACTATTTATTAAAACGTAACTTATTCTTGTTGAGCTTGTTTGTATGATTTAACTTCATCTTGTGGTTGTATGTGATGATTTCATAACAATGATAGACATATTTCATTGGTGTACTTTCTTGTGAGATAGTTCTCCAACTTGCTCGTTGTATGTGATGATTTCACAATGTTGGTAAATATGTACATGGTTATGTTTGTCCTATTTTGGTTCGAGAAATAATTATTAGTGTATATATGTTTGACTAACCATGCTAGTTTTTATTACATTGGTCAAGGACCGTAATGCATTATGAATCTCTTCATTACAGTAAAGGTGATGTTACCATTCTTCATCAAGGTAAACGTTATTTAAATGGATAACATACTTGTCATTTAATGTGTTGACTATGTTGGCAATTATCCTCACACCATAATGATAGGTAATGCTATAATGTTTAATGATTTCTATTCTTGGTCGGTCTAAAACCCCAAAGCATCAATATTATTGTTTAAATATGACAAGTTTGAACATTAAACAAGATGAAATTATAAGGTCATGGACCATGAATGGATGACATTATTATAGTTATTTCATTTTGTTAACTCAATATTTAAGTTGTGGACCTAAAATGGTCTTATACCATAAGGTGGTGGTAGTAGTATAGTTTGATTTTCAACTAAGGTAAGGTAAATGTTATTGATTTTGTAAGTTATAGGGTCTAAGACCCACAACATATTTTAATGTTTCAAATATAATGGTCTTCAACCAAGTCTTTGACATAAGGAATTTTTTTCTTAATTTTATTGGTCGATCAACCTTGTCATACTTTGTAAATAAAATTTTGTTGTTTTATTTTTCAACCGACCACACCATGCATTGAAAGGCATTTGATTTGTTTTGATTGAGGTCTTCAACCGATCAATAAACACCACATAAAGTTGTTAATTTCTAAAATTAGGATTTTTAGTTGTTTAATGGAACACGAGTCCACCGTGCAAGTATAGGTTATTAGATAATTTTTAGAAAACTTAGACCGTTCATTAACTCCACCACCATTTTTGGAGGGAAAATTACAAATTTAATAAGGCCAATACATGGCACTATGAGGAAAATTAATTCATTAATTACATGCACAATTTTTGGACTTTGTGAAGCTTCCCAGAGAAGTTATCTCATAAAAAAATCAAATCATTTATATTACTTTGTTTAGCTATTTGAATCTCTCCTTTTGGAAGTTGTGCATGAAGGTTTAGAATCTATTTACAGCCAAGTTAAAAATGGGTTTTTCGTGATTATCTCCACTACGAGATAGACGCCAAAATTTGAGCGTGTTAATAGAATTTAGTTGTTTATATTGGTGTGGCGATTTGAGGTTGGGGGCTTCAGATTTCTTGAGTTTTTTTAGGTCCAATTGGTGGAATATTTTGAGGAAAAGTTGCATAAGTATTTATAATCACATGCATGGATTCTCTAACCCAAAACTTGTTGTTTTATTCTGGAATATAGATTATTAAATGGTTTTATTTTGATGGTTTTAATCTGGATTTGAATACAAAATAAAATACAAATAATTAATAAGGAAATTTAGAGAGAAATGTATTTATCATTTGGTTATTGGATATTTTTATTTGACCTTATTGTATGTGATTTGGGCACAAATTAGATGTTGTATCCTTAGTTGATTTGTTCTTCCTTAATCAAATACATACGGATAATATTAATTTATAACATCCATGAGTTCTTAAAATAAATTGAATGCTTGTGTAATTCTCGATAAAACCCATATAGTAACGAGGAGTTAAGGATATGATATGCCTTTACTTATTGGTTTGTTGGGTCTTAACGCATGCAAGATTATATAATTATTACATGTAATTTTACATTCATATGGTAATAAAATAACACCCTTGGTCTTTAATATATTTTAATTATAAATATGTATGGTTAGGGTTTCGTTTCTATTATTCTCTCGAATGTGTATGGTTTGTGATAGTGCTTTGGTTGTCTAAGGGTTGTATAATCTTGAACATGGCTATTGATAAATCAAGGTTGATAAAATTTTCAATATATTTCCCAAGGATATTTATTTACATAATAACATAACATCTACGTTATATATGTTATGTTATTATTTAAATAAATATCCTTAGGCTAAAATGTTTTCGATACATACATACATACATACATACATACATACATACATACATACATACATACATACATACATATATACATACATATATATATATATATATATATAAGGTAAACTAGTTTTGTAAATGGATGACTACTATAATCTATTCAAAATTATTTTAAATGGTAATTTTCGACCCATCATTACAAATTTGGGTTGAGCTAGGAATATAATTGTATACCCTTATTTGTTATCCTTGAGAATTAGTGAATATGTATTATATCCTTAGACCTTTCATTTGAAATGAGTAGAGCTCATCAAGCTCACCAAGAAATTCATAGAATGTAAGACATCCCACTCGAGATGAGTAGGAAGTATTTCACTTAATGGATAAAGTATATAAATTTCTTAAACTATGACTAGATAATTATCAAATATTCTAAGGATTTGAACACTACTCTTAAGGTATTAATGCTTTGTGTTACATTGGTAACTGTTTTGTTTGGTGTTATCTAGTCCTTTAATGGATTGTTATTAAACTACTTACTGAGTTAATATATACTTTATAGCAGGGATGGTTTGGTGTTTACTTCAATTTGTTTAATTCCTCTAAGGGATCAACAGAGTTGATTTAGTGTACCAAAGCTATCAATGTTATCCAAAAACTTACCTTCTTGATTTGATCTATAGTTACTCTGTTATAGGGATCCTTGTGTGAAATAAGTTTGAAGATGATTTTGTATGAGATCACTATTACTTGAGAATGAAATTTCATAACTATATTAAATGCAACTAAGTGATGATGTTTGATCCTTTTGAATTTTAACAAGATAAAAAAAAAATTATTATGATTTAGATTCAGATATATATTTAATATAAATGCTTATCTAGTTTGTTTTGGATTGTTTAATCATGAATCGAGTTGTTTAGAAGAAAAATTCACTACATTATTTGTTGTTCATTGATATGAGTAATGATTAAAATTTAGAGGAAAGATACCCATTTCATATTCTATATTTCATAATGATGTCACATGGTTTAGATTTGATAATCCATGTTAGTTCGATGAACTGCCATGCATATAATTTAATCTTTACTTAAAATACGGGACAAAGTACTTATTACAAAGTGTCTAAAGGATTGGATAACGCATGACTCATCACGCGTTGATTATTATTGTTTCATCTTGATGATTGTAATGACTATATTTGTATTTGGATTAAATGTGAGAGTATTACTTCATGGATTGTATAAGGCAATTGGGCCTATTGTAGTAAATTATTATCCTTGATAATCACTTTATGAATATGTACTATTTTTATTAGTCATGGAATTAATAGCTATTGTTCATATCATTATGATTGTGAAAAGTGACATACTTGTATTGTTGTTTCATGGAAGAGAATTTATTGTAAATTGATTTTTAATTTGTTAACACAACTTCTTTAAGATGTCATTATGATTTAATAATCATGTGATGAAAATAGTTGACAAAACAAGATAATATAACGTTGTACTTATATAAGATAAGTGTTATGATAATATATATCTCTTTCCTTAGTTTACCATAAATGACAAGATGATATGTACCAGTTTATAAGTATGAAACAAAAGGGACGTAATATTGATCTTATAACAAAAATAAAATACATTATTATGATAAGTTATATCCGTCATTTAAATCATATATGTTTCTATGGTATCTTTATTGAAAGATAAAAACATCGTTAACAAACAAAGTAAGAATGGTACATTGTAATCATAATAATTTACATATGTACTTAATTAATCTAGATGTACTAAAGTGGATAAGTGACAACAATGATCATAATTAATATTTATCTTAACAATATGGAATAGTCTACCCTTATGTTTAATTGAGTTGATTGAATCATCATAGGTTGACATAGCTACTTTATGGCATGTGGTATGAGTTATTTCCACTATTTGGTAACTCGAATAGTTACTTTGTGCACCTCTATTTTGAATTGAATAAATGGAAATCATTATAACTTATCCCTAAGATGAAAGCATAATAACATAACAATGAAGATTAGGAATCATGAGACAACATTCATGTTCTATGAACCTTGTCTATGTCAGCTCATGATGGCTATGAGGAGGCTAAAAACGTGTAATGACATAAGTAATTACGTGAGTGTAACATTTCCCATAGGGATTCTAAGTTGATACTAACATGATTCATGTGACCTGAATATTAAGTCATGATCCTTGCATCTTCATAACTAAATTCAAAAACTTTTTATAAACAAATAACTAAAACGATTCATTGTAGACTTAATATTTAATCAACGAAAAATAATCTTGATAACTATATTCAAAAGTTATGCAAAGTGAATGGAATATAAGTTTCAAAGGATAATGTGCAATCTTGAAACTAACGTGCTAGCGTAATGTCAGAAACTATGTGCATATTAGTGTAAATGATTGATTGCATTGTCTTTTCACTATTTCTTCTTTCAATAGTGTTTTGAGTTGGAGGGAAGTACTTGCATACTTTACTGGCTAACATTAAGAATATGTGTAGGTTCTCTTAGCCTATAAAAAGGTTTAACCAAAGGTATACAATGTATGTTGGCTCGTATAGAGTGTTGAAGGGAGATTGAGAAGGATCTAGAACCCTTTGCAGTTGCACATGGTTATTGTATGTTTTCAAGATGGATTCTAGAATATTAATAATTTTGGATTACTTAGTTTTGATCTAAGTAATAATGTTATTCATTACAACATAAAAGGAATTAAGGGATTTTGTAAACTTATTAGTATGTTGGATTTATCTATTACGTGTTGAAAATCATTGAAGGCATAAAAAGGTAATTAAAGGTTTATAAAAAAAATTCCCTTAGTTTTTTGAAGTATAACATGGGTGTTACATGTTGATTTCTACTTCCTTACAATGTAGTAAATGCTATGGCTAAGGAGGAAATTAGTAATGTATATTATCTAGTGAAATGATTAGATCTCGTGAGAATCACCCTTTTGACATCTATAGTGAGTAATGAATTTTTTTGTTAAAAAAATAGTACAATTTTTTCCCAAAAAGTGTTTCCAA
Organism: Taxus wallichiana var. yunnanensis; assembly: GCA_018340775.1. Taxonomy (NCBI): domain Eukaryota; kingdom Viridiplantae; phylum Streptophyta; class Pinopsida; order Cupressales; family Taxaceae; genus Taxus; species Taxus wallichiana. The sequence goes on from CM031235.1 coordinate 402,189,343, forward strand.
AAATAGAAGTTAAAATTATTATCTCAATGAGAAACAAATAATGTATAGTTTTCTTGTGGACAAAAAAATGATTTTTTTCCCAAAAAGAAAAAAATTATGGAAAATTTTTCATGAAAATTGAAGTAGCATTTAAAATGGCCATCTTGAAGACAAAATCGTGATGGTACAAGTATCTAAGTAAAAATATTTATATTTTTAAATATTTTGAATTCACGTGGAAATGTTGATGTAAGTCCTTGTAGGTCAAAATCCAATCGAATAAAAAAATCCACGCATCTTTAAATATTCATCCACTTGTTATACTCTACTATACATTCCTTGTGCACTATGTTGACACCTAATTTAATATAATGTCATTATTACATCATGACTTTATAAATTTATATGTATGTGGGTCTTGAACAATAAAACTAGGACTTAGTGGTGTCGTTCCTTATTATTTCATTTTCATATTACTTTTTTGACTCACTTCTATTGAATTTTTGGATATTTCATTTTTTTGTATGTCATTTTATAAAAATATATTGCTATTACTTTTCACTATTTATCTATTTTTAATTTGGTATGGGATGTCCATCTGGTCCAGGACCATCACATAATTTGATCTAGAGTGAAATGGTCTCGTCCCCCTTTTGCTTTGATTACTTTATATCTATTAGGATTATTTATTACTATTTTTTAATTTCATATCTTATGTTTTGGGTGTTGTTTTCATACAAAATTACTAGCCTAAAAATTCAAATTTTACAAACATGACAACTAAGCCCACAATGTAAAACTTTACTTCCCAACCACTTTGAAACCTCCTCTTGGCCAACCTACCTCCAATTTCATCATACCCATGGCCGTAAAGAAGGTCCTAATGTAGTTATCAAAAATGTATCAAGTATGCAAGGAAGCGTGATGAATTTTAGAGATGGATTCAAGACAGTTTAGTGAAAGACAAATCTTCTTGTAAGTCTAATAAGGCCAATTTTGGTCATTTTGAAGCCAATGTGCATCTCTCGCAATATTTTTGGAAAGATATAAAGCATCCAAAGGGTTTTTTGGGAAGTATTGAAGGTGTTGGAAGCAATTTATGAAAAATTTAGGAAATAATTAACATTCAAGAAAAAATTTCTCAACATCAGGTTTTCTAGGTGCGGGAATATGAATTCTAAGGGTGAATATTGACTTCTCTACATGATTCTAGAAGCTCTGTAAAGAGTTAAAAATCAAAAAATTAAGAATTATAAATATATTGAAATTATACATAATGTGGTAATGTCAATTTTTCTCCAAGGCTTAACTATTTCTTGAAACATTTCAAAAACTACAATTTGTCCCTCATGAGATCCAAAAAAAGGACCTAAATTTTGAGTTAAATGAATAATAAAGTATTCAAACTAGTTCCATTTATCTTAGAATGTGTTTTGGATTAAAAATAATATAAAATTTTACCCTAATATACTTTCCCATGCTTCGAGGTGGAAAACCCTCTCCCCATGTCTCGAGTGGAAAGCTTGAATCCCATACTTAGTCAATTTTTAACCTTGACATATTTCGCCACCTTGTTCCAAGTGGCCCTTTTCTATACCTAATGTCTCGTCTATCCCCAAGAGATGAGGGAACATAAAAGTGTGACCCAAGGTAAAGATGAAGATCTTGGACCCGCATACGACCTCTCTCGGAATCGTAGGTGTATTTTCCCACCCCAAGCTTCATTCTTAGCCCCCTCATCTCATTCTCACCGAAGATCAATATAAAACTTATCATAATATTGTTTGAAGTTACTCTATTTCCCCGATTTCCTATTTTCTCCTTTTTCCCTTTGGCATAGTTGTAACTCAAGCTCTAACCCTCACCGACTCTATTTAAGTTGTCGAGTCAAATTTGAGTTAAAATGCATCTATTCTCACTAAACCTCAACATTAAACTTACCATAATATTCCTCAAATTCACCCTTTTCTATCCCCGATGTCACTTGTTTCCCCATTGTATCATTTACTGCAACCTCTCTCTAACTCCATCAGAACCCGAGTTCAATGTTCAGGTTAGCTTATTGAGTTAAAACATTATAAAACTCATTTAAAAATTATCATTCACCAAACCGTTCACCATTTACATGACATGTTGCTCTGAAAATCCCTTAAAAATCTAGTTTTTACCAGAGGCATTGCCAAAATTCTTCTAGACATCCATGGCCACCAAAAATGAAGTTTTGCACATAATTTTCCATCTAGAAGTCGGATTGTTGTGAAATTTTTACAGAATCACCCTCTCCAAAATGCCTTTGGGAGGATTGTAACATAAAATTCATTGATTCCCTATATTTTACACAAGTAGAAAATTGAAATTTCAAACCCTAAAACCTACTTTTTCAATTTCCCAGAGATTCAACAGATGGAAAATGATGAAATTTGGAGCAAAAGATCCTGTTGTAAAACAAAATATTTTGTGTGGTTTATTTTGCAACCCAACATATGAAAGTGAAGCTTCTAAAAATAGTAGGTGTTATAAACAGTAGGTTTCTAAAAATAGTAAGTTTCCCAAAGTGATGAATTCTTAGCATTCGAAATGTCCTGAATAAATAAGAAACATCAGAAAAGGGTAAAATGAGAAACTTTCTAAAAATAGTAATATTTAGGGAAATGGGCATCTTAAAATAGCAGGTTTCTCAAAATAGTAAAACCTGATCAAATGGAATTATCCAAATGATTTAGGGACATCAAGGAGCTCAAATAGATGTGAATTTCTAAAAACGCAGATTCCAGAAGGCCGACCTTCCAAAAATTAAAAGTTCCACATTTGGGTGTGAAAAGTTTGTGGTGACTCTAATTTGGCTCATCTAAGTCATTTTCAACAAATTGAAGTTCAAATAATTAGGAATTGAGAATATTTCAACCCTAGTCACAAAGTATCTATGTGGGGGAGACAATGATGTCACTCACATGGATCTTGAGGACCTAAAAATAGGATGCTCGGAAGACCTAAGGAGTCATTAGAAGAGAGACTCTTCTCAAGCAAATCATTTACATCTCAAGGCCAACCACTATCCTTTCAAAGTATTGAATTGGTCTTATCATGTTTCCAACATTATAAACCTAACTCTATGATAGTACGAGTGGATGATAACTCAATTCTTATAGTCCTTACTCCTAAGGTTATCTCTTAGTGTTTGTAAATTTCGATCAAGCATTAGTATGGTCATCATCACCAAATATTTTTATCACAAGAATGACCGAAATTTGACTCTTACTTGCAAGGCCTTGCACTCAGGTCATGGATGATATAGGGAAGGAAACCCTCTCGAGATGTTGAAAATATTTTCAAGAAGTGTGTTAAAGTGTGGCTACTCATATGTTATCATCCTACTAAGTAGGGCAATGGGAGAAGAGATGAAAAAGAATTTTCAATACTGGATGTCCCAATTTATCCTTGTTTCCAATGAAGGGAACCATGTAGTAGATTGGGGACAAATTATAATTGACAATATTCATTGGTAGTTGCTCCATTTTCTTTCCACTAGAAATTTCATTATGACCTCATACTTGGTATATTCTCTCACCTAAACAAGACCTTTTTAAGGCTTGATTGTTTCCAAAATGTGTCTCAGAAGTCACAAGATTACAAAAGATGTCATCATCTCATTCACAAAGAGAGTAACCATAACTTTTCCAAGGTGAATGATGCATTCACCATGTTCATCATCATATTACTAGAAGGTAACCCAAAGCCAAAGATATCCTCTTAGGAAGCTACACTTATCGAGAAATATGGAATATTCTTCACTCAGTTCTAAACATTCATCTACATTAAGCTTTTGGGCTTCGACCTTTCTCCTCACATGATTCCCAGGTATCCTAGTGATAAAATGGTGATGTTTGAATTATGTAGGAAACTTGCTCATGTATACAATAGGTATAGGAATAACAAAAATAAGGGTGTTCCCTTCCCCATATCTCTAGAAATATATTCATGCAAAAATGTTGTTGATGCATCAAATATTTAAGATTACTTTTTTCTCTAAGCCTCTACTCGAAACACTAAGGCCCGATAATTATATCAGGAGAAATTATGAATCATTCACTCTTTTCGGAGTACACCATAGTCCCCAAATTGAGGATTATTGGACCAATTTCCTAGATGACTTTGAAGTAAGGAAAAGAGACCATATGCGAATGAATGTTGATCAAATGAGAAGTTTCAATTTTGATTGGTTCATTGAAGGAGTGGTAGATGATGGATCATATATGTTTGATCTAGAGTAATAAGTAGTTAAATCTACACTGATTCGGATGTCAAGGAGTGGTTCGGAAAAATAGGATGGATCTCATTGAATCTGGTGGCCTCCTAACTCTCTTTAAGAAAGAATCTCACATCCCATCCTTGAAGGCATCAAAGAAATCCACATGCTCTTCTCACTTAGAGGAGTCCTTGAAGAGAAATATTATAGAATAAAAATTTTTGAAGGATCTCAATCGAGAGACTCCAAAAGAAAGATAAAACCACAACAGATCCCATTGAATACCTTGATCAAGGTGAGATTGATCCTTTCTGCAACCTCCATTGTTGTATCAGCTACCATGTGTATCCTCTTCAACAACTGATTCATCTCAAGTGCAAGATTTGATTCCTCATCATGAGCCTTAAAGTTCCATCATGCCCAAAGTTGAGCCCAAACCAGTAGAAAATTTCCCTTAGATCTAATAATTTTATGGGAGTGAAATAATAATAGTACAATAGGCATCGGCGCCATATTTTGAAGATATCTCAAGAATTATGAAGACCAAATGAGGTAAGAAATTATAGGTACTCACTTTTTTAGTGGTATTTCTTGTAATCTATATGTAAATGTTTCTTGGCCAAAGGTTGTGAAGACCATAAAGGAGATTACTTAGGAAAACTATGAAATGATAAAAATCTCTTTGGGTCAAATAAGATATGAGGGTGATGCACATTTGTTCAAGGAATATGTTTCTCGTATGGTTTTCTCGAAATGAGGAGTACAAACATACAATTGAGTAGTTGGAAGAGTATGTGAAAACTCTCACTACGTATGTGCAAAAGTAATTCATATACCTTAGAGAAATTCTATCTCTCGATCAAGGTTTTTACTTTTTTTCAAGTAGCTTTGACCTTGAAACTATCAATAAATCTCAAGGTTACTCAATGTAGGAAGGTATAACAATAGGTTGATTGATAAGATTATTGAAAAGGGGAAAACTCTGTTACCCGAGATCCTTTCATTGTAAATGTTTTCTCTTGTGACCACTACAAAGGTAAAAATGACCAAGGATGAAATTAGGAAGGAAATGGAACATTAGGAGCAAGTGTTTCCATTGGTGACAAAAATGGGTAATCTTGACTCTTTTGTATTAGTGGGAAAAAATTTATTCAATTCCATAACTAAGAATTTTCCTCCCCTTTGTTCTCGAACATTGGTTCTCTGGTATGAAATTTTGAATAATGATTTTGAGGATCTTTTCTCTTGTGAAGATATCACTTCACAAATTCTAGAAAGTATAAGCAATGGGGTGCAGAAGCTTGGGTCTCCACCAATCAATGAAAATTGATCAGTGGAATATATTCTTAAACTATTCAAGGAATTGTTCAGAGAGAGGTAGGAGACCCCTTCTCATTCAATGAATATACTATGGAGTCCCTCACAGAGATTAGATTGTAATTTTGACTATTGCAAAGGATCATCAGACTTGGTTCAACCATTGAAAGAACATCAACAATACTTCTGAAACTTGGATTAAGGCTCTAAGTTTCATTAACATCCCTCAAGAAGAGAAAGTGGAACTTGCAGCAGCCCACTTTAGAAAGGAATTCAAAGGTGAATAAATAACTCCTCATACATTCCCACAAGGTTCATCAATAGTCGTATCTTCATCTCGCAGAGGCCTCATCTCCATTGGCATGATGATCTCCCCTTTTCTTCCTTCCTCGTTGCCTCCCTCTCTCTATGTTCTAATTCTTTGTTGGGAAGGTACTTTTAACTATTTTGTCTTATTCACTTAAAGTGACCTATAGTATAACTTTGTAATGAGTTATTTTTAATTATTGAAAAGACTCACTTTTACTTCTTAAGAATATGAAAGGTCACAAGTGATTAGGGAAGTAAAAAGTTGTGCGGGGGTAGATAAAAATACTTTGTGTAAGGTTATAAATTGAAGGTACTTCTCCATTTCAAGGGTTGTAAATTATGATTTTCTTAGTAGATAGCTTTTTTTGCTAAGATATAAGCAAGATATTGCATTCTTCTATTTACTTTGTCAATGTTTCCTCCATTTCTTTGCATTATCAACTTTGTAGATATTATAATATTATAAAACCAAAAATGTGTTAGTTCCTTTGATTGATGAATTAATAGAAATATTTTTACGTGGTTTGTTAGTTTTATCTTTCTCTTGAAGTTGAGTTATTCAAATTAATTATAGAACTATTAGGGTTAATGTTGTCAAAAATTTTAAGCGCATGTCTAGGAAGTTAACCCCCTTTACCTCATTCTTACTCCCCTCTACATTCTCTCTCTAAGAAAATTCCTCCCTTGTACTATGTGAAAATAATTTTCCATAGGTCTAGTGGAGTATCCATGTGTGATCCCTAGCTTCATAGCCACCTAAAATTTAATTTTCTGCATCTATTAAATGGGATCCTCCCCATTATCAAGAGGAGGGACTTTTTTCAGAGTGTTGGTAAAAATACACTAATTTTTCCTTCTAACAAATTTTTTCGCCAACAGCTTTTGGTGCCCACTTTCAAGGCAGATTTTTTTATTTCTGTACCACTCCTAAAACCAAAAAAATCCTTGAAAAAATCATATATCTGAAAACCAAAAACATAATAAATTAAAAACCAATATCCTTAATGTTTACTCTGCATTTTTCCCATAATGACAATCCCTTGAAATGCTCCTATTTTTTAGCCTAATATTCCTTTTTTCCAAGATATAAAAGATGATTTAAGGAATTTTATTTGGGAAAACAAAGATATTTTCAATCACTATCACACATCTTCAATATTTCTAGATTATAAAGAGGAATGTTTCCAAGAGTTGCAACATGTGAGACAAGTTCCAAATCAGAAAAGGAGAGGATAAACAATGTATTTCAAACCGCACACAAATCATACAAACTAGTATAAATAAGGTACATGAGGGCTACAGGCTAGTGGAATAATCGACCCCACATTTGAAGAGAAACAACAAGCTGATTTCAGACTTCCCATTATTCAACTAGCAAGGAAAACTGGTCAAGATTATTTTCTTGAGTTTGATCCTAATTTTCCTCTTAAAGGTCTCATTGAAGAACCAACAGTTGAACCAATGAATCTTATCCTTCCGAAGGATAATAAGAAGAATAAATAGAGGAATAATAAGAGATAATGGTTTATTATGTGCCTTGGGGACATAATACAGCTCCATTAGCCCTAAATCCTCCACTTCATGAGTTTCCAAAAGGATCTAGGAAAAAAATTCCAAATTTCCGAGGAGACAGAAAACAACATCCCAATGATCATATCATTGCATTCATCATAGGTTATGGGGTGTTGAGAGTGGATTATGAAGATGTTTCAGTTTGTATATTTTTGTAATCACTGCAATATGTTGCTACGGATTGGTTCTACCACTTTCTAATAAGGTCAATCACAAATTAGACAAGTATGAAATCCAAATTTAAATCATAGTTCAATCTTGTTGAAGATGTGCATGCTCTTCTAGTAAAATGGTCTCAGTTGAAATAAGAACCTCATGAACCCATGAGAATTTTTTTATCTAGGTTCAACAAAGTGCTCCATAAGATTTCATAGGTTGTTAGGCCTACGGAAGATAATAAGCTAATATTCTTCATCAGTGCTCAGTTACCAAAATTTAGTTTCATGTTGACAAGTCAGCCGGCTACCTTGGATGAGGCACAAAAGATGAAATTTTATGTGGAAGATGATTTTTTTATGTTTAGGAGAATTAAAAATAGACCGGATGAAGAAAAATCTCAAAGTTCAAGTTCCAAAGCCACATACTTGTTAGTGCAAAAAATGTTTAATGATGTGTTTTCTCTTAAAAAGAATATTTCTCAAAATTCCTTGTCCAAAGACATTTTAAGAAAGAAATTCTTAAAAAACAAAGAATTGGTACCCCACCTTAGAGGCTTTCTCTTGAATCCCCTCCTGTGAACGCAACATGTGGGACCCTGATCAAATGATGAAAGAGAAGAAGTAGCTTCGTAAAGTGAAGAAGAAGAAGGTGAGTTGTTGATCAAAGAAGTTGTATTTACAGAGGTTGTTTTTTGTGAGTATACATCATCCTCTTCCAAGGATGAATATGAAGAATTTGTGTATCATACGTGAAAAATAACTAGTTTGTTTTTTTCACTTGATCAAAAACTCTTGAGAAGGAGAAAACATCCAAGAATAAAGAAAAGGAGAGATAATATCCTCAACTGGTGACTCTACTTCCTAAAAATATCATAACTAAGAGAGGATATCCACTCCCCCATCTTTGGAATCATCCAAGAAGAATCTTGAAGTTGCACCTCATCATGAGACATCTTCTAAGAAAGGTGATTAAAATGCATCTACACCCTCCAAGATTTATGTTTTTGCTTCTACAATTTAAAATAATAATGAAAAATCTATGAGCACTTATTCTAAGTCCAACCAGAATAATGTTTCTCATGCTCTTGAAAACCCTTCCTCAAAATTTGATATCATCGACCATGTAAAAAGGATAAATTTTAGATCTCTGAATCTAAATACTTGCAGACCCACCGCAAATAGTTTTAGAAGCTTTTCAAGTTCATCAAATGAGGAAGCTTGAAATATAAATTACCATCCACTTTTAAAGTTATTTTTCCAACTCCCGAGCCAAGTTTGAGCCAAAACCTTTTAGCCTCTACCCCTTCATCCACCGATAAGATTGATCCCTTACATGTTTCCTTATTGATAAATGGATACTATCTAAATAATTATATAATTGATTCTAGTACCTTTGACAATTTCATTCCCACCAAGGTTTTTCAAGCCCTCAGTTTGAGTCTCTCTCAAAAATTTGGTCATTGTTATTCAAAGGAAACTAAATATGTCCCGCTTGTTTTAAGGATAAAAGATGTAGTGATGGCCCTTCTGTTTTATCCTAAAAATTGGGTAAAGGAAATAATTCTAGTAGTTGATATTTCAGCTATATATAGAATTCTACTCAGTAAAAGCTTCTTCTAGGAAATGGGAGGTTGAATTCAAATGGACTGGTCTTGACTTTCATGAGTCAATAATGAAATTAAGAATCTCCTTCTTGATCCCAAAAATAAATACATAGTTCAAAAATCAGATGATCCTAGGGAAAACATCCTCTTCCAAAGAAAATATTTGGGAAAGGCTTCATTCGAAGAATTAGGGAAAGTTACATATGAAGAAAGAGGTGATGGTAATTACTTCATGAGCTCTGAGTGAGGGGAAGAATTTCCCATTCTTGAGGAAAGGATAAATAAAATTTCTAATAAAGTTTGGAGCATGGATTTTGATGAAATTTATTCATTAATCGGTTTAGGTGCAAGCATCATTATATCATCCCCACATGGATACTTGTTCCCCTTGGCATACAATTTGTGATTATCTAACAAAATAACATTTCCAAATATGAATTCTTGTTGTTTGGATTGAAAGTGGCTAAAGATATGAGGATAAAAATCTCATCGTACAGGGTGATGTTGAATTAATTGTGAAATAGGTGAGAGACATATTTTAAGTGAAGAATTCTCATCTCCTTCATTATAGGAATAGGGTGTGGGACTTCCTTGAATATTTTGATGCATTTGACATTAGAGCGGTGCTTAGAGATTAAAATGCTATGGCTGATTCCTTCGCAGTATCTACCTCCTTGATGATCCTACATCCATATTTCAAAGGAGAGAAGTTTTCAATAGAAATGATCTCCTACCTAAGTGTGCCATATAGCTTTGAAAACTAGAAAATTGTTCAAAATGATAATCATGGTATGTACTTCTGGAACATACTTTTCAAAATATGTGACTCACTTGCACATGATTTTACCAAGGATGATAGTGACAATAATTCAAATGATCAAATAGATGAGGACAAGATAATTCATTTGAAAGGAAATAGAATTCCGAAGGGACTAGTATCACTAGAGGAATTATTTGAAAAACATGATAGGTTCATCCATGGTAAGGCCAAGGATCAACCAAGATCTTCATCTGAGTATGAAAAGATAAACATCGGAACAAGTGAGAAGTTGAGGATGGTGAACATCGACAAATGTTGTTCACCTAAGGAACGGAGGAACTTATCAACTTTGTTAAAAAGGTATTCCGATGTGCTTTCTTTTCATATGATGATTTGAATTCCTTTCAACCTCAATCCATGCAACATTATATACCCTTAAAACCTGATGTAAAATCCTTTTAGAAAAAAATGAAGGCAATAAAATATGAAGATTATGGAACCATGAAAGGAGAGGTTGAAAATTCTCTTAATGTAAGCATCATTTTCCCTATCCATCATTCAACATGGATAGCCAATATTGTACTAGTAAGGAAGAAAAGAGGTTAAATATGCATTTGTGTGGATTTCCAACACTTGAATCAAGCTTCTCTAAATGAAAGATATCTGCTTCCAGTTAAGGATCATATCTTGTAAGTGGTGAATGGTTCTGAGATAATTTTTGTGTTGGATGGATTTTCAGGGTACAATTAGATTGAAGTTTCCAAATAAGACCAGTTTAAAACCACTTTCACCACCCCATGGGGAACCTTTACATATAATCCCATGCCCTTTGTCTTGATCAACGTAGGTGCCATATTTCAAAGAGCTATAGATTTTTATTTCAAGGATCCGAAGGGAAACTTCATAGTGATGTACCTTAATGATCCGATGGTATACTCCAAGAAAAGAGATGAGAATTTGCAATAACTTGAACAAGTTTTGATCCGTTGTAGGAGGCACCACATATCCCTCAACCTGAAGAAGTCAATATTTGATGTAATCAAGTAAAAATACTTGGTCACATTGTGATAAATGAAGGCACTAGGATCGATAGAAAGAATGGAGGATATTTAAAGACTATCTCTTCCCACCAAGCAAACCACATGTACATTCTTTCTTTGGCAAGGTTAATTTCTTAAGGAGATTAGTCCCAGACTTTGTTGAGCTCACAAAGGATATCATCAACATGATGAAACCCAAATAATCCTTTAAGTGGAGAAAACAAGGAAAAGAATCCTTTGAATCTATTAAAGGTTCCATTGTAAAAGCACCCACTCTAGTATGTCTAGATTTCATCCAAGAATTCATTCTCTATTGATTTTCTTCATAACATACTATTTCAGTGGTCCTTGTTCAAGAGAATGAAGAGAAAATATAGTCACCCATTGCATTCATGAGATATCCTCTAAAATCACATGAGTTTAACTATTCACAACATGAAAAACATGCATATGCATTGGTGAGTGCCTTGAATAATTTTAGGTTCTATCTTTCAAACTCTTGTGTTGTTATGGTCCCTATTCCAGTAGTGAAATATATCCCGATGTAGTAAGACCCATGCACAAAGAGAGGAAATTGGGTTTCTAAGGTGCAAGAATATGATCTCGAAATCAAACCTTCCAAGTTGGTGTGAGGTAATGGGTTATATGAAATTCTCACCGAGAAGAATGGGAAGATTGATCCAATTTCTATGCATTCTTGATCAAATATCTTCCTCTCATGATTTTTTTAAGTACCAACAATCCTTGTTATGTGGAAATATCTTATTTATTGACCTATGGAGACTACCCTCCTATCCTAGATTAAAAGAAAAGAAGGAATCTCCATCTCAGAGAAGAAGAATATGTCATCTGGGAGAATTTTATGTATAAGAAAGGATTGGATGGAACATTCCTAAGATGCTTCAAGAAGAGTAGTAGAATAAATTTTTTAATTCATATCATGATCAAACATGTGGAGTTCACTTATATGCAATGGTTATAACCCACAAGATCCTGAGAGGTGGCTATTACTATCCTACTCTTTTCCGAGATGCATAAAAGTGGGTCGAAAAATGTGATCCATGTGACCAGTTTGTAGGAAGACCCAGACTTTCTGCTCTACCCCTTTGGCATGTGATTATTGAACAAAATTTTCAATAGTGGGGTATATACTTCATCGGTTATTTAACCCACACTCCAATACATGCCACATGTATGTTCTTACTGCTACAGACTACTTCACAAAGTGGGTAGAAGCCATTTTGACAAAGCATGTCAATTGTGAGATGGTGTGCGAATTTTGGAAAGAGAACATCATTGTCATATTTAGGGTACCAAGCAAGATACTAGCTAATAATTCCACCTACTTTTCTTCAGGTGAGCTGATGGACTTTTTCTACAATCATGGTATTTCCCTATCTCATTCTATTGATTACTATCTATAAGGAAATGGCAAAGTGGAATCTAGTAATAAAAATATTATCACTATTTTTTGCAAGTTAGTGGATGTCAATCAAATAGATTGGCATAATAAATTATATGATGCCTTATGGGCTGATCGAATCACACCCAAGAAAGCTATTGGAACCTATCATTTCTAGTTGTTATACAAACTAGAGGCTCAAATACCAATCTCTCGGGAGTTACCTACCTTATGAGTGGTGAAGGAAGTAGAAAATAGATGATATTTAGATGCTTTTGACAAAAATATTTTATAATTGGAGAGGTTGAATGAAGATATTTCGGTGGCAATTAATGCACTAAGAAGACATCAATATAAGGTGAAAAATATCTTCAATCAGAAAACACAATATAGAAAGCTTCCAAATCAGAGATCTTGTTGTTAGTGTAGGTTATTTTTATCCTTTTATTTATTTATTAGGATAATTCTTACAATTGTGTTAGACCTACACTTGTTGGGTTGGCTTGCTTAGGTGTACTAGTTGTGTGGAGTTAGCTTACTAGTTGTGTTGAGTTAGCTTCTCAATTATGTGGAGTTAGCTTACTAGTATTTTGGAGTTAACTTAACTACCACTATCAGCAAAGTGGAAGTTCTTCACCACCGATTTAGGTAGTAGTTTCACTTCCCTCCTCCTATATGTACATCTTTCTTATTGAATAATTCAAGTCTTTCATTTCATGGTATCAAAGTTATAGATGATGTAGACATCCATCTGTAAGTTTTTCTTTGCAAATAAGGGTTTATTATTTTCATGTATTTGGAATTTGTTAGAAATTTTATACAACATGAATTTTTATGCAAAAAAAAGTGTGGTATTGGATTTGGAAGGTGCCAAAACCATAGAATCGACTGTAAACACAACCATGTTTTGAGAGAGTCAAATTTGGATGCAGATTTGTACCCTATGGGTGCATTCTTTATCCATTGGATATAAGCGTGTACCTTTTAGATGCATTCTTTTACCCTTTGGGTGTTTCAGTTTTGGATGTAGTATTTTATCCACTCGATGCAGATTTGTACCTTGTGGGTGCATTCTTTTATCCATTGGACATAAGCCTGTACCTTCAGGATGCATTCGTTTACCCTCTGGGTATTTCGGTTTTGGATGCAGTCTTTTATCCACTTGATGCAGATTTGTACCCTCTAGGTGCATTCTTTTATCCATTGGATATAAGTGTGTACCTTCTAGATGCATTCTTTTACCCTCTAGATATTTCTGTTTTGGATGCAGTCTTTTATCCATTGGACACAAATCTGTACCCTCTGGGTGCATTCTTTTATCCATTGGATATTGGCGTGTACCCTCTCGACGCAATGATTTACCCTCTAGACATTTTAGGTTTTGGGCGTAAGATTTTATCCTTTGGTCGCAAGCATGTATTTTGTGGATGCACTCTTTAACCCTTTGGACATTTGGGTGTCACGTGTACCTTTTTAAAAGATCAGTATTAAAATATTATTTTAATAGCAAAACCTTCTAGAGCTCATAACTTTTGATCTATAGCTCAGATTAAGGTGATCTTTTTTTGAACTTGTGTATTTTTTTGAAATCTACGCATTGGTAACATTTTTATACACATATTTCAAATGTAAAAGTTACTTTTACTCATTGTAATATTTACATGCACTCAATTATAAAGTGCCAAATTTGGGAGGGTGTTGTGATCACTTGTGGACATAATTTTGGTTGAGCCCGACGTCCTAAACTTTTGGGTATTGCATTCTTGTATCTATGGGTGTATACATTTATATCTCTCTTGTTTGTTGAGATATTTTGGATTTGTATTTTCAACACTTTTTTTGGCATGTTGATAGTCTCTCTTGTGGGGGAACTATTCTGGTGGAGCCCAGTGTTAGTTTGTCAGTGTTCGAGTAGTTGATTTTGACAACTCATACAGATCTGTGGTGTCACTCTACCCATTCTACAAGTATGGGAGGGTGTGGTGTTGATACTACTTCTTCAGGTTTTGTGTTTTTACCTTGTTACCTTGGCTTTTCTTGGATCGTGTCACTCCTATTTATTTAGATCTCATGTCTGCCTTGTTACCTTGGTTTTTCTTGGATCGTGGCACTCCTATTTGTAGCAGTTGATCAAATTATGTTTGGTGTTTTTTTTTCACTTTCGACATCACTCCATTAACAATCTCCTTACATGGATCTATTCTGGTGAAGCCCAGTGTCAGTTGTTTTTGAGTTCTATGATCGGGTAGTGGATTCGGACCACAGTGCGCACCAAAATTCTTCAAGCATCGCATACGAGTTTCTGGAGCCGAGCTTCTGAGGATATCTTGCAGCAGGATTTTTCCCTCTCTACTTTGTTATTATTGGTTTTGGGTACCTTGCGGTGGCTAATTTTCTCATTTTTTGTACATGGGTACCTCATCAGGGCTTATTTCCGGGACCCACCTTCTTTTTTGCCCACCTAAGCTATGCTTATAGGAGGGTGTTTAGTGTAGGTTATTATTTATCCTTTTATTTATTTATCGGGATAATTCTTACTCTTTTGTTATCCCTACACTTTTTGGGTTAGCTTTCTTAGGTGTACTAGTTATGTGGAGTTAGCTTACTAGTTGTGTTGAGTTAGCTTTTCAGTTATGTGGAGTTAGCTTACTAGTATTTTGGAGTTAACTTAACTACCAGTATTAGTTAGTGGGAGTTATTCACCACTAATTTAGGTAGTAGTTGCACTTTCCTCCTCCTATATGTACATCCTTCTTATTGAATAATTCAAGTCATTCTATTGTAATGTATTCAGCATTATGGATTATGATGGATTTCCATATATAGTATTTTAGCTCTTTTTTTTTTGCAAATCTAATATGGTGTGCTATTATCATCTCGAGATTGTGGCTTGGAACAGTCTTCCTATCGTTCCTTTCACTTGTCCTCATCTAGGATAAAAGGAGATATCCCAAGGCAAGCCATAAGAATTTTGATTCACTCTGGCTAATACCAATCAATATAAAACATTTATGTGGAGATAACGCATACTACCTAGCTTACCTTAACAGGAACTCATTGAAATTTTCTTATAAAATCCATCAAGCCTTAATTCTCTCTGTGTTAAATTTTTACACTTTATAGTGCGTTGATGGAGGACAAGTGGTCAAGATGACATGTGGTGGAAATCGGTTCTCATTTCTCTTAGTTTTAGTTAAAGGTTTAATGTATCACTCTAGTTTTTAAAAGAATAATTAAATACACATGGAAAACATCATATTTCTACATTGTCTCAAAGATTTCTTTCCTACCTCCTCATCCTAAAGTATTTCAAGCAACTGATGAAAGACATGTGGCATATTGTACAAGTGGTGATTATCTTTAAAATATGAGATTTGTTGCAATGTCTCTTTCACTTGATCAAATTTAAAATTTTGGCTTATTGTTAATTAGAGCTTGGGGATGGCATGGTGACAAAAACAAAGCTTTGGTTTTTCCTTCATAACTTTTGTTAGATATCTTCATTTGACCTATAATTGGTTTCATTGGAAAGGACTTGGAATGGGATTTATATTGAGCTTAATTTTAAAAAATATGGCTGAGGAATTTGGGATATTTTGATGAAAGAATGTTTTTGTGTCTTCTTCTTATTTTGTTAGTTTAATGGATCCTATTCACTTGCAATGGATTCTTGATTTTTTTCTCATACTAGAATATTCCTTCAAATTGGATATACCTTACATTCCCACCAAAATTTAGATAAAGTAATTAAATGATTTATAGGATCGATATGAGTTGTTAAGTGGTCTTAAAGTGAAATCATGATTTGATTCACCAAGTGGAAATTTAATCTCTCCTTATCCCCTTGATCTCATAAACACACATTGATCCTTCTCAAATATCAAATATTAAGTGAAATATCTTCTTCTTTCCTAAAATTTAGGCATCTAATCAATAAAAACAAACATATTCTCAAAATCTTGAGGGTTTTATTGATAGGGTTTATTTCAATTTTTATCAAGCTATGATCCATGTTTATGGATCATCATGATAGTTTGACGAGATCCTGAAATAGCCAAGATGATTTTTGAGGAAAATGAGTTTTTGGTTAGTATCTTTTTGAGCTTCATATCCTTCTAAAAGGATAAAAAGTATGTTTGAAATCATATTTTTTACCCCCTTTCTCTCTATTCTCTCTATTTATAAACTTAACCAGGATTAAATTATAAAATATATACTCTAGAATGACAAAGTTACTCTTCCGATTTGGGTTTCTAACATTATGAGTTGAAAAATTATTTTTAAACTTGTGTACAGGGGAAAATTTTAAGGGTCCCTCTCGAAAAAATCCTTAGAAAATATTTGGTGAATATTGGTAAAACCACTTTCACATGTATGGCGAATTGTAGGAAAAGTTGTTTCGCGGCGTGCAGCAATTTTTTAACATGATTGTGGGAATGGTTGGGCCTTATCCATTGGCCTTATGATGTGGAAGAAATAATATATGACACCGGATGGGAGTACTATAAATAATACTAACCAAAGAGAATTATCCATTCTACCCATCGGTAGCATTCTCCATGATCTTGATCAAGATCTTCTCGTATGCTACAAGCGGGCAAAAGCATGCAAGATGTTATCAATCGGTAGCATGTTGCATGCTACTAGCCGAAAGAGCTATGTATTATACTAAAATTTAAGAGCAAGAGATGAGTCCCAATTTTTTATTATATAGTTTTTTAAAAAAATCTTATTTTAATATTTATCTTTTAAAATTAATATTTGATTATAATTAAAATTTTACTATTAAATTATCACAAAAGATGGCAGCTATGGCTTCATCACGAAGGAAATTTTTACCAATTCCACCGATGGACTCAAAATTTCTTGTGGAATATGCTTAAGGTATATGTATCTTCATAATTTACATCTAATTTCAAGACTTAGTTTCATGTCTAGACCATTTTAACATACACTTATTTGGCCAAACCCTAATTGTGCCTAAGAAAAGCTCGAGAAGAGTTACAAAGATGGATTTGATGCTCCTACATCATACTCCGTGGGTAAGAATTTTGAAACCCAATGATTTATTCTTCTTCTTCTTCCAATTTCTTTGCATCTTTAACTTGACTCTGACTTGATCTTCTTGTTCAGTCTTCCTCATCCTTCATTGCTTCGGTCTTGAGCTCTGTATGATCATCATTCTTCAGTTTGTCTTCATTGATAAGGTTTTCTTCTTCATAAGATTTCTCCTCTTTATATTTCTTCTCTTGAACTGTCATATCTTCCATTAGTGCTTACTACTTCTACTGATCTTTGTCATCTTGTTCATATGCCTCTTTCTTTGTTGCTATACATTTTTTAGCTATCTCTTTCTTCTTTATCTCTGCAATCTCTTCTTTCATCTTCTTACTTTGAGCTTCAAACAGCTACTACTCTCTCTCTCTATCTTGAAACTAATATCCATCTCCTTTTCACATGGTTTCATTGTGTTTATAGCATGCTCCAAGGTTGTTATCTCTTCCTATAATTTCTCCCAAATCTCATAAACAAATACACTCTTTGTTTCATTCATCCTTTCTTGCTCTTGGCTCATATCATTATTTCTTTCATCTTCCACTTCAAGCTCATTCTTTGTACATGTAAACACACACCTACACACATTGTTAGATTCAAAAACTTGAGGCTTTCTATGCCCCTTTAAGTTCTTCCTTTCTTGTCATCACTTCATTTTATTATATCTTGAACTTTTCTTCATTTTTATCTACATACCAATTGTCTTCATCATGTTTATCCATCTCAAGAGAAGCCAAAAATGCTTCTATCACTCTTTCTTCTTCACTCTTATCTTCTTTCAACACCATATCTTTAATCACTTCATTTTCTTGATTACCCACTCTCTCGTCCATCTGTCTCATTCTTCTTTCTTATTTTTTATCTTTATCTTAAAATTCTTTCCTTGTTTTTTATCTACAAGTTGTCTAACTAGCCACTTGGCTCTCTTCTTCATCACTATCCATGTCTCTTGTCCGTGTTCTCCTTTATATTTTTCTATGAGCACTATCAGTTGTGCCACTTCTTACTTTAACTTTGTGATGTCCTATTGAAACCACATATCTCTTTTCTTCCTTCTTTCTTCTTTCCTTTGATTCTCTCTCTCTTATTATACCTCATCAACCCTATCAATCCCTAAATCACCTCTACTACTGGTTCCTCTTCACCTACATTGTCTATCAAATCTAATTCATGAGGTCTAATATCCTTTAAATCTCTTTCTCTCGTAGGTTTTCTTTATTTCCATCATCTTGGCTATCCTTCTTATCTTATTTTGTTCTCTTATTCTCTCTTGCACTTGCTTTATCCTAGCCTCTTCTCTCTCTTCTATTTACATCTTCATCCATGGTGGCATCATGTAATCATGTTCATGGACTAGTTGCATTCTCTCTCCTTCACTCATATTTACTTGTCTTTTTCCACTTCACATAACAAGTATTAGTAGCAACAACTATTCATTCAACTACAAAACCCAATCACAACAAAAACCAGTCTATGATACCAAAAATGATGTAGTAGAGACCAATAACTTTTAGAAGGCATTCATTCATTTACCAATATGTAGACAATTCTATTCTTTAATCACTTTATTTGCAAGAGCTTTTCTATGGTCAATTTGATTCTAGTATGCAATTCTTAGACTCCTTCATACATCATTTTCATCCCATCCATGTAGATAACATGTTCATTCATGTTACTCTAGGCTATCACATTCATTTAATCCACTAAAATCAAGAAACTCTATCAAATCTCTCTATTTCTCTTGATGGCCATCACTAAACCATAAAAAAATTGTATACTCAAGAAAAATCTTGTGTTCTTGATCTTTCTTTGCTTTCCACCATCTCACTTTGTACCTTTTACTATGTTTCAATGTCATATTAGTCGTTTGAAGATATGCACTTGATCAAATTCTTAACTCGCCCTATAAACTCTTAAGAATAATTATTTGGTTGATTTCATGTTTGAGATAATTTTTGTATACCACAATGCCCTGATGGAATTTTCTATGTCCCTTTATGCTTATGAAGGTGGGTGAAAAATATAATAGCTTAAATCCTTTTACTTCTCATTAATCTCACCTTGTTTTTGGTTCAAGACCCTTATGCTTTACTATCCCTACTCCCAAGTGTATTCAGATATAACTTCTCAAGTTAAAGGATTCAAGGAACACTATAGATAGTTTTATACACCCATTTATTTTATGTGACTATGGTTAAAGTCCCAAGATTAGGTTCAAAGTTTAGGACCTACTTATTTTGTAAGGTGATCTCCCAACTATCCCCTGAATTGTACTCAACTACTTTCTTCTATATTGTCAATATTATCTATCAATTCCACCAATGGACTCACAAATTTCTTATGGAATATGCTTAATGGTTCTATCTTCATCATTTCTATCCAATTTCAAAACTTAGTTTTAAGTTTAGACAATTTTGACACACACTTCTTTGGACAAATCCTAACCGGGTCTGAGAAAATCCCAAAAAGAGTAAATAGGTTATAACTTTCACTAGAAGTTACTTCAAAGTCACAAAATTTTTATGCAAATCTAAGGTGATAAGGGGAAAGTAATAATATTACCAGAACTTGGGATAATCAAGTTTCAGGTCTTCCTTCAGGTGACAGACTTCTTTCTTGCTTATAGGAATAGGTTATAAAACCCTCAAAGATAATAGTGTCAGGAAAATGGAACCTCTACTTCATGAATCCTTACCTCCCCATCTATGCATGTACATTAGTCACCTTAATGGAATCCTAAACCTTCAAATTCTTATACAAATTTAGATCCCTTCATATTTGAGTTTCAAGCCAAATAACTTGTCAATCCATTGTGTCAATTTGAAACACCTCTGAGTTTTGCATAGAAATGTTACAAGAGTTATCACATCCATGCCTCGTAATTACTATACAAATGATTAGGATGTCTCACTACAGATATTTGGTTTACTCTGAAATGGCACACCCTAGGGTCATAACATTACAAAGTCTCCCTACCATGCAATCACTTATCAAAAATGAAGACTCACAAAAATTCATTAATATTTCTCCACATCAAACTTATTGACAATCATATCCCTTATTATATAATATAAGCAATTGGTTCTATGTTCAGGTACAAGAAAACTCTTATCATTTGAAGGAATATGAATGCACAATAAATCTAAAATCAACCCTCAAGAACTCAGTGTTCATCACACGGTTTAAGATTTCACATGCATTTCGAGGCGAAGAATACAATACTAGAAAATACAACCATCATGCAAGAATTATCACCTTCTGATTTAGTACAAAATCATGTAAAATACCATCTTTGTCTTACCTCAAGTAGACTCACCTCTCAATCCCATTGTACACTCTTTATTGCTTACAAACACACAACCTAAGATTATTGGAAACCATGATTTATCCATAATTACAGAGCATCAGACATAAAGATTACAATCTTACAAAATGCATCACATAGTCATTTGAGATTACAAACCAATATACAAAACTCAGTCTTCCATCAATATTTCTTGAAACCATTACATTTTTGGATTCTTACCCAGGTAGAATGAAGAGAAGTAGTTACATTTGGTCTTTTATATCCTCCTAATCACTCCTTGACCATGGTTTATGAGTCTTAGGTCAGTTACAATCATAGTTCATGGACATGAGTTCACCCATAAGAGGTTTTCTTACATAAATGTCTTAAATTATAACATTATCTAGTATTTAGTATGACTTATAAGCCTAGAGAGGACCTAAAACCCCCATACAATGCTTCATTTCACCCTTCCATAGTTTATTGCTTCCAAAAACACATTACAACCCCAAGTACAAGCCAAAAATGGCCATCTAATTCAAATTTTGCATTTTGGAGGGAAATACCTCATTTGAATTTTAAAGAGCCTAGACACCAACTAACACCTCAAAATGACTCAAATGGACCCCTAAGACCTACAACCACACCTGAAAGCCAAAATTGATGTCATCTTTATCTATTTACAAAGATGGATTTGATGCTCGTGCATCAAATAATTATTTGGTTTCATAGTCACTCTACCAATACACCCCCTCCTCTTATGTTTCTCCTACTTCAACCCCTACCTCAACCAAAAATTGTGATGACTCTCGCTATACATAAAATTAAAATAAATAACTTATATTAACATAAAATTAAAAATAAAAAAATAAAAATGACTAGAAATAATAATAGTTTATATTAACATACAATGAAAAATTCTATGAAAAATTATTATTACTTACCAAAGCATATGTAGCATTTATACTCAATGATGAAGAGTTGTGTTTTGGGTAAGTAGACATCACTACAAATCAAGAACTTAGATTTACCCAAGTAAACCTTTTATAGATGGGATGTTGTATACTTTACTAGATAATGACATGTTATCTATAAAATATTAAACCAATCATTTAAACGATTGTAATTTTACAAAAAAATGTAAAGTGTGATAAAGAAGATTAAAATGTGTTTGTTATAAACACTCATTTCTTATTATATAGTTTAAGATGTCTTAATTTCATATTGTATGATTTTATAATATAAAAAAATGGGATGTACAATTATTTGATATTAGAGAAAATTCTAAAGATGGTTGGCAAGAATGGTGGGGTAGAACCAAAATCTATCTTCATGATTTTCAAGTATTTTTTTGTTATAATAGTTCGTGCATGCAAATCTAAGATACTAACATTTCCTATTGTCTACATATTTTGGATATTTATCAAGACTATGTCATTAAAATTACATGCAAGACATATGTAAGAGATTTCTTTCTATGCTCATTAGCACTTCAAGGTGAAAGTAAAATATTGTCTTACACAAAAAAAATATTTCTATTTTGTCATTCAAATTTGTAATCTTTGGAAAAAAATTCATCTTCTTTAAGAAATCATATCAAAACAATAAATTCCTCACCTTATTGTCTAAAAATTAACCCTCCACTTTTCAATATGAATTTCAACAGTATATTTTCTCCAAAAATACAAAGTGTGATAGCAAGAGAAAAATGTGTTTGCCACAAACCCTAATTTCTTATTATGTGCTTAAAGATGCCCTAATTTCATATTGGGGAATTTTACAATAATGAAAAAAAGGGATGTGCCATAATTTAATATTAAATGTAAATGGGAAACATAAGTTACCATTTTTTTCCTATGGTGCAAATGTAGTGCACATTTTGCGTCATGTATTAGCATCGTATTTGTTTCACCACTTAAGAATTTTTTAAAAATGACACAAATTTGACATTATTTGCATTATATGTAGTAGTGAGACCTAAGACAAAATCCATGCTTATATCCTCCAAGAATTCTTTGGTATGGGAAAATTTTGGTACAACCTTGCGAGCCTAAGAACTCCTTCACCAATTGACATATTTTTATTCATGTACAAATTTATGTACATCCACATTCATCCTTGACCAAAAATAACTCTCTTATGTTTGGGAATGTATAACTTTATACCTTTGAACAATAGGCCTTCTTTCACAAATTATTCTAACCAAGAGAACATATCAACACCTAAAAGTGTTCCAAATGTTTCCCATGCTTCACTAAAGTATTCATCTAATACACATGACTCTTTGATGGATTCAAAGCCCATAACTTCCACTCTCATTTCTATTAATAGAATATTGCACCTACTCGATGCATTAGCAACTATGATAGATTTTCCACTCTGGTGCTTCAACACAAAGGTGTATCCTTATAGGTACTCTACCTACTTCATATGTCTCTAATTAATCTTCCCTAAATATTTATAAAATATAGTGCTTGATGATTGGTAAATAACACAAACTCTTTTGGAAATAAGATTTGTCTTCACTCCTTGTGCAAATTCATAGAACTATTTGATCATATACACTATACTTTTTACATAAAAAAATTTCCCATTGAAATACACTATCGGTCTTACATCCCGACTTAACATTGTGCGCCAAAGGCTATACCATCGTATCACAATCTACCTAGAATACGTTTAAAAATCAAGTAATTTCAATCTGATTGTTCAATTACCTTCCTCTTTAGTTCTTGAAAACCTCTTTTTGCATATGTTATTGAGAAAAAATTCATCCTATTCCCTCATATGGCCTCTATGATAGGTGCACATATTTTTCTAAAATTCCTGCTGAACTTACAAGTAAAATATTTCCAACCCATAGGAACTATGTGTTATGAAATAAATTGTTTATGACGGCCACTCTACTATTGCATGGGCCTTCTCTTTCAAACCCGCACAGAAATTGCAAATCCAAAACACACAAGTTATTATCCAAATTAGCCAACTAAATTTCACTTCAATTATTATGTATTGAATAGAGGTGAAATCTTGGATAATAATGGGATAATAATAACAAGTCATAGAAAAATTAGTATCTACTTGTACCAAAAAACAAGTGTGATTCCTCCTAACTTTTTCAAATTGATCAATAACTTATCCCCTTGCAATAGTTATAATATTTACCTTAAATGCAACAAAGGATCTTTTTGTGTCATGTTGAATTTTAGAATGTCATCTAGGTGAACACTCACATACTTTCCCAAACACTAGTTTACTTCATTAATAAACCTCATGAAGATACTCGGTTTTTGGTTCAATCAAATGGTATTATAAGTGAATCATACATTATTTATTTCGTCTTAAGAACAATCTTTCACTTATCAACTTCTTGTATGCAACTTTGGTGATATCTGTTATTCAAATCAATATTTCTAAAGTATCTCTCCACTCAAGTATTATGTGATTTCATCTATTCCCGAAATGGAAAGCTATACTTGAAGATCTTATTGATTTCTTTGGAATCCATAAACATGTTTCATTCTCTACCATTCTTTGGTGCTAGAACTATCAAGTACTACACCCGGATTAGAATTTCTTTTATCAATATTCTATCCAACATCTCATGTACATGTTTTTTTATATATGTTTTATCTTGCAGTTTCATCATATATGTTGCCATATTTAGATAACTTGATTATGGGGTTAAATCCATGCAATGATTGATGTTTATCATGGTCGAGTAAACCTTTTTGTATCTTTCTTGAAATCATTTTTACAAACTCTCTCAATATATCATTCACTTCACAAGGAAGTGTTTCATCTCTCTTTTTATATATTTACGCTTTCCTTTTCCCGGGATTCACTACTACTAAATAATGTGAACTACTCTTCCTTATCTCATTCAAGGACTACTTTCCTATAAGTAACACAACCTTCAGACCTGACTTCACTCCATCATTCTTCTCCCACATCAACTTCAAAGTTTATTCCTTTCCATCCTTCATCAATGTTGTCACCCATTCCGAATAGTGTAAATTTTCGAATAAAAAAATTAAAATTTTTGAGTTAGATGCCGTGTCACGGATATCTCAGGAGGCCCACTTTCAGGAAAAAATAAAAAAATCAAGAACATTTCTCTAGAAACACCTCCAAGCACGGTTGTAATAGGCTAGAGGAATTATTGGAAAGAGTTATAGTTGTGTTTTATGCCCTTGGCCAAGTTATATTGATGTGGGCGACCTCCTTCAATAATCAAGCTACTCTTACCACAAATGAGCTATTTTATAAGAGTGAGTGATCTCATGAGATAACAAGTCAGCTATTCAATTGCAGAAGGGAACGAGATGTCTCCACCAAATTGCATGAACTACTTCTAGTTTATTGGTCCAAGTTTTTGTTATGAAAGATGAGTTATTTTTATGTTAGAACGAGATATTAGTTCGTAATGAGCAATGTAAGCCATCGAGTTAATATAAAAGGGGACCGAGCTCATGTCTTATATGAATCGAGATACAACATTTGAGGACTAATTTGTGTGCTCCCATCAAATTCATATGCTGAAAATTGAGCTAGTATTGGGCTCAACAAGCTACTAAGGTCGTTGGCAAGAGATACTCTTAAAAAGACACCAGGAGTCTAGACCCACCGAGCTGATTTGAGGGATAGTTGGTTTGGTTTCGACTTATCAAATTGTCTAGAACTAGCAAACCTGGTTCAAGCTTGCAAAGGAAACACATGTTTTGGACGAACCATGCCTGAAAACCGATTCACTCCCCGGCTCACCGAGTCGTGTACACTATGCTTCGAGTTTTGTATCATACAAACAAACTAATTGCAATTTCATACGGTTACCTAGTTATATAACTCTTAGGTGAATTCATCAGGCCAAATGGACTCATACCTAGCTCAAATCTATAGAACCAAGATATGTTCTATTAAATCATCATGCATTGCATTGAGATGGATCAAAATATTCCATATAAGCATAACCGAGCTAGGCACCAAGTTACCTAGAAGGGCGGGTGAGTTATTTCCTTACGTCGGCCAAATAATCAAATCAGTGGCTAGGAACTTGGCAAGCGAAAAGGGGAGGAGCTCTTCGAATCTCACAATAATGATCAATTCACTAAAATTATGTTGTAGAGAACCCAAATTCATAATGCCAAAACTTGAAACCACCGAGCTCTTCATCACGGATGCCGAGTTATTTTGTTGTGTGGAAGATCAGGTTCGGATATGGGCTCAACAAGTTGATTTGATGAAAGGATGATCATCAAATGCTCTCTCTAGGATCGAGCTACTTTGAGAGATCGTGAGTCAGTACAAATACCAGCAAGATATTCATCAAGATCAAGCTAGTATTGTTGGGAATAGGCTCAAGTGTCGGGTGTCGTACGTGTAAATTGAGCTTCCCTCCTCGAGTTGTCCAATATGGGGGCCGGAGGATTTTTGAATATATACCAAGCCAGGGGCCTGAGCTTGTATCATTGGTCCGAGATCACAAAATGGAAAATGAGCCCTATATAGGAAAGTCGAGCTTTGCATTAGAAAAGGGTGAGCTGTTTTTATGAAGTCCTAGACAATTTTTTGCAGAGTTGAAGCTTTGGGAAAAGCCAAACTAGATATATCAGTCGACCGAGTTGCAATAAAATGAAACAAGTTCGGTCAGTGAGTTTTAGAAAAGGGAAACACTTAGAAAAAATTTATGAATTTGCAAGGAATCCTTTTCGGCTGAGTCGGGAAGACGAAGCTTGATCGGCCCAAACATTTGGGACAATTGTGTGAGAATGGCCCGAATTTGACACCAAGAGAATGCATTGTGGGCATGGCGGAAGTTGATGGACCGAATGAGTTGTGGGAGGTCTGTGCAGCAGAAACCCGATTTTTTTGATGGAAAAGGAATACGGGTGAATAGTGAGTCAACGACCCTATGGGGTCAACGTGGTGCAGAAGAATCTTATGGGTGTGGCAGCGTTTGGAGATCCCAAGTGTGAGCGAGTTGGGTTTAAGCGGCCCACAATGCAATGTGGTATAGGTGGAACCAAGTAGGAGTTAATAAGGGGTTGGCATTGAAAATAATAAGCTCGACATCTAAAACAAAGGAGAAGCCTGTGAGGTAGTATGAGGAAGGATCCATCTCGACCGAGCTAGCCGAGATGGCAATGAATGTTTTAAAACAAGCATCAATCTCCCTCCTTCGATGCAAAGTAATGGTGGGCCCTAGGCCATATGTTTAGATGCTTGAGAAATTTAAAAGGTGAGAAAACATTACAAGAGGAGAAAAATATTTTAAAATGATCTTTCCAGCTACCCAAAAATTAATTCTCGATCTGTGAACATCAAACAAGCCCTGTGAAAACCTAAAACAAATACTACTCCGCACTCGGAAGCTCATAACTTGAGCATGTAAATGAATACTCATTGGAATCGTAACTCGAGATCTACACACATTAGCCAAGAAAATATAAAATTGATGCATATTTTCTAGAGAATTTTACAAAACACAAACTTGCTTCAGAATGGCAGGAAGGAATGCAATTATTATCTAAGTGTTCA